>JAUMJL010000088.1:255000-855000 GCA_033558185.1 Dromococcyx pavoninus | reverse complement strand
ATCTTTTTGTTTGAAAAAAAAAGCTGTGCTCTTTTTTCATGTGATGCCTTTTTAATTTATTTAAGCTTTACCTACAATATGTGAATCAAATGGCCTAATAAATAGCTGGACCTTATGACTGCAAAATGGCATTTCAGAATTATATGGTATAACCCTTCTTTCTACAAAAGTGAGTAATGCACTTCAAGGCAGTATGAACTCATGAAGCCCTTAAAGCACAGTTGTAACTACCTGTAAAATGATGATTTGATTTCATACAATCATACTTGTATGACATGAATTAGTTGATGGCATTTTTTGTCATGAAAAAATAGAGTAAATCACAGATTTTTGCCAAAGCTCTTAATTTTTTTTTTTTCTCTTAAATGTTTTCAGAAAAACAAATACAAGAAACTGAACTTAAATGTTTGGCCCAGACTTTCACTTCCTTTCTCCAAATAAACCTACCATAGTTTGTAAGAAAATATATATTGACATTGACCTTCTTACGTTAATTCCAGTTACAGAACAAATGTGAATACTATATTCTGTGTCGAAGTGATGAGTTTCAGATTTAATACACTGTATTTTTAAAAGGGAAATGCACTTAAATAAAACTGTTATTTCAGAAAGCTAAGATGAAAAATGCAAGAGTTTTTAATACGCTGTAAAACCAGTAGAATATTTAAATGAAACTCCACAACCGAATAATCAATGTAAATATTTTCTTTGAAAGTTGTAAGTTTTCATATCATGTGTTGTAAAGTTTTCATAAATGAGGCTTTAATGTAAACACTGGTAACATGAATTATTAATTGCTACATTGCTTATTGTGTTTTTATGCTGTTTTATACTTTTTTATGAGTTATGATAGCAGCAATTAAGTTGTTTGTATTTTGCTTATCTAAAATAAATGCTTTTATCTTGCTATAGAATAAACACATTTCAGTAAAACCTATGGGCATAAGTCTTTGATACAAAATCCAGAAATATTTCCTTATGAACACGTGTGCTCGGAAAGCTTAACTTTTGAGGTTTTTATTGTATCAAACATACTGGATAAATAGGTACCAGTCATAACTGAGTGTGCAGTCAGGTCTTGGGTCCATGAAGATGTGCTGCTCAAGAGCTGTGTGTGACTGCTCTGAGGGTTCTGCACTTTGCTTCAGAGAGAGAAAGCAGGTGGCAGAATTACAAAGCGTTCTGGGTACCCTATGTTACTTTTATCCACAGGAACAGGACAGTGAACCTGCCTTAGCTGTAGTGTTCAGAGATGCAAATAAGCAGAAATTGTGTTTTTCTTTGTATCTTTGAGTTTCAGATATAAATGCAGCTCCTACCATGGGCTTCCTGTCTATAAACCCTAACTCTGACTGATCCCATGTCGTCTGATTTATTTTTATCATAAAAGTAGAACGTAATGGGGGGGGGTGGAGGGGCAGGTATTTCATATGAAGGATTTGGAAACATTCACATCCAATGTGTTGTCAGGATATTAGTGCTGTTTATACATTTTTACTCGAGAGAGGGAGGAGAAATGCTTTATTTTCTTCTTTCCCTTCCTTGCTTGCTATAGCTGTGCTGCGAGTGCAGTCTGACCACTATCCCCAGTTGTCTTGCATGATTAATTACAGCATCTGTCCTGTCAGAAGCTATAATGAAGAGGTCTTGATAAAAATTGCAAATTACCACTGGCAACAATCTTAAACCGCTTATGATAAAATGAAAATTAAAAACAGCAAGTGTCAAACCTGAGTAGAATCCTAATCCTGGTGGTGTCCATGGCTACCAAGTACAGGCCACAACCAAAAAATAATGGAATATAGATCCCCAAAAAGTTGCAGCCAGACTTGAGGGAAGAGGTATGATACCGTGTCAGTTTATTAATAATGAATTCAGTTTTCAATATTTCATCATCCTCAGTTTATTATGTACAAATAGTGAACAGCAAGAGATTCTAATTATAAATTTATAGATTTCTTGGAGCAGAAAAAATCATGTATAAATTGAAGTTTTTCATAATAGGTGTTAGTTGACAGCTACCCATGCTCCTAATAGCCTTAGTATGATATCTAATAATGTCTGGGATGGCTGATGTTTGTTACACGTGTGAGGAAGCCTGCCTGTGTTAGAAATGGCATGGCAGAGGCTGGTTGGGAGGGATTTTTGTGTGCCTCAGTTTTAACCAATGTTACATAACAAAGGGAACCATTTTATAGCCATTCTGAAACCTTTAGACAAATGTCTTCAGAAATAATTGCTAAACTGCGTGTGACAGTAATCATGTATTAGTTCTTTAATTGTCATTTTGAAGACCTATGAAGTATCGTTGGAAAAATGTCACTAGTGATAAGAGTTAATTACAACTGAAGTCTGTTTTCAACTATTTGCAGTGAGAAGCAGGTGTTATTACACTCATTAAATTATTTCATAAATCCTGGGTTATATCACATTTGATTAGGAGCTGCTGAACTACTGACGGTCAATTCCAGGAAAAATAGTTTTAATTACTGCAGCTAAACAAAATTAACCATCAAGCAGGACTGTACATTTTAAATATCAAGATTTGTATCTTGAAAAACTGGAGTATCCCACTGCTTGCTACAAAATTATATTTTACATTACTCACAATAGCATATTACAGAACATCTTCTGTTTCAAACTGTACAAGTTGGTATTCGTATTCCCTAAGTCTTAAGTGAATAACACTCCTATCGTAGGTCATAAATAAACTGCTAATTCAAATTGCTTAATATGCATTTTATACAGTGAAAATGCAGTATCTGTATGATTTCAGTATTGTGCACGATTTAAAAAATGTTTTCCTTTACAAGCACTTCCCTTCTTTTCCCAAGGTTTCAGATGCTCTATCACCCCAGTTAACCACATTCTACTTTCACATTAACCCAGGTTGACACGTGATGAAAGAACATAAGGAGGTTTAATTTTTAGCTGACACAGGGTCATTAGTTTCTAACTTAGAGAACAAAGGCTTTAAATACCTCTATGCAACATAATCTCAATTTTATATTATCACCTGACCATTGTGGTTTGCAGGACAGATGGATTAAATATCTCAAGTTTAACCAGTCTTGCACTGACTCTTTTCAGTAGGGATTGGCTATCTTGAATGGCTCCTTTTCCATTTCTCACTTCATGGAGTATTTTGCAGCACTGGACTTCATTCTAACCTTTCCCTCCCCCCTTTGTTTGGCTTTTGTTTTGCAACAGCTGTTATTATCGTTTTTGGTCAGCTGTGATTGCTGGAGGCAAAATAGGACCAGATGGTGTTTTGCTATGCATGAATGGCGAGTTAGAGGAGTTTAGATTGAATAGGCCAAGTTTGAATGGTGTCTATGCACCACCTGCCCTCTTCAGCAGCAGCATACACATCATAGGAGCACGATCTGTCTCAGACCTACTAGAATTGGATGGGAATGGAGAGAGCCTCGTTGGATTTTCTCCATATTTATTGATCTTCCATGCACTAACGGCATAATGCAGTACACAGTCAATTTGAGTTAATTGGATATGACACAGCATGTACATGTAATCTATCACTGTAGTCTCCTGGTACATTTTAAGTTTTGCTGCCACAAGAACATGCAATATTAGCCTACATTAATAGGCTAAGTGGATGGAAGTAAAACAGGATCATTGCAGGCTTGGATTTAACAAAATATACTGTAGTTCTAAAATTAGACCCTTGAAACCACCAAAGATGTAGTTAAATATGAACATTTCAGCTTTGATAGACTGGACTGAGTATTTTGGCACAGAACAAAATATACTTCATTCCCATACTTTTCTGAGAGGTTTGCCAATGAAATTGAAATGAGCAGTTGACTAAAAGTAGGGAGCAGTGTCTGTAGTGATGAACTGGTGCCATTCAGAAAGGCAGTGTGTGTTTATGTGGAGGAATCTATTTTGCAGCAGCAGGTGTATTATATTAAGAAAATTCTGATTAGCAGCCCCTAAAACAGAGAAATTAAAATTAGGCATCCAAATTGGGTTTAGAGTAGCAAAGGACTGATTTGGGATTTAAATGCTACAGAAATTTAAGATCTATTGTATCCTCCCTTAAGGTTGATTGGAAGACATCGGATATGCAAGAGTTGTGACTGGATGTTATGGAATAAAATGCAAATGTTACAAATAATGAAAAAAATACATGACAATAGCATATAAAACATAAATTGCTTAAATTGATGCAGCAATTGGGTATTTAAAAACCCACTTACGTATGTAATGGGGGGGTCTGCTCTGCCTATGTTGGCAGGATCTGTTCATTCAATGTCTTTGTGGTGTCAGGTAGCTGAGTGAGCTACTTTATTATGAAAATTGCATTCAACTGAAAAAATGCTAAATATTTTCAAGTGCCTGTGGGAAAAGCTATGTTTGTATTAAAGGATTTGGTTCTTAAAGTCACCGAGAAGTTAATGCTTCTCTGGTGCATCTAAGGGAGAGAATTTTCGATTATAATACTCAAATCTTTCAGAAAAGAATGTGTTGCTTTGAATGAGCTGTTCTGACACTTCAATCGACTATGCTGGAGGTTTATAATATACTCTGTTTACCTCAGTTAAAAAGTAGAAGTGGTATTTTATATAGTGGGTTTTGCCCAAGTTCTTCGAGTATTAACATCTTCATCCCCTACACAAATCAAAGCAGTGCAGTTTTCTTACGAGGTTTGAAATATATTTTAATATTTTACATAAAAAAAAAGTTGGATGGATAGTTACACTTGATGTGGTGTAGTTATGTGGGCGCTTCCTACAGGTATCATTTATTCTCTTTTCTCCTCTTGGAATATTTTACTGATACAACCACTTTTGGTCTGTTATTTTCTTCAAACTGGAGTTGTTACATTACTTTAACTTTGCTGCTCTAATTGAAACAGAAAGGCTTTGATCCAGCAAATCACTTAAAATGAGTGGATAATTCATGTATATAAGTAGTAATTTAATTAAAGTGACTACTCATATGTTTCATTATACAGTCACTGAAGTACTTTCATAGATCGGGGGGGCTAATTTCAAAACATATTTATTTTCTAAACAATTCCAAGTAGCAATAATAAAGAATCACAACCTGAAAGTAATATAACATAACTTACATTTCCTGCATCTTCTTTTATTAAAGTATATTCTAAACAAGTCACACGTCTGATTTTCAAGTACAGGTATCTAACCTTTATGCTCATTCGGTGACTATGCGTCGCCGTAAATGTGTGAAGAATTAACCACCTGACAGGTCATTTGTATACTCAGTTATTTATATGGGTCTCTACTGTGCACAGGTCTGAAAACCTGTACCTGGATCAGTAGTCACAGCTCTTGACTGAGCAGATACCTTGACCAAATATTTATATTTACAAAATAGAGAAGTAGATGCAGGCACACAAAGCACCATTATACCTGCTGGCAATATTTGTGAATCCTAAAGGGGTATCACTGCTGCAGGCTGGTTTCTTTCTAACATATCCCACAGTGTACTGATAACAAACAGACATATTGCATTAGTATAAAGTATGTGACTAATAAAGCCCATGCATTTAGCTTTCTTCACTGATTGTTTATGCTTCAGTTTGGAATTGGTTTTGGTGTTCCATGAATCACAAGAACTGACCAAACAGTATGGATATTTAAAAAAATGAGTAGCTGTACCGTTGCCTCTTTTCTGCTCCTAATTTTGGAAGTGCTGAATGTCCTTGGTCAGTATTGAAAATTCTGCCTTGTCATTTGTTGATCAGGGGGTTCTCAGTGCTGCACTGCTGTACATCTTTGTGTGTGTATATGTGAATATTATATGTGCGTCCTCCGGCCTTACACGGAAGTGCCCTTCTGTGTGTGCCTTTAGCATGGGATAGGGAAGGTTTTGCTTTTGACTTCAGTGATATAATGCCAAACAGCTGTGCAGATGCACTGTGGCATCATCCAAATCATATTCCCTGCTCTTCCCAGTTTATTCTGACTTTTCCTGTTGTCTCTGCATTTCCCTCTGCTCTGCTAATCACAGCAACAGCCAGGGCTCACCTTGAACCCTTGTAGTATTCTAGCACTGCTGAAGGATTTGGTTACTGCTTAACATACTGTGGCATTGACAGAACAGAGATGAAGCTGGTGATAATTATCATCCTTGTTAAAACAGACTTCATCCCTTATGATATTGTGGCAGATAAATCTATAAATGTTTTGGTCATTTCCAGCAGATAGTGTACTACAGCAAATCTTGAGCTCCTGTTGCAATACACATAATTCCAATTTAGAGATACTTGTGTTTCTGTAAGGAATAGCAGCCTTGCTTTCTTCTTCCTTATTTTTTTCATCCCAATGCAATGAAATCCTTATCCTTTGCTTCAGAAAATGGCCAGAGCTTGTTAGCAGACTTTGACAAACTAAATATCTTTGAACAAAATAGTAGTAAAAATGTAATATTTTCACATTCATTTCTGTTTAAGTCTGCTGAAGCTGTACTTGGCTTTAAACCCAAAGCTAAGTTTGTTCTGATTATTTCTTTCCATTTTCAAAGCTGCTGATCAGCAAAAATTAATTGATACATGATCCTGCATCTCTGCCAGTTCAGCTGGCGGATCCCTGTTGGGATGTGTGCCAGGCACGGTGCCCACAGCATGGGCATGGCAGGCACTGGGTGCGAGTCCATTAATGCAGGCACTGTTCTTGTCTCATTTTGCATTGTTTTAATGATAAAAGTCAATGCAAGATATGACAAATAAGTTCAAAGGGGGGAAGATCAGCCAGTCGTGGACCACTGCATCTTCTTGGCCTTGTCACAATTGGTTGTGTATGTGTGGTCACTTAAGAAGGGCAGGAGATCACTTATGTGCCATTAAGCCAAATTCACTGCATAAGCAACTTCACTGAGCATCGGACATATTAAAAATTAAAACTAGCTTTCCAATGTACTCAGGGCTAAATAAGAGCTCATGAAGCCAGTACTAATATTCCCACTTATTTCAGGAGACTTTGGGCCAGATCTTGGCTGAAGATGGGCACGAAAATACAGCCATTATGAATATGATGGTAATTTTTTCAAATGATGTAGGAAACATTCTTGCAGAAAGAGAAATAATTCGAAGAAGAGGGAGGAACAGCAATTTTCTTCCTGAATTGAGAAAATGAAAACTGTTGGGTATGTGTTGCTATCACAGCAAACTGTTTCTGTCTAGGCTCAATGTTTCAGCATGTAAACAGCTTCCACTGAAATCTGCAGAGTGACTGTGCAGAGCATCTGGGAAAATATTCTTGATTTAAATGCATTAAGCAAAATGATAATGTTATTTGACTTTGGTTAATCAATAACAGAGGAGAAATGTAACACTTCAGTTTGATTAACCTTCTGCCATACAACACAAAGTCAATGAAATCAGAAATACTTTGTTCTTTTTTTAAATTTGAATAAATTATAGTGGAATTTCATTTCTGGGAGGTTTTTTTTTTTCCCCTGTCGTTATCTGTATATTTATTCTGAAGTTTGTTTGTTGCTTTAGAACACTGTAGACGAAATATGCACTTTGTTCAATTCTTTACTTGAGGTCAAATTCTCTTGAGGAGAACAAGTGTGAGTTGTGTAGCTGTCAAAAGAGGGTTTAGTGCTTGACCCTAAGAAGCATTCAAAGCCCAGATCTCTCTTTTTTATTGCTTTTCGTTTTCATTGTTTGTATTCTATACTTAAGAAGGGGCCTCTGCAGAGGGGGAAAGCCCCTGCTTTGGTATTCACAACGAGCAGCCTTCTGCTGAAACACCTCAAAAGCTTTTCATGGAAAGAATTTGGAAACCACTGGTGCATAATCATACCCGTGCATGGAGGGGTTGGGGCAGGATGTGGTGGTACACGCGCCCGACAGAGTCCAGGGAGGACTGGAAGAGGTGGAGTCAGGGATTCAGGGCATATGCATTAATGTTCTTGCAATAAACAGAAACTATTTGGTATGTAAGCTTGGATGCAACAAAGCAGGAGTATGAATCCAAAAGGTTAAGCTGCTGAATTAATGTAGTTTAAAGGAAGGTGCAGACAATAACTATTTAACTGGATGTTCACTGAAAAGTCGATGATACGATTTTATCTATCTATCTGTGCTCAGACAGAAGTTGTCTTACATTTTCTACAGATGGTGTTTATATAGTGTACAAAAACTCAGTGTTAGAAATAGCTGTAAAAAAGCCTGAGGTTTTGTATAATTATTCACAATTACCATTGTGCAATTGGAAATGTAAGTATTATATTACATTTTATTTTATGGAACTACAGCACGATTATACTTGGTAATAGCTGTTAACAGTATGAGGTGCCTTATTTGTAAAAAATGCAAAATACTTGTATTCCTAACTGAACATGAGCTTTGGTTAACATACAAATGTACTAAAGGTGATTTCAGGACCTTTCCATCTCAGTTGGCAAGACTGTTGTCCTTATCTCTTTTATCTTGGGTAGTAACTCACAGTTCTCATTCCAAGGGAGCCAGAAGCACGAGAGGACCAAACAAACAGATGGACTGAGATAACATGAACTGGAGCAGCAGAGGAAGGTCACCTCTTTGGAGAGTTACACAATTCTTGTAAGAGCCTGTCTGCGGTAGGGCCACAGCTCTTGAGGGGTAATACTGGATGCTGCCAGGTGGGGACTGCACAAGTGCTCTCCTTTCCTGGGAAAGGCATGAAATGGAAGTAATCTTCGAAAAAGAAAATTACTAGGTATTTTCTCATCTGCATATCTTGGGATAAACTGCAAATACTATATGATATGCACACATAAAAACCTGTAACAGGAGTTGCTGCCCTACTCTGAGCAGAGACTCTAAATAAGTATTTGTATGAGTAAGCCTGGTTTTAATTACACAGATCTCCAGCCATCCTCTGAGAGCCAAAGTAAGGGAAGGATACATAAACACTCTGTATCAGCATCATCTGGTTCAGCAAACCAGAAGCATTTCATATAGTACTGTCGCTACAGAGAACACAGGCAAATAAAAGCTGAAAAAGTCAAGAAACACAAAGAAGAAATGAAATAACTTTTGGCTTCTCTGAAAGTACCAAAAATGAAAAAAAATATCTTAAAATTATGGACTGCAAGAGCTTTTATGTGCAGCAGAATTCATGCTCATAATAGTCAGCTGGGAATAACAGGACAGACTTGCATAGTCCTTGCAGAGTGCAGTGCACATGTTGGCCGCATCCAAGCTATGTTCTTTTGGGCAAATATTACTCTTTGTTACCATTGGTTCAGCACTTATTTTTATGCAGGCTTGAGGCCATATCATTACTCTCTGGTGTTTGTTCTTAACAGCCAACCAGTCCCAGCCAGACAACGTCAATGATAAAGTGACTTTCAAGATCACCACAAGAAGTCCCTGAGACACGAGGGAACCATCCTTGTGAAACAGGGCCTGTGAGTTCATGCTGGCTTTGCTCTGGATTAAGGGCATTCTGACTGCTGGCTGGATCAGGCATGGGGAAATAGGAAGGCACTTGGAGATGTATTCACTTTCAGTCTCTACTGAGAACTTACCTGAGAGGTCATTTCAAGTTCTCTGCCCTACTGATTTACAGTGCTGCTGTAGGTGCTGCCTGAGCAGGGCATGGTAGGGAAGAAAAACTCATGTGAATTGGAAAGCTATGCCAGCTGTGCTGGTGCTGGAGGGTGCTGGTGGTCTCCAGGGAGCTGCTAGTGAGGAGGGGCTCTGTGCTGGCTGTGGAGCTGGGCTCAGCCAGAGGCACTGCCAGGAGCCCAAGCTGGGTCTGTTGGCAAAGTACTAGGACGTGCACAAGCTGTGAGCCCTGCAGCAGCATCAACAGATTAGCAGAAAGAAACAAGTGATATTTGGTGATGTTTTTCCTACTTTCAAACACCTTCACTAGAGGATCCAGAGCTATAGCCAGTATGAACTGAATGGAAAGGGCTAATTTAATGCCCACGCAGAAAATGTTACGTGTCACTTTTAAGATTAAAGCCTAGGGAGGAGAATGAGGGACAGCGAAGGAGTCCTGCACTTTTGAAAATGTGGATTCTTTGATGTTTCTCTGTTTTTGTTGCAAAGCATCAGCTTTTAAATTGCAACATTTTTGGGGTCAAGGATAATTTGATCTTGGGATGGTAGATATTGGAATGTGGCACTGATTTATCCACTGCTCTCTGTAGGCTGCTCAAAAATAAATGGTAACAAGGCAATGAGTAGAAAGGTGGATCTTGGTAATTTGTTGGAAATACCTACAAAAAGAAAGTAGTTCCAGGGACTTCACTGCCATCCTCCCTGTTGGTGCAGTTTGGTTGGTGAGGAATGTTACTAAATGCACGTTGAGCTGGTTGATTTTGGGATGGATGCTGGGAATGGGACTGAGTATGGGATACCACCCCTGCAGGCTGGCCTGATTCTATTTCAGCCCTTACTGTTCAGTGCAAACACATTTTCAAGCCTATTGCGTGGTTCAGCATGTGTTTAAATGTAAAAATGTATTAAATTTCAAAGATTTTAATTACATAAAAATTATAAACACCAATGAAAGCTCTGATCAAACCAAACAAGTTAAAGTCTCCCATGGGCACCCATGGCCTTTGTCACCCTTTGAACTTGGAGATAAGCAAATGATATCCGGCCTGCTGAGACCATTTCCAGTTGCCAGTGTCCTGACTCTACCTTGCTCCTCTTGGATTCAATGACTTCTAAGCACATGCTTAAAGTTAAGCTCCTTAGGAAGTATGTTCCTGAGTAGGAAACATAATTAAGATTTAAGAACAGTAGAAAAGCCTATAAATGCTCATAATCCATCTCTCCTTTCTCCAGATCTTGGAAATAGAGATAACGAGAATTCCCAATTGATTTCCTTTACATTTATTTTAATTTTTTTGGTTCTGTTAAGGATTTCACTCCATGAAAGTGAAGTGAGAAGAAAAGTTTTTTACAGAGGTTTTTTGTTAAAACTGAAGCAGTAGATTAAATAAATGACATAAATACATTAAATAAATGAGAAGCTGAACCAAATTGCTATTATTCTTGGTAATTAATTAAAGTCTGGGATGTTTAAGTGCTGATAACTGCATCTGTTTCTTTAAAACATCCTCCTGGGTTTCGTATGTGGAAAAGCACCAGGTAAGTGACTGATCATCTGCAGCTTAGGGAAAAACATTGCTGTGACTGAGATTTGCTGGTCAGATACCGAAAGAAACTGAGTCCTTGGAGCAAAACACATAGAGGATTCCTCTGAAGTAAACAGCACTTGAATATATTAGCCCATAACAGTGTCATATGCAGCATTTCCATCCTATGGTTTTAGTTTAGTGCCGGTGGGGTTTAGCCATCACCTCTTGAAATCAATTGTAAAGCTTGCAATGGCTTTGGTGCTACAGGACAAAATCTTGAAAGAGCAACTGCAATACTTTTATTAAATAAAGAATTATCATAACTCAGAGCTGTACTTAAATACACACTGTAAGCAAGTTGAAGGTCATTTTGACTCAGAGCCTAGTACAGTCCTTTGCAGAACTGCATGAACAATGGTGAACAATACTGAGGAAAATTGGGGATGTAGTTGATGTTGAAAGAGTTGATATTGTTTCTCTTTGAAGTGTGATTTTGTTCACATATTTGTGAGTACATTGCTTCACCTTCCACACTTAAGCAATTAAGCAGCTTGTCATTATTAAAAAAAAAAAGATGCTTTCACTGTCCTGGCATTTCATTGCAAAGCAAAATCAACATTGCTGGGGTTTTCTTGTCTTCACATAGCAGTGAAAATAGATTCTCTCCCCTACTCTTATTCCCACCTTTGGTCCATATACAGCTCTTTAAAGAAATACAGGTTTGCTTAAAAAAAACCCAGCAGCATAAACCAAACCCAACTGTGTTCATTGAAGTGTTTCATACATCATAGCTGCTACTTACCATTTTTATTCATCTTGCGTTTATAGAGAAAGCCTGTCTTGATATCTTGAAGGCACTTTTAATGAGTACACATCATGAGTTTTCCAACTGCTTTTAGAATGAAAATGATTTCCTTTCTATTTGACACAGAATCATGTTATTTTACATTTTAAAAGGTTCTTGCACACCTCCCCAGCACCTGGATTGTAAGTGATTATTTGCTATTGTAGTTTCAAAATGAAAGTCAGTAGATTTTACTTTAAGCTTGTTCAACTAAATAAAAAAAAGTTAACTTCTGCTTAAAAAACCAGAATGAAACTGCCACATAACTACTGTACTCTCAGCTAAAGACCCGCTCAGACATAGTAATGAGAAAGGTCAAATCCTACACTCCTTGTCTGTAAAGCACCTGTACTGGCCATTTCATGCTCTTGCAGATCAAATACTCAAACTCTCGGACTCCTCCTGCCAAGATGTTAAAAGTTTATGTGAGTTTGAAGGATGGATAGGTCAAACTCTCAAGGAAAATCCATTCAGGTTTATTCAACACAAAGACACCATTTTGGTTTAAGAAGCCCCTTATATAGAATTTGTTGGAGACTGGAAGGCAATCTGGGAAAATACCATGTTGTGTATCTTGTCCTTACCCTTGTCCCAGAGAAGCTGATTTTCAACACTGGAGAATAAGATAGGTAAACCTTTTCTATGCCTGTTTTTAGGTCTTATGTTTAAAGGACTAGTTTTAAAACCACTTCATAGGTTACTCTGTCTTTGGGAAGTTTTTGAATGAGGAATGCAAAGTTGTGTTTCAAGAACAAATTCTGTAGACAAAAATGGGAGGCTAAAAAAAATGTAAAATTTTTTATATTGAGTTTAGTTAGTGGCTTCCAAACCTCAAACTTAATTGCTGAGCACTGAGGAGTAACTGCTAATTTTCTTTTATAAACACATTGTGAGTAAATTAGGATTTTTTTTCTTATTTTATTTTTTAAATATCACTGAAGTTGAGTACCACTCAGCTCTGTCTTAACCCTGCTCTGCTGAACTGGCCAAGCAACTCTTTGTTTCAATGGGAACAGATGGAGTCTCCTGCCTGTAAGACCATGGTTGCTGTTTGATCACATCTAATCAGATGATATCTACTGACCTTCACAAGAAGGAAATAGTAAGAAAAATAAGAAAATAGTGCATATTTTGGTCATAATCCTGTAAATTTTGATTTGCATTTAAAAATATTTGGAGTGAAGAGGAATAATGAACTTTCACTCCCCACATTAAATAGATAATTAAAAATATGAATATTAAGAAGCTCAGTTAAAAAGCTACTGGTTTGCTGCAAGTTACTGCAAATAAGATCTATTAGAAGGAAAGCAGGTTTAGAGTTTGAAGATTGTCATTAAATGGATTAGAACATTTACCATTTCCTGTTCTCATTAATTTGCAGGAACAAAGAACTTCCATCATACGATTCAGCAATTACTAGGGTAAAAGAATTTTATCTTTTCTGTTGTTACTTATTTTGATCATCATACAGTGAATGCCAGAAAGCAGCCGAAAACATTGTTATTTTTAATGTAGGTTGTTTACATGCTTTATTGTCTGGGCAAACATGCCATAAAGTGGGAAGGATGATGTCCCATGGATGATGTGAAATGGAAAACTTGCTTCCATAGTTTAACAAAATGAAGGAAGAAATCTGCAGAAGAGCAGCATGCTTCCCATGGTGACCCCTGGGGCATGTAGATCTTTCCAGTGTCACAAGGGTGACATAGTTAAGGGCTGCTGGATTCCTGTGGTGTAGTTCCTCACAGTCTGAATGCTTTTCAGGCATTCCCACTACAAATGCACTCAAGTGAGTTTGTGGTCAGACCACTAATATTGGCCTTTAAAAGGGTTCTTTGAAATGGGACGCTCAGCAGACCCCTGGCAGTTCTCTGAGTTTAATGCTCATGCCTGACACCTCGAATCTAACATAGAGTCTGCTCAGTGATCATATTTAAGGACAAATTTGCAGACAGGAAGAAGAGAAATGACTTTTTTTTTTTTGGCTATCACATATGGCTGTTCAGTTTTTGTGTGAGGACTTTACAGAGAGATCTAAGAATTGTTTTCCAAAATTCACCAGCAGAGAATATGATGGCAGTTCTTATTAGGAAAAAACCACAGCTCTATTTATGCAGAAAAGCTGCCTGTTCATTAATGATCTTATGTAGGTAACAGCTAGAAGTAGTGATGGCAATTCATTGCTTGGAACACATTTACCCATCATTGCTTGGAACACATTTACCCAAAACACTTGTATTTATTTTCAGAGAAGATGACATGTACTGACTTGTTCAATTCAGATATAAAGAAATATCTGTTGTGTTTTACAGAACAACTGGCTTTATTCTCTCTTTTCCTTTGTCCCTTGAGCTTTAGAGTATGACTATTTAATTAAAGATTGAAAGAGAGACCAAGTTTAATTTTTCTCTAAACAATAAACTCCAACATATTCAACAATGTCTCATGCCTTCCTGGCATTTTGATGTACGCCTGCAGCAGAGAGTCTATTGAATTTGGTATGTGACTAAAATCTAACAAAGAACACTGTCTACTGAACTCTAAATCTGCTTGGTTAAATCATTCAATGTGCTGTACAAGTTGTACAGCTGAAACTGAAAATAAGCAGAGCTCTTACAAAACACAGCCAAGAAGAAGCTTAGCTAATATTCTCAATACATGATTTCAGAGCTTTGGGGTAGTTTTAATAGTACAAAACCCACTGAAATTGTTACTTTATAAGAATTAATCTTACTTTTTCTTGTTAGTTATTACTACTCCATTACTATTTAAATTAAAACTGGGAGTAATATGTTTGGTTGGATCCTTGCATCCAATTGCCACAATTATTGTTATTTGGGTAAATATGTTATTGCAGTAAAAACTCTGTCCAACTGGGATATAGATTTGGCTCAGCATTGATGTCCATACAGTTAGACAATAAATCCTTCTTGTGCAGGATGTAAATAAAGCCCTCTACTGAAAAATAAAAGGCTTTGTTTTGTCTCCAGTACATTTGTCTGTCAGATGATACTGTGCACAGGAGACCTTCCATGTATTGGCACATGGTAAATAATAAATAAAAATAACAGTAAGACAGAATCTTACCACATTTAAATAACAAATAACGAAAATAGGAGGAAACACATAATGAACTTTGAGAGATCTATAAAGATTATGTTTTATACTAGATAGGGCCTAGAGAAATGAGCAAAGGAAGACAATATTCTTAGAAATCTGGTGAACTGCTGTTTGTTATAAATCCTGAACTTTGGTCAAATTCTGTTGAAAGCAGTGATTGGAAATAAAAGTGGGGATATTTATGAGCTGTTTAGTACAATAATCTGAACCTATGTTAAATTTAAATGACCTGTTCCACATGGAGATTGCTGAATTATATCAGGGCAGTTATAATGAAAATAGCAGGTGCCCTATTGCTTTTTGGTCAATTACCATAGTTAATGAATGAAGCAATTTTTTAATTACAATTTGATTAGCCAAGATTGTTCAGCTCACTTGAAGCATCTGTTTTTTTCTGCAAGGGCCTACTTTTGAACCCTTTTTTTTTTTTTACAAGTAGGTCCTTTAGAGCACAAAGAGCTTGATCCAGCACCATGCATGTGAACTTCTATACCCAGGAAGATGCAAGATGGGCCCCAAGTTCAGGGACTACATCCTCTCATGCTTCAGACTAGAACTATTGCATCCACCTCAGAGCTTCCCACCTTATCAGTTTTTGCCAGAGCCATGTTTATCAGTGGCATGTTTCTTTTCCCCAATGACCACAGTTGCCAGCAGCAGAACAATAGGATCAATATAAACATGGTCTCCAGTGTCAGGCTGTGACTTCTACACATGTGTGAAGTCAGTTGCTTTAACTGTCAGAGTTCCTCTGAAGTTCTTTCCTTGGATGGCTGTCCTGACCACTCTTTCTGTTGCTCTACCTGAGTGCAAAATTCTCATGCAGTACCATTAGCCTGGGCGCTCCCAGCCTGGTGGGATCCAGCCCAAACACAAGGGTCAGAGCTCTCAACTGGCATGTCAGAATACTACAAAAGCACTTCCCTGTACTGTCTAGCCTTGTCACATTAACTGAAAAACAATCTTATGGCTCCCTGTGCAGTAAATACCTGTGGTACTGAGATGTACTCCTGCTACCAGAAGACATCATCTTGATAAATGAATTATTGAGTAAAACTCTGTAGTCAGACTAAGTAATCACAGTGATCTCTTCTGACCTTAAATTCTGTTATTCTAATTCTCATTTACCCCTCGAGTAATATAAATGGGCCTTAAGGTTTGAATATTTATATCCCCTTTGAGGTATCTTTATGTTGCCAGACTGATTTCCTCAGTAACTTTTGTGTAAATGAGAATGGTGAGCCACGAGTCCCTCAATTGCTGCGTTGGAATTCGGCTCAGGGGTTGGGATTTTGCTTGTTTCTGTGGTTTTACTTGTCTGATCTATATATGTAGACTGGGAGTCCTTGTTTTAATATTTTATTAACATTGATACTAACTTTGCCTTTTGTGCTGGGGATTGACTATTCAGTGACATAATCAATAGGTCCACCTGCCTTTGACGTAGTGCTCAAATCAAGGTCTATACATTTCCCAGATGTGATGTGAAATAACCTGTGGAGCAGTAAAAAGAAACCAAATAGTAAATCTAAAATGGTCTGGGCTATAAGCTTGGAAATGAGTCTTAATGGTCTTCAGCTGGACATAAGATGTCTCTGTACTGTTGGAGGATCTCAGCTGGTGCAAATCTGGGTGGCACCAGGAGCTCAATGTGAAAGTAGAACAGCGTAACCTAAGAGCTAGCTGTTAATGTTATTGTGGCTGTGCTTCCTAGATCAGGTTTTCTGCATTAAAACCTGCAGTATGATGGCCCTAATGTCACACATGCATGCACACTCTAGTAGCAGGCTCCTGTTTCTTGTGGTCCAAACATGAACCAATAAGAAACAAAAATTCATGGTGGGTGCTCGGATTAGACGAACATCTGCTCAGTAATCTGTTTTTAAACTGCACAGTGGCTCTTCCCTGCAAGTTTTTCACTTGGATAAAAAGATAGTAAATAAGAAAAGAGAAAAAAAAAGAACAAAACAAAAGAGAAATTCAGATGCTCCAGATTCCTGCTGGATAAACACTGGCATTCACTGCTTCCTGGAGCAAAGCACGCTGCTCCCTGCATGGTGCCCTTCATGCAGCTAACATCAACCCAAATGCCTCCTACAGACAGGGGTTCTCTTTGTTTCATTTGGTATTGAATGCAGTGTTACCAGCCATGGCTTATGGCAGGAGAAAAGCAGACACCCGAGGACAGATTCCTCTGTTGCATAATTCCACTGCTGAGAAATGTGCCAGGGAATGCAGAATTATAACCTAGACTTTTCCAGCTTTTCTTCTTGTTGCTTTACTGCCTACTAGAAAATTGTGACAGCTGGAAGTGAGGAAAAATGGAGCTTTATTACTTTCCAGACTGGTTAGTTGGTGTTGGGCAATTACTGCAAGAAGTGAGAACTGGTCCTCTTAATGGATCTGTCAGAAATCTCTGGACTCAGTCTTCACTTCTATTGTGATTATTCTCCCGGTCCCAAAGTACTCCTGGGGGTTATGGAATGGTAAATGCCTCCAAGATCTTCCCACTTGCACATCAACAACTGAAACTGCTTCCTGCAAGTGTCCAAACCATTGCTGTGCCTCCTCAGTGTGAGGAAAAGCAATGTGGGGACAAGCTAAGCTTAAAACTGAGTGTCCACTTAAGCACCATTCATTTTCAACCCCAAAATGGAAGCTGTTCAAAGTAAACAGCAGGGAATAACTGTTGTTGCTATTGTTTTTTAAATCTTTATTTTGAAATACAGGAACAGCCAGCAGGTCTGTGCTTGTGCACATCCCCACATACTCCAGCTGAACCCTCTGCCCATGACTTTTGGGGACGTGGTTTCAGCATGATCTGGCCTCCTCAGTTTGGAGATTAGTGTGGGGTCCTGTGCTGGCCCTGCTTCACACCCAGCAGCACCCAGCCCTGTTTCACAAGTGCTTTAATGAGGCAACAGGCTCCTTATAGCGTACTGCTTTGGATTAAACCATGTCGCCTTCTGTTACACTGTGTGAAGTCCTAAGCTGGGCTGACACGGCGTAACTCAAGAGACCTTGATGTGGAATGACATTACATGATACAGTGTATGAAGAAATCAAAGTTTGTCTCTCCTGGCATTGAGAACTTGCTCACTGTTTCCACAGCAGCCATGCAGTCCAGCTTCCAGCAGGTAGTTGGCAGGGTAAGTGTCTGGAAGAACTGGGATATTTTCATTAAACAATTTCAAATCTCATTAGCAGATTTTCATAAAGTGATAGTGCAGTGGCAATATTACCTTATTACTCCAATATGAAAGGCACTCTCATGGTAGAGAAAAGCGCTTTTCCTTTTTTACAAGCTAACAGCATATGCACCAATGATGAAACAATGCAGAATTTTACACTCCCAGAATCAGTTCAAAGATTTAGAGTACACTGAATCAATAACAAAGGAAACAGTTTTAAACGTTCATTTTTACCTTCATAACAACTGCCTCTACTTGCTCAAATCAAACATTTGGTTTAAAAAACTTCACAAAAATAAGCAAAACCCCGAAAACTTTTCATTTAAGCCTGACAGGCAGAAGAGATTTGTGTTGTCATATAGCTCCAGATAAAAGCAACATCTAGAAGTGCACTTCAGTTGCCAGGACGACTAACCACTGCCACACACTCAGCCCTGCTGATTGCAAAGGGAAATCAAACAGCGTGTGATGGATCAGCTGAACCATCAGCCTCAGTAGCAAAATAAAACAGCAGGACTATGGTGATTTCTGGACCATGCTCATACATGGCTGATACCTGATCTGAAGAGAAAAAAATAGAGCCACCATCTATTTCTAATTTCATCTTCAGATCTTAAAGTTTTTCATGAGGGGAAAAATTGCAAAATAAATCTAAACCTTTACACATCTTACAAGCCTCTGGCTTTCCTCTGGCTCAGTCATTTCCCTCATGGTATGAAATCTGTCTTGTAGACTACACCATCTCAAGTCTATCTGAAATCAGGAATCATGTCTTGCTGTATGACTGATTGCAGGGGGTGGAGGGAATAGGTGCAGGGTAGAGCTTGCCCTTCTCCCATCTCCCAGCTGGTCCCGTCCTATTGAGTCACAGCAAGATGTACCAGCCCTGTCAGCAAGTAGGTGAACTCTCTGCCACAGCGTGGTTTTTCATGCTGTCCCCAGTACAGATGTCTTGCCATAAACCCAAGCTCACATACAAGCAGACACTTTGAGAAAAGTGTAAAATCAACTGCATTTAATTCCAGGCTCAGATCTGTGTCATATCCATGTACGGAGCACCAGCTGGTGCTAAGGCATGGTGCAGAGCTGTGCTGGGTCTGAGGTGGGGTCAGTAATTAATTCCAGCAGTGGTTCCTGTTACAGAGTACTAGTTTATGCACAATGAATTTAATTAGGTGCTGGTTTCTCTTTACTATTTCATCAATTAGTGTGAGCACACTATGGTTTGTAAAAAGATCAATAGGGTGGGGTTTTAATTACTTAGAGAACATTGTTTACATTCTTTATCCCATGTCAGTCAGGTGGTTTGTGTTTATATAAAGGACCGGGAAGGTATAGGGCTGCTTTTGCTGCAGTCCCAGTAAAGCTGGGTAACTGCTCATCGTGTAAGGAATTCTCATTTGAGTAAGTGTACTGCAGTTTTGTCAAGTGATGTAGATAAATGCTTCCTAGAAGTAATCAGTTTCTTTAGTTTCATACTGTATAAAGCATTTCCAACTTTAAAGACTCTTTTCATGAAAGGGAAAATATGAAATCAATTCCATTTATCTGAATGAATCTTTCAGCCAGCTCAGGGCTTATTGTGGGGGCACTGCAGGCAAAATGTAACAAATGCAGAAGCAAAAAATGATTAAAACATGATGAGCAAGGTTATAGAGATAAAAAATGAGGGATAAAGAGTTGGAAAAGTGAAAACAAGAAATCTGTGTGATGCTAAAGGGTTTGTCTATTTTTCATGTTTACTTCTTCTGTGTTCATAGTTTTTTGGTCCATCATCAATCACTGTCAATTTGAAAAAGTGCTATACTTAGGGTCATTTATCCAGGGCTATTGGAGGCTAAAATTATGCAGTTTCAGTCTAATATACATGAATAAAGACTGTCATTTCTGATTAATGACATGTGACTTCAGTGTCTTACAGAATCATCTTGCCATCCAAGCTTTACAAAAAGGTTATTATGTAAGGCCTTCTCCATAATATATCTACTTTTCCTGGAAGAACGCTGCAGAAGCTGTTTCTTAAAATCAGTGCTGATATCCCTTATTATGCAAATGGCAATTGCTCTGCCAATTTTGAGATTGCCAGAAGAAGTAAATTTTTGTGGGACTTGAAATTATCTTACAGAGGATGGTTACCAGCCTTGTGGTTTTGGTGCTGCTTCATAGTTTGCCTTTTTTTATTTTATTTGAAAGAGAAAATCTAGTCTTTTATTGGGGAAAAAAATCCATATAAAATACTAATCTCATGCAATGTATTCAAAAAAGTGCCACACATGGCATTTCAGCACTAATTGCTGTTTTTCACATTTCACAGTTTCCCGAATCTCCCTGTGCATCACCCAACCCCTGTGTGCATTTATCTAAGAAATGAGAATGAGTAAGAGTTTAGAAACTTTAAGGGAAGTGTCACAAAATGAGGGAAAGGGGAGAACAGAGAAAGAAGGGTAGAGGTCCGTGCCAGGGAGTGCAAGAACTTCCCCACAGCCAGTTTGTGTTTATGTTATGCTCACAGTGAAAATCCCAAGGCTGCCTCTGAAGCAGTGCTGGGAAGCACAGGCTGCAGGATGCCGTGCGCTCTCTTGCACCCTCTTGCCTTGCAGAGAAGAACCTGGGGGTGTCGGTTGACAACTGCCTGAAAATCAAAAACAACGTGGCCAGCAGGACCAGGGAGGTGACTGTGCCCCTGTACTGGGCACTGGTGAGGCCACACCTCGACTGCTGTGTGCAGTTCTGGGCCCCTCACTACAAGAAGGACATTGAGGTGTTGGAGCGTGTCCAGAGAAGGGCGAAGGGGCTGGAGAACAAGTCCTGTGAGGAGCAGCTGAGGGAACTGGGGTTGCTTAGCTTGGAGGAGGCTGAGGGGAGACCTCATCACTGTCTACGGCTGCCTGGAAGGGGGCTGTGTCTGAGCGAGTGTTGATCTCTTCTCTCAAGTGACAGGTGATAGAACAAGGGGAAATGGCCATAAGTTGTGCCGGGAAGGTTCAGATAGGGTATTAGGAAGAACTTCTTTACTGAAAGGATGGTCAGGCACTGGATCAGCTGCCCAGGGAGGCAGTTGAGTCACCATCCCTGGAGGTATTTAAAAAACAGGTGGATGAGTTTTTGAAGAACATGGTTTAGCAGAAGGTGGGTGCGGTTGGACTCAGTGATCTCCAAGGTCTTTTCCAACTGGAAGATTCTATGATTCTCTCAGCTACTTTCTGTTCCTTTAAGTGGGCTGCATATAGCAGCAATCATATGGGCTTTCTCCTTTCCAAGTGTATTTTTCACTCCAGAGCAGATCATCCCTCTTGTTGGAAAGCTTTGCTTTGAAAGGAAAGAGAGGGAGCCTCCCATTGCTTGTGGCAGAGGCAGATTTTACGGTCCTGATGGAGACTTGGGCGTCTCGGGGTACCCACAGAGGATGTTCCAGGGAAATCCCCTGTGCTGCTGAGTCACTTGGAGGGGCCCTCTACTGAGCTCTTCCTGGTATCAATGTTAGTGTCTGCAACCCTCCAAATTCCCATTTCTTCAGCAGATGTGATACTGGTTATGCTGCTGGTATATTTATTAGCCATCCTAACCATTTTTCTCCTGGCACTGTTGCTGATAGTAAGTGTTGCTTCATCAAAATACGTAAAATTTTCTCTGAAGTCTAGTTCTCACATAGGAACCTGGTGTTTTTTTTCTTCTTCCATGAATGCTATTTGTAATTTTTGTGGATTCCATACAATGAATGAGAGGAATGGCAATAGCAAGGTGTATGAAAACTAACAGGTGGAGAATTATTTTTCTAAAAAAAATTCTTTATTTAAGGCACCTTAACTTTTTATATTTCTCAAGATTAAGGCAGTAGTTTCTTTTGCTGTGCAGGTACACAAAAAGTGTTCAACTTCTGCCTTTTTATTTCCTTTGTTCAGACTGCTTTAACTTTGGGAGTGTCTTTTGACCCAAATGGAAAACAGATTTTTCAGAATAAGTAGAGATAATACAAGTACTCCTTGGGAACCGTGTTTTCAACCCTGTGAGGTGCCATTGTTGGTGGATGTGCCATTAGATGAGTTGGGAAGTCAGTGATTCGTGGTCTGTGGCAAAAACATATTGGAAGAAGCAAGCAGCTTTAAGGTGGGATGAGTTTGAAACCCACAGAATCTCCTGGTGGCTCTGTTAACTAATCTCTTTGTTGCTCTTTTATTTCTTGAGGCTTCTTTTGCAAAAGCCTTCTGTTGTTTTGCTTCCTACAATGTTTGAGAGGCTGCTGAGGTGCTGTTCTTCACTTCTTCCTCCCAACCCAACTGAAGGTTCAATTATTACCCCTGTATGTTGCAAATTTTGATCATTTTCCAAATGATCAAACAGACTAAATTCAGAGGGAACTTCCCTAAAATGAACCACTATTTGTCTGAAAGAAAACTATTATTTTCTTCCTTTTCTTTTGTATTTATTTTTTATGGCTCTGTTAGTAGAGAAAGACCTCTGTGTTTGGCTGTGATAATTTACGTAGTGCTTAGCGGTTAAGAGCTACAGACATGGTCAATGAGCTAATTTGATCATCTCTCGCCTTCTGCTGAATAAATGGTATATTATGGGAACGTGTTTGTTCAGGTCCTAGATGTAAATGGCTGCAGGATTTCATGTCACAAAATGTTGTTCTGCTGGACACAGCAGCAGCTCTGGGGTGTGCGTGCATTTTGAGAGATCCACTACAGAGTAACTGCCTCAAGACTTTGGATGTTGTTACCACTTAAATTTATGACTGTATTTCTTATAAATTAGCCTGTATGATGTACCTGGAATCAATATTTGTTAATATACGTATATGTATTAATGTCTGAAATATGTGCACACACGTGGATAATGTCCATTTTACACAGTAGTATTCAATTGCTGGCAGTATTAATGGATAAATTTACCTACTGCAAAAAAAAAGTAGTGCTCCAAACGTAAAGTTTTTCCTAAGAAAATAAATTACATGAAGGAGCAGAGAAAATGAGAACAAGAGGAAGAAACCAAGATCGCAAGCCAAAGGAAAAAGATTATGGGTGATCAATAGACAACAACAGTAAGAGTAGTGAGGAACATGCAAAACCTTCTATTTGCATTACATAGTACAACATTGTCCTATTTTATGCTATTTTTTGTCTGCAAATGAAATAGTATCCGGTATCATGACATGATATAGTTGAACCAACTCTCATCCATTATGTTTAAAGACCACAACACAGGGCATCTGTAAGGTAGGACTGTACATATTTCTTCTGGTTCTGATACTATTAGAGCTACTTAAGTGTCATGACGTGTTTATTTATGAGATCATCAAAGCCACTTAATAACTTTCTCTTGGATACTTGTTTACATCTGTGTAATACAGAGCCAGATTGTGCAGCCCACAGTCACATCAGCGAGCACTTACTCATGCTAGTCGTGCCACTGATACAAGGGTTTCACAATCTGGCCCACAATGTATCAAAATACATGAGGCCAAGATCTTATCACTTACAATCATGTAAATCTGGCTTTAATCCATTTAAGCTCTAAGTTAGGTACCAAGATATAAATCAGTGAATATTTGTTGGCTTCAGTATTTGATTCAGTGGAGCTGATTTACTCTGATTTACATAGAGAAGATCAGTCCCGTTAGATTTGCAATTTAGAAATGCATTTGCTCCACTGCATATATAAATGTTAGGATATCTGAAATTAGCATCACCTCAAAAAAGATTATTTTCAACACTGGCTATTTAAAATATCTCTTTGTGCAATATAAACAAAGAGAATTATGTCAGAATTAGAAGCAAGGAGGTTTAAGAGTCACATATGTCTTAACCTTTACACTGTCTAGGAGTACATCAGTTCCTACAAGATGAACTGCATTATAAAGTAAATAGATCTGCTTTAAAGAAAGGTCAGGACACATGTTCTGCTAAAATCTAATTTCAGTCTATTGCCCTATAACCTACTGCGCTCTGGAATACAACAGATATAATAGTAAAGAGCCTGCATTTAATTATCTGTGATATAAAGCCTCCTTACCCTCCTGAGAATATTCACGGGAATAATAGAAGGTATTCTCAAAATACTGCATTTCCTTCTGTATAGTGAGTGCATTCAGTTTTAACTATCTTTCCTGGCAATATTATTCTAGCATCTCTTGTATCCTTAATCCAATGTGATATTACTTTTATGTCTGAAAAGACTAGATATTTTTTTACAGATCTAAGCAAACTGCATTCATTATGGTTAGCTAATGGTAGGCAAGCTTTGCCCATCATCTTTATGCATTAACTGTTGGCTCCTGCCTCTTTTTAAGATGAATTATGTTAGGATTCAACAGCTTAATAATAACATTATTTTTTCCTGATACAAGCTAGAAGAACTTTAAAGTGAAGAGTACTTGTCATAGTCTCAGTGTTAGCCTGACAAAGAAACACCTAAAGATAATGTGTAAATTTAAATAAAAGAATAATTAAGATGGGCCTAGTCATGTTACAACAGATGTGCCATGCAGTCCTAAATCAACATGTCATTTAGAAAAAAGATAGATGGTAAGTTAGCTTCTAATGACAATCATTCAAGCACCTGCCTCAAGTATTTAAAGAATTCTTAGGAAACAGAAGAGAAAACCACCTGTCCAGGGCTTAGATCCAAGTGGGAAAATCCTTGTCTAATTTTTGATACTGTGCATATCATTGCAAACAGCCATGTACAAACTATATTCTGAACTCATATCAACTGGGCCTGTTACTGAATAAATTAGAGCAGCTCCACCAAAACACAAGAGCTAAGGATCAGGCTTGAACTGGCCATGGCAATCGCTCTCGCCCAGGTTCCGGGAAGGGCTGTCGTGGAGAGTGCTTTAAAAGAAAATACCACTTAAGAATTAGCATTTTAGAAGAGTTTAAGAGGTTACTAATTGCATTTTTTCAGATGGGTAAGGATTGATTCCCTATAGTTTATCCCCAGAAAATGACCGAGCTGACCATGTTCATAGTGCATGCTTCTGCCTTCATTTCCCCATCCATCACACTGCCTTAAAATGATTGTTCAATACGTAGGTGAATTAATAATTCATATATTTATACATATCCTGCCCTGGAGTCTCTTCCATAGACGACAATGATAGTTGTTTGAGTATTCTGTCATTATTTGAAACTCATCATTAGCAGTGAAGTCCAGCATGTTCTGGTAAAAGGAAGAAAATAATGGACAAGAAAAGGAAATGGGATGGCTACTAGAGCTCTCCTAGGAAAATGAATAGTCTGAATTCTTACATCTTTGTGGCCTGGAAATTGAATTTGAAATGCTATGAAATTATTACACAAAAAGATGTGATATTTCCTTATGAAATGTCTTACTCTGTTATCTTGTTGGTATGTGCTGCTTTGGTAGAGTTTATGGCAGAAACGCATCAGTTTTGGTATTATTGCACAGTTGACATCACATCTGTGAAGGCCCTCCTTGCTGCCATTGTCCCACATGGAAGGTCTTGCAAGAACCAGATGATTGTGTTGTTCTAAAATAATCACAAAATAGTAAATAATGATATTGTGTCAACAGTCTCAGTCTTGCTGCTTACCAGTTCCCTGGCCATATGTTTCCAAAAGGCCTTCACACCTGATGAAAATCCACAGTACCTAATGAGTTACTGGGCCATTGATAAGTGCAGGTCTTTTTTTTTTTTGCCTTTTCTTTTCCCCGCTGTCTCTTTCAGAGATCCCCACAGAGTCTATTTTTTTATCTGGGATCGCTCTACTGTGGCTCCTTTGTGGAGGAAAAGAGCTGAGATGACCCACTGAGGGAGTGTGGAAACAAGGGAAGTGTCTGAGTGACCTCCCTTGTGGTCATGTTCTTGTCTTGTTTGGTAAGTCCATAGAAGTGTTGCAATCTGATGCGCTTCAGAGATATAAAAGATGTTAAGGCATGTGACAGGACTGGTGAAGATGGTTTAATCGTACCCAAAGGAGAACAATAAATTCCACCCAGAAGCAAGAAAATGCCTCTAATTCTCCTTTAGGGAGCATCTATATAACTAACTTTCCCATTCCAGTGCACTGAGACCTGACAGTCTCTGTAGACACTTCTGGTTTTATTGTTTCAGGTTTTCTTGGAAATCTTAATACTTCCACAAAGGAGGTTTTCTACTGGGGCATTAAAATACAGATCCCCAGGACCTCTTTTCAATTTCTTGTGAAATTAATGGTAATTACTAAGAATGATTAGCAGGTTCAGTGCTTATTAGTCTTACTTTTTAAAATTCTGAAGCAAATGTTTTTACTTCCACTGTAACTGATCATTTTAATTTCCCTTCTTTGTCTGTAATAAAAATTGACGTTAAAGGATGCCTGAGGCAGTGTAATGAGAAAATGAAATTAGTTTTTCAGTTGACTGGTCAAAAACATTTTATACACGATAATAAACAGTTTATTTTACTCTTTTGTTTATGACATAATAAATGATAAAAATATTTTCTTGAAATAGATATTGCCCACTAAGCTACACAGAGCTCAGCCTGGGATCTTTTCCATTCATGGAGTCACATAACACCACTGAGGAATGTTTACCTTCTAGATTTCTGAGCCCATAGTTGAGGGTGTTTTCAGATAAGGGAGAAAAGAGGTTCCGATAGTTGTGTTCAGTGGAAGTCTTTGACAACTTTGAGATTCATTTCATTTGAGCTACCTACTTTTGCAACCACATTTTGTGTGAATTGTAAAAACCTTTTCTTCACAGAACTCTTTTTGAAGTGAACATATGAGATGCCTTGAATTGTTTAAATTTGTTTAGATTTGTTATAGTGGTGAGAAATCAAAATAGGCTAGTGGTGAGATGAACACATAGCAGTTGATAAATGTAGTTACATATACAAACTGGGCAAGAAAAAGAGAGAAGAGCCGAATTTCTTACATGTGATTCTTACAGTTCTTGACAGCTCAAACTCCCACATGCTTGAGTAGTTCAATACTGGATTAGTATGACGCCTACTTGGTGGATTCTGTGGGGCACAGACTCAGAAAGAAACACATCATTTAAGATTTTGGGAACAGCTCGTAAACTGTCTAACACTACGGCCAGTCCTACTCCAATCAAAGTCTAACCTGAAGATGGGGGAAGTAGGGGCAAAAAGAGAAGCTCTTGTATTTATGCTCCCATGATTTAGTCTTTAAAATGTGGTTAGTCCATTTCTGTAGAATAGTGCCTGTGAAACATCTCTCTGTAAAATACTGTGAACTGTGTTAAGCAAGCTGGAGCATGCTTAATTACAAAAACAAGAAAGAAAAGCAGAATAGATGTGTAAGGACTAAACTGAAATCCTAATTATTTGTTTTTACTGAAGCCAATGGTAGAACTACTATTATATTAAACAAATCCAGGGATTACCTATTAACATCAGGGCCTGGGGTTTTTTTTTCTGTGTTTAGAGAAATGGAAAATTCTCACTCAAGTACATGCATGACTTGTTTGTAAAAGGCAAGCTATTGTGTTAAATTGTACTCTTTTGGTGGAAAGAAAAAATCCTTTGTTGAAAAACTGTTTAAACCTTTCAGATCTTAATAACTACACCAGTAATATTAATATTGCTTTCAATATGTTAACAGCACCACTTCTATTGTGTGTCAAGCTAGTTTTCACTAGAATAATCAAGATTTCAGAGAAAAGAACATGTTTACATATTCCTACTCATACACATTTTCCCATTGACACTGCTAGGAGTGTTTGTGAAGTGAAAGTTGTGCTTTTGGCAGGACTAGCCTGAGTTAAAACATGCTGCATGTATATTATGAGTGAAAATCTTAAAATAAAATTCAGGTATGAGAAATAATTAGAAATTGTGACCTAATACTACAGTGTTTATGAATCCAGCAAACAAATGCAAGTCATGATGCGATAGCTGCAAAACAACAACCAAGATTCAAAATCAAGGGGCGAAAGTTTATGTTGTAAAGACCCTTCAAGTGCTCAGCAAGGTGTTTTTGTTTTTTTTTTTTAATGGATGTTTTGAATCTGCCCTCAAAATCTTCAACAGTGAGAACCATTGTATCTTCCAATCAAGGGGCTGCTCAGAAACCTCTGCCTCACAAACAGCCCAGCGCACCCCACTAATTATCACATACAAATCCTTTCCTTTCCATTAATACCTTCTCCAAACTTCTGAAGGCTGCTGCTGATACCACCCTCGGGGTTCTTCCCCACCTCCTTTCTGCTAAACACTGCAAGTTTAGTTTAATTTTTCTTCTTGAAGTGAGTGGTATTCAAACCCAGCTGAGATACTTCTCAGTGGGATATTATAAGGATACTTAAACAGCAGAAATGATTAATAAGGAATACAATAATCTGTCTATTCTTTAATGTCATTAAATCACAGTGTATCTGCTGGTAAAATTCGAACAACTTGGATGGATTATTGGATGAGATTTGGTGGCACGTGCCCTGGTCACAATTACAAAACTTATTTGGAAACATTAGCTACAGGTATTTCACAACTTTTACGAAGCAGCTTTTTTGCTATCCAGAGAACCGCGTCACTCTTTTTATGTGTATGTGAGAAAGTCCCAGTAACGTGAAGAGAAATGCGACCCTTGCATCCAAGGTTTATTTTCCCTGCTGAATAGTAGATATTCCAGTTTTCAGTGCATCCCTGTTGGTCTGTGAGTACGCAGAGTCTGACTGTAGCAGCACTTCTCCAGCTCTAAATCCAACCTGAAAGGATGTTTCCTTGTCTTAGCCCCAGCACAGACCAAGAGATGATGGAGGAAGGCAGGAATATGAAATTTCAAATCAAGCAAGTGCAGTGAGTAAGAATTCTCACCTATGTTATACCTTGAAATTTACTTCATCAAATTACATTTGAATTATCTTGTATCCAGACACATTTCTGGAGAGTGATCCCATTTTGGAGGCGGTGAATTCTCCTTAAATTTCTCAAGATTCCATAATTGCCCAGAAATTTCCTTGAGGTACCCAGAAAACATTGTAGCAAGCATGAACATTGTGGCAACAATAACAAACTTGAGCCTGTGAAGAGCTGTAATTAAAATAGGGAATCCTATTATATATTCACAGATGTTCCAGTTCTTTTTTTCCACTAGTGAGAAATTGAGTGAGTTTCTGAGGAAAACATCAGTGTTGTGTTCCTTCCTTTTAGAAGATCTTAACTAATCTCTAAATACCTGAAGGTTTTCTTTTTTTCTATGCAAAAAGTGCAGCTGTTTCCTAACTAATTTTCTTTAAACTAAGTAAATGGATATGTTAGCTAAAATAACACCTACTTCTGCTTATGATTTGATATAAAAATTAATTTTACAGATGTATTCCCTGAATATTTTATTTAATTCAAGTATTTGTCATAAGTTAGATGACAAATTAAGTTAAGATTTTCACCTGGCTGCCCCTTCATGGGATGTGCAGAAGAGGTCATGATATCTTCCACATATCTCTGACTTTCAGTAATTTTCCAGGAAGCCCAAGGACGAGTAGAGTGACCTCCCTGTTTTCTTAAAACTCAATTATAGAAAATAGAAATGTGGGAGGAAAAAAAAACCAACCTTTTTTTGGAGAGGAAGCAACTGCTTTTTGGCACTCAGTATTACTTCTCCCTTTCCAGCCCAGCCCCTAATCACATGTGGTGCCCATATGGGTGAGGTTTATTGGTATATATGCTCATCTAACATATCAAAATATTTACCCTGTGCATTTCAGTACAATACCATTAATTTTACTAACCTCCCATTCTCAGTAAGTGCCAGCTGTCTTTAGGTTTCCAAGGCACTCAGATCTATAAGTGAGCTCTTGTGTTAGCACTGTGACGGTCAAAGGTCCCTGTTAGGTCAGGACCTCTGCTCTGTGGGAGAGATAAACTGATTTAAAACTACCAGAGGAAACAAGTAAAAGGAAAAATGGAATTTATAAAGCTTATGAAATGTCATGAGATGTGTTGTAGCCTTTCGGACAAATGCTGAATGCAGTTAACCTGGAGGAAAAAAGGGAAGATCAAAAGATCACCTGCTGATAGAAAACAACCTGGTGCTAAGGATGAGTGGGACATAATAAGATCTCTTTTAGCTGTATCAGCAATGATGCTTTGATTTCCTTGTAAGAGAATGGAAATGTATAATTGGGAATACTTTTTTTTCTCTACAGATTCAGCTTGTGAGCTTTGTTTACTATGATAAAAATATACAGAAAAATAAAACCATAATTTAATTTGAGTTCACTGTAAAACACTTGTTAATATTTGTCTTTTTTTTTGGTTAAGTGGATAAATCACATAACTATTAAATATGCAAGATATAAACCACAGACAATTAAATGATAGCTAAGGTACTGTGGCAGAGCTGATTAAATTGGTGTGCTATTAAGACTGTATACACAACATCCATGGAACAACATTTCTGATATGTGCTATGAAATTGAAAAAGTTTGCTGGAGTCCCAGCCACTCAGATATGGATCACATGTGTTGAATTCAAACCTTAAACCTTTGGATGATTCTGGTCTGAATGAGTCCTGCAAGTTGTCCCACCTACCTGGAAACATGATCAGCATCTTATATTTATCTGAACCAGCTGCCACTAAGAGAAACAGCAGGACCCCAGATGGAAGGGGCTTAGGTGTAGTTATCCCTCTTTCCTCATCAAAAGGTTATGCCCTTGGGGAGGCTTTCACTAGAGTTAGGGAAAAGACAACAGCCTTTAAAACCAATGCTTTCTCTATTTAAGAGTAAGATTTACCCCTGGATATTCAGGGGTGCACAAGAACAAGCATCACTTCATCTTTTCTCTAATATCCCAAATAGGAAGTGCTTACCGTTAAAATATAACTCTTAAAATCTCTAATAAAAATCTCCTTTATATAGTTAAGATCCAATGGCAAGAATCGTGCTGGAAACAGATCTTCTTCCAACTGTCAAATCTGGTACAATGCTAAATATGCCACACCGGAATTAGTATTATCTCTTAAAATCTTTTCCTAAAGTTTCTTGATGTGAACAAGTGAATGTATTAGGAAAAAAGGAACTAGTTAAGAAAATGTAACTAAATTGGGGACCAAATTATAACCAAATCAGGAATAAATTCATTGTATAAATCATAATAGTAAATGTCAAATATTTTTTCAGTTTCGCATTTTGAGACATCTGTTAACATTGGCAGGAACGGTTATAATGCTGTGTAGTAAATCATTCCCTTGAGATTTTCATCCACCAGAAAGAATGGATCAAAATAACACCATTCCTTTCTTCTTATCTTTTCCTAACCAAATTTTGTGTACTTGGATTCGTAGAAGACTGATTCTGCAAAACCCAAACTGATTAAAATCTAAAGAAAATGCTAGTGTTTGATATTGTATCTAGACTCAGTGAAATCAATGGTTGTTCAGTCATCAAGCATTTTGTGAGATGTTTTAAGATGGTGTGATAAACTTACAGAATTTTTTTTGAATGAAAGCAAAAGATTTTGATTTGGACTTTTGCTCTTCAGTAAGATATTTGCACGTGAATGGAATTGCTGGGAAATACAGCCCAAGTATTGCATAACTCACCAATTCTAAAGCAGATAAGAGTCTCAGAGTTGCAGCGTCTCTCCAGGAACCCATTCATGAGTGGCTTTTGTTTCCGCTCTGCCAGCCTTTCTAGAATATACAAAGTAAAGTTACATTATCTTGGCACTTCTTATTTTAATTTCTGCATGGCTAGATTGCTTTTCTCCTCTATTTCTATTAAGAAGGGTGAGAATGGTGCAGTGTTTTGCTAAGATTTGCCAGGAGATGTTTCTTGCCTATCAAGAAAACTGGGCAAAAGCATGATCAGACAAGAGCACACATTTGCCATCTTTCTCTGCTCTTGCAGTGCTGGCTTCTTTGTCAGGGATAATAATGTCAGAGAGATGACCTTGCAAGGTATTCCACACATTTATTTAGTCTCCAAGCTCTGCTAGCATGTTGGTTGAAGTATGATCTTTGTTAAGCCTAGAGGTGTAATTACCCTGAGAGTTAATGTTAATTGGTTTATTGAGTTTAATTGAATATCATTAAAAATACTGTCTTCTTATGCAGTAACTAAGACAATATTCTTCTGAAAGGAGAATGATAATCTTACTTTATGATCTGTATATAACCTTACTCTTACATAATGTTTTCACAAAAAATTTTAGATGAACAAGGTCCATAACTAAGGACATTTCATTTTTAGTTCCCCCTACTACTCTCAACATTTTTCAAAGTTTTAGATGAAGAGTTTGATAAAATTTTTGATGATATCGCTAAGGTTAATTACCAATTCAGCTATGGCAAGAGACATTCTTTATGTGATTTAAAGAATAATAAAGCTATAGAGGTCAAAAAGCTGATAAAGGAGGTTTCAGTCGTCATAATGAATAAGGAGTTGGAATAATTAGACAGTTTTAGTGATGATTATCAAAAATTAATATGTGATCTCACTAAAGAGTTTCAACTCGTCTTAGACAAGATTACCAATCAGGTTTTGAACAAGGGGTAGGATAAAACTGATAAGGATATTTTTTGCACCTCAGTATGCTATATATTTTTTAAGGACATAGAAATTTAGAAGGTCCTGGGTAAAGAAGGAGGTAGAGTTTTGGTTTTGGATGTGGAAAATAGGGAAATGACAACATTTGGGCCCATTTGTTTGTAATTAAGACACATTAAAACAACATAATCCTTTTTTTGATTATTTCACAGGAAAAAAAAAAGGTAATTTCCTAAAACAACAAGAAAATCTGGCACATATGGTCAGTTAGACAGCTACGTCATGGCTGGGGAACTGTCCATAAAGTCCAGCTTATTTGTGCTCCTTCAGAAGAACCGACTCATGTTTGGTTATGCTAGTCTAATATTAGAAGGAATGGTGTGATTTGGCTGGATGGTCGTATTTGAGGAGTTGTGGTCAGTGGCTCAATGTCCAAGTGGAGACTGGTGACGAGTGGTGTTGTTTAACATATTTATCATAGACATGGACAGTGGGTTCGAGGACACCCTCAGCAAGTTTGCAGATGATGCCAAGCTGTGTGGAGTAGTCAACACGCTGGAGGGAAGGGATGCCACCCAGAGGGACCTTGACAAGCTTGAGAGGTTGGCCTGTGCAAAACTCATGATGTTCAACAAAGCCAAGTACAAGGTCCTACACCTTGGTTGAGGCAATCCCAAGCACAAATACAAGATGGGTGGAAAATGGATTGAGAGTAGCCCTGAAGAGAAAGACTTGGGAGTGCTGGTGTATGAGAAGCTCAACAGGAGTCTGCAACGTGTGCCTGCAGCCCAGGAATCCAACCATATCCTGGGCTGCATCAAAAGAAGTGGGACCAGCAAATCGAGGGAGGTGGTTCTCCTCCTCTACTCTCCTCTTGTGAGACCTCAGCTAGAGTCTTGCATTCAGTTTTGGAGTCCTCGGCACAGGAAGGACATAGATCTGTTAGAGGAGTCCAGAGGAGGCCACAAAGATGATTCAAGGGCTGAAGCATCTTCCATACAGAGCACGGGTTGAGCGAGTTGGGATTGTATAGCCTAGAGAAGAAAAGGCTCCAGTGAGACCTTATGGCAGCATGCCAGTACTAAAAGATGCCCTACAGGAAAGCTGGGGAGGGGCTCTTTATCATGGAGTGCACTGATAGGATGAGAGGGTGACAGTTTTAAATTGAAAGAGGGAAGATTTAGATTAGATATTAGGAAGAAATATTTTCCTGTGAGGGCTGTGAGGCACTGGAACAGGTTGCCCAGAGAAGCTGTGGCTGTCTTTTATTGTATTATTATGGTTAGAGATAAAGAAAACCCATGCTAAAGAGAGCTACTGTGTGAGGCTGAATTTTGTAGTAAGGCCCAATAGAGTTGCTACTGAAATCAGGTGAGTCTGATTTTGACTCTAAGGCTGGCTGATTGGAAGTTGTAAAGAGTTTCATTGTAAAGTAGTGGTAAGAATTTCGCTCTTAAGCTTCTTTTCCTATTTTCTATCTGGAAGGTAGAAGGATTTGAAAGCCATCCAGGGATCTGAAACTTAGCAGTTTCTCTTCTTCTAATACACTTCAACCAGGTGAAGAAAATTTTCAGGCTGTATTATGACCTTAATTGCTCCATATAACCCATTATCTGCTCATTATTGAGCTATAATAAGCATGGAATCCTTCAAGGGTTTCCCCACAAATTACTTTAAGAATGAAAGCTAGCAATATTGAATCATGGGCATATTGTCAAATGGAATAATTTCAAGGTAAGAAGAGTTTTCTAGAGTTTTCTTTGAATTCTGTTTGGGATCTTGAATAGTTGGGTGTAACAAAAAAAAGAAAAGGAAAGTTGGACTTTGTATTTAAGAGTGAGCTTAAAGGGTGTTTCCAACAGTCATTAACTCTGTTTTATTCATATGTGTCTTATAGCAAAACTAGACATAACAGCATTGTATGATTTCCTGAATAATACATAGTATGATAAATTAGATTACACAAGTTAAGTGGTTATGTATGACCAGCAGCAGCAAAGAAGTTATATAAATAAACCAAAGTTAATTAAAATGTTAACAAATATAAATAGTCCAAGGTTAGTGAGCATAGTTTCATTTTAAATTAATAAATTTTAAAAGGTAATGTTTATAATTAAAACTGTAATTTATCTTCATGCTCTACTTGTTTAATAACAGTGGTAACATAATGTTACATGCAGAAATGTAGTAATAGATTTGTTTAGCACTGACATTATAAACAAATGTCTCAGTTTATTTATTCTAAGTTATGATACAGATTCTTTTCACATGCATCTGATGGCCTTTAAACCATTTAAAATGAAATACATTAATGTAATCTAATCTTGATACTGAACATAACATTTCAGTTTGAATTATCCAGAATCCACGATCCATTTTATTACTCACAAAGCACGTTATACATTTATGATAATGGGAAGCCTTTTTCTGTTATTTAAATCCCATTTCAGATGGGATATTTTTTCTTATTTTATTTTTTAAAACACTTCTGGTAGTAAAGTACAAATAAAGAAAAGTCAATGCTCAGTAAGCCCTTTAACAAAGCAAACAATTCAGGGTTTTATGACATTAGCAAATAATAAAGAAAAGATCTGACATTTACACTTGATGAAATTTTATGCTATAACAGAGATGGAGAAAATGGAATGGAAATCACACGTGATAAAACCTGTCCATGAAATTCAGATGGTTCTTAAAAATAACCACTGCTAAATATTTTGTGAATCTCTTACTTATTGAGGTCCATCTTTTACTGGAAAAATCTGTCCTTAAAAGTCACTTCTTCAACACATGCAAATACTATATTTAGTTGGAATTATTCTGTTAAAATAATAATAACGGACTTCAGGGGATTTATTTGTGTAAGGAAGAAGGCAGCATAACATGGTATAGAAATATTCAAATAGAGGTTTGTAGGAATTAGGATTGATTTGATATAGTAGTCACAAGACACGGATTTAGTTTTCTTGAAAACTTCTGGCAAATGTTCTCGGCATTTGCATTTAATCCACTTGATTTTGAATTCAAAGTATTTCATATTTACAGTTGGTCTAGATTTCAACTCATGTGCCCACGGTTGTGTTTTCTGGTATTAGAACATAACGTGATGCCAGGAGTGGTTGTGCATATTATGTTATTTTAGTGAAATTTATTTGTAAATAATTCTCCCTCTTCCATAGATAAGATCACTCGTGTGCATAAAAATAGCACACACAAGATATAAACCTGAGGTGAGAATCTACTAGCATTTTCATTTAAATAACAAACTAAATTGATTAAATTTCAGATTTATTTGACTAGACTTTGACAGCACAGTTCAGGCTGGATTTTCACCTCTGGTTTGTTAGCACCATGATGACACCGAACTGCAGAATCAGATACTCAGTTCGTACACAAAGCAGTGCCCTGCATATTAAAACAAGATGACTGGAATAGCCAAATATCATGAATCAGAGATTATCTGATCAACTCACCAGTCTAAAATAATAAAAAAGAGATGATAAAACATGTTCAGTATCTGAATATTAAAGAATAAGTAAAAAGAACATTCTAGACTTTATGGGTTTGCTTTGTTTCTGATATGTCACAAAAATAAGCTCCACAGTAGATGTGTATGTGTAAGGCCATGATTAATAAATTACCATTTTAAGAAAGGGTTTTTAGAATTATGTCATTCACTCCTGTGGGAAAGTTTATCTTTTTAAAACTTCAGCTTCAGTGTCACACCCAGCAGAACTTAGTCCTTAATGGAAACGATGCATGAATGTTTCTTTTCACTTTTTATTTGTATATTAGCAAGAGACTTCAATAGATACATAGAAGACTGAAATACAGTTGATGATTGGGGTGGAGGGGGAGAAAATCCTCATTTCACAGTTAAATTTACTCTAAAAATGTTTCATTCTAGAAAAAAAAACAAATTGGAAAAAAAATCTAGTGAAGCACAGAATATATAGAATGTATGAGTAAGCAAATAGGTTATAAACAGGTAAATGTGATAGTGTTTTAAACAATAGTGTACAAGAAAGCAGCGGAGGCAGAAAGATCAGAGGTGGTTTGATTAACATTGTGGCTCTCACTGAGATTTTAGTGTCTTGGGTGTTGTGTTCCTGTCAGGGTTTTGAGGCGTAGACACAAGAAAGGCCATTAGGTATAACCACAGAGGAGAATTAGGAGCCAAGAGCTCATGGCTCTGAATTTTCAGTCCATAGATAGACTCCTTCAGTTTTGTTGGACAACTTATAACTGCTCGGGGGTATCCTCTTTGTTGTAAGTCTGAACTTGATGAAAGGTTATTTAATTATTTTTAAAAAGATTGGATGATGTTAAACAGCTTTAAAACAAGGCATGCATTTGGGGTGACTTTTAATTGTCATTATTAGGAAAATTTAGACCACTATTTTTTGGATGTTTCATTACAACAAAAGGAAGGCCTCCTGAAAGGTTACTTTAAATACTGTGTTTAAGGACAAAAAAGAAGAGAACATTTTCACAAGAAGTTAAACAGCAGGTATCATCTGTATCATTCTCTTTAAATGATCTTTTATAATAGCAGACAAAACAAGAAATGTACCCTCAGAACGGTACCACACTATTTTCATGTTGATTACAATAAGTGCTGAGAGTAGAGTGCATTCTGTGTAAAATCAATGTCTGTGAGAAAGAAAAAAAAGAAAGGCAGCACAAAGACTTAGGGATTTATCCTTTAAGTGCCTCTCCAGGAACAAAGCTGTGCCCAGCAAGGGCAGGAGCAGAGGCCAGGAGGAAGGAGGTGGACAATAGAAAGGCTATCGCGGGGTGAAAGGGGAGCACAACAGGAAGAGCATCAGGAGGGAACATCTTCATTAATTTCATCATGTATTTACTTTCCTAAATCTCCTTGTGTGTTCGCTCAACCTTGATCCTATCCTGTGATATCCTTCCAGATTTATAGTAAACATCTCCCTTCAGGTTACTGAAAAAGAGATAAGCCTGACTGGAAGAAAAAAAAAAAAGAACCAACAAAAAAACACCCCAAAAACAAATGGAAGAAAGGAAAGCTTGGTACAAAGCTATCATCACTGGTACTATCTGGTGGCACCTGAAACTGATAGTCAAAAAGCCCAGAAATAAAGTAACTAATTTACTCCAATACTCTTTTGCTAGAGAAATCTTTTTCCTTTTCTTCTTCAGAAAAACCTTTCCTCAGAATAATTATTAAGGCAGGCCTAGGGAACTGTGCTCATTTCAGAGCTTTCATTTTTAGAAAGACTGTTTAATATTTATATAAAGCTCATGTTAAGTTTATGCACCTGTCAAAATACTAAATTATATGATAGTGATTGCAAAATGAGCTATTTATCAGACAGATGTCTCTACCAAACCTGGAGTACATAGATATGGAGGGGCAGATCCTTCGCTACAGGGTAATAGTGCTTTATTTACAGCAGTCTGCAGAAGAGGGGATGTGTTTAACCCTGCAGGCTCTGGAAGCTGGGTAGGGTGAACGATCTCTGCTGAAAAATATCCTTTCCATCACAGGAGGTATAACACTAATAATTTTCTTGAATGCAGTCTTGGGAAGCATGAGTAACTATTCTGATGTGTAGCTCACCTTCAGGTTTCCTAGAACATTCCTAAAAATTTGGGGTTTTTTGATATCAGGTGGCTTCTTTCTCCAGCTGCAGCCTTAGGAGTGAAAAGTAATGTGGGGATACATTTCAAGTTGAAGACAGATGTTCTTACAGAATAATTTTATAATCCACAGCGTTGTAGAATAGTGTTTAGAGGTGTTAAATTCTGACCCTGTCCAGCTGTAAATTGTAACTGAAACGGATTATTTGTTACCGCCAGGAATAGGTCAGGGTGTCAGGAGAATGACTGAGGGGGCAGAGCTTGAATAAAAGGTCATAGCAGGAGAGGATGGAGAGGTGACAAGTTGAGTAACACATAGCATGCCTACACCCCAACCCACAGGAAGTTTAAGCAGTTTGCTATAACTTTCTCCAGATGTCTCTGAATTTATGCCTTTATTTTGCTGGGCATTCATTTGATTTGGAGCTAACCCAGCTGCCTGTATGTCTCTGAGCTATGCCACTAAACCAGGTACAATGCAGTGTCTTAGTTTCATCTTTAATGAGCATCTTTAGAGATGCTCCTGTGCATCAGAACTCCCTGCATGTACAGAACTGGATATGTATTTAAAAACAAGTATGCTGGTCCTGGACCTTAGCTGCTTGGATGTGGCACCTAGGAAATGTAGCACTTGCCTCCAGCAAGTGAGACTTCTTTTACAGTATTTCAAAGGAAAGTTCAATGTTTTTATGTCCAAACTAATCTTATGCTGCATTTAAAAAAAAATTTAAAAATTGTATTTATTTTTGAAGAATAAGCTGCATGATTTTCCCTCTGCTTTGGAGAGAAATTCTTTGTAAATATAACTAAGACTCTCTAATCCCTGTTACAATAAACTCTGCTGATCTGAACAGGTGTGTATCACAGTTGTTGCTTTTCAGCAGCACAATACTTCCTGCATGATCCACAGAGCAAAATTTCTCACGCTGTGAGAAACACAAGAAAAGAGAGAAGGTAAAATAACTGAATTCCTTCCTCAAATGCAAATCCGTACCAATTTGCTACTAAGCTTGCTTGAATATGTGTGCACTCAGAAACCAAGAAGGAACCCAGTTGCCTCTATCTGGCTGGCAAATCACTACAAGGCAAAAACTTGGTTAATTTATGTTTGGAAGCTTGTATGTTTTTAAATAAGTTCTCAAATTCGAAAGCCATTAAGGAATTTTGCACAAATTATCGAAATATATTAACATAATACGAAAAATATACTGCCTATCAGTTGTGTGTACTGCATATCTGTACTTATTCCAGTTACTTAAAGCATATATTAAATACACTGGGGAGAGAAATAGCTTTTTACTCAGTTTGCATTTGGTTTGATTCTGTGTGGTGGATTATGAATTACCATGCTACTGATATACCTATGCAAAAATACAATGCTGTAGATGATTATGACCTAAAGTGAAAATGAATTATAACTCCTCTTGATACTTATGATTTGCTGCATTATAAATAACAGTGATTTATTATTGTTTCACCTACTGCTCTGCTAGTGATGGATCATAATAATAGATCATCATAATTTTGAAATCAGAACAGAGCTGGTTTTTCTTCCATATAATTCAATTTTAACTCTACTACTGAGGTTGTTGAGTATCACAATCCATCTACTTCGTTACATTTTATTAGAAAGAAGATATGTTAATATATTTGGTAGCTGTTCATTACTAACATCTGTTTATTAGACTTCTCTATTAAACCGTCCAACACACCTTTTGGCAGTCTCATTATATGACCGACAGGGCAACTATCAATAAAAACAGATGATTAAGGACCAGCATTGAAAAGGAAGACATCCCCTTCCCTGTTTAAAGCAAAATTGCTGTACCATTATCGTAAATTTTTAGATCAATATGGTATTACTGCCTTACAGTGGTTCAATAAGACCCTTCTTTTATGCATTTGGTCCCTGGTAGGGTTTTACATTCAGTTATTCTGTGTATTGCCCCCCTGCTGAAACAGCTGTGGGCTGGGTCTCATCTAGACAGTCAGCAAGTGGTGGGGCCTGGATTGAGGCCCTTCCCTTCTCCTCTGCACGAGTGTTTTCATATGTTTACCTCCGTAACACGAAGTCTCTCACGGAGTAGTAATATCCCTGTCAGAAGTCCAGCCTGTGGCAGGTGCATGAAGTCTGAAATAATTTTGACCTACAGAAGCACATTTATACTCAGCAGGTTCACAAAGTATTTCCCTCAGAAGTCACTGAGTCTCCCTTCTCTTTTGCTGCCAGTAGGTTTCCTTCACTCAGCTGTCATCATGCTCTGCTTTCTTTTTTTTGTTCTTCAGCAGCCTACACTCCCTTTTTTTGTTAGGGGCCCCAGAACGTCACCGTGGCAGATGCTGTGCAGCTACTGAGTGGCTGAAACAAAACTCTCACTGGCAGCAAATAAAAACTTTATATTTGAAATGAAGTCCCTCCCCCAGGGAGAAAACAGCCCTCTCCAGCTTCACCAAAAGCAAAAGGTGGAACACATCAGAAACTAAAGGCCATCACTGTTTGCTGTGCACAAAGCCCTCAATCCCATCTATAGATATGAGATTGTGTCTTTTAAAAATCTGCTTCATTTTAATAATCTTATTAATTTAGTCCATGGCTGCATCCAAAAACCTCCAGCTGCTACTGCAGCTTCCTTTGAAGTGGAGTGGGCCAAAGCAACTCTTTAGGAAATAGCCAACATTAATGCAGACTGTCTGCCAGAGATGTGGAGCTGGTCCCTTCAGCTCTGCCTCACTCAGCAGAGAGCGGAGGAGATGCTGTAGACAGCCATACGGTGGCTGGGACTGCAGAACATGAACAGCAAAAGCACAAAGCAAGCTCTGCAGAAGCAGGTGTGACAGTGTCTGCAGGAGAACAGAGGCAATGCTTGCTCATCTTTGCTGAAGTACCAATGTTCAGCTGATGTTAGGGGCTCGGGAATAGGAGAGAGATGGGGAAACGTTCTCATTCTTTGGAAAAACACACAGTGGGAATGTTGTTGAAAATGTCCTCGATGGCTTAATCTTTATTTTTAAAGTCTATGAATTATTCATTGAACCTCAGATGAATTATTTCAGTACTTAATCATCTTAAGTTTTTCCTTTTTTTTAAAGTTTAGGTTATTGCTGGCTTAACAATGAAGAATTTGATAGTTACCTTCTTTCTCTATCCTGAGTTTGCCCATGAGCAGACAGGGTAGGTTTTACTTGTTTGAAATTATTTCAGTCAGCATACTGCTGTCCATAAAATGTGTTCAAGTTCTTTTCTGGCTGTTTACTTTTCAAAACTGGAGGTGTTCTGCCCACCCACAATTTCCCTGACATCCTATGTGGAATACTTACTTTTTAAATTTGGGCAAATGAATATTTATGGTGCAAAGTGCATTTTCTCTGAATACTCTGCAACATCAGTTCAAAATATTTTTGTATGACTATATCTACCATTAACTTGTAAATGTATGGAAAACAGATACAAACAGAGTAATTGTGTGGCTGCATTCACCCAACCTCTTTTGTAAGGGGGAGTTTCTGTCATGTAACAGCTATTGGGAGCTCTGTCTGAGAAGAGATAGATGGTGTCAGACCCACTCCTCAGAAACAAGCTGCCGAAGTCCACTGCAAACCACAGTGAGAACTGAGGCTAAATGTCAGCTTTTTGAGAACATGACAAAAGAAAGTGAAAATGGAATGGGACATGGTGTCATACCTTCGCCCAAGGTGACTCCTTCTAATTGCACCTGAATAAAATAGTAGGGTGAAAGAAAGTAGCTTGCGTTGTGGTTGTCCAGGTTATGTCTCGGTAGATAATGAGACGTCAGTCTCTAGACCTATCTTTGGCATATTCCACAACTGCTGTTTTCATTGAGTGGCCATGAGAAGGGAGTATATTTTCAGTACAACTTCACTGTTTCTTTCCCTTTATTATTTTTCTTAGACTTCTTATTCTTTGTGTAGGAAAGGGAATGCATGTGAAGTTGTATATCCAAGTTGTTCTTGTTTATTGAAGTATAAATAAATATGAGCATCTGAAAACTTTCAAAAAAGCCAAATGTTAATGGACCTCAGAAATCTGAGAAGAAATGAATAAGTAAAAAGAAAAGGAAAAAACAGAAAACCCTAGAAGCACAACTGAGATGTGTATATATACAGTTTTAAAGCTTCTGCTTTACAACTGAATAAATAACTCCTTGAGCAATAATTTATTTGCATGCTGTTAATTAGAAGCATAATTAATTTTTGTAGATTATAAATAATGGTGCACAAAAATGTCATTCCCAGCAGATCAAATGGAAATAATATAAACATTCTTAAAAAAAATGAGACTAGCTCATAATGTAACTGATTTAAATTAGGTTTTTTTTTGTGATGTCTTGCACTAACTGAAGTTAGTAATTTCTTGGTAAAATGCAAGGGTTCATTAATCATTCTGCTTTCTCTTATACTTGGCACATATGGAAGGAAAATCTCTGTTTATCACTGCTTCAAATAAACAGTAGCATAAGTAGATTATTCCCAACAGAAAGATTTTTCCTACAGCCTAATCTCAGAGCAATCATTCACTGATCTAAATGAACAGTTACTTAAACTGCTAAGAAGGGATGCTAATTAGCTAAGGAAAACTAGGCAAGAGTATTTAATTTTTATTTTTTTTGTTAAAAAACGTCATTTATTTTCCCCTGCTATCTTATTTCTAATGTATTATTTACTTTCAGTTTGCTTGGATGTTGTCTCTCTGACAATATCATACTCAGGTGTTTTTTCTCAAGAGAATGATTTCTTGCAAACTTCTGTGCTCTGAACCTTTGGTTTTGTAGCCTCCCCTCAGCTGTGGTTACACCTCTCACTTTCCAGCTAATTTAGGGATGTATTGAGGTAAAAATGGGAATGAACATCAGAGCTCTGTCAAATTTGTAGATAATGTTGGCTAAAGAAAACAAAAGCTGCTGTGATATCAGATTGGTCAGATTTATTAGATCATCTCTGATGAGGTCTCTTGGCTTCCTGAGGAACATCTTGCAGTCTTGCTCAGGAAAGATGCTCTGTTCACCATCAGATCTTGGCAGGCTCCTCTGATGACCTGATCAGGAGTGGACATAATTAAATGGCATTCAGGAGAGATAAGGAAGGAGGGGTTTGCCCACCCATCATAGGAATCATCATTCCTACAGTCTGTCCTGAGCGCTGACCTGTCCCTGTTTCACACCCCAATAGCATTGAGGAGAGAAGGATGGGGGTTACAGGCACTGCTGGCATTAGGGTTGGTGTTTATGTGCTAATCCTCTGAGTCAAGCACATCTGGATGTAAGTAGAGTAGCTTTAGAAGGGCTCCTGCCATTACATTTCTGGCATTTCTGGTCAACCTTAATGGTAGATTTTTGTGCTTGAAGTATTACTCCATCCCAAAAGCTTTGCAGTGCAGAGTCATGCTGGTGTATTTTTTGCTAACTATTGTCTTCAGTATTGTGAGGTTCTGTTATTAGACATCATGTGAAAAGGGACAATAATCAGATCAGAATAAATTTAGCCCATCATTTTCATGGATTAGAAATTTGGTTTTCATATTTTGGTTCTATTTTACTCCTTTCATTCTGCCCTCTGACTTGCCAATATTGGGGGATGCAGGGATGGGTCTTCTAATGGAAAATATACGGACATTGTCAATTGTCAGATAATGGCTGCAGTCAGGCTTTCAAATTTTAAATCTATGTATTTATTTCATTAAAAATGAAATGATCCTACAGAGATGAGAGGTACTGTGCAACAACAGCACTATTACTGAATGGATGGAATATATTTAATGTGGATGAAATTCTTGAACTTTCTTACATGCCATCTTGTTCTTTCATCCCTGCCTCTAATTCTAGCAAACAATGCTTTGTAAAGCTGACCTCATCTATGATATAGCTTATTTCCTCTTAATAAATTTTATTCCCTTTACATGCTCTTTTGCAAGTATAAGAATCTAAATATCTCATACACTGTTCTTCAAAAATCCTTCACTTCATTTTTTGCTTTAAATTCTTCTAGAATTTCAATATGCTGTTTAAAGACATTTTCAGGATGGTTGGCAAAGACTAGGTTCTAACATATCTAGGTGTTAGAGACTTTGCTGATATTTCTAGAAGGCTGCAAAAATCGTGTGAGCGGTAGAAGCACAGCTGAATATTTCTGAGCCCAGGAAAATATACTGAGCTTATTCCTGCACACAGAGACTAAAAATTGAGCACATATAAAGTGTTTAGTTTGTTTTTTGTTTTGTCTGTGAGCTGTGATTCACCATTTTGGCATTCTGTTGAGTAGCCAGGCATCATTGTGGACCTTTGATGTATTCTCCATTAAAATGTATGTGCTGTACTTCTGGAGGATTGATGAGAGGTGGAAAAATTGAAGATGTAGTAGAAAGAAAACAGAATAAGAAAGAATTCTCATAGGCCACATAGACACAATTCATGTCAACATGTGAATAAATACTTCACGTACCTATGGCTAGACAAAAAACACCGAGACACTTCTGAACTCTCCTGCATTTTGTCTACAAAATTACTAGCATAGAAAATGGCTCTAAACAAGACACATTGTGAAATAATGCTTTTGTGTTCAAAGCACAGTGTTTTGATGTCTGTGATTATGGGTTCTGTTCTTAACTCTGACACAGGCTTATTTTAAGATTTAAAAGTCTTGCAAAAAACTGCCCATGTTTCTTATGCTCTACTGGTGAGATAAGAATAAAAATATGAGTCTGATTTGGATGTTTTTAATTGTAATTTGTGAAATGCTTTGGCGTCCTCCAAGAAAAGCACCAAAAACATGAAAAGAAGTATTAGTTAATGAAGATTTAATGAACAAATAGCCATGGGGTGTAAATACTGATACCAAAGATACCTTCATTTGTTTAGTATAACTGCTAAGTAAACTAGAAAAAAAAGGTTTGAAGTTGAGAAAGGATCCAAACAATTTGTAGTTTAGCATGAGTATTATTTTTAATCCTGACCTCCAGATGAGATCTGCCATTACATAGATGCATGTTTTTATATAGGAATATACAGAAATAATTGAGAAAGGGAGGATTCAGAGCTATGTGATTGAAAGCATCAAAGGCCCCCAAAGCCTTTCATGTTATCATCTTTGAATAGTGCTTTGGTCTTTTGTTCCTCTTATGGTAGATGATGCTTTAGTGTTGCAATGACAGCGAAGCTCCTGCTCTAAACTGTGGGGGGAAAAATGTTAACAGAGATTAAATATATATTCACTCACCCACAAAATCTTTTTACAAAGCTAGTTACCACCAATAGTATTTTCATCTGTTATTAATGACGTATTACCCATCTATGACTGCTTTCCCTCATGTCACAGTTAATTATAATGAACTATGTACTATAGCAAAAAATGTTAAATTTATTCTTTGAGGAAAAGAATTAGACTTTGAAAAATCACAAAATAGCACCATGATGAACTTAAGCATTAAAATGCCAGTGTCTTGTTATAGAGATACATGTATCATGTCTGATTATCTTTATTCTGAAAAACTGATACTGTACTACAGAGCTTCTTAGGATATGCAGCTTCTCAGTGAAACAGGAAGGTCCCTTTTCCTTATCACAGTATCACAGTATCATAAGGTTGGAAAGGACCTCTGAGATCATCGAGTCCAACCTATATCCCAACACTAACACCAACACCATCATCTAAACCATGGCACTCAGTCCCTCATCCAGTCTTCCCTTAAACACCTCCAGGGTCGGCGACTCCACCCCCTCCCTGGGCAGCACATTCCAATGTCCAATAACCCTTTCAGTGAAGAACTTTTTCCTAACATCAAGCCTAAACTTTCCCTGATGAAGCTTGAGTCCATGCCCTCTAGTTCTGTCACTGGTCACCTGAGAGAAGAGACCAACCCCTGCCCATCTGCAACCTCCTTTTAGGTAGTTGTAGAGAGCAATGAGGTCTCCCCTGAGCCTCCTCTTCTTCAGACTAAACAGCCCCAGCTCCCTCAGTCGCTCCTCATAGGGCTTGTGCTCCAGCCCCTTCACCATCTTCGTTGCCCTCCTCTGGACACACTCCAGCATCCTGACGTCTTTCCCAAACTGGGGGGCCCAGAACTGTACATTCAAGATGAGGCCTGACCAGTGCAGAGTACAGGGGGACGATAACTTCTCTGGTCCTGCTCGCCACACTATTCCTGATATAACCATGGGGTCTTCCACAGCATCAGGTTGTCATTTTTGTGGGGCTCTCTGGGTAATCTAGAACTAAAAGCACATATAAAATAAAAGTGGATGAATTTTGAAATGTGTGCTTCACCAAGCTGTTCCTGTAAACGTTTGATTTCATAATGCCAGCCCTTCCCTAAGCCAGCCATCAAATTATAATGCAATTAGAGCTTGTATTTGCCAATTATTAGGTCATTAAATGTGTTCTGCCTCTTGTAAATCTGAGAAAAAATTTATGGGAAGTGTTGTAGGAGATGACTCAGAGAACCTCAGGAGAAGTCCTTTAGAGGTTGCACTGTACATATCCACTCTTACTCACACTAGAGGGCTACATTTAATATAATGGCATTGGAGAATATTCTGCATTGGTTATGTTTCAGTGGAGTCATCACCACAACTGCCCAGACCTTGCAGCCAGACATATGAAGTTGATTCAAATGCAGGTTGTTACCAATTCTATTTCATGTGGGTTTTTTTCATTGATTTTACAGACTTTTCTGCTACTCCTGTTAGATGTCTTTGTGTTGTTTTTTTCCAGTCCAGTCTAGTCTAGAGCTTCTGAAATCCATGCTCATGGGATGAAATGAGGAAGGGGGGCTACTGCTAAGTGTTGTCAGCTGTGGTGGGTGGGTCCTGTGCCCTAATCTTAAAGGACCACAAAAAGAAAGTCTTTAGAAAAAGGAAGCTCAGCTGTGGTCTATTCCCTGATGGCGAATTGGTGTGTTGCTGTTAGTGGTTGTCACCTTTTGACCACGATGTCTAAAAATTAGAAAGAAATAGAAGATAAGGGTGTTTAACTGGCTCATATTGGAGAGATGCCTTACAAGAATGATGAGCTTGTTTGATTTGTACATAATAAGCACCAGGTGCCACACCATATGTGTAAGCTGTTACTCACCATTCCCGAGTTTCAGGAAAATTGTTGTGCCTGGCCTTTTGTTTTCCCAAATCAGTTTATCCTAAACTACAGATGGATGATAAAACCTCCAAAATACTTCAGATTCACCCATTGCGTCTGCCCAGGAGAAGATAATATGTGTACAGGTAATAGCGCATTCAAAGCAAAATACTTGGTGCTTGTGGAGCTGCTTAAATCTCTGGATGTATATTTTGTTTGCTTTAAAGGCATTATATGAATGATATAATCTACTATATGAATAGTAAATTATGTTTATGGAAATAATTGTATTTTATATATTTTAGGACATCTTATTTGGCATCTAAATGCAAAACAACTTCAGTTTTACTGAGGTGATATGGTCATGAATAGGAGATATTAAGCAATAGAATAGATAATGACCCATTTGTAACACTTGCTTTTAGATATATGGCCATGTTTACAGAGATTATGGGAAGGCTTCATGCACTTCAGTACAATTTACCAAATAAAATGCAGGGTGAAATTGTTGTTGTTGGAGCACAGGACAGCTTTAGAAATGAGTAGCTTGCGAGGCAAGAGCCTTATGTATTCACCTGGAACAAAAAGCACTTGTATATTTAAATGATTGTTCTCTTGAAAGAATTTACAAAATTGCAATACATTTGACAGTGAATTCCTGTTAATTGCTTTACCATAAGAGAACCCATGTTTTTCCAGGAAAAAATCCTTCCATAATGAAGTCTTACAGACTTCTGGCAAATTTCTTCACATGTGTTCTGTTATGTCACCAACTTTATTTCTCCTTATCACATCTTCTCCATGAAAGGAACTCAAAGACTTTTCCATGTTATGGCTCTGTCTTTTACTAGAGTTGCTTAATTCAGTATTTTGTAATCTTTCTCTGATATCTCATAAGTTCTTGAGTAGTTAGGGGGCAGAAGGCAGCACATATCACTGCTAGTCCAGGGGTAAGCGTGTCCTCAGTACGAGCAGCCAGCAGTAATGCTGTGAGAATGTACAGGGACAAAGTCCTCTCAGTATCTCCTTCATGGGGACAGTGTTTGGCACTGGACTCTAACCAGCCTCTGGTTTTCATGAAATCTTAAGCAATAATCTCTGGTAATACTGCCTGTCTGCCAGGGGTAAGTGGCCAGCAGATTGGGAGAGACAGAGGCACAGGCACAAAAGTCTCACTTCTTTAGGAGAGCAGGCTACAAATATTTGCATCTTTAGATATCGTCAATGTGTTACAAATGCATGGTATGTTACCACACAATTTCCTTTCCTCTCTTCTATCCCAGGAAAAACGTCTATGTGTGTGTGTATTTTGTTTTTTAAAAAATATTGTGAAACATTCGAGGGTCTCTATGCAATGCTATCCAAAGCATCAATGCATGTTGAATTTAAAGTATGATGAATGAAACTTAACTGTGAAAAGCCTACAATTACTTTATGAAATATATCCTGAAATGGAAGAACACATCTTTCAGTGGAGGTTGTAAACACTTAATGGAGATAGCTAATAGGATTGGAGCAGCATTGTTACAACTAATATTGTGTAGTGAGATTTTTCAAAAGCACTAAAGGAAAAAATACTTTAATAGAACTCCCATATTTAATCTTCTCAATGTTGCTAAGCTTCCATGGTATGAACTTCTAACTTATGTTAGGGAATATTCTCCTTGCTAGACTTGTGTTTTCAGGTTGCAAAATTGGAAATTCAGTTTTGTAAACTTTCTTGGTTTTGATGACATCTTCCATATGTTATCCTGTTCTATAAATCATCATAAGCCTTGTGCAGGTAGGCATGCATGTATCTGAATATGAAACCAGACTAATTCTTCATTACTTTGAACTATTAAAGTGTTTATGAAGCCATAATATAGTAAGTGGTATAATTTGGATAAACAGAAACAGGAAAAGCATTGTGAAAGAGAGTGGGGGCCCATAAGATATTTGTCCAGCTCGCAGTTTGTACAATGTGCATCTTCTCTAAGTAAGTATCAGGGCTCAACTTTTATGTAAGTTTTCTGTTTCATGACAATTTAGCTAGTTTCCATGGAGATAATTATGTTGTCACAAACTAAGGGTAAAGATTTCAAGTGCAGGATAGATAGGAGCAGCACATGGACTTCAAGCAATAAAGATGATGTTCTTTTGCTCTGTAGTAACAAAAGGCAACTGTAATCACAGCAGTGAAAGAGTGAGCTGTCTTTGCTATAAACATTGTTAGTGTTCAGTATATCAACACCCTGTACTTCATATTGTGCCTCTCAATAACTTTTTCTTCATGATCAGAGGATAATAGTTTTCACCAGTTACACTAGAATGGAGCCAACTCTTTAGCTGGAGTAAATCAGCCCAGCTGAAGTCAATGAAACTGCTAAATTAAAGCTGAATAAAGCTGTGCTGAATAAAACCATTTGAGAATTTGACTTAACATTGTTCACCTACCCTGTCAAGTGATCAGTTCAATAACATCAACAACAGAAGATAGATAACCTGTTGGATTTCCCCCTTCCCTCCCCGTAAGTAGATTCTTCCCTCAACTCTGTGAGTTATTCAAGAAATAGTTTGGTTAAGCTTCTGACTTATCAGTTGCCCTCCCATTTCCTCACTGAGGGTGCTGGAAACTGCTGTAAGCTTTCAGCCACCTATCTTAATAAAGATGGAATTTTGTTTTCTCTCTTTCTTACTCCTTTTTCCTTCCTTTTTTTTCCCCACCCCTCCAGCCATATTTCTTTAAGTTAATGACAAACACTAAAGAAAAAACTCTCTAAAATCCATATTTTGGAAGTGGGGAAAGATAATACAGAAGAGCATAATGTAAAGAAACTGTTCTCACTAGGAGGTTCATCTCTCACCTGCTTATTTTGTCTTATTAGCTTCTAAAGTATACGGTCATTAGAATGAAAGAACAGCAATTTAACAATAAGCAGAAATTTCCTTCACACTGCTTTTTTTACTCATAGTTGTTTTTCTTATAGTCTTTTCATTTGGATGTCTCCTCCTTTTCCTGTTTTCTTTCTTCAATATTATGTTTTGATTTTAACTTTTGGGCATGGACTCAAGCTTCGTCAGGGAAAGTTTAGGCTTGATGTGAGGAAGAAGTTCTTTACTGAAAGGGTGATTGGACATTGGAATGCACTGCCCAGGGAGGTGGCGGAGTCGCCGACCCTGGAGGTGTTTAAGGAGAGATTGGATGTGGCACTGAGTGCCATGGTTTAGATGATGGTTGGTGTTAGTGTTGGGTTATAGGTTGGACTTGATGATCTCAGAGGTCCTTTCCAACCTTGTGATACTGTGATACTGTGATCTTGCTGTTTCCATCCTTGTGATTTTCTTTAATTTTTTTTCCCCAAAAGAATAAACATTTAAGAAACTTTGCAGTTTTCTTTGCAAACTGGGGTCAAACAGTGATTCAGAACTGAGCACTGAGCTGTCAATTGTGTTTGTCAATTAGTACAGGAGCAGAATCTCGTACCATTTAAAGCAATACAGATTTTATGTCAATAAGTTATTTATGCTATAAAACTGACTATGGAAATATTCAACAATGTGATAACTGTGTGGATTTTTTAGTAGTAGGTTTCTAAAAATATTGCTTTTTTTACTGTGGTGAGATTTTAATATATGCATTTCCAAAGTTACCAACTAATCTGTGTGTGGGATTATTGAAATCTGGTCTTCCACAAACCATAGGCACTAAACATTAATGCTTACCCTTGCAGAAACCCACAAAATGTGTCTCATCCTTCTGAAATTCCAGTGGGATTTTCAGTGCTTGCCATGTGAGAAAAAACAAAGATCTCAGCTGAATTTCTTTGAATTTGAACTTGAAGTCAGACATATCCCATAGAGCCCCTTGCATACTTTAAGGTTACATGCGTTGCTCAATCTATTAATGAGCTGAGGATGGCAGCTCTGAAGGGGCAGGTTCAAGTCACTGTTTATATGAAGAAGCACAAGACTATGAAGAGCAGATACACTCTGTACTGAGTTCCATTAGCAGAGGTGAGGGGAAACCTGTGATACATAAACTCTTGCCAGACTTTGTATTTCAGACTGTTATTTTGCCTACATTACTTCTGCAAGGAGTACCTAAAACATATATTGCATACAAAATCTGTATATCCTGAGATTCTTTTTTCTCATGTGTCACAAAAAACAAGAGCCCGGGAGATGCTAAGCATTAGTGTCATAAAGGTAGTGGACAGAGATGCACTCTTCTTTGCCCCCAACCTAAAAGCAGAAGCTACTGTAGGAGCCTTTTTTATTCTTTAGGAGGCCAGAAAGACAGATTTGGTCTTCAACTTCTGTGTCTTAACAACTTTTTGATTTCTAAAGGTATGGCCTATCTTCCAAAATTTGAGACTAATAGTATAACATCTGTTAAAATTCTCCAATGATGGAAGCTGTTGCCTCTGCTACAGTTAAACAGGGATATCTATCAGACCTTCAGGTTACTTAAGCCTATTGAACAACACTGTGAGATGTAATAATTGATTTATTCAATGATCTCTGGCTTGCCTTTATACTGTTTACCAAAGGACTTCTAGGTCCTAACACTTGTATTGAGAGAATTTCAAAAGGCTCATAGGGGATGGCAATAACTCAGGTTATATCAAAAGAAAATTTCTATGCCTGGGAGTCTGGGATAGTTAGCAGAGTGCTTCAGTGTCCTCAGAGGTAAAATTAACCACATCGTGTTGTGTAGCTGCTGTTAGTTTGGTTGCAAATGAAATGCCCTTGCTTTGGTAGAGCTTCCAAATGAAGTATTTTGTGAGAGTGTTTCTTGAAGCTTTCTGGTAAAGACAATGATTTAAAAAAAAATATATTTTCTCTAGACTTTAACTTTTCATGGAAAGACTGTGTTAATTGCTGTTCTTCTCTTTAGCAACTTCTTATGGGAAGATAAGCTTAGAAGCTTTTCTCTGTTGTTGTTGCAGCTATTTGATTTATTAATAAAAATTCAGTGGACTACAGTAAGTTTGCAATGGAGTGTGGAGGAGAGGAGCAGCTTTAGTGTTAGTACTTGAATCATTAGGATTATATTTTTCCTTGGTCATTATTTTTCTTAAAACAACCACCACCACCAAAAAAGCAGTGACAAACAGAGAATAAATGTGAAACAATGTCAAGGCTTGTCACTCTTACCAGCTCTTACAGGGTTAGGTTTTCAGCTCCTGGTGCTGTTTTCTCCTAGCACCGTGCCTTCTCCATCCACATTGCTTTCATTGGAGACAAAAGGATTTATTTTTTCTTTCTTTTAATTTTGGATGCTGAGGAATTGTGCCAGGTTGAGCTGGCAGAGAGATAAGTGCCACAGCAGGGAGGAAGATTCATAAATGATGAAGACACAATCTCTTAAACTCCCTGGCTCACAGGTGTTTTGTTATTAATGAAGCTGAAAAAGACGCTCCAAATTATGTCTCCTCCTTGACATGAGAGCTTTGGCAACCCTTTGTGGCTGAAGCCTCCTGCTCTTGCAGGTGTGTGGAATAAGCTTGCAAGCCAGAATATGGAAACGAGAGAAAGGAAAATATTCATATACACAAGGGACCCTAGGGAAGGAAAAGGGAGGAAGTAGGGAGAGAACGAAAGAAAACAGTCAGTGTGTTGTGAAATGTATTCTGTCGATATATTGGAGCAGAGATAACTACTGACTTCATCTCTATGCATCTTATTTATTCCTCCAGCCCACATACACCTGGCAACAGAGAGGATTGAAATCCAGTTTGTAACCCTACACTGACATACTTTTAAAATTCCTAAGCAGAGCAACCTAAAGGCTGAAAAGGATTTATAAAGTTTTGTAAGCTTCTTTCCAAAAACCAAGAGTGACAACATCAAAGCTTTGGAATAAAAGGAAAAGGTTGGTTTATTTTCATTTTTTCCATCTTTTGTCCCCTATGTGTTAAGACCTGACTTACAGAAAATAATTATATTGTGCTGGTTTTTATTGCCCTGTTATGGAAGAATGAAGTTCATTTTTGCCTTTTATTGGCACCATCTGTTTCTTTTCTGGCAAGTACCTAAGAGAGCATCATACGGTAGCATCATAGAAATAACTGGACTGGTCCTGAGATAATTGGGTTGTACTGATCATCAGATGCTCAAGAATTCAGGTTTTCCTTGTTTTTTCTTTTTTTTTTGTATACTCTGACAAAACAAAAGACACTTCCCTCACCCTAAAAGCTATAAGATAGTTTTTCTGTTAAGAGGTATAGCAGATAGTTACCCGTTAGAGATAATGAAAAAACTTAGATAATGTGCTTGGGAAGAGTTTCACTCAATCCATCTTGCATTTGCCTTTCTAAAACTCTGGAAATATCAGTGAACAGTACCTTCTCTGCTTCAGCCCATGATCTGTGGTGCACAGCTGCATGGTCAGGATGACCCCATAAGTCTGCAGCACAGGGGGATGTGCTATAGTTTTGAGGTTAATTAGAATTTGACATTGAATTGTTTTCCAGACAACACCTTACTGTTAGATACTTGACTGTGGGGGTTGACCTGTTATCTGGTAGTACCTGTGGATTTCAGTTATCTGTAAAGGGAGCATAAACAACAAAGTTAAGCATGATGTATCCCACTTACTGTTATGTACAAAACCAATTTCAGACATTGATATAACAAAGGAATAAAGCCTCATTTTTGTAATTGTTGCAATAAAATAAAAAAGTCCACCTTTTCCTAAAGGCTTTTATAGTAATTGTTTATTTGAGGATGTTTCAGGTATCTAGTTTTATGTCGAAGTTGAACCTAAAGAGATCCTCAAGGATGATTACAGATCTCAAATTAGAAATAGAAAAAAATAAAAGTAATAAAGCTTAACCACATCATCTAATTTATACTGTAAACTGTAAAAATATTTAAAGTGTTTTCTTTAGTGTGTCATATTTCAACAATTCATGGTAATCAGTGACCTAATGAACAGTTTAGGTTGAACACAGCTACCCCTGAGCATAAACCAACATTGAGACATCTATCTTGGTGCTGAAAATTTATTTGGCCCTAATGTAATTATTGATTTATTTGTGGCTGGTTAGAGGTAGAAAACAGCATTGTTTCAATAAATTTCTACTAAAATGGTTCATAGGTTTCTATGAAATCTGCCAGTGGTAACAATTTGTGCAGTACATGCATTTAGTGAGTTTTCAGTAAACAAGGTTCAAATATTGTGCAAATGTTCTATTTCGTGAGAACTCAATTAGTTTCTATGGAGACAATTATGTTGTCACAAGCTGAGTGTTGTGACTTCAAGTGTGAGATAAATAAGAAAAGCATGGGAACTTCTAATCAGCAAAAGTGATCTATTTTCGCTTTGTAACAACAACAAAAGCAACAGCAATCCACAAGAATGAATTTAAAGTTAATGCTTTCTTTAATATTGTCAGATAGTAATATATTAATATTCTGAAATCATCCTGTGGCTGTGTACACCTGCCTTCTCTTCTTGCATCGCATGGTACTTCCACTAAAATTTAACATTATTTTTTAAACCATTGATCTGGTGGTATTGCAAAACAAAGTTACTCCAGTGCATATCTGGGCTGATAATCCTCAAGGACCACGTGGCAGATCAGATGACAGATGCGTGCGCATTCCCCATCTAATGCCTCACTTGTGTGATGTAGCTGGCGTTTTAAGTCTCTTACTTATGCATTAGAAAATGAAATATAGCCTATAGAATAGATGACATACTTGGATTTTATAAATGCTCACTGTTCATCCAATGTACACTTTAAAACTGCGAGAGCAAAAAGCGAAGATTTGGTACTTATCATTGTTATAGCTCCAAACATCCTACCCTTACACTAAGAAATACTGTGTTCTAGAGGAAAGGTCTGAAGATTGTGGCCTCAGGGCTAGACAGAGCCTGTACCTTTATTTAGTAGAGCTGAGAGTCGCAAGGTACCATTCTCCTGTCCTTATTAGATGGCTGTTAATATACCAAGGTCTGCTTTGTCAAAAATGTGTGAAAGGGTCATTCACCCCAAGCAGGAAGGATATCCCCCTGCTCTTTAGGCACAGTGTGGAGTTTGGGGATGCTATTCAAGGAACATACACTGAACATGAATAAGATATGAGTCTGGTAATTAGACAGAACTATTTTTATCTTGAGTAATGAAACACAGAAGAGGGAAATATACATAGGGGAAAAATTTTATAGATTTACTATAGATCAGCATAGACCTATGTGTGAGTGTGCATGTTAATATATAGAGTTTGCATCCTACTATACTGTGTAAATATGAAATTGTAGTAAATTTAGATTGTGTTTCTCTTTAAGTACACCTATAGACATGCAAGTTATATGTTTATATTGAGGCTCCTTTCTCTTTTATTTTGTAATTCGATAACTGTCTTGGCAACACAAATGGCTGGTTTCTTTGTTCAGCATTGACAGAGCTTTTCCAACTTAAAAAATCTGACACAGTTCCAGCTTTTTTTTCCTTTCCTTTCCTTTTCTTTCTTTTTTTTTTTTTTTATTCCAGGGTTTCATGTTACTTGAATGGGAAGGCTATATACTGGTTGAACCTTCTGTGTTCAGCTGTTAAACTGACAGCTTTTTCTTCTGCCATGAGAAGGCTTTCAGTAATTTGGATGTGGTGCCTTTTTCCTGTCACTGCCAAGCACAATGCTTCTGTTCAGGCTGACATCAGAGATATAGAATTGCTCTGTGTTTGACCTCTGATAGCTGTGCATAATAGATCTGTGCATCACAAATACTCCACAAATAGTCTATTTGGGTGCATGGCTCAAGTCAAAACAGCCGTATATATTAAGAGGATGTGTAAGTCAGAGGGGAGAGAGTTTAGGGGGGGAAAAGTCATTGCTAGACTTGCCATTCTGTATCAGTGTTTACAAAGGAGCTATCTTCCTTATGCAAATGTGTTATATTCTGCCTCAGATCTACTTCATACTCTGTACAACAGTGTTCAGGAGACAGGTTTCTTGGAAGTTTAATTTACTTATAGATGCAAGAAGGGTTTGGAAGGCAATTTAAGTTACAACACTTTCCATTACCATTGGCTGAAATGGGAATATGAACATTTTTGGATGATTTTCTGATATTCAGTATGCAGTGTAACTAAGGCAACGTGACACTAGCCAGTAGGTTACTAAAAGAAAGAATTATTTGGAAGTGGGGTACAGTCTGGTTCCATTGCCATGCAAATGTTTTCTTATTTTTTTTTTAATAAAGATGTCATAGTCTTTAGACTCCTGAAAATCTGTCTTAGAATCAGTTTTTCTCTAATTAGAATGTTATGGGTGTTTTTTTTATCCTTCTTTTAATCACAGTGGAACTGAGAAGCCTTTCTAATACACTGAAACATCAGGCTATCTATAGATACGTCAATTGTGAACAGTCTTTCTTATATACCTGGCAGAGTAGGGTTGCTGAAATCTATGGTTTTAATGAATTTTTTTTCACTACTCTGAAAGAAACATTTAAGAACTATTAATGCAAATGTTCTTAACAGGAGGAAAATATATTTAAATAGCCATTAAAGAATACAAATTGAAATTAAATGCAATAAATGTTAGTCATATCCCTTAGTATAATACAGGAAGCATTAGCCCAAAGATGTAACTAGGAAGTGCCTAAGTCACCTGAGAACTGAATTTACGTATTTTTTTTGCCCCACCATTTGCAGAGTCATGTCTAGTTAGGGATAGAGTCTGCTGGACTGTAATGAATAAAGGAAAGTTTTAATTTTTTTTGTATGAGATAGTTCTTTCTGGTAAAATAATAAAGTTAAGAAGGTTCCCTTGGCAGCTTAAGTATAAGATTTTTTTCTGTTTCATAACACAATTTTATTTGACATATGGCATTAATAACAATTTGCTAGTTGTTTACTGAATACTTTAAATACTTCAACTGACAAGCAATTTGGAGCAGTTTATGCTAATGGTAAGAAATGGTCAGAGTTGCTACTTAAACATGATTCATGGAATATGTATATGCAAGATATGCCTAACTGGTTTGCAGAATATCTAGCATCAGGTGTCTAACACTGAGCAGTTTCAAAACTTATGCTTCTCTTTTGGATACACGATTTACAAATAGCAGTTTCCATCTTAAATAGCTTGCGTATTTTATGTCAACAATCCATTAATGGAGAGAAGTAAGATATCTAAAAAAGCTGGCTATTTACCATGGATTTATCAATATCTAATGGTGGAGTTCTTAAGTAATAAGTAGATGGTATAACTCAGTGCTGTTCCACTGAGGTTTGGAATTTGGAGCTGTTCCAGATTACCAAAGCTAGGGATAGAAGTTGTTTCAGATAATAATGTGAGGGAAATATCTTTCTCCTTGCCTAAGCACAGATCATCTTAATACTAGTTTCTTTTTCCATCTTGTGATGGTCATCGACAAACCCAGTCCTCCGCTGTTGACATACTTCATCTAGTTGACCAAAGGTTATTAATTCCTACAGTTCTCTAAAAGCCTTCACTACTTCACAGAACTTTGGAAAATACAAGACCATGGATCCATTTCTTTTGTTTTCTTACCTTCCATTAAAAGAAGCATCTCCTCAGGAGACATGTCATAGAGTCAGGATATTGGACTGCATTCAAAATTAGAACCATAAAACATGGCATTTTAGAAGTTATAGTAAACCAGGAAGTTATTTGGAGATCATAGTCTCTACATAGCTAAATTTTGGCAATCTGTAGATATTTAATGTTATTCAGGTAACCTGAACACAATCAAAATGAAAGCTTTTTAGGGCATAGGACTTGGTTTAACTGTGAATTGTAGTAATGCTGAATGTGTGGGAAGTCAATGCAAATCAGCTGCCAGCTCCACACGTTGAACTCGGGTCACCACAGAACATACTAAGAATCCATGACCTATCCATGACATATTGCTGCATCTCAATGATTTCCAGTGACAGCATCTAAGTCTCCAATATGAAAAATAAAACTTCACGTGCACCTTACATCCAAAGACTGCAAAATATTGATTAGCAAAGAGAATTGCTGAGGAATAGCAATCATATAGAAAGGCATTTATACTGCCACAAGAAAATTACTTACTCCAACATCGCCCAACTCAAAACTGAGCACTAAAAATACTGCAAAGCCAGAAGCATGTGAAGTATAAGAGAGCAGGTATTTCAAAAAAGAACAGATTTTCCTCATGACTTCTCTGTTTTATTCTTTGCAAACTAATAAAAGAGGAAATCAGGCAAGCTGTGTAAAAATAATGCTTCCTATTGTAACCATAGCTCTTACATTCTATGAGGAAGAAAAGGTAGGTAACTTAAAAATGCTGAATACATTTGTAAAGACAAGTTTGTCAAGGGTACTGTAGCAAGAAGTAAGGTAATGCTCTTTTTTACATGACAATCTCATGCCAAGATCTATGCAGAGAGAAAATTGTGGTGCAGATTTTTTGAGATAAGAGCAGTGGTTATTTGTCAGTGTGGAACTGGTCCAGCTCTCAAAATGTAGGTTAAATCCACAATAGGACCAACAATGGCTATGTCTTTATGTGAAGATGAGAGAAAAAAGGCATTATTTCTACCTTTGTTAGCATAAAAGTGATGATTTTCTTCTGTCCTAATTCTAGAAAAAGCTGGGCACTTTGAAGTCTGAACCCTGCCTTTTCATTTTTTAACTGAAAACAGAATTTTAATTTGGTTTTTTTGGAAGTGGACACTGTAAAAGAACTCTTGTCATGTTGGTGTCTGTCATTTTCTCCTCATCACCTTACTAGTGGATTAAACTGGAGTGAATTACTCCTTTTAGGTGGACATACACAAGGGAAATACAAGACCTACAGGTTTTCTTTCACCAAATTTGCTTTAACTTAGTCTAACCAATCCATTATTTACAAACTTGTGAATATTATATACCTGCTTATATACTTCATTTATGGGCTGCTTTGTAAGCAAGCTGCTTTATCAGAAGCTGACTGTATTGTGTGGTAGTTTCTTTTGCTTTTAGCTCAATACAATAAGTTCCTTCTCTGCAAAACTTTTGCAAATTAGAAATCCAAAATGACCTTCTTTTTTATTTTGAGATAGACCTTTTCTTCAAATTAGTTTTACTGTAGGGAAAACAAACTTCATTTATGAATATACCTGACCTAGATCCATTCTGCCAGCTGGGGCAGGCAAAAGCTCATGTTAAGTTCTTAAGGTTTTCCTAAACAGTCTGATCTTTTTGTTTGGTTCCTTTTTGTTTATCTGTTCTGCTAAAAAGGGTGTATGTAATTTCTGGTTAATTACTGATGAGAAGCATCTCCAAAGCAAAGTGTCTTTTAGAATAAAACACTTCCCACAGGAAAAACATATTGTGAGAAAATTTAAAGGTCTTAATGTACATTACCACAATGCAAATGCTTTAAGTTATTTCCCTCGTATAGTTGTGAATTTTGAATTTGTTTTCTAATGTGACAGATGAAAGCCAAAAAGATGTGAAATCTTCTTGACCTTAATTCCCCTGCTCTTTTTTACCTGCTTCTTGGGAAAGGGGTCAGGTGTCCTAGGATATGACTGTTAGGTTAAAGGAAACCTTGCTTAGCTGCATCTGTTTTACTCCAAACATTTACAATCCCTAGTGGAGAAAGCAATAAAATTCTGTGCTTCAGGTTACATACCTGAGTACTGGCAGTTCTTTTCAATATCTTAGTTTAAATGAAGTGTGAAATATTTGTTTTATTAGAAGAGCTTAAGTTTACTTGTGAGTTGTTTTCTAAATAATTTCTGTCCAGAATACTTTTGGAAATTAAGTAGTGTGTATTGAACACAATGTTTAGAAACACTTTTAACAACACTTTAATGTTTTGCTTGTTAAAACATTCATAGAGGGCTATTCTCCTCTTTGAATGTGTGCCTAAATCTCAGAAGGCTAACGGGAAATTTTGCAGATGCAAGAAGACCATGGCTCCTCTAGCTTTGTTGATAAAGGTCTACATAGGAGACAAAATTTCTTGATGAAAAGAAAGCAATAAGAATAAAGACTTCTGTTTAAAGGACTGGATTAGGATTCATAAGGCCCACACAATCTTTTCATTCTGCTACATGTTTGTGTATGTCCTCAACATGCAAATCACAAGGGGCTTTTATGGTAGGGATGGAGGTATCAAGATGAACTCTGTTCAGAATAACCTTCTCTGGGTGACAAAGGGACAGAGGCAGTCTAGGAGGATGCTCAGATTTGGACTAGAGATAGTCAGTCTACTACAGGAGGCATCATTTCTGATGCTGGCTATCTCAAGAAGCTGCACATCATGATTCATCTCTATTACAGACATCCACAAAGTCATTTACATGTAGGAATTCTAGGAAAAATTTTGCTACCAGGATGTTTTTCCTACAGTAGAGTTTTGCTAACCTCTGTAACCTCATTGTGGTTTTTTTTCCCTCTGTGCATCAGGAAATGCAACAAGCTGTGGTGAGTTTCTTGGATATTTTTCAGATAAGATCAACCTCAGAAGCTTTCTTGTAGAGCAGTTGTACCTGGACGGGATAAATGTCCAGACTTTGCCAAAATTTCAGTCAGTGCTGAGAAATTCTGTAGCTGATGAGCTGTGAACCCAGGGTGTGAACCCCTTATCTGGTGAAGGCCAGCCTGGATGTGTGATGCTCTCATTGACAGAGAGGAAGCCAGACTCTTAGTACAGAGAGCAGGTTGACTTTCCCTCTAAAAACCATCAGTTTTGGAGTAGTGTGGGATACTGGTTTTTTGCTTATTGATTTGTAGGTTTACTTATGCAGTTTCTTATAACAGCTCTTGTTCATCAGTGATTTGTTTCTTGCATGAGCTTTTTTGCGTATTGGATCCTAAGAGAAGGATTTTAGTGAGGTACTGAGAGTCATACTATACCTAGCTTTCTACCTTCACCTTATCTGACTTGTCAGTACAGTTGAGAAACTTGTTTAATGGGTGTTCTAGATTTGAGAATGGAATCTAGATTTGAGAAATGGCTGAAATAATATTTATAGTGCAGCCAAAGTAATTAGAGAAGCCAGCAGAAACCGTATCTATCCTCTTAATCAAGATGGATTACCTGTCTGTCCTTTGTCTGTCACTTTCTAAGAACAGTCAGAGGAACACCACACTGGAATAGTCAACTCTCTTCATCTCTCACTAAAACTACAGTAGGCAAAGAAACTGAAATGGATAGGGATTAACCAAATAATTGTCACTGTCACAAATCTACTGTGAGATTGTAATGAATAGGTTTAAAAACATGGTCTGTGAAAGAATTAGGATAGAGTGAAAAATGGAAAAATATTCAGAAATATGTTATTCATAACATTTCATGTATTCATAAATTATTCACCCCCACAGAACTGCAGGTGCCTCAGGATTTTTTCCATGTAATGTCAGATCCTCAGCTGGCACAAGCTGGCACTGCTACATTTGTTTCTATGGAGTGATGCCAGTTTACAAGGAACTGGCCTATGTTGTTAATGGTTTTGTTGCTTTCCTGTGTTTTTTTTTCCTTTACTGCCTGCCCCCCTTACTCTTTTTCTGTTCCCAAACGTTCAAATACATGTAATTCTACACAGCAAACTATGCTGAGTCCAGAGAACCTCAGGGCATTATTATAGCACAGTCTTTTAAGCTTTACTTTTGCAGTTTCCAAGATAAGATCAGTTCTTTTTTATACATGTTGATACTGTTGCTGCTCATAGTTACCTGCATGCACTTTCTCTCTCTCCTGTACCTGTTTGGCATGTGTATGTTAAATAATCAAATTCCATTATCCAGCTAACTTCAGTTGTTTATTAAGTTATTTTATGGATGACTATATTTAACTTTGTACGTATTTTCAAAACTGAGAGTAAACACAATTCGTTTTCCTTATTTAAAATCCCATTATAGCAGCTGCACTATAAAGTATTTTTCTGCTGTTAAATATTTTATCTTGACCACAGCTTGCATATCAGCAGACTTGTAACAGTATGTTGACTGTTATCTTTTGTGTACCAAAGCACAAGATACTTGGAATAATTAAATAACATTTCTTCACCACTATCCTTGGAGGACTGATACTCTATTCTTCTAAGAAGATAAAAAGTAACATAAATGATAGCAAATCAAACTGTAGTATGATAAATACTGTTGTAATCCAGGATAATAATATAACAAAAAATAAGATTAAATCCCCCATTTCCCACTTGTTTCTGTCTTCTATTTTTATTTTTGCTGATACACCTACTGAAAAGAAAGACAATGTCTGTGGCTGTGCTTTTGCAAGGCTATTACACATTCCTGAATGACACATTACTCTGAGCCCTGTTTGCTCAAGGTTTTATAAATATAGATTGGTATATGGGTTTAGGTGGGAAAAGCATCAAATCTAGGACAGATACACAACTCAAGTCAATACCATCTCAAGCCTTTTTTTGAGATGCAGTAGCCTTACTTTACAAGATCTCCAGGATGGCTTCTGCAGCAAAGAGTTGTGACTGTTATCTGTGTATTCCTCGTGTTTTCATTAGCATGACTGACAGTTATGGTGTCTTTAATTCTTCGAGTGAAATGAAGGCATTCTCAGGTACTACTGAAATTAAGATTTCATAGGATCAGAGCAGAAAATATTTTTCATTACAGGTTTGTATCTAGGATTTTTTCTATGGCATAGATGTTTATGACAAGAACAGGATTTCTTTGACTTCCGGTCATTACTCAAGTGAACTACTCAGATGAAACACTTTTTTTAATTTGAGAAAAGTCTGGACATTAATTTAATAGAATAATGGGTAGAGATACAGATATGAAATAGTTTTAGATGTACAGGGTGAAAGTAGTAGTAACAGATGGGAAGTCTTGAGAGAGTTAGGACTAGGATAGAAAAGTCCTTATGGCACAGATTCAGGGTAAAAAAAAAATGAATTGAGCATAAGAAAAGAGTGTGATGGGGATCAGGAGGTATCAGAGGATGAGACTATAAGTCAATCTGCTAATCTTCACTGCAGAACTTCAAGACAATAATAATTAATATGACATATTGCTACAGCTTAATTTTTTTTTAAAAAAAAAGGACACAAAAAGACACAAAAGAGTAGAAAACCCCAATTTAAAAAAAGTTTTGAAAATTCGTATTGGTCAGCTGTCATGGCATTCAAGAAAACATGCTTTTAAATATTATATACACACTTCCCCTCCCATTTTATGTCGGTTGCTTGAAGAGTCTGAATAAAAGGAGTCTTTAGCTACCATAAATTCGTTTTCCCTTGGTGGAACTGTCACTAGCACAAAACCTCTACCCCACTGCTATGATCTGGTAGGCTTAAACCCCACTTCAAATAGACATATAATTTCATAATTTTCCGTAAAAATTGGTGGCTTACATCATGTACAGATGAGTTCAAATACTTGTTAATACTCAGTTTTCTGTAGAGCATTAAGTTCTTTAAAAATGAAGTTCACATGAATTACGTTTAGATTATTTTGTTCTGTCATTATTGTCATTATTCTCCTGTTCTCTCAAGGCCTCTTTACTCATTTTTGTTTACATATAGCTATTATTAGAGGTTTTGCTAGGAAGTATATTATTTACATAATAATAAAGCAAAGAATGCACATAAAGATATGAGGTAAAACAGAAAGCATTTTTATCCGTGAAGTATTACTGCCTGACCTGATGTGAATTAAGACCAACTGCCATTTCAGTAGTAATTACTTGTTATTTTGAAATTCTGATACTGAAAATAAATGAAGAATTCTTTTGGCATGGTATGTGTTGAAATAGTAACCTTTTGTTCAATTTAGTTTAAGACTTTGGATTTTATAGAACTGTATCTGTCATTTAATTGCGATAGAGATGAACAATAGATTCTTGTATTCGTTTTGGCAGATATAAACATGTAAACAGAGTGGCCAGCACATATTTTCAAGTGCTACAGCCATAGGGAAAACTTTATGAAATATTTAGTTGTTCAACAGAGTAGCAATGCTTAGAGTTTGACCTTGAAGTTTTTGAAATGTGAATTGATCCACTGGAACAAGTACAAAGCCAGCTTTGGTGCTAAATGTAAATTGTTAAAAATGGTGCTGCATAACATCTGCCTTGTAGTACGCCTTAATCAGCACTGTGAAAAATGAAAGTTTAACGATCTACTATAGTGGCTTCTAAGTGAAGGATAAACAAAGGATGAAAGAGTTTCCTTGCATGATTTGTAACTGATGGCATGAAAAATGTCAAGAACCATCTGCCTCAAACTTATCCAAACTGTCATCAAGTATTCTAATCCAGTCAAAGGAGATACAACTAGAACAACCTATGTAACTTGCTGAAGGCTTATCAAAAGAGTTGTAAATAAGGGGGGAAAAAAAAGAAAAAGAAAAGAGGGGGAAAAAAAACCCCTATCAACTGCATAGCCACAGATTTCTGCCAGCTTGCCTGTGGCTTTGAAATTCAATCCCATTTCTCTAGTCTGACAAACTGTACTAAATGGTAAAATGGATTTCTATTGCTTTCAGCCATTTTCATTCCAGCTGCTATCACTGGGTGGGTACTCAGTCTTCTAATATGAGAATTATATTTTTTATTTCGGTTTTCTCTTTTGTGAGTGCATATTGACCACAATATGCACAGAAATCTATTTTTGCAGAGCTAGGGTGTAAATGGGGACATTTACACATCTGAGCTTAAAAAGCTGCTACTCTTTCTAACCAAGCACACAAAAGAATCCCATATATATCTACGTGGCTGCAGAAAGCTACATTTGAGTTAACAGGCGTATTTTTGCATTGGCTTTCACAACAGATAGGAAAACACTATTTTCCCAAGAAAAGAAGAAAAATGCATTTAAAGCTGACCTTACTTAATTAAAATAAGAAATAATCAAGTGACATTACATTTGCTAGTTTGATTTTCAGTAAGTTACACAATTTTCTGTATGTTAAGCTATTTTAGGCATAGCTATACCTTTCTGAAATATCCCTTAATAACTGAAGGGTACAAGGCCCATTAAAAGTCAATGAAAAGTCTGTTGCTGAGTCAATGAATTTCTTGAAGCACCCTGCCTCATCACTGTACTTTACCAGAGTATATAGGTTTTTTTACAGCAAGTAGTCTTGCTCCTTGTGCCTACGTGATTTCAGGGGCTGGTATATAAGTCCCAAGGCTTACTTTTGCACTCTGTATTGCTATGGAATCCCCTTGGTTTTGCCAGTTTTACAAAATGGATGAGTTGAGGGTTTTCTGTCTGTACTAATGTTGTGAAATCAGGGTTTAATTTAGGCTAAAGTATTTATGATACCTTTGTTAAAACTTCCCCCAGAGACATTTATTGAGAATTGAAAGTCTGGTGATGTTGGATAATGATTTAGGTAACTGAAAGGAAAACATAAAAACAAAAGCAAGGGACACAGAAAGAAAAGTGAAAGCGTAACAAATTCCAAATGTACTTAGTATTTTTCCTTATATTTAAGTATCATTTTTTTTGTAATTCAAATCATAATGCAAACTGTCTTAGAGCTGGAAACTGAATTTTGGGCATGGAATGGGAATCATGCAATTTCATAAGGTTCCAGTTAAGTTTCTGTATTGGCAGTCTATATTGATGTTTTTAATTTTCACTCAAAATTCAGAAGTCTTAGAATGCATACAAACATCCACATATTGCGTTGTTTGAAGTTGTAATTTTTTATTTGCTACCAAGCTATGATATCTTCTAATGCCTGTGTAACGTTTAAGGGAAAAAGAAATCTTTCTATTAAATGCATCCATACTTTTCATTGGTTCTTGAGTGAATTTATACAATTGATGTTGATACATTTGTCATGGAATATTCTAGTGTACAGGTGGAAAGAGATGATACAGTATTACTTTTTTTTGGTGACAAAATGGTATGCAATGCATTGGAAGATTAGTTATCCATAGCAGTTATACGAAATGCAAATGTCACAACACAGATTACATTTCCATAAAACCAAAATAACACTTCAATGTACGTGATTTAGTTTTACTGTGCACATTTTTATTTAGCAGAACTGACACATTGCTTCATATTTGCATCATTTTTTTGCCTTTCACACTGAACAAAAAGGTGAAGAACTATTTCAATGTACAGTAACTATTTCAGTGCTGGGAAAAGGCATTCCCAGCTTAATAAAAATATCCTCCCACCTTTTTTAACTCTAGTACCAAAAGCAAAAAGGGGTACATAGCCAAATATTTAATCTTTGCCCTGGAGTTGCACTCTGGAAATATAGCTCATGTGAAACCCCACTTTGAGGCAGCTCTTGCAGAAAAAAATATGGAGAAAAACCAGGGAAGATGTGGTAAATGGACAGTCTTTGTTGGCATTGTCTGTTCTTTATCATCTATCTGAATCAATTAATTAGGTTTAGTAGGCATTTATAAAGATAAACAGTCTCTTGTCCAATTCTTGGGACTGGCTTCCTTTAGTTAGAGCAATTCTCAGCCCCATCGAAGTTTCAAGTATACAGAAAAGAAGAGAGATGAGTAGGTTTCATAGCTAGACAGGCATCTAGCAGTCTGAACAGCTGTCTTTCTTTGTATTGTTTAGTCAGTTGGCTGCTTATTAAAAAATAGATGCTAAATGGGACCACTCACCCTCCAGAGAGCTTGGGTAGACTACTTGTTTTTTTGCATTTTTTGTTCATTAATTATTATCATGTGCTTACATATGTGGATAATCAACTCGTTTAGCTAGGATAATCAACAGGGTACAAAAAGCACTTTTAGCAATGTGTTATGACAAACTAAGCAGAAAATGAGAGGCAGCAGTTAAACAGACAGAAGAAGCTGTTCTAGGGATTAGAAAATTGTCAGTTTGGTAGGCAGACCTCATCATACTGGTTTTAGGATGCCTCAGCCTGTAAAGCACCATGCACAGCTCTGGGTATCACTAATATGCCATTTTTATGTTCTTGTCCGTTTGTAAGATAAGCAGCTACCCTAAATTATTATTGAATTTCTGTCTGTAATTAATGCAAGGATATAAGTACCTGTGGGTTGTTAGCATTTATCTTCATACGTCCCTGGGTGGGGATGCATTTCCACTGGTGAGTGGGAGAATAACTAAATTTATGCTGCTAAAATGCAAAGAGACCAGTCCCATGCTCTGCGTGCTCTCTCTGCGTGCTGGAGTCATTTCCTGTGTGGGTTTTGGTGTGTGTTGTGGGGTTTTTTCCATTTTAAAAAATTTCTACACCTGCGTAACTTCATCCTGTTAGTATTCATTTCCAGAACACTTGGCATGAACTGGCATTTAAAACTAAATTACTGTTAATAGTCTAACACATCAGTAGTAACATGAAGTGCTACTTTGTGAAATAACAATGGATGCTGTAAATGGAACTTGATTTTTCTCTATATCTGAGTGTGGCATGAGAAAAGTGGAATCTAAATGGCCATGATACAATAAAGCATCTGTGGACTAGCTGAGACACTAAATTAGCATTTTTTGATAAAGAATAGTGTAGTACATAGCCTCTAACCATACTAATAGCTGTATTTTTGTCATTCATAAAGCATATATAGCACATGCAGATGGCTTCTTATTTTTATATAGGAAGAATTGAGTCTTGTACCCAGGTAGGTATCCCATGAATTCCTGGCTTCCTCAAAAAACAGATTATTTGTTTACTGTTACTTTTTAATTGCTTTCACTGATTGATCATATCTGTTGTGTTTTGCTATTAACAGTGCATGATTTAAAGAAAAAAAGCCCTAATTTCATTGCATGTTATTGTTGCCATTGTTTTCTACAGATGTTGAACAAAAATCACATGCTGTTACTATTCACTTTTTAATATCAGTTTCACCTCCAGTCAACAAAGAAATGTCAGTGATGGCAAAACGTGTGCTTGTTCTGCTGTGTGTTTGTACTTTTGCTGTGGGCTTCACAGTCTGGAGCAACTACAAAATCAAAACTCTCCAGATAATGATGTCGAGTTGGTCAGCCTCTAAACAGAAGCTTACTGCAACAAGTTATAAATGGCAGGAGAAAAACCTCTTCTTCTTCTTCTATGTTTTTTTGTAAGAGATCCTCAGAGGTATGCTGGTTGCACAGTCATTTCCATTGAGATACATGTGAATTTTAATAAAAACAGACAGACATCTCCAATTGGGGCTTGCAGGAAAACTATAATAAAAAACATTGAATGGAAATCAGCCAAAGAGTTGGATACTTGTGCTCAGCATGCCTGGAAATATGTTAATGTACTCTTATGTAAATGGACTTAATGGAGAGAATGGAAAGTATCCAGCTACAATAGCTAACTTAATAAACCTCAGCATGCTGAACACACTGTTCAGCCTGGGTGACTGATAAGAAGATAAATCCAGTTAGTAACTAGGATGAACAACACTACTTGGTTTTCCAAAGTAAGGCCCTGAACACTGAGCACAACCCACCCTGAGAGAAAAGGTGATTTTTTTTTTTAAAAAAAACCTGTGGGGCTGCTCTAGTGTTGTTATTCTCTGCTGGTTTGTAGTGGGGTAAACTTGGAGGCTGCTGTGCTCGGGTTGACAGTGGATGAGCATGAGGCCACAGTGAGCACTGCGAAATGGAGCACCCACCAGCTGGTGGACACTGCCTGTCGCAGTGTGGGCAGGCCCTGGCCTGGGTGGAAGGGGACCCACAGCAGCAGGGCTGCTGCTGGGTGGGGACAGGAGGTGATTTGTTCCTGAATCCCGAGCTGGGGTGGCAGTGCTCCTACATCTTTGGCTGGCCATGATTCAGAAGTGATACTTCTCCTCTTGTTTGTTCCATAGGAGTGCAATGTGGTTATCAGGGATTGTAAATAAGAGCTGGCATTTGTGGCATGTGCAAGGGTGAATTGTACATTCCTCTCTCCACACAGACCCAAACTGTTTACTTGAGCATGGGGTGGGAGAGGTTCTGTAGGCCCCTGTAGGCCAGTGACTGGCACATGCTCCCTGTTTTGCCTCAGAAAAGACTGGAAAGGTTTACCCTGATTTAGATAAGCAGTTTGAGCTAGTGTGGGTGGAAGAGTCTCCACAGTGGTGACAGAGAAATAAAATGCTTGAATAGGGGATTTCTAAGTAAATGTCTCTTTCTTCAGTTTTATATAAAATGGATTTCTGGCAGTAGTTGCAGAGGGCATGGAAGTAACCCGTGAATATTGATTACTCTCTTAGGAGAAAAGGGTCGTTTGTTAAATGTAACCTAACACTTCATTGCAGGGGAATGGGTTCATTTCAAAGAGTGATTTTCCATGTTTTGTGTGTTGAACATATTCAAAAAAGGAAGAAAATGATTGACCGCATTTCATTAAATCTTTCTTCCAGTCCTCAATACTGGTGCTTAATTGACAAGGGCTCGGAAAAAAACCCAAGAAATAAAAGGTTAAAAAGCATTTTAATTGTCTTAGATATCCTGGCTTTACTGTAGCACTAAAGGTTCAGCTTAGTGTGGTTTGGAAACTGGGCTTATTTTTGCATGGGTCTAGAGAACAACTTATTATATGACTATGTGGAACGTCTACTATAGCATAACTTCTGTTTCCCATCTAACTAGGTCTTGATGGCAAAATTTAGTAATATAACTGAAGGAAATTAGGAATAGGATTAGTTTCCATGGTCTTGAAGTTACCATTAACGTTCTTAACTGTTAAAATAAGGATAATAACCACTGTTACCTTCTGAAGTCTTTGATGCAGAAAACTGGTATGCAGATATTCAATAGCTCTCTGGATTTTTGTTTCAGAAAATATTAAGCTAACAACTTGACATTCATACCCTGCTGGATATTTAATGTATACTATTAAAATTCCCCAAATTGATCCAGTGCATCCCAACACCCCCCCCCCCCCCCCCCAAAAATAGTCTTCAACACACTGAACCCCCAAAACCCAATAACTCTAACTTCAGGGTCTTTTTTTGTGAAACTTGAGATTTACTATCTGGCAGTAATTCTTCTCTGTGGGACATGACACCTGGCCTGAAATAATTTGTGATGTGATGTATGATTCCCTTAATTTGATAGTTCGCTTCATGGTCTCCACACAGAGCTTTTCCTTTAGCATAGCCACTGTCCCATTAAAAACTTTCTGTCAGTCCTCCTTCTTTTCCGTCTGCACAAAGACTCCTTAATGACCCAAGATTATTCAGAACTTCTTTGTAGCCATGGGAACAGAGCTCTGATCTGGTGACCAAAAAAAAAAAAGAAATCATGTGCCTGCATTGTTTTTGGTGATGGAGCCCTTGAAGGAAAGTGTAGATGTGTAACAGTTATTGTACATAGCTAGACTCTTCCTCTTCTCTTCAGCTGAATTCCTGATGTATGATTTTTAGCTCCTTCTGATTTTTTTTTTTTCAGGAATTATCCAAGCCTTTATACATGTTTTGAGGAGTGATATGCTTAACTTCTAAACTTCTGTAGTATATTCTCTGTCTTTGAGTATAAAGGTTTTATTTCTTGCTATTACAGTATTATACGTCAACACTGTTGACAGGTGTGACTAATACTATTAATGCTGTTAATCTGTTTCTAGAAAGAACTTTCAGGTTTGTATGTTTGTTTATGACTATAGATAAATGATTGTTCAGTGACATGAATAATTTGGCAGAAGTTCCAGCAGTGAAGTGTTGAATTGAGTGTTTTTAGGATGTGTGACAAACCCGGTGTGTGAACAACCTGTCCTCTGATATTTCATTATCAGCTAATAAAATGCTGTTTGTAATTCAGAAGGAATTTTCCTTCTGATGATATATAGTGCTGTGACACATGATATTTTAAACAAAACCTTTTATTGGTTGAGAGTACAACATTTAAAATTAGGTTATTTTTGTTGGGTTATTTTAGTTTGTTTGGGTTTTTTTTGTGATAAAATTTGAGGATACTTGAGTAGATTGGTTGCTGAGCATCTCATTCACCACAGGGAAAAGAAACCCTCTCATTAACTTAGATTATGGGATTCAGACAATAGCAAGGGAGGCTCCAAATAGGAAGAAGCCTTTTGTACATCACATATCAAAATATGCCAAATAGAAGTTGCTATGTTGGGAATACTATAATGCTAAGCAGGTTCCAGGTGTATACTAATGTAATGAGCTTGTGAAGTGAACAAGATACCAGGATAACCTGTGGTGTATTTTTGACATGGAATAGAAAACATATTTAACTTTTAATATATCAAAGTATTTTATTTGGAGTTAAAAACAGGTGACTTCTGGTTTTGTTTTGTCTTGTAGCTTAGTTAATGAAGTAAAGCAAGTAATATTGTCAACATTACTTCTGTTTTTTTAACGAAGTTAACGAGTGGAGGTTTTACGCCTGCTGAAGACTAACACAGAAAAGACTCTTCTCTTGCTGGTGCAATATTTGAAGATATTCTAGTGCTCCAGTAATTGTCCATAATCTATGAGTTCACAGTTAGAAAATCAACTATAATGTACTATGTTCATCAAATTCAAACCAAATCAGTCCAGAGTAGTATGCGATCTTTCATCATGTAATATTTCTCATCTTGGTACTTCAGGAAATCATCTAAAGAGAGGATAGGATTCTTCCTCTCAGATGAGCTTATCCACTTAGCATGCCAAAGAACCACTCAGGAAGGGGTGATGGAGAACAGAATTTGCCTTTGCAGTCCTGGAAGTCTGCATCTCCGAAGAATAATAAAAACCTAGAGAAACTAAAGCTTTAGTGATTTCTTTTTAATTTGTTAGAATATATGAGAATGAAATTCTTTCTTTTCATCTGGGATAGATACAAACAGCAGAAGAAAAATCCTGACTACTTCTAAGGACGTTGAATTTTGTCTACTTGAGAGAAAATAAATATCTTGTTTGTGACCACAAGCTTAAAGTTTTCTCTGAATGACTACCAGAATGAACATGTGAGAACATGAATCACTGTTTTTCTGAATCACATTAAGTTCTTGCACTAGATATTAATTACTACGAAGTTAGAAAGATAAGACTTTGTATACAACCTTTTTACATTTTTAAGGCTGATTACGAAAGGCATTTGAAAAAGTAAGACAAATTAATGTCTCTAAGCTCTTTAACTGGCACTAGTGAGTTCTAAGAAAAGAGTAAAAAAGAAGGGGCTGAGGTGATCACCAAGCATGTTTCAGGGGTAGGTGTCATTTGATCTAAAAATGTCATGTTTCACTGTGAACAAAAATCTTTCACTATTAAGTTATACTGGTTCCCATAATATATTTTTCTTTCTAGGCTGGATTATGCTGACTTTGAACTCAATAAACATAAGAGAAAACACAGCAGATTTTCTGTCTGCTTTTTGGAAGTTTTGTAAGCTTAATATTTAATCTATTGGATAATAGTTTCTTATTTTGCACTTGCTTTTATTTCTCTTTCTGATTTAGAAAGAAATGGCTTTACCAGGTTAAAAACTTTGCTTTCTCATATGTCTCCAACTATATCGTATCTACAGGTCTTTTGTGGTTCACCCTTCATTGCTTTTAGAGGTACTCTAGTTACTAAGGTTCAAGAAGGCCATGACTTAGAGAAACTGAACTTAATTTCAAAACACTGTCTGAAATGCACGAGAAGAAGGTTAGAATTCAACTCAGTGCGTTCCTCAATCTGTTTGACGTGTCACTCACACTTTACCAACCAACATCTTGTCTCTTTTGTCACAGAGACTTTTAGTTGAAAGAAGAATGTGACTGTAGAAATGATGATACTTGAATTGTATGGGCCTCATACAATCCTCCAAAGGAAAGCAGAGGGGAGGATGCTCAGGAGACCTTAAAATAGTTCTATATATAAAGTTTGAATTAAAAAAAATTAGATCAGCTTTCAGCTTATATTCTTCATTGATCTTTGGGTGAGTGAGTGATAGAGGGCTCTATTCTCCTTCCATGAACCAAGTGCACAGGACTCCTGAGTTGCTTGTGTGCTTTGTAGTGTTAATTTATCTATACAGTATTTATGACAATAGGATCTTATGTTCTTTTATTGCTGGAAAAATGAGGACAAATGAATAGATGATACAAAGCCTCATCCCCATATTGTATGGTGTCTGAAGTCGTCATACATTTCAACGAAAGTGAATGTCTCAGAAGCCTTCTTTTTAATAGCATTTTTTTAAGATCATGTCTTACAAATAAGATTGTGCAATATTTTTTTTGTTTTTTTCTTGACAAGGATGACAGTTTTCTCTTGCTGGCTTTTAAAATTGAATAAAGACAACTCATTATGAATATTCAGTATTTTCAGAGAATTCATAATAGGCAGGATGATGTGTATATATATACATGTTAGATTTGCAAAATGTATTTTAACTTAAGTAATTTAAAAAACAGAGAATTTTAGTTCAGAAACTCTTGGTTTTCTACTTACTTGTGCAATCCTCGGAACATTCATCATGTTAGTTGATCAGATAGTAGGTTTTCATTCGGCTGAAATAAAAAAGTCTAGATGACAGGCCCTTGGCTCAGTACAATAAACTAGTTTACACAATGTTGTTGGCAAAGGTGAAATGCATTGTTGTGGTTTTGTGAAGTCTGTTTTGATTCAGATCTTCTGAAGTTCCTATCAACTGGAGTGCAATAGGTATTCTGGAACCTCAGTATCTGTTTAGATAAGTGTCATGTCAATCTCTCTCAGTCTGTATTAACTGCTCTGTATTACACAGATATCTGGAGTATGTGTCTTGGGGTAAGGAAGGTTGAAAGAGAGAAAGAAAAATTGGAATGCAACTTTATCTGCTCCAGTATTGTTCCTTGATTCTTTTTAATACTTTGGGCTACACATTTATCTCTTCTACAAAGGTGTGCATTTCTGCATAACATGAAAATGCATATGTTGCCTTTGTACACTAATGACAGCAGTTTCCTAAGAGTTACAGTGATGTCTGAGCAGATCTTGTGCTCATTCTAGTAATATTCTAAGAATGTAGTGAGGAACAAAACTTTAGTGGCAGCACAGGTGTCTAGGCTGTTTGTGGCTATTAAAAAAAATATGATATAAATATATTTAGTTACAACATCTGAACTAAATTGAACCAGGTTGCTTTATATTTTGATCTCTATCTGATGTAGTGGAGTAAGAGTATACTCCTTTTCCTCAGTGATTTTTTGCTGAATGGACAGCTTCATTTCTTTCAAAAAAAGCAATTAGGTGATGATAGTTGACTGCAAACAGTGGTACTAAGCAAATTTAGTATAGTTATCCTTGCTTTGTCCCAGCATAAGTTAGTTGAACATGGATTCTTTAATGGTGACCCCATTATCATTAAAAGCTACACTGAGATCTCTAAAGATGTGTACATTTCAGAAAACTTTTCTCCCAACCTTTGTGTCAAAAGTGGTACAGAGATCTTGAGAAAAATTATACAAGTCCACCAGAGAGAACTGCAAAAAGTGAAAATGACTCCTATAATTTGGTCTAGAGGTTTGTTTTTAAAAACCAAGATATTTGTAATTGAATACTGGAAAAGAACCAGAACAGCTGAATAGGAGGTCATTATTCAAACTGAGATGTATAATGCTGCAGGTGGAAATCCCATGGGATCTCTGGGGAAGTGGGTACTCTTCCAGGCTACCTTTGAGTGTGCCTTACCATGTTATAAGGGACTTTTCAACTGCACAGCATGAAGTGTCTCGACAAATCAAGAAGAAACAGAATGCATAATCCTATCACCAGGAGAGGCTTTGTAAGTATCTGGAGCAGGATGAGTAAAAGTGTAAAATAATCATGGCAAGACAGGGCACTGAAAGCAAGGATGCTCTCTGGCTGAGAACCAGCCACTTCAGACAGCACAGTTCTCAGTTTTCAGTTCTGTCATACAATGATTTTTTCTATGGCCCAGAGTGCAGATCCTGCACACCAATGAGCTGGTAGGGGCTATTTATAGAATTTAGTACTGTTATTTCTTGATTATGAGGCAAACGCAGATGTCATTGTGAAGTGCTTACAGTGTTAAAAGGGTATACGTGTACGAACCAGTCCTCACTTTGAATTCCTGGAGAGTCAAGAAGGCTTTAATCTTCTTTCCTAGAAGCCTAGTTGTTCATCCTGTAGACTGAAAGTCAAAAAGGTAGAGGAAAAAATAATTTGCACCGAAGATGACTAGAACATTTTTTTCCAAAGGATATAAATAGGAGTCCTGCAGAAATGACAAACTACATTTGTCTGTTGAACCATGTTGGTCTAGTGAATAAGGAAAATGTCTTGTGGAATTATTTGGAGAACACTTCACGTGCCCTGAAAAGCGAGGGTGGAAATGGAAGGGACCTCCTTCATTACTGTCTTTGTACTGGTGTCCTGTAGGTCTTATATCATCCTAAGAACTACACTTCTCTTTTTAGTTAGGAGCTACAGTAATATCTGCTTGGTGGTTATTTTGGTCATCTTTTGGACTTGAAGGGAAGGGGTTGAGAAATAATAGAACCTTATAACACTTCAACATCTACTGTTCACAGGTCTTGGAGTCTAATGAATATCAAATAAGCCACTCCTGTTACACAGCTAAATGTCACTGGCCTCACTTCATGAATGAGTAAATTGAGATTGGGAAAGTTTAAAGGACTTGTCAAACGCTGTTCAGAAAGTCTGTGTCAAAGCCATACATTCCTGACTCTGCTTTCTAGCCAGCAGTTTCATTTCTCTCATGTTTAATTTAAAATTATAATGGAAATATATGCTTCACAGATAACAAAAATCTGATGACATTATCTGTTCATTTTTCTACATGTGTTTTTATAATACTTCTAGATGACAGAAAATATTGTTCAAATATTTCACGATGCTTAAAGAAGAAAAAGTCCTTCTCTTAACTTGTCCCGATCTATCTCTTTTTCTGATGCCAGAGAGAGGTGAATAGAGAGGTCAGGTTCTGTTTCTGAATCATTGTGACTTGTTCCAAGTGTGTTGCTGTTTCTCTCTGCCCACTGCTCCCACTTCAGTTCCTGCAGTTGTGTGCTTGTTTTTGTTGCCTTTTAACACCTAAGGCTAGATACAAAATGACTCAATCTACAATAACACATTTAGATTTCAGTTGTTACACCAGTTAATACGATCACGGTTAAGCTGTCTTCGTAAAACGTACTTTTTTTATTACTGGGGAAAATTATTTCAGGCCTGCTTTGAAGAGCTGTGGTAAAATCCAGTTAGATTTATCTTAGGTGTATTCCCTATAGACATCTAAAAAGATACAGTATCACAGAACTTATTTTATGTTTTGAAATTCTTAATATTTGTTGCAAGGCACACAGAATGAAAATATTGCAGTTTAACCTATCACCTCTAATGTCACACCACTGTGATTTTTTGCAAGGAATTGTGGTCATCCTATTTTTCAGAATAATGTTTGAAATAATTTCTAAGGGAGTTACTTGCTAACAGGCTGGGTTATATCAGAACGGTCATTTCTGATACCATTAATTATTTCTATGATAATGAGGCTCTCTATTACAATGAAATGTAGAATTATTAAATATCAATAATGTGAATGATCAATAAAAATAACTAGATTTTTCTTGAAAATATGTTTGTGCACAAAATTTTGAGAGGCATGTAATAAGTGAAACAACTGAGTTCAGGAACATGATTAAGGTCTGAAGGTTAAGATCTTACAAAGAGAGCTGTCCCCTAAAAAAATCTGTCCCGGAGCTTCCAATTGTGAATGGCATGAAGCTAAGCTTTCTTTCCTTATATACTTTTGCCATTAACTCTTTTAGGGTACAGATTCATTTGTTCTACTGTGTATAGACTAGAGATCTTCAGTCTTATTTGTGTTGTTCCTTTTTCACAAAAGTACCAGTATATTTATTTGGGTATTACATGATCCTGTCAATGAAGAGACATCACTCTCTTGGGAAACCAAAAGTTTTATTTTCCTCTGGCACACAAGAGCGTGATTAAATCTAAAGCCCACCCAAACTGGGGAATTGACTCTAACCTGTACCATCTGAAATTGGGTCTTCTTTTCTCAAAAGCCAGATCTACACCAGACCTGAAAACCTGAAGCCTTCTGAATCATATGCTTATTCCTTAATCATGCTTCTCTATTAAAGAGAGAGGGTTTGTGACATCTAGTGTGATAAACGTGTTTTCTACTTCCATGAAGACTTTATTTAGACTATATGCGAGAAGATAAGGTAGCTAGATAATATATTTTGTGGAAAGCGTCAATAACACTTGTAACATTTGACTGTTGCACTTAGATATCAAACAGAAACTAGCAAGCAAATATAATTGCTGCAGTAACAAGGCATTAAATCACAAAAGCATAAAGAGACATTACATGCAACAGTAGGTTTTTGGCAGGGAAAAAAAAAAGGAAAAAATCCAAGGATGAGTAAATAATATGTTAATCTGAGTAAATGGATCTTTCCCTGGAGATCTTCAGTTTTAGTGGTTTTGCTGGGTTGCTGAACAGAGAGCGCCGCTTTGATAGAAATGACTGCCAGATGTAGCTTTGCTCTGTGAACAGGACAATACCTGTACTTCTGGAGCAGCAGCAAGCAAATGCTTTAGTGTGGATCTCGGCTTGTTACAAAGACTTAGATCTCTCTGATATCTAGTTCCTGGGTTGCTAGGACACAGGAAAAGTGTTTTCATTCATTTGTCTGCAGAGAAAAAATAGGAAGAGAGCAGATGCTTTAGTATTGCCTTGATCCACTCCCAAGCTGTGTATATGTGCCCTGAGGCTAGCTCCAGGTGCAGGCCTGTAGAGAAAGTCCTCAGGTGACATATGATTTTTTCTTTTTTTTAAAAAGGTGATTATGGGGTTTATTTGTTAGGGAAACCTGGCTGAAGCCTCTGATACAGGTACAGGCAGAAAGGAATATCACAGCATGCTGTTAGAGCCGCAGTGGATTGTAGAAGACCTTGTAAAGAGATGGTGAAAGGGCTGTTGTTGCCTTTGCATTCTTTACTTCTTCATCTGGAAAATGACTATTATGTTATCCTGAATGAATGAGAGTTCATATTCATTCAGGTTTATCTGTCAGAAAACAGGAAAGCAAGCAGACAGTAGAAACCAAGTTTGATATAGAAGAGATGAAGTGTCATCAGCAAAATCTTTCGCAGTCTCCTCTGCTGGCTTAAATATGCTGAAAAGTAGTAGATAGACAAACCTGTGTAGTTTTCAATGAGGAGTCCATAAGGAAGAAAATCAAGCCTCGTGTTATCTTCTGGGATAGTGCTGAGGATAGAAAAAAGCCACCACTTCGAGTTATTCCTGTCTGATCTCCAAGCTTCTATGTACCATTAGTGGTATAGAAGTTTCTTGGAAGGTAAATCATTTTAGTAACATTAGGAACTGACTCAAGGTTTCAGCATTTTCTTTTCCCTGAGTGGCTATAAACTCATTAAATCAGAGTGAATGTTTTGTCACTTCATCTTTGTAGTTTTCTTACGTACCAATATACACTCAATTTGGTTTTGGATTCTGGAGACAGATACAGGAAATCTGTGCAACCAAGTCTGCGTACAGTTTAATACTGGCATTAAGAAAGAAATTGGAGGGTTTAAAAGAAAAACTTGCTTCTTGGAGAGCAAGTCAAGCCTTCAGAAATGCAGACATAACTCCTTGCTTTCGCCATGAGCTACTTCTTCCATTGTAGAAGATGATCAGTCTCTGTATCACAGCGATGCAAAGTGAGAACTGCAGCAAAACTTTTTTTCTTGGTAGCTATGGTACAACAAATCTGTGACTAGTGCATTTCTTGTAAAGAAAGGCACAGTCTCTTATCTTTTCTGTGCTGTCTCACTGCCTTCTAGTGACCAAATAAAATGCTCATATGAAACAAGAACTGGCCAATGCTGTTGACAGTTCTAAAACATTCAGTCTCTTCCTGTCCTGCAACACTGCTTCTGTAAAGTCGTGCTGCGATCATAATTTAGAGAAAATTCCTGCAAGAAGGATAAAACTGATGTTTCCAAGCTTGTAACTGTCACTGAAAGTTCAGGACCTTCTTCTGGTCTTAGATTTGTAATGTGATAAAAATTTTACTAACAAACATAGTTGACAACCCCTTTGGTGAAGAAATTTTTCCTGATATACAATCTAAACCTTCCCTGGAGCAACTTGAGGCCATTTCTTCTCGTCCTATTGCTAATCATTTGGGAGGAGGGACCAACGCCCACCTCACTACAGCCTCCTTTCAGGTAGCTGTAGAGAGGGATAGGAGTAAGGTCTCTTCTCAGTCTCCTTTCCTCCAAAGTGAACAGCCTCAGTTTCCTCAGCCTTTTCTCATAAGACTTGTTCTCCAGCACCTTCACCATCCTTGTTGCCCTTCTCTGGACACAATCCAGCACCTCAATTTCCTCCTTGTATTGAGGGGCCCAAAACTGAATCAGGATTCGAGGTGCAGCTTCACTAGTGCTGAGCACAGGGGGAAATTATCTTCCCTACTTCTGCTGATCATTGCTGATAAAAGCCAGGAGACTGTTGGCCTTCCTGTCCACTTGGGCACACTACTGGCTCATGTTCTGCTGGCCATTGAGCAGAACCCCCAGGTCCTTTTTCAGCTATGAAGCTTTTTAGCCACTCTTCCTCAAGCCTGTAGAATTGCATGGGGTTGTTGTGACCAAAGTGTAGGACCTGGCACATGGACTTGCTAAACCTCATACAATTTACCTGTGCCCATCAATCCAGATTCCTCTGCAGAGCCTTCCTTCCCTTGAGCTGATGGACGCTGCACCCAAGTTCGTGGCATCTGCAAATTTACTGATGGAGCACTTGATCCGTTCATCTAGATCATTGGTAAAGATATTAAACAAGACTGGTTCCAAAACTGAGTCCTGGGGAACACTCCTTGTGACCACCTGCCAACAGGATTTATCTCCATTCACCACAACTCCCTGGGCTCAGTCATCCAGCCAGTCTATTATCCAGCAAAGAGGGCACATTTCTAAGCCATGAACCACCATCTCCTCTAGAAGAATATTGTGGGAGATGGTGTCGAAGGCTTTACTAAAGTCCAAGCAGATAACATCTACAATATTTTCCTCATCCACTAGGCAGGTCGCCTGGTCATAGAAGGAGATCAGCTTGCTTAAGCAGGACCTGCCTTTTGAGAACACAACCGATGCCCTGGTTGTGCTGCACACGCCTGGTGGGCATGTGAACTCAAGCTGAACTGCTCCATAATCTTCCCCAGTACTGAGGTCAGCCTGAGAGACCTATTGTTCCCTGGATCCTCTTCCTGGCTCTTTTTGTAGATGGGTGTTAGAAATATGATCAAATATGATCTCACCAATTTGGTGGAGCATTCTTGCAAGATATGGCAATAACTATGACACATACTTTGCTTTCTATTGGGATGGGATTTTTTGCGTTGATCATCCAGGTACCATTGGACATGAGAGCTCTAGCTGTGAGATTTCTCTGAAAATCCTTGTTTTGTGACTTGTGATTAAAGTTTTCTGCACAGTCATTTCTTTTATAATTAACAATTACTTGGTGTAACTATATTTAGACCTGGGTGAAAGAAATTGTTGAAGTATTTAAATATTTAAATCACAACCCTTTCTTCAGTAGTACTCACCCCACCCCCAGTTTGTTTTGTGCTTCCCATGGGAAGTCTTGTACATCTCTTCTAGCTAGTAGTCTAACCTCATATGGAGTTATAGCATATTGAAGATCTAGTTCTGTGGGTTCTGGAATGTTTCCATGTGATTTAAATAAGGAATACATTTGAGAAAATACAATCTGCTTGTGGACACGATGGAAGCAGAAAAAGAGGCTAATTTTGTTTAGTTAATTATTCACTGATAATTATTTACTCAGCTCTACAAATTGATGGAAACTTGTAATCATGTTGCTATGGCACCTGATGTCATTTATAAATGCTGAGTGAAGCAGCTCTATTTAATTATAAAACTGGACATGACTATTGAACAAATGAAATCTGTCAAACTGAATTTTGTGAGGCAAATCTTACCAACAGGGTTTGCAATTTAAGCATCTAGCTGTAAATAAATTCTTCCCTGTGAACCTGAAAAACACAGTTGCGCAGTTTTCTGACTCAAGCCTGCATATTATTATCTTGTTAGAGTAAGCAACATCTGAATAACAAATTCTGTTATCTGAAACTGCTGAAGGCCTTTCTGAACTCTTTCTTCACTGAGAAGCTATAGCTGTTTTCTGTAATAGTCTTAGTCTTGCAAAACAGCCTTCTAGAAAAGACCACTATGCAAGTCTTTGATGCAAAGACTTTCTAAATCTAATTTCCCAAGCAGTTTGGAAAGCAGTTGATGATCCTCCAAGCATTAAAATGTGAATATTATCAGTCCTACAACATTTAAATATTTAATCCGCAAGCTGCAAATTAAGCTTTAATTTCCTAAATGTAAGTGGACCTTCATTATTAATTCATTTTGCTATATGTTTAATTGAGATAAATGAATATAGGACTAAATTTAGCTATATATTTCCATGTGCTTTTCTTTGCAATCTGGCCATGTGTAATGCATCGTTATTTTTACAGCTTTACCAGCAATTTATTCTGCACGTACTTCTAAGTTCTTTAAATATTTTTCTATATTGTGTGATTTCAATTGTTTCTGCTTCTTTCTTGGTAAATAGTTGAGGAGTAAGCACATTTTCAAGAGCTGTAGGGAGGCTAAGATGCCAGTTGCATTTTAACGATATGGTGCATTATCATTCTTACTGTAGCCAATTCTCTTTTAAATCATTGCAGTTTCTGCTTTAGCCTCCAGCTATAGAATTCTTTTCAAACCAACAGTGAACTTGGCAGATCGCCAAGAGAAAAATAAAGGTGTTTTAGTCCACCAAAGTATTTTGAGTGGTTCTTAGTGATACAGTTTTCTTCTCTACATCTGCAAAACATTTTTTTCTGAAGTGAATTTTCATGTGAAAAGCCTCCTTAATAATCACCAGTATTGTTTGTTTCAATGCAGTTATTTAACTGCACCCCTGGGTGCTTGCAAAATAAACAAGAGAGTCTTCTAAAGAGTTTTAAGAGTGGCAGGTGCTTAGTCTGTGCCCTATTCACTTAGTTTGCAATGACATTTTTGTGCTAATCTATAGACAAACAAGAGACAGGTGACACACAGCATCAAGTACAATGTGCTAAGTCGACAAACTTTGGTCTAGATAAGATGTTTGTGCTGCCTATGCCCACAGTGGCAACACGGATTTATTCTGTTTATATTTAAGTTGTGCTCTTCAGCATTGGTAATATCGCAAACTTGAATGCTTATAAATCATCAGAGAATGAAACATTTTGGATGTTAAAAGTTTCAAAGAATCTCCCACAAAACAAACAAGAAAATTGCTGATTCCTTTAAGCAAAGCTTAGTTTTTATATTTAGCATTGTTGAAATATGAATATTAACTAAACCAGATTGTTAAATGTAGCTGAAATAGAAATATTTTATCTCTGAGTCTCTGATTATGAATACAATTCATTCATTACAAAATACCATGTCCATGGCACTTTCAGGCTAACAGTATTGTGCACTCTAAAGTGGTATAGATGTTGCTAAATGTAATATTGTAAAATACGGCCAGCAGAGAGTAGTAGTAACCGAATTTAGGAGCAACTGGAAGCAGGATATTCATAATTCCTCTCCTGTTTTACAGGTCTAATCCATTCACATACCAGATGAGCAACTGTGCTCAGTGCTTTTTAATGATCTTGTTTGTAATGAGGAACTCTATTTAGAGAGGATGTGATTGTAAGACCAAGGGAAGATAATACAGGAGGACAGAAGATTAACTACTTTTTTTTACTAAGGCAGTTATTAACCATCTCGCTAAGGGGCGATGGTAAGGAAGAGTGGTGTACGTATGAGCAGAGACATTGGGGTGGCTAAGTGAACCTACCATACTATTAAAAAATGCCATTAATCCATGGCCTGTATTCCCTGCAACTGGTAGTTGTAGGGGACTTCTTATTCCATATTCACATTCCTATATTCAGTTCCTTTTTATATACTGCTTGTCCCTGATATCAGAAGAAACAGAATAATGTTACATTATTGGTGTCACTGATTTGACATGTGAGGCTATGTATCAAACGGCTTTCCCTTACAAAATAAGAGGGGAGCCACAGTGTGCACACACAGCTGTGTAGCTTTTGTAGTGCTTCACATTCCTCCTTATCATTCTCAGTGGGAGGTGTAGTTGATGATAGAAAGGAATGGGCAGGGGGCTTGTTGCTGCAATAGAAGAGAATAGCAGAGCCTTTCTCTACTGATTCATCCAAACCCAACAAATGGGGCCAGTTTGGGGAACCAGAAGCAGGTTCTGTGTGGTTTGTGCAACTTGAATGCACAGTGTGAGCGAAAACTACCATCAGTTCACATCAGAATATCGTCCTTGGGTTGAGGACAGGTTTATGCATGTGTTCTCAACTACCTTTTGCATGTTTGTCTATTAAAAATCTTTCTATCTCTGCGTGAATTTCAAAGGTTTATCAAAAAGGAAAATAAGATTGGAAAAGAATCAGTTCTATTAATTATTGAATCTGTTGTTGTGGCGTGTGCTTCTTTTTCTTCTCTGGGTGGAAATTTGGCCTGGACTTTGGAAAATGTAGAGTAAAATTTTATATTTAACCAAAACGCAGCCCGGGCTTCGCAGCTGTTGATGCAATTCTTGATCAGCAGGTATATAATCACCACCAATACTTCTTGAAGCACACTGTTTTGCATTATGGAAGGGGATAACATAGATGTAAAGCCCTGCTTTCCTTATTATGTACTGTGATAAAAATCTCCTTCCCTAAATGAAATGAGAGAGAGGCTGTTTCTGAAGATAAACCATAATCTAGAAAACAGAGTCAGTAGCTCTGATTTTCTGGACTTCAGTCCAGATAAGCTAACACTTGGCAAATGGTTAGTTAACCTGCAGAAAATCTGGATTAGTGGAAGAAATAATGAGTGAGGAAGGGACAACAGTCTGTAATTTTTGTGTAAGAGAATCACTAGTGGAGTAGTGGAGTATGTCAAAGTGTTTGATGTTTAAAAAATTATTTGTCAGTATTCCCGTTAGTGATTTTTGTGTGGGGAAAAAATGAAGGCTTGATAATGAGATTTGTAGATGAGGCAGAGCTGAGAAAGCATCATTAACATCAAAAAGGGATCATAAGTTGAAGCAAGGAGAGTAAGCTGACTATGAACTGCTGTAGAATGCCCGAGAACCGAATAGCACAGGAGCTTTTCAAGCTGTTGCGTGTAAGAGTCTTCTGTACCACAGACAACAGCAGAGAAAGACCACGTATATTAGCTGACCACAAGGTGGTTCCAAAATACAGAACAGAGGCAATGAAATATTAGGTTGAGGTAAAGAAATGTTAATATTGTACAAGGTATTAAATTGGTTATTGCATTCACATATGGGTTAGCCATTTGAGCAGGGAGGTACAAGTAGCAGTGCAATCAAGAGAAAAGGTATCAGTTTTATGAATGAAGACTTAAGACCTACATTGTACAGCAGCACTGTACAGGCAGAGATACCCACACTGACTCTGAACATTGATAGGGAAATTGGCTTTCCTGGGACTAGAATAAGTGCAGAGGTAAGAATAATATGAAATTCTTAGCTGAGAAACAAGTAAAAGCAGATCAGATAAAAGACAAAACCTGGGAGTGAGTATAAATCTTTTACAGATCTAAGCTGTTTTAGCTCTACTTTTTCCTCCAAGTTATGGTTTGTCTTCTGTTTATGACCAGCAGGCCGCTACTGTCACTTTCGTGCAAAAAGAATTAAAATAATTTCTGCTGTTCTGACAATTTACTTTAGTTCTTGTTTGTTTTGTTTTATAAACAAATGAGCTGCATTTTTTCCTATAGCACTGACCATCCTGCTAAGTATCCTATTATGTAAGTAGTTTGTATAAATAATTAAAAGCTGAGGTTCACAGTGGTGTCTGCAACAATGGACTTGTTTTCTGCAACTTGATAGGAAAGATTTGATTTACATCTGCTCTGGGTATTTTATTCCCTATCTTATTAAAGCTTACAACTTAGATATACCATAGTTTTTTTTATAGGGAACCTTGCCAAACATTTTCAGATGGAGAGAAATTTTCTCCAATTAAGAGATAGTATCAGTGGAATAGAGCATTGTCACAGGATAATGGTCTCCTGCTGCTTTGTTAAATGCCAAGGTAAACCTGAGGCATTTATCAGAAATTAATGTCAAAGCAAAGTCGAGAGGTTTATCTTGAAGCTGGAAACACTGAGCCTGTGAAAATGTGCTTTCAGAAAACAGTCCATCTTTCCTTATGGATCCATCCTTCCCCCAGTTACACTTGGAAGGAAGAAAACTTTCTTCCTGCACCAAACAGTGTCCACAGAACTGGATACCAACTTTATTTTAGATGCTTAAACAGGCTGCTGAATCTCTAACTTTAAGCTGAAGATAAGTAGTTGTGTCAATTATTTTGCAAGTATGTATGATCTTTACCGTTACGTACCATTCCGTTGAGCTGATCTGGGGTTTTAATGTGGTCAGGATTCACACAGCCCTGATCCAAAGTACATTGAAGTCAACTGAAGGAAAAGAGAAGTTTGAACTTGAAAAATATTAAGTATCCCTTAAAGTACACATAAGTCTGCTGGGCTCACTGTGTTATCAGGATGGGACCTGAGGAAAGACCAGGACAGGAGAAGAGAGAGGATGTAAGATACAAATATAGCTCAATCATTTTCAAAGATGCAACAAAATGTCCTATGGCACAGAAATTGGCTTTAGTGCTATATTCCTTTTGTTCCTCATGGACACTGAGTAAATTTTGTCAACTTGTGAACAGAAGAACCTGTTTATCTGTTAGACTTAAGGCAAATCTTGGTAAGAGGAGTAAATACTTTTATTCTTGCTCTTCAGTTGCATTTCAACAGTTTTGGTAATGTCGCAAGGTGCCCACTGCCTTTTAAATGCTAAATTAACCATGTCAAATCAACATTAATAGCTATTTAGTCATGTTTTTAATTAGGCCAGAAATATGAATGAATTTTGATAATTTTTCTCAAATCTTCCCCTTCAATTAAATCTAAAACATTAATATGTTTTCCTTCTTTTTTATAGCAGTGATTTCTCTTGTCACCTCCTTTACCTTCCACTATGAAAAAGGCAGCGATGAGTTTTCTTCTTTGTCATTTAATGTTAACTCAATACTGTAGACAAAATAGAAAGCCTCGTGAAATAAATTTTTAAATATATCCATAATCTAGAGATTAGAAGACAAAAAATGTTCATCTTGTGATCAAAAGAATTATTACCTTGATGCTTGAAACTTATTATGAGAACTCTTTTTAACATGGATTTAGATTACTTTTTATTATTTGCAGACTGTATATTGCTTTACTAAAATCAACTGGAAATGAAAACCACTGTATATAGAATTGAATTGATTGCTTTCTGTTGTCCTAGTTTTGGAGACTGGAAAGATATATACATGTTGACAAGTCTAAGAAGGAATCAGTTCAATTTTTAAAACTGCCTTTTCTTTGCCTCACTTATTCGGGGTAAATATTTTTCATTTGGTAATGTTCTACAACTCTTTAAAATTAAAGTCACCCTGGACCTCAGAATCTGAGTGCTTCTGAAACATTAGGCGTGGTCCATGCACTGCAGATTTGTCCCAATGAAAACCAAACCAAACAAAAATCCCCCCAAACCCCGCAACAGCAAAAACCAACAAAGATCCCCCCAAAACCAACCCCCCACATGTTTCTTGTCAATACTGGCAGCATATTCTGCTTCATCTTCTTTGGGCTCTGGTAGTTATTTATCCAATTTGCTAAGAAGCTGAGAAGAGACAAGTAAGGAAAACCAAGGATTTTTCATTATTTTTCTCTCTGAGTAGAGAGATTCATTTCAGGGCTCTTTTCAGCAGACTAGGTATTGGATTGTACTGCAGCACAGAGTGTTTCATCAGTCATGCTGCATTATGTCACATTAGGTGTTTCTATGAATTCATTTTAGTTTCTGAGATTTACTGAGGTATGGTAGATAAAGCCGTCCATGAATATCTAGCAAGTGCCAGTGGTGTGGGCAATCCTCTGCCACCAAATAGGGCCCTTTTCATTTAAGACTGAGAGGATTTGGGAGGAAATGCAAAGATAAAATGATGAAGCAGTCCTGACAAATTAGCACATAATATTAAAACCTTATTCAAAAAAGATATATATGATCCTGCAATATTCCTGGATGTGGCAAGTTTCCTAGCCTAGCAGTCAACTCTGCTCCCTAGTGTCTTCCCCAGCATCACTGATCTAATGTGTGGGTGTTGAGGCAGTGAGAGGAGTTGTGTGGTGCAGAGCATGTGCTACTACCTCATGGTAGACTAACTGAAATAAACAACATATAGCAGCCCTCCATGGAAGGTGAGGGGAGTACTTCAGTAAATAACCAGTTCTTGGTTGGTTTTCTCAAAAGTGATCTGCAGGAACAGAAATGCATTAGTGAAATGTGCATTTGTATGACCTGAAACAAATTCTTCTTTATTTTAAAAAGTCTCTTGGCTTGCATCAAGCAATGAGATGTCTCCAGAACCTCGGAATATTATGCAAAAAGGGAATTGTTAATAGTTTGGCCTGATGGAATCAGTTTTATGAAAACATTGAACAGCCTTCTCAGGAATCTTTCTTTCATGAAAATACTGTACGTTTCCATTACGTTCCACAAACATGAAGTGCTACTATAGGATAAGTTTAATTGGATATTGGTAGATGAAAAGAAAGGTTGTACTTAATTTGAGGAATCTGTGAAGTTATGAAAAACCTTTCAGAATGATACACAGAGAAATTAAGAAAGTCACTCACTTCTTTCCCTGCTTTTAATACTGGCAATAGGGTGGACTAAATGTTGGAAGCTTAAATCTCTCTGGGTGGTTATGAAATTAATATTAAGATCAGAAAGCAGTCTCTTGTCATTTTATTCCCTAGTTGGTGCATTCCAAAATTTTATGTTCAGTTGGCAGCTTAACTAACTTCTGAAGTGAACCAAGGAAGTACTTTGCTGGGCTAAGATCAGAAATATCAGCGGTTGCAAAATCAATCTCAGCAAAGAATGAAGTGGGACTAAGATGATTCTCTTTCTCAATGCACAATGTTTTCAATTATAAAATTAATTCCAGTATCGTTGAAAGAGAGGAATTTCTAGGCAATGTGAAACCATAATCCTGTAAGCGAAAGAGATGAAAGCTATGATGTTTTCAGTATCTGGCCTGCAATACTTTATACTTCAAAAATAAAATGTTTTTATGACCATTTCTTCTCCTTGAGAACATATTAATACACAACTGAAACCCTGGATACCTTTTTGCAGGTCATTAATTTGATAAAACCAATGTTGCCTTTTTTTTTGTTCTAAATAAAGTAAGCTCTTTTAAGAAATGAACTTTGTCTCTGCTCACCCTCTTTCAGTAAATCTCTCGATGCATCCATAATTACAAGGGCAAGTATTGGGGTCTTGACAGAAAATGGGATGTGTTTGTGAAAATGTCTCAGTATCAACTTCTAGCAAAAGTAGGAGGCAGCAAAGCTCTGCTGTGAATGTTTGCTGGAGGAAAGATAAACCTGTAAACTTGTTGGAACAAGAAAACAGTACTCAGAGGACTGTGTGCTTACGTTGTATGTGCTGATTTTTCAGGAGCTTTTGGAAGCATTGGAGATATGTCCCAAGGCTTACCTGCAATGTCCAGTCAAAAAAACCAGGCAGAGCAGCCCCTTGCTGTAGCATAGCTGTGTTTTGGCTTTAGGTCACGGTCAGATACAGCTTCAAATCGCAGAGGAATAAATGAGGAAAAATAGGAATTTTAAACCAAGTCTTCTATACCTCAAGGAAGGTGCTTCAGATTATAAAACTGAATCTATAATTTAGACTTCTTAGGGCAAATTCGATGTGTTATGATGAACAGAAAATTGTGTGGATGGAAAGACTGTTTCATAGCCTTAAGACCTTTTTTGCTACTTTATGGTAGAAACAGTGCACTTAAACAGACGCAATTCTGGAAATAAATCCCTAAAGCTGGATCGGGGCTCTAGGGAGTAGTCCTTTATCTCTGACAATCAGCTCTAGTTGCAATATTGTCTATCTTCTATAACTGTAAAGACGTAAGCAGTTCTTCAATTAACATCCTAACGTGACATCCTGATGCTTCCATTTGTGATTTCGTAGAGCAAATTGGATGCTGTTTTCCATTGCACGGGTGCAATGTGACTGTAACATACTGAAAGACTGCAGGGCAGACCTGAATCCCAACTAGCCTTTACTGAGCAGTGTTAAGTATACTCTTTATGTACAACAGTGGTGCTAGATACCGTGCACCTAAACCTGTCTGGCTGAAATGGGTGAGAGTTTCATTATTTATTTCTACTAGGCCGTGGTCTTTGAAGTTGGGTCTGGTTGGTTTTAATTGTAATATGTTATTTAACTAGTTTCAAAATGGAATTTAGAAAAATGTATTTTGAATTGAAAGAAGTGAGTAAATTATGGATAGTTTTTCCAAATTAGAAACAACTGTGTAACTGGTGTCTATGAGCTGAAGTTAATATGGGTGTAACAGCGTGAGCAGTATGTCATTCATAAACTGCTAGAAGTAAGAATAGTATGGCAGTAAAAATATACTATGAAATAGTTACACTGTCAAGTCTCCAATTATAAAGACGTATCAGAGGGATGAGAGTTGTAACCCATTACACTACCGCACATCCCCAAGGGTGATATCACAGTAAGGCTGAATACTGACTACTTACAGTAATTTCTAGTGACTTCAATGGTTCGTGGCAGAGAGATGAGTATCAGAAGCCCCAATAATAGACTTTCTTGCCTAGGTTTCTATTTATAATGAAATTCTGTTGAGATTAGTGGGAAAAAAAGTACATCCAAAGAAGAAAAGGAGTGAAAACTGAACAGAATTGCCACAGGATTTATTTTTGCTTTAACTTGTAGATGATGATTAAAATGTGTATTGATTTACAATTTGCCCTGGTGCTTGAAACTGATAAAAGTGTAAACTACTTCTTTGATTTAATAGCTTTATTAGAGCTGAGGCTGGGTAGAGTTATGTGGGGTCACTTTTTGCCTGGGGTTGCCTATTGGTTTTCAGTAGAAGAAAAGAATAGGAATGAAGTACTGACAGATCCCATCTGGGCTCCCTGAGACAGCTGGTTTCGATACAGTCTGTCTAATGTTAGAATTGTGCCTTCAGTTGCTTTTGTTGGCATATCACAATAGTTTAATGTTTTGAGATAACACCTACAGAATGGACTGACTCCATCCTGTGTTCATAGCAACATTTCTCATGAATTAGAGAAATATTGGATATCAGTATACTGAATGAGCCGTACAGAGTTGGAAGGGGGGTGTGTATACATATTTCTATATATAAAATAACTATAATAAGTGCCGTAATAAGTAACTGTAATAAATTTTCCAGCCAGTAAGATTCATTGAGAGCCCAACTTAAGTGCCTCTATGTAAATGCACATAGCATGGGGAATAAACAAGAGGAATTAAAGATGTGAGCATGCCTGGCATGTCACTGAGACATGGTGTGATGGATCCTATGATTGGAGTTTTTGGACAGAGGGATACAGGCTTTTTGGGAAGGACAGGCAAGGGAGACAAGGAGGAGGTGTTGCCCTCTGTATGAACAACCAGCTGGAGTTCCACCTGTGGGTGGATGAGGAGCCTACTGAGAGCCTATGGGTAAGGATTAAAGGGAGGGTCTATGATAAGTGCTATGAATAAACAAATTAAGATGAAACTAAGAATAATTTAAGTTTGTCTCTGAGTTTACCTGTGTCTTCGGTTAGCAGTAGTAGATTAAATGGATGGAATATTTTTTTTAATTAAGTATTGTATATTGATGTTTTGTTCAGCTTGGCTTGTAAACATGCTGTGTGTGTTACACCCTTACTTAGATCAGGTTTTGAAATCTTTGAGTGTCAAAAAAGCAGCAGAAACTCCTGGACAATGATTTGGTGAGATATTTTTGCTGTGACTAATGTCCTAGAAGTCACATCTTTGCATTTAATTTGGCTTTTGGTCTTGTGAAGTAGCATTGATCATATCTAGTAGTCTATTATTTTACTTGTAATAGCTATTTTTTAAAAAAAATTCAAACGTCCCCTGCCTGAAAGCCACAGAAGTATAGTGCCCAATCTGTAGGGCACAGAACATGGATAAAACACCATAGCAAGCAACAACAACTGCACAGGGGGTTAGGGCTCATTTTGGGAGGACTGAAATTGGAGTCTAATATGGGGAGAAAATAGCAGACTGGGAAACCAGTCATATTCCCTCAGGAGCTTTGATGCAGCAATTCAGAAAAAATACTATGAGATTTCTAATGTACATGCAAATGCACTCATCAGTATTGGTCCCTGAATCCTCTTCAGCTGAAATCTTATTTTGTAAAAATTAAGTTGCCTTCTGCCAGGAAAAAATTACTGTTTGTCATTTATTCCAAGAGACTGCCTTGTCTTGTGTGTTCAGTTCACTACATTTGCAATATGGAAACAACACATTTCCATTAATGCAGACATTCACTTCCATCTCCATAAGACTCCTGAAACATAGTACTCTAAATTTAGAAGTTCTTGCTGTTCCCTCCTCCCCCCCCATCTTCAATTTCTTTTTTAAATGATGTAGTTAGGTAGCTAAGATTGATTCTATAATCAAACCCAGCCCGTAAGGTGACACTCGCTTTGTGAACAGACAGCTTCTCCTCTTCCTATCCCAATGTTCAAATGTACAGCAGAGAACAGCAATCCTTTTAGTCTCCTCCTTGCTCCCCGTTTGTTTTTTCAAAAGATGGTTACCCTCCATGTTAATGAGCACAAGTTATTCACAAGAAGGTGTCTGTCTTCTACTGCCTGTTTATACTTAAATTGTGCTATTTTGTCCTGCAAACCAGAAATAAAATTACAACTTCATTGTAAAGGTCACGAATGGGAAGGCCTGTGTTTCACACTAGCAACAAATGCAAGATACTCCACACATTTGTTTTCCACGATATTGTATGATTCCACTAAAATCTGTTTATTTTTTCCCTTATCTGGTTCATTAGAAGATTTTTTTTTTCTCTTGCTCGTGACCTGCTTATAAACCATGAACCAGCACCTTGGTTCTTTAATTACAATGCAGCTTTGGGAAATGGTTGGAAGATGGTAATCTGTGTATAGAGAACACATAGGAATGCAGCATACTTTAATGAGAGCTCTGGAAACAATGAAAGAGGTCTAAAATCAGGACTAAAAAGAAGGGTAAGAACAGGACAGGTTAGGACAGTTTTTCTATTTGGAAAGAGATTTCACTGAAGATTTAATAGAACTTTCATTTGGAGAACTTCTGTAACGGTATCTTTGTGTTTTATTATAATTTAAATGATGTTAAAATGAACTGCTTTTAGCTTACCTGCTCTCAGCTCAAGCAGGTCACATAAAATACGTGCAGCATACATTTTTTTATGTTTATGACCTAGAGTTTTGTTCTAGACATTTTATGGTATGTTCCAGAGCCTGTCGGAGTGGAAAACGATGCCCCTTATAACTTACTCCTCTGCCTTTGAGTTAAATCACCCTTCCTTTCCCAGGTCTCCAAGCAACAGTATCTTAAAGATGAAATATTCATTTTGAAACCTAATTTAATTTCAGAGTTGCCTGAGCTGCAGAGCTTATCAGTTCATGGAATCCACAAAATTTGATGAATTAACAACTCTTTTCCATAGAAGGAAGGTTATTTTTAATTTTTTTCAGTACCTTATTAAAATGCATTTTCTGATTTTTAACCTTGGTTTGGCTGGCTACAATTTACTCATTTGTGATACAGTGGAGAATAAGAAAATGAGAAGCAATAATCTTCCCATCAATAAATACAAGGCATTTTTACTTTTATAATAGCTATTAGCAACCCTGAACGATGCAGAGCTGTAAATAAATGAAGGTTAAAGCCTTTCAAAGCTGTTTACTATTTCTTTTTATTTTAGCTCAGATTTTTTAGAATATATTTTTTCCAGAACCTTAAGATTATCTAACAAATCACTCATGGCATATTTTAACTGGCTAAGTTAATAACAAATGAAATTGGATATAAAAGTTACGGAAATAATGAATGAGTGCATGAGCTCAGAAAGGCTGATCTTTGTAAATGCTACTATAAAATGGACTGAGGTTAGCTCACTAAGAGCATCCTTTGTTCCTATGAACTTTCAATGACTGGCAGCTGGGTATCCATGACTGATATTTACAGAGTTTCGTAAATTAGATACTTCTGACTATTCTCATAATTAATGTGCAGACACTACTGTCTCTTTTTCTTCTTGTTATACTAAATGAGAAGTAACGTTTGGAAATTGGAATACTGGATACATTTTGAAGGTTCTTATCTGAAGCTAGGATTAATCAGTAGCACATGCAAGTCATAAATATTCAACACCTATCCATCCTTAGAGTGACATGGCTTGTTGTAACTATTGGGTCTTCCTGAAAATACAGAACAGCAGTGCTGGTGATGCAAGACACAAGCAGACTCTTAACTGCCCACCTGAGCTCGTTCCTTCTTCTGCTTCTGGTCTGGCCTCGTGCTCCCTGGGCTAGCACGTTTAGAGGTAGTAGGATCTCTCCTGAAGTAACTGCCCTGGAGTCACTGTGGGTGCAAAGGGGTTCCTCTCCCTGTATGTCTGCTGCTGAGAGATCTCATGAAGAAGATCCGGTAAAATCTGCTACTGGTAGTCTCCTTGAGAAAAGTTGAAAATGAGATTGTGGACAGCATGAAGTGAATAGTGTCATCTTTTTGTTGCTCTGCTCTGCAGTATGGCTTCCACTGAGGCTGTTTGGTTTTACAGTAACCATACAGTTAGAAATATTTTCTCCAAGGTATGAATACCCTGGAGAGTTACATTATCCTGACACAGGTGTATTATGAATCAGGTGTATGCAGATGGGACTTGCATATCTCTAACTTTAGCCCACATATAAGTAGCATCTTACACTGCATGTGATATGATAAAGATCAGAACTAATGACTAACCCTGAATCTTCTTCCTGATAAAAACATTTACTTATCTGAAGTGGGGCACATTCATGTCCCAAGAAACTTGAATAATTACTTAATAATTTCCATCTTTCTATATAAGAAAAACTGGGTTGTGTTGTATTTTGCTTGAATCCCTAGAATAAAAATGATGCAAAGTTGAGAATTTGTAGATATTACAAGATATTTTCCCAGACATAGTATGGGGAGGTCTTAGAATGGATTTGCATTTTAAAGCAAATTTTCAGAGTTTACTAAGGTTCATAAATGTTAATAATACAATCATGTTTTTCAGCAGGAGAAATTACAAGCCTGAATTCAAGCATGCCTCATCACTTACTAGCAATACTTCTTTGCAAACAACTAAGCAGAACAAACTGACACGTGCAAGAAAGTAGTAAGGAGGAAGTCCTAGAAATATATATATTTTCTCCATGGTTTATATAAAAATCCTATGGTGTCTACATTTTTTCTGATTTGTAATATAAAGATGTTTTCGTTGCTTATGCATTTTTTCAAATATCAGGAAATGAATGCATTTTCCAAGACTCTGGTGATTTAAACTGAATCAAGCTAAATATAAATCATGCAGTAAAATAATATCCGATTTTTGCAAGTTAAACTATTTCTCTTTACTCACATCCTCGAGAAAAGACAGAGAAAATAGATGAGTGTTGCAGTGCTCTGTGAAGAGTAGTAATTGGAGTTTCTGCCTGGGGAAATGGAGAGCTCTGATACCCTTGACAAGACAGGACCAAATTATCACCGTTTTTTTTTTTTTTTAGAACTGTGGTTAGTTCTAATATTTCTTGCCATTAATTGTGCTGTGAATTTACGAAGTTGTAGCCCTAAAACTTTAAGGTTCAAGATCTCTAAAAATGTCCAATTGAAGTGTAATGAGAATATGTCTGGAATAAAGGCTTCCTTTCTGCCATGTATGATACCCAGAGAAGAAACAGTGGCCTTCTCTAGAAAGAAATCTGTGAGAAAGTATGGTCCCAAAAGAAAAGGTCATTCCTGGAGGGCACGAGAAATTTTGGGTTATTTAAGATATTGTTATGGAAGAATAATCCAGAGGCAGGCCTGTAGGCTGCTTCTCAGCCTTTCAGCTAAGATCAAGTGTATTTTGTAGTATATGTCTGATATCTATGATTTTTGTTTAAACTTCATAGTGGGGAGACAGGAGACCCTGTCTGGATTAAGGCAGACTTGAAGTTCAGAGAGCAGCCGTGAACTTATTGTGGAGAGAGGCAGTTGTTCTTTGAGGAATGATTAAATTGATCTCAGTTCAATTGCTGATAAGCACATAGATCTTGATAGTGCTCGAGACAGAGCAAAAGAGGAGAAGATACAACACAGTAAAATTAACAAAAGTGAGCCGACAAGAAGCACAAATAAGGACATTGAGGAAACACTTTCTTATAGCTTGTGCAGTTACACATGCATACACAATTCTGTTGTGATTCTGATATTTTAATATGCTGTAAAAGAGACACTTGGGGATCACAAAAGCACTCAACTCTTGGCTAATTTACATTTCAGAAGGTAGGCTGGCCAGTGGGTGTCTCCCTTTCCTTTACCTGTTATGATCAGTGGGAGTAAATTGTTTGGAGCAATTGTTTCCATTAGCATACTCTGAGTGTCAGTGGTGTGTGTTTGTTCAGTGCAGAAAGTGTAATTCTTGAGTTCTCCTCACTGCTACAGGCACGGCTCATAGCCAAGAGCCAGCTCCAGAAGCAGCACAATCTAGATCCATCAGCTCCCTGATAATGGGTGGTAAAGATTACAAGAAAGCTTAGGTGATTCATACTGTGCTTCTTGACAAAAATACACAGCACAGACAATCTATATGCCCTGCAGAGTAAATTTTTGCTGGTATGTAGGACCTGAGTAAAGAAAGTATTTAAGAACAAATCATAGAGAAATCAAAAGTAATTAGAATTGTAGCCACCACCCTTCTTATTGGCTCACCTTCCAACTTATTAATGTGTTTGATGATCATATGTAAACAGATTGCGGCTAGGGAGGAGAAATATTTGGAAAAAATTTCTCATTCACATTAATAATGAAAAGTAAGACTTGATTCCCACGGCATTTTTTCATCTCAGGCTCTGAAACGGAACCTAATTACCAATGCTGCATCACAAAGTAGAGCTTTTTCTGCTTAGGGAACAGAACAGACATTAATGAGAGCTTCTATTTTTGATTTTTAAAGATTTTCTGCACGTTAAGTTTAGTTTATTCAACATGCCAGTCCTTGTCTTAAAGGAGCAGACCCCCCCAAATATAAACTAAACACCCTTTCTTTGCCTTGCTTGATTTGTTTTATTTTCTCTCTGGAGAGAAAAAATATTTTGGCTTCACTGTCATACAGTTGGTTACCAGCCTGAGGTTTCAGTGAAATGTCCTTTGCTGAAAATTTAGAAAACAATCAGAGTGTAGCAAATATTGATATGACTCTTAATGGCAATTTAGCTGATTAATATCCTTTCATGCTACAAAGCAGCATGAAACACAATGTTTTAATGAATGCCAACAACAAAGACCATACCAGGTGTGTTACTAAGAAACAATCTCTGGTGTGATTTAATTAATCAAAGCATTGCATGGAACAATTATGAGAAAACTTGTGTAAGTGACAGTAGTACATGATTCTTGTTTTAAAATTGGTTTTAAAGAAAATCATGGCTTAATAACTAATCACAGAACAAACCTTTTTAATTAGGTGTGTTTTGGTGTTTTTATTAAACTAGAGGGAAAAAGAAAACGTTAATAGTTGTGAGTGTTGGTAACTGAATGGATGAAAAATCACTAGTCTATTGAATGTGTTATTGAATCGTATTCTTTCACTGCTTCTCACAATGTACTTTTCCCTGAATCTTCTGACTTCACTTTTTAATCACTTTCTGAGGGACTAAACCTGTCCCTGCTGAGGAAGGGACATTTCAGACCAGCCTCAGGTGACAGCTAAGGATGTGTGTGTGATACTAAAGCCAAATGGCCCAAGTTGTGCTCTGCAGAGCTACTTTATGGAAGCATTGTTGTGGAGCAGAATAGGATTCCACTCACAAGCACAGGGTGTAGAAGCAGGAATGAGGCATTTCCAGAACAAGCAGCTGCCAGATTCATTCAAAGCCAAACTAAGACTGGAATAGTCCACGAAACTTAGCTGGAAACCTGAGGGATTTTTATTAAATATGGCTGGAACACAAACATATTTGAAAAACTAGGAAGATTTCCCCTCTGTTTGCTGAAGGAAAGATTGTAATGATTGACTTAACTGTGAAAGAGCTCTTACCCTCTCAACAGAAATTGGAAAGGCTTCTCCCCTGTCCTCTTGCTCTCTGAGTATGATTACAGTTGAAATATGTTACCATATTTTTGCTAATTCCTCTGATATATTTTTAAGTATCGAAGTAGCAAAAAATTGTGTTTGTTTGTATCTTAGCATAAACTATTTATGTGTGCATTTTCCCCTTTCCAAGTCTCAGCACCAAGAAAACCTTGTTGTGTTTTGACAAGGATGCTTACATTACTGATATAAAGTCTTTCATGGAATTTAGTGAAATGCAGCTCCAACTCAGTCCTTCTTGCAGAAGTTGTGGGACAGAAGCATGAGCAGTAGCTGTTCCACAGATGCAGATGTATTTCCCTCTTCAAATGCTCTGTTGGGCATTTGTAGACGAATTTCATTCCCTCTATAAGCTGGAGACAAAGGAGGTAGAACAAAACCTGCCATTAGCCCTGTGAGATAAACATGTGCAAGAACCACAGAGAATTAAAAGCAATGGCAAGACTAAACACTATTGGCTGGAGAAAATTTTACATAAGATGAAAACTGCTACTATTCAGCAGTTAGATTTCTGTTCAGGACACTTTTCATAGGCTGTTAAACTAACAGGTCTGTGTTATTGTGGTTTAAGATTTCACGGAGGGAAAAACAGAACAGTGAACGCACAAACTGGTACAACTTCCATTGATGTTATAGTGGGGAAATGGAGAAAAATTTTCATTCTTAAATAGCTACAGAACCTTGGTAAGCAAAAGAACTGGCACACAAAAGCCTTCCTGCTCATACAAGAGCTGTGTCCCAGGTGCTGTCTGCAACTGTGTGTGTAAACAGAAGAGAATGCAGGAGTATTTTTGGACACAGTAAAAAAAAAAAGAAGCTTAATTTTTCTTTAAATGGAGACCCCTCCTGGACCTTCCACTATCCCTACTCAGGAGAGCTGAAACTCTTTCATGAAATGCTTAATGCTGTTTTTCTGAAAGTGGTGGGTTGAGGGCATTGAGCAAATATTTTAAAAATGACTCTTGGTCCTTGTTCAGCTTGCTTCTAAGTTGCGTGGCAGCTTTGTACAGTACACTTTGATATTTTTCTGGAATAAGAAGAAAGTCTTTCAGTTTCCTAGCGAAATCTGGAAACAGTTTAGCTCAAGATGGTGGACTGCATTCGTATATTTAGGAGTCTACCTTTCCCCTGTTGTAAAGAAACCTAGGCAAATCTTTTTCTACTTGATGTACCTTTTAGCTTGTACTGGCACACAGAGAGAAAAAAACAATCAAATACTTAGTCCCTTGAGTTCCTCACTGGAACATGCTTGTAGCATCCTCCAGATGAGGAGAGTGTGGTGGTTAAGGAAGTATATACCTACGTTACGGATGCCATGAATACCATAAGCTATCATACCTTATAGTAGCCTTTCCATTAAATGCATTTTTGTGGAAGTGGAAAGCATCATTTCTTTACAGGAGCTGTATTTCACTTCTGCCAGGCCAGAAGCAGTGGAGAATCTCTTTTACCATGACAGTTTTGGTCTGCCTGTCTGACAAGTACGTAGCAGGGAAATGCAGGGGCTCAGCAATAGTGTAGAGAAGGAGCTTCACCTGAACAGAACAAATCAATGGGTGGTGTTGTGCAGCAATGGGGTTCTAACACTGTGTTGAAAGCATTGGGGAAGAAGGAAAGGACCTGTAACTATACTTGGGAAAGGTTGAGCAGAACTGAGATTAAGAGAAAAGGCATAAAAATACTGCAAGACAAATAGCTCAAACAAGGAGCTGCAGAGGTTCAGCTCTGGAAAGTACAGATGTACTTGGACTAGACCCTGGCATGCTTTAGTTGACTTAAGAAAATTAGTTTTATTTTTATGTATTTTTGTAAAATTACTTATTTTCTTGAAATTGACAAATAATTCTCTTGATTTGTTTCTTTGTTGTCAGAGAAGTTTCTTTAGCTGTAAGGATTGTAAGGATACAATTACCACTAACATTATTTTTTAAAATGTTATATAGCTGCCTGCATTTTATTTTAAAGAGCCGTGGCATCTTAAGACTATGCATAAAAGAGTTAAGATACCCAGGACATACAGTCAAACATTGGTTTATGTGTTGCCTTTAAATATCATGTCTCTTTATATACTACATGTGGTGAGGGAAAATAACAGAAGAGAATGTCCTGGGTTACATTTTATGTGGTTCAGTCTTAAGCTCCCCTAAAAGAAACAGAGCTTGAAATTTAGGCTGAAAACCAATTTTTTTTTAGACATAAAACTTGTGGGCTTCAATATCAATCATTCTGAGGCCCAGAGGAATAGGGTAGCAATAAAATATCTCCTTTGGCTGTTAATATTCTTGTTAAGGCAGGCCTTTAACTATGTACAGTGCAAATCAAATCTCTAAAGTAAGTGCAACTTCATCACATTGAAATTTACTATTAAATGCAAGCTTAAATCCTTCCTTTTCTAGTGATATCCTTAAGGAAGTTCTGAAATGTTGGATGAAATTTACTTGACTCCAAGAGCTGGAACTCTAAAAAGATGGACATAAACCACATTGTGCCTGACAGGAATGAATGATTCTTAATTTTTCTCATTGCTTTACGATGTTGATGGGTTTTTGAGTACATCTATGGTGAACATGAAGTAGATTTTTTGTTTGTTTGTTTCTTCTTCCCTTTACAAAGTTGTCTGCTCAGAACCCTTAACTGCTTGATAAGCCTACTTTAAACAAACAAACAGACCAAATCAAGACAACCCCCTCCAATAACAGATTCGACCAAAACCCACCCCACCGTAGTATTAAAAACCCTCAGTAAATTCTCAGCTTTGGTGATTTGGAAGTAGGAATTTTCTGTAGGATGATTACAGACAACACACAGCGCAACTTCTCCAGGATTATACCACTGCCAAACAATGACTCATTCCCTAGTCCCACAGTCCTAAAGAGAACTAAGCCATGCCAGACCTTTTCACAGCTTCTCTGTGTCTGTGCTGCATCAGCCACGCTGGCTGACAAGATCTGTCATTATCAAATCATGACTGAAAAGTTATGAAACTAACTTTCAAATTGCAAGAGCTTATATGCATACACACACCCTCAGGCGGACACAAATCACACATAGTTTTATAGATGAGGTTTATTGTATTTCTTTTCATTTCATATCTCATTTGAGCCTTTTAGGTTTACATTTCACAATGTTTTCTTCACAAGCTTGGAAGTTAGAAGCCTTTTCTTTTATCTTTAACAAAATTCCCCACTCTTTTATTTCACTCAAGAACTCTGGAAACTAGTTTTTAAAAGAAGAAGAAAAGAGAAAAAAAATAAGTGACTGAGCAATTTTGGTGAATCAGTGTCAAAGTTGAAATACAATCACATTTTCTATCTGTCAGAAGAAGTTTTCCTCCTCCTCCTTTAGTCTATGGTATGACTGGTCTACTCAGAGCAGTAGACTGCATAAACATTTCTATTAAGGTATGTAAGACTTTACCTTGTCCTTTTATAAGGTCTTATGTATCTGTGCTATACTTATAAGGCAAGAACATATGCATACAATTCAGGGTTGGAATTGGCTTTAATGAAGCAATATGACAGACTGGTATTTGAAGTGTATAAAGGCATATTTCTGACTTAGATTGCAGGAGCATAGATTATAGACTAAGGCTTCCAAATTGTCAGTATTTTCTGAATTTCCGCGTAGAAGCAGTCAATACATAATGCATGACTTGCACATATTATGTTGTTCTTATCCAGTCTTTCCCTCATCCCTTTATTTTGTGCTTTGACAACATACATGGTGCAGATAGTGTCTGTGCTCTGCAAAACTTGCAAGACTGCAGGTGTCTGTTATTGCTCCTCAGAGGCTGCAAAGGAGTTCTGTCATTGTCTTCTCTTGTTTTTATTTTTTTTTCCTGTGGGTCCTGATTTAGTTCTAAGTGAACTAAAAAAAAAGAAAACCAAACAAAACCACAACACCCCAACCCCCCCAAAACCCCCAAACTGAAACCAAACCAAACAAAAAACCCCACCTATGCTGCCCCTCAAAAAAACCCCAAACAACTCCCCACCCAAAAAAACCCCAAACCCAAGCAAACAAACCCACCCCCAGGGAGAAACACCAAAGCAAACCAGCAAACTTCAAACTGTCAGCAATATAAAACAGTGTGATGTGAAATTGTAGAATTTAAAAAAATTATTCATTGGTTCAGATAGCTTTTTTTTTTTCTGGAAGAGATTTTACATCTGAGAATGATAAATCAAACTCTGAGTCATGAGCAAATTTGCCAAGTAGAAGGTGCTGTGGATTTATTAATGGTGCTGTGTAACCAGGGAGATTGACACTGATCTCCATTTCCACAGGGAGAAATAGTAATGGGTTTAGACTGGAGCTGGGATGGTTTAGGTTAGATATTAGGAAAATCTTTCTATTAGCAAAATGGGCAAGTACATAGGTTGCCCAGAAATGGTATGGAATCCCTGTCAGTGAAGATTTTTCAGTCAGTGTTAGAGTCTAACACTGGAGGAACCTGTCACTACACGACAGAGATAACTCAGTGCTTCACCTCTCACTTCTGAATAATTATTGCCTGATAAAATAACTGTTTATTTACATGTGACCCAGTAAAGGTATATGAAAAGGAAGGAACCTTCCATACCTCTACATCAGGGTTACCTTTCTCTTTCAGGAAATGGTGGTTACTTCAGGTGCTTCGCTATAGTTCACTACACCTTTAAAACCAGCCTCTTCAGAAACCTGTGCCCACAACTTGCTCACATAATGAGCTACTTTCTCTTTCTTCCATTCTCTAGCTTGGTTTCTGTCTTGCTTCTTGTAGAGGGGGATCAAGATTTGCCCATGTGTTTAAATAGAATCTTGAAATGGAATAAAACCTATCTCTATTTAAAAACGAAAGAAAAAAACCAAAACAGAACAAAAAAACCTCCTGCTGCAAACTGTTGCTAAGACTAGAATAGATGCACATTTTGGGGACTGTCTGTGCCTTCACAACACACTTTATCATAACTCTTTGAAGGATTGTGCTACTTTTCTTGTGAGCTATAGGACACATTTCTCCTGGGATAAAGTCAGAACTCTTGTTCACCTCAGTAAGAAGTGGGTTGAGTAAGGGCTATGTAAAGATTTTGTTTTAGGTACTTGCAAAGTAAAACAGAACTGGAGAGGTTTTCTTGCTATAAAAGCACATGATTTCTGTACAAGGTGCAGGGCTAGGCCTCTTCTGGAATTCAGGACAGGCCAAAATCAAAGCCAAGATCAAACACTCTCAGACCATGGAAGCCAATTCAGTGTAGGGATCTGCTCCTGCATTACACCCCCACAGCTTGGCAAGTGGCAAGGAACACAAGATTTCTTCTGGTTTCCTTTTACAAAAGGAGAGTAGACAAAGAACATATTGAGTAAGAGATACACACTATGATTTGGAAAAAATTCAAGTATTCAAAAAATGCAGAAGTTAACGCAGCTCTTATCCTATTTGAGTGATTATGATTACCGTAGCTGAGAATGCCACTTACTGTAGTTGGAATATGTACTTTCTTCAAGAAGTAACAAAACAAATATAATAAAGTATTCTACTTGTCTAAAACCTTCTTATTTGGAAGAAGTTATCAATGTCCATTTTCTTCCTATTTGTGAAAGAGGCCGGTGCCACATCACCAGCATGCTAGCATTTTGTTCACCATGATGGTCAAAGGGCATTAAAGTTCTCTAAAACACAGAACGTAAGAAATAAAAACTGCTGGGAGAAACCCGTTTCCTCTTCTTTGTTCTGTTGCAGAGGATAAATTTTTTGAGTAGGGTGGTTTGTTTACTGGCGTGTTTTATTAATTAGTTCCATCAAACTTTCCTAAATGATCTCTGAAGAAGACAGGATGGGAAATGAGTACCACTCAGAGGGCTAAAAAACTTTCTTTAAAGAAATACCCATTTAGAATATTCACTCAGGTTGAACGTGTTTTAGAAAACACAGGGTCAAAAAACCCAAGGGCAAAAAATGGTGCTGTTAAAAGAACTTCAGTGTTTGTGTGCCTTACTAACCCATAGCAAACCACTTGAAAACTGGGCTACTAAAGCTGACTGATGTCACGGGCTACTGTTTAGCCTGATGTCATGAATCCTCTTGGACATGTCATTTAGTTGTTTCCTAAAAGGCCAGAACTTGTTTCAGATACCTGAGTGAGAGCAATCTGAAGTTCACGGGCTATTGGAGACTCAAGGCAGAGCCAGGGAGGGGATGCAAGTCTCCTTTTGTCCATGATTTAAAAAACCCAACCAACCAAAAATAGATGTGCTTCAAGAGGAGAGCATGAAAAGTGAGAGAGTGGCTGAAGGCTGAGCTTTAGGCACATGGACAAGATCTTGCAATGAATGAGTTACTTTAAGTTTTTTTAAGATTTTCCTTCATGAAGGTGGGTACCAGGCCTTCAACTGCCTTAACATGCTGCTTATTCTTTTGAATTTGTCTGTAAAAGTCAAAGCCTACATAAGAGGTGTTCTTTATATAATTAATGCATTTTTGTCTTAGTTTTAAAGAAAACACAACAGTTAAATCCTTCTGTACTGACCCTCTCTTCAAATGCATGTAGCATCTGTGTGGTTATACACTGAGTGGCCTGATGTACTGTATGTAAAGCTTATTTTGCACTGTATAAAAAATGCTGAAGTATTGCAGGTACTTAGGATGCAGCTGTGTGCATTGCAGTACATTCTTCTTGGGTTCTGGAGGCTTATGTTTGATAATTTGATAAACATGAAATTTAATAAAGTCTAATTAACATTGTGCAATAAAATGTATGGTAAGTGGTGTTTATATATCCATCACTAATAAACAGGGATTTTATGTCATAATGTTTGAACAGTTAGCTGCATGCATGCTAAACATTGCTTTTAATTAAACAATAAAGAATGTAACAATCTTTATTGTATTGTTGTAAATTTTGATGTGGAACAACAATTTGATTCCTTAAAAATTAATTGTCTAGGAGTGTGTTTAAAAAATATTGATTATGCTGGTGCCTCGTGTTGATCTGTGATACTTAACCCAGCATTTAAAATATTTCTTTTCCATTATACATTTGTGATGTAAGAATAAAAGCAAAGTACAAAACAAATAGGCACTTGAATTCTAATAGCAATAAGCAATAAATGTCAGGCATCTGGAAATTATGGTTGCAATTTCATCAGAGTACACTTTGTTCTTCTATTATGCCTGCATGAATTTTGCTACAGGCAAAATCTATTACAGATAACAGTTAAGAACCTTTCTAATCTACACAGATAGTCATGGAAAAAAAAGCTAGAAAACGAAATGTTAGAAAATGTAATACTGCCAAGAAAAACTGACACTGGTACAAAAAATGTGATCATATTTAGGGCTGCAGAGATAATTTCTTTAAGATCATGTTGGAATAGAAATTTCTGGGGGGCTTGGCCCTGCAGAAGGGCTTATAACTAATAACATGCAGTATATCATTAAATGTGTTTGTGTACTGTATATAGATAGATATTTATCTCTATACTACAGGCTAGTTATTTTGCTTGTTTAATGATTGTTACCTGAAATAGCAGTCAGCAAGTCAGAGTACACATTACAAACCAGTACTTTTCCATTGCCAGTGATTATATTTGAGTAGTGGTTATTTCTACTCCAGGTCATCTCTATTGCCCTACGGAGGTAGTGTCTATAGCCTGTGAAAGTATTCATTTTATACTTTTTATCATGCATTATGATGTTTTACAACTCTTTAATTGACTTTTTGAAGATATATGGCCTGTTGATCAATTATGATTCTGTCAAGTTCTAAAAGAAGATAGTTTACTTTACATAATATTTTGGTGCTATAGTACCATGCTCTAATGGCTTAAATTCATCCTAGGGTTACACTGGAATAGGTGCAAATCTTAGACTTCAGTAAGGAAAACATTAGTATTAGAGACTCTTAATGTTTTCTACTTATACTTTTGCTCAAGGATATAATATAGAATCGAATGCATAACCTGAGTTGTGCTCTTCAAATAATCTTTTTACCAAACTGAAAGTGGGTGGCTTGCCTTCATCTCTACCTCTTGAGCAATCTAAATGTTTCTTCCAATATAAACACCTGTCCTAGAATTTTTCTTTGTACTTGCTAAGGAAGATCTCTTCTACAATAATAACATCTTATAAATATATGATTTTCATCTATTGTTTTCTTTTTTCACTAAGTATTTTTTCAATAACTACCAAAAAGCTTATGTTCATACATTAAACAGCACAATAACGGAAGTCTTAAAAATTGTAATTGTACAGTGGCTGCTAATTTTTTAATGAATTTATATATATATACATATAACAATGTAATAAAATATTATTAAAATAATTTTATTGGATGAATAATGTCCTGCTTCAAAAAAAATGCATCTTCTGTCCTGATGGGATGAACAGTTTCCAGTGAAAGTCTTTTTTAACAAAATGTGTGGTGGAAGACAGAGTGGAAGGGTTTTGAGGGATGCATTTGGAACAAGCATTCATTTTACCTTTTGATGTATGACTCGATGTCAATGAAAGTAGAAAACTATGAATTTCTAAAATTCTTGTTCTATTCCTTTTACTTAGAAAAAAAAGCTTTAGAAGAGTAGATGCAAGATTACTACTTTACTAGCAGAAGAAAAAGTTTATTTCACAATGAAATCTAAGATTCTGCTTTCACTTCATGCTGATATGGTATCTGGATAGCCTTTAGATATTTTGTAAAATGAAAAGTATAAGTTTTGATTAAAATAATTCATTACTTCAAACAGAATTCGTTCCAAATTTTGCATATTTCAGAGACAGGAAAATCTTGTGAGAATGTTTCCTAGTGCTTTTTATAAAAGAGTAGAACCTCTCCTGCATTTACTTGTCATTTCTTTACCTTTAACTGATAGATTCAATATTCCTTAAGTACTTAAGGGCCAAATTTGAGCTTGGGTTATTTGTATTTGGAAATATTTCTTTGAATTGAGAAATAGATTTAACTTCATAAAAAGGAAACAAATCAGTCAAAAATGCTACAAGTGACATGGTTGTTTGGCTGCGGAGAAATGTAAGTTTTTGTGTGATTCCAGCAGACGTAGATCTCCTGGGTCATGGGGAAGGGCCCATGGCAATTGTCCATGTAACTCAGCTAAAGAGGAGACTCTTTTCTCCCTCAAGCAGCTGGATTATGTACAGGAGTTAGTGAACCTGGTACTTCTGTTAGGATAATTGTAGCAGCTCACAGTCAGGTTTAAATTGTTGGATACAAAGAACAACGTTTACTCTCTTGAAGTCAATTGATTTGTAGGCCTATAATATTCAGGAATTAATCTGGTCGTGGCAAACTAAGACTCTTTCAGTTTCCTTTCTACTCCATTGCCCTGCTCTTGGTAATGGACATGTCAGTACTAAACCCATGTAATAACATTGGCAGCTGAGTTTACAAAGGTTTCGATGCACATCTGTCCTCCAAATTGATGCGAATTAAACAGAAACTAAACAATCCTGAAGGTTAAAATGAACCTTTATATTAAATGCAGACTCTTACAATACTGATTATGTCTTCTCATGGGTGTTTTTGTTCTGAAATATATGATCGATCCAACTGAAGATATATGAAAACATATTAATATGCTTTTTTCATTCTGATATTAAATATGAAAGCTTTCGGTGCCACTAGGGTTGCAAACCTTAGGGCTAAAACTTGTTATGATTGTGTATATCTATGAATTTCTAAAGAAAATAGGACAGATTCTGGCTTAAATTGGACTAAGGACAGATTCTGGCTTAAATTGGACTACATGTGTGAGGAAGGTTCATATTTCAGTTCCTGTGAGATCAAAATCAGACTCTAGTCTTTGACACTGTTTTTTATAAGAACACAGAACATGCAACCATAGGAATAAACAGAACCCTTTTTAAAGATGTATGCTGTATTAAAATCTAAGTTAATATTCAGTTTGCAGCTGGTTATACATAGTAAGTTTTTTATTCAGTCCAGATACTTATTTGAATAGAATTTATTCTGAATGGCATACAAAGATCATCTCCCTGTATACTTAGTGGAATGTCATTTTTGAATGAAAATGGTTTATCTGAATAAATTTGCTCATAATTTTGCTGATTATGGGCAGAAGTCTTGTATTTTCATGTAAATTTTCAGTACAGTAAGGTGCCCATCTCTATTTGTTCAAGTTTTGTATTTGGATGATTTAAAAAATCCAGATACTGCATTAAACATCTAAAAATACATTTTTTCTCAACCTGAGATTTTTAATTCACTTCCCTGGTATGTGTCTGCAGCATTTTAAACATTAGTAGTTTATTCATTTTAAAGCCCTGTAGTTCTAGTGGTGTTCGAATATCTGTAATTCAGGATCACAGAATTCCCTCTAGATCTATTCCTTGTATGGTTATAAATCATTTGCTCTGTTTCCAACTCAATAACCCTTCTTAGCAGCCCATAGTTGCCCTTAGATATTGGTCGATCCTCAGTTTTGCTCTTTAGCTGAATTTGAGTAGGTTGTAATTATTTCTCTTCTCTCTCACAATTCAAGCCAGCCAGGGTATATTCTTTGCATTTTGTGAAATACAAGAATCATCCAAGAACCCATGACATTCTCCTTGTGGCTTCTTATTGGTTTTCCTTTCCTCTCACCTTCCTCTGGTACGTCCTGATGTTCAGATGACTATACACCCATGTAAATCACAATCATGGAGATAGTTTTTCCATTGCTTTGTGCCATGCTGCTTTGGATCTCCACTAGCTCTTTCTCCATCACTAATTCAAAATTCTGAAGGTGATCTTTGAGTCTGTTTTATCAAAGTTCTTTGCTAAAACTTCCTTCCCCTACCTACTTTTGTCTTAACTCATCATTTTGTCAAAAATGACCAGCTTTTGTCTTCTTCACCCGTATTATACATTCTTTCATGTCCCTTTTTACTCTTCCTGAAATGAATCATGAGACTCCTGATAAGCACTGCTTAAGACCTCACTTAACAAGTTGTTTATGAGGAATTAATATTCTTATCTTGGTACAATAAAGTTATGAAACTTTTAAATGATGGATCAAATGTCAGTTATCCCCATTTGAATAACCTTTACCTTGGCTTTCCGTCCTTCATACGTTGGTTGTTTTTTGCAATTCTAGAGTAAACATGTTGTGCAAGCTGCTTTAGACACCACGACCAACTTGGTGAGGAATCTCCTTGGAAGACATTGAACGTGAGAAGTGAATTGTAAAAATCATCCTTTCTTATTGCTAAAGTTTCACACACCTTATAATGAATAGAATCACATAATCATAAGGTTGGAAAAGACTTCTGAGATCATCAAGTCCAACCTTACCTGTCTCCTTCCTAAACCATATCCCTAAAAACCTCATCTACCCACCTTTTAAACACCTCCAGGGATAGTGACTCAACCACCTCCCTGGGCAGCTGTTCCAGTGCCTGACCACCCTTTCAGCGAAGAAATTTTTCCTGATGTCCAGTCTAAACTTCCCCTGGTGCAACTTACAGCCATTTCCTCTCATCCTACCATCTGTCACTTGCGAGAAGACACTAGCACCTACCTTGCCACAGTCTCCTTTCAGGCAGCTGTAGACAGTGATGAGGTCTCCCCTCAGCTTCCTCTTCTCCAGGCTGAACAACCCCAGTTACCTCAGCTGTTCCTCATAGGGCTTGTTCTCTAGCCCCTTCCCCAGCCTTGTTGCCCTTCTCTGGACATGATCCAACACCTCAATGTCCTTCTTGTAGTGAGTGGCCTAGAACTGAACACAGCACTCGAGGTGTGGCCTCACCAGTGCTGAGCACAGGGGCAAAATCACTGCCCTTGTCCTGCTGGCCACGCTGTTTCTGATACAGGCCAAGATGCCATTGACCCTCTTGGCCACCTGGGACACTTTTGGCTCATATTCAGTCCGTTGCCAACCAACACCCCCAGGTTCTTCTCCTCCAGGCAGCTCTCCAGCCAAGCCTGTAACGCTGCGTGGAGTTGTTGTATTCCAAGTGCAGGACTCTGAACTTGCTCTTGTTGAACCTCATCCCATTGTTTTCAGCCCATCGATCCAGCCTGTCCAGATCTGTAGAGCTTCCCTTCCTTCAAGCAGATCAACACTTCCATCCAGCTTGGTGTCATTCTCAAACTTACTAAGGGTGCACTCGATCCCTTCATCCAGATCATCGATAAAGATATTGAACAGACTGGTGATTTCTATTGACAGTTTCTATTGACAACATCAGAAAAAGTTGCTCAGTTCAGTAATATGATGCGGTCTCAATATCAGTTGAAAATCTCAACCTGTTTGGTTCAAGTGAGAAAGACCAGATGCATTAAAAACTCAGCACAGAGTGGAATTTGATGAGTGCAGAGAAAATGTGGGGCGACATGGACTGCACTCAATTTGAAAACTCACACTCCTCATACAACTGAATTTTGTGCTTCCTAATGACCTTTAAAAAAATAAAAAAAATATCATTTTTCCTGTCTGCACCTATCTGTAAAGTGAGAACGGTGATATTTTTCTCCTTTGTGAAGCTCTATGTAGGACCATGGGAATATTATGAATTATTATTTAAGTAAGGTCTGCTATTCTGACAGCACAAATGTCAAGGGAGACCAGGCTTTTTTCTATTAAACCTACAATTTAATACAACCTTATCAACTAAGTCAAGTGTCCTGATTCTGGATAATTTTTTCTGCTTTCTTTCTTACTAGTGATTTGTTTGTTTGTTTTAATCCCTGTCCCTCCGTCCACAATCTTTCCTTTCCCCCACCTGTTTGAAGAAAAAGAAAATAATTCATGGACTTACTTGTGGAGTATTACCACTCTGGTTTTCATTTACAGCCATTGGAAAAAGGGATTAATTTTACTACTCATTTACTACCTATTCTATTCTATTTATTTATTAGATTTTCTTGTATAGTGATGAGGATTTGGTGTGTTTAGAAAGGTTCACAATCAGTCAGTAAGCCACAGGTAGAAGTACATGTTTTTAGGTGGAGAATTTGCAGAGTGAAATATTTTTCTCTGTTATTGTATGGATTCCAGATTCTCTGCAGTGGAAACTGTGACCTACTTAACACAAATGAGATGGCTTAGTGGGTACTAATAGGTTGTCAGAGTATTTTCTTTAAATATACATAGCCATCATCAGCTCCTTTGTAATAATATATGTCTCCTGTGTTATCCCATTTGTCTGTTTGTATCACAAAGTAATGTGTTGTACTATAAAATGCAAATGTGTTCCTTGAGATAAGTTTGCTTTATCCTGATGTTGAGTAGCGTAGCTATGTTACATGGCATACAAGATGTCAACTAATTAGGTATTAATATATCTGTTATGGAATTGAATTTCAGAACTAATTTCTTTGAATAGTCCTCTCAAGTGCCAGGCAAGAGCTACCAAAAAATGCTGGTGCACAAGAAATCCTTCTGTGGAAGAGTTTTGTTTTCACAGACATGATAAGATGTCCAAGGCAGTGCACATATAACATGAGGGACAGCTAACATCTTGTTATGTATTTGTCACCTTGATTCTGTTTCTGGTTATATACACTGTTCATCAAATATAATGGCAGAGTTTTGCTTTAGTAGAGAGGGCAGCTATTTCTAATGCTGTTAAACTATAAGGGAATATAATCTGAAACTTCTGGGTTCGCTCCCCCTTCGGTAACTATGAAATAGATGGATACTTTTTTCTGATATTCAGAATTGTTATTGTATATGCTTATTTACAATTAGAGGTACAAAACTCTCAGGTAGATGTTCATGAATGACTTTATGAATCTTTTAGATAAAGTACCTGTAAATAATTTTATTTAACTTTTGTACTGTTAGAGAAAATGGAAAAAAAAGAAGCACAAAATTAAGCAATTATGTTTGAAACAAATCTTTTAAAGTTGTTTATTTTTTCAAAGTTTTCATTGTTAGAATCCAAAAGGAATAAAATTGCTCTGCTTTGATTTGGATTCAGCAGAAAGAAAGCAAAGTCAGAGTAAGATGTCTTGATGGTATGACATTAAGTATTTGACATCCATGAATACTGGATAGATCATCTGGAAGTTTAGAATTATGGTTTATTTTTAAGAAGTGTCAAGCCTTGACTAGATTTCCAAAAGTGCTTCCACTCTAATAAAACGTGGTCTTTTGTTGTAAAACTCTTCTGGCCGCCTTCAGGAACCTCAATGACATGGTCTGGACACATCGCCCTCACAGTCTGGACTGGCTCTCACAACCATCAATCAGTCTTTATACACTGCACTTCAAAATCTGCAGTCAGGATATTCCTTATATTCTGTGAGTGCACTAATTGCCTCCCTAAACTGCAAATTTATGGACAGGGAAAAAGGAGCTTTCTTGTGCAGCCTGTATTCTTGCATGACTAACTAATAATTTGTATTTTCTCTGAAACATGCAGATGCATTTGCTGTGGTAGAGATGGAAACAGTAAGGGCTGTTCCAGTCCTGTTACAAATATGCCACTCTACACCTACATGGGCTGAGCCCAACTGGCTAATCACTTCTGTCTACATCTCACTACGTGGAATGCTTGCGTTTTTAGTGTGAACTAATTTCCAAATTCATTGCACTGAAAAGTCCTCTGTTTGAAAGCTAGAAATACCAATTATGAAGATATGCTTCCCTGACCAATTAAAATGTGCAGGTGCAAAAACTTTACTATCAACAGTTTTGATGTTTATCTGGAAATTTTTATATCAAGGAATATTTTGAAAGACTACTGGGAAATGAACCCATCAGAAAAATGTTCTTACATTTTTAGCATCAAATAGTAACTTAGGAGAACTGGATTTAGTACTGATTGACTGTGTTGATATGAATTATCCCCCACTATTTCAGTGACCAGGGAAAGGGTCATTGTGGTTGAAGAGGAAATAGGAGGAAAAAAAACAAATTAACCTTTGTTTAACTATAAGGACTCAGATTTCAGAAGAGGGCTATCCTTGCAGATAATTCAATTTGTGTAGTTATTACATAGCAGGCAATTTTGCTTCCATAGCCTGGCTATCCTTTGCACAGAGCAATAGTTCTTTACCCTGAAGCCAGTGGGAATACAGAGAAGTGCTGCAGTGACAATGACAATAAAACAAGGAGTCTTATTTAGGAGAGAGAGCATAACAAACTGTGAGAAGTATTTGGGGTGAAGTATGTACTTCTCCACAGATTCTGATAAACTTTTCCTAGGAACACACGGAGATTGCCTATTAAATCCAGAATCAGGAGTGCCCCAGGAATCTTTATGTGCTAAGATGACTCTATGTGCTATTACTGGTAATAACTACTTGGGGTTAGGTTTTGGGTTGCTACAGTCAAACCACACAGCACTTGACTAGTAGTGCACAGTTTTGCCTGTTTCCAGCCAGAACTCTGTGGGGTTTGCCACCTCTTCTCCTTACCTTGCTCTCAACTTTCCCTTATTCAGGTTTCAGTAAGATCTTTAAAGGTGTGTTTTACTGGTGTAGTTTCTCCAAAGTGAGGCATGATTCATCCATACACAATACTGTGAGATAAGGTGTGCTATCCTAGAAGAGGGTCTCATACTACTCTTCAAACAATGAGAAGCACAAAAGCATGATCTCTTGAAAGTACTTTATAGTTCATCTTTTCTGTGTGGGTTTTGGAGTGTGTGTGTGAGCTGTTTTTTCCCTGCCAAAACTCCTGGTTATCCATTAATACAAAAAAACCCCCTAAGATAAATGAGTGACAGAGGCCCATGTAAGCCAAGTTTAATGCAAGCATATTGGGAACAGTGTGGTGGGGTAAGGAGTTTCTGCCTCTATCTACTGCTACTGGTCTTGCAGATTCTAAGTCTGTTTTAGTCTAACTCAGGGTTTTCCCATAGATTGTGCTTTCCCTTGTTCTGTGAACTCACCCTTAATATTTTACACTCAGGAATTTTGGCGTACTCGACATCCAGCTGGAGTCATGCCCTACTTCTTGACGGTGTGACTGTTTCTTCTGAGCCAGATGTATTTATTTTCATCTTTATACCATTGCTTCCAACAGTAACTTCATAGGCAGGTGGATAACTGGCTTTTGTTCTTGTCATCTTCAAATTTCTGAGAAAAGGCAGCTCATGAGGAGGAAAATAATACGCATTCCTTCTTGCTGAAGTACTCACTTGCGCAGGTGTAGGACTTGCATGACAAAACTTTTTGACCTGAATGATATTGGAATATGTATGCCAATATCTTATGGGGTGTAAATTTGTGTGGGGGTTTGAGGATGACCAGATTGGGACCCAGCTGCAGAATGTACCTCTGAGTGTGGTCACAACACCTTACAAACTCATACAAGAAACAAAACCACACCAACTATAGGAAGATTGTTGTGTAACTACTTAACCACAAAAAAATAAAAGAGAAACAGGAGCTCGTTTCTCTTCCTTCTAGGTACTTCTGCCTTGGTCAGGTTAAGCTAATAACACTGGGCTACTCTTCCTTCAAGGAGGAAGATGTTCTGTCCAGTAAAATTTTACTGTGCACCTCCTACTTGCTAGTTGTTGACATCCACAACTGCATAAGGCAGCTCCTCCACGTGAAGGTGTGGGGCTTCCTTTGCTGTAGTGGAGAAGGGGGCTTGACTTAACTGTAGTTACTCTAATTTACACTTTAGGGCTTGCTCCAAATATGCCAGAAGAGCAAGCTAGCCCTTATCCTTGTTGTATGTGGATTTCTTTATAGACCTGAAGCCTTAAAGGAAAGGCACCTCATAAAATTTTCTTTCAAGGGAGAAAGAAAGCGTGTTGTAGTAAACACTGTGCATAAACAGAAGAGAAGAAAAGGAAGAAAACTCTAACCCCAAACCAACTGATATCTTTAGCCCAGCTGGCACTTGGTGAATATTGGACTAGATACAGGCTCATAACTCAATAATTCAATGTGATTAATTGTAGTGGTATTTGTAACAATTCCAGTTGCTTCCACAGAGCTTCTACTAAAGGAATCTTTCAGTTGACAGCAAAGTAATTGGTTAATGGTAGACGTGGAGAGTAAATGACAACCCAGCCAAAACATCTGGGGATGAAATATATTTTGTCAAAGAGCTAAAACCCTTGTGTTGAGAAAATGCATTTTTTCCCCTCTGATCCATTCTGTCAACAAAATACTTTTCATCAGAGACATCAATGCTGTTTCATCTGCAAATTTCATTTTTTGAATCCCTTAATCTATTCTGTTGACAAAAATTTCTGTCAACTACCTCAAATCATTGTATTAACAAATTTCTTTTTGTCAATCATGATTTATTCTTTTGGCAAATGCATGCTATGATACTCTGCTTCATTGTGTGGAGAGAATACATAAGTGAGCCTCAATATTAATTTTTTAGGAAGTGAAAGTTGAAAATAAAAGTAGTGTCACAGCTACTAATCTACTGAATCAATCCAACGACTTGGCTTATTTTAAATATATCTACTTGAATTAAATTTTCTGCTGAATAAAGCAAAAGTTAAAGTAAGGAAGTTGTAGGTACAATAAAATCACATTTCTCAATGTTTTCTTTACAGTATGTGTCTGCTAAATAATACCTATCCAACTCATAATCCAAAGATGATCTCTGGTGAGCTACACTTTAGCTGATTTCTATGTGTTAATGTACTGGAGGCGTATTGTAACCTCACTGCTTATAATGAACTACTGAATTAGAACAAAATATTGCAGCTATCCCTAATGTATTCTGTGATAATTTCACATTAACCAATATAGCATAAAAATGAATTGCTAGCAAGTTCCTTCCTTAAACAAAGAATATATCTGTTTAAAAGCAAAATCACATGATAATAAGAAAAGGAAAAATAACAGCTTTGAGTGTAAAATACCAGTTATCTACATTAAAAAAGCATTATTGTTCTTATAACTACTCCTTGTTCAAATAGAAAAGACAAAGGAATCACTAGAGCTCATGTTCCATGGATAAGACAGGATAAGGATGGACAGTGATTTATATCCTGTGTGTCATTGGTCTGCATTGGATAACTTTGCCTTGTCTGATTTTGATTATTCTGAGGTATTTATTTTTCAAGCATTTCTTTAATTTCCACATCAAGCATAATAAATTTATGTGGGAGTATAAGGGAAGATATAAAAACCTAGCTACTAGATAAGTTTTTATATATTGTGTATAACTCCACACCTACTACATGGTGAATCAGATTGCAAAACAGAGTTGTGCTATTTGTGTCTTATTGAAAGTCTCTGCATGCAGTCCTGAAGAAACCCTTTAGAAGTGGAGTTTCCCCTCAATAAATAAGGAATAATCACGTGTCAAAGTAGTCTTACACATTTTCTGTAATGGTTAACTTTTCCAAGCAATGAGAAAAATTGAACAGTAACCTTGGGTCCTTGGCAGTGCATCATAATGGATTTGAGTTGCAATTTCAACTCAGCTTCTGCTGGCTAGAAAAAAACAGTAGGCTATTTCCTCAGACCTGGCCAATTCCTTTCATCAAAAATTCTGGATTGTGTCGTCATGTACTTTGTCCTGACAATACATGCCAAGAATTTGTGGGTGCTTGGCATATGTGGTTAGAAAAAGTGTCCTGCAAGTAGAGAATACGTGACTAATGATATTGTTTCACTGCCAATGGATAGAACAGTAGAAATTGAAACTGTAAGTCAAAGAAATCACTGCAAGAAACACCAGAGTTGTACCATCCACTTCTGGTTACGTTTCAATTTCTACTCTTAAGAGCAGGGAGATAGTTTGGGACATCTCCAGCACATTCTGGTCAGTCTGCCAGTCCCCTAACCAAAGAAAGGACAACAACAGAACTACAAAAAAATGGACACAAAAGAGCAATACAAATATTAAGATAGAATAGGGATATTCTAGGCTGGTAAAAACTGCTACACTTGCATCCAAGTGCTGCTTGAACAAACAGTTTGATAAGTCTGAAAGGTAATTTCTTGCTGAATGCCCCCAATGCCTTTACCTGTGCTCTTTGAAATTTCCAAAGTAAGGCCTTTGAGATACCGTTGTTTAGATCTGGATTTTTGGTGGGCATACTTCGATCACCTTTTCTCTCAGTTCTATGTTTAAATACCATGCACCAAGCCCAAGCTGCCATATGGACAAACGTTGGGTAATTTTCCTGCAACATAACATTTTAGGGGTCCTGGCAAGGTTTGGTTTTAAACAAGGATTCATCATAATATCTGAGGTAGACTCTTCCTGATCAGTCGCTGAGGAACGCATAGGCCAGCTGCCCAGTCCAAAATCAAACCTACCCCCAAAGTAGAGATTAATATTTCTTATTCAATTTTCAAAAATGTTAATTGAAAAATCTTTAAAAAGAAATCAATCCCCTTTTTCTTTGAAATTAAGTATTACTGTGGGGGAAAATTTTCCAGTCGCAACTCAACCCTTTCTTTTTGTCAAGGAGTAGTCTGTGTTTGGTATTATTTCTGCTGACTCAAATGTTTTTCACCATTGTGCAGTTTTAGAGGAACTTGAAGTCTTGCTGTAGGTTAATATTTTGTTTTATTGCTGTGTGCTTCCTGCATTCTGGATCCTCTTTTCATGGATTTAATTTCACACTTTAATGTCAATTTCATCTCTGGAGTTTTTCTCTTTATCTACAGAGGGGTTACAAAGCAGTCGCTTTGTGTAAAGGCTGTGGTATGCAATTGAGTTGACAGGTCATCATTTATTAGCATCTTTCATTAGAATGTTAGGAATTGGGCATGTCATTCTGTTGGAAATAACGTATGATTGATTGATTGACACTGATCAAAGCTTGTTTCTTTATCCATTGTCACACCAAATGCTAAGAATAATGAGTTGCATGTAATGTCAATAATTCCCAGAAAAATATGGAATAACCAATCAAGGGAGTATTTTGATCAATGCTATTTCTGCTACTTTAAGAAGGCGATCCTGAATTCTTGAAGACCAAGACTTGTTAAGGTTGAATTTTACTTCCAAAAATGTTAGTCCTGGTCATAACACAAAAGCGAAAAAAAAAAAAAGACAATTATTTCTTTCATGTATAACAAGGCAGAGAAACAGCAACATAACAAATAATCATTGTTGTATTTATTATTGTAAGAATAATAGTTATAATGTAAAAGTAATACAATTATATAGTCACTTATCTCTTTAGGACTAATTGAAATAGAAAGAGGTTCAAATTTTGACTTGGATCCTGGGGATTGCTATACATCTGCCAATTATAACTTCAAGATAAATATTTTTTGGGGGAAATAATATATTTATCCTTGATTTGCTTAGCACTAAAGGAGCTTTTTTCTCTTTTCTTAACCTAGATGACCTATACAGATCACAGCTACCCTAATGACAGAAGAAGCTGCTAAGAACAACTGATTTCAAGTGTGGAAGACTCAATTATCAAAAAACACCTTTTACTCAAAGGAATGCAATTGTCTTCAGTGGAGGTATTCCTTGTTGAAGTTGTTCTAGGTAAGCTCGACATTAGATGATTTTCAGAGGAACACAGAGTTTCATTATGGCACAATAAGGGGAACATGGTGGAGAGGTTACATTTATATTTATTTTGGTTTCTTCTGTAGATAGGTGCAGCTACACTCTGTATCCCCAATGTGTTAATTTCCTTTGTCCTTCTGATTCAATTTGGTCATACAATAGCTGCAGAATAATGATCTGCATCATTTGTTCACATCATATGTTGTAAATTGTGTGTTTGTTTCTGCAGCTTTTAGTTTTTTGTTGCAGCGTTAAGAGTAGGATAAAGGAGTACCAGGATCTATGATTGTAAGATTTGTCATTGGTCCCTGCAATAACCCTGGTTTCACTTAAGCACTTAAAAATCCTCTGAGAGAATAACTCTATCTACAACAATTATCATGATTCCCTAAAATCAACCTGCTTTTTAGATAGAAAATACGGCCTGCAATACCTGTGAATGCGGGCATAATTTTGTTCTTCATGATATATTAGTGGTGTCAAGTGCTGATGAGATATAGTTGATAGCAGCTGATGATCTAGGATGAGTGGGTGTTGAGTTAAAGCATTTTTAAATCCATTTGTTTCAGAACTCACTCAACTGGACCTGATGCCCCTTCCATTTTTTGTCAGCTGATGTAAAATCAGGAACATCTCTACTGAAGGCAAATCGGTGATGCTGTATAGAGGAGGTGAAGGTAGGAAAAAATGATTGATTACTGCTCTAGTCTTGTTTGATTAAAGCAAGCCATGTCACAGAAGACAATGATGTGCTACCTGTCTAAAAATTGTCAGATCAGAAGCAATTATATGTTGACCAATTAAAAAAATCCATAATGTTTTATAGTAACTTAAGCTATTTTACACACTTTCCTGAAAGCCCTAGCTTTCCTCTTCCTTGATAAAACTGTATTCTATTGTGGGCAAAAGCAGGGTTTACATCTGTTCCTGAGTTCCGTTGGTGGCTGTCAACAATCTAGCAATATGTTGCATTTTGGACAGGTGTATTCTAATGGATGTCTCTAAAAATTTAAATATAGCTAGTTGATTTAATTATTTATTTCTTCATGATAGTAAATATCAAATTCTACAAACAGCTAGGCAAGCACTGAGTGCTGCCAGAATTTCATTGTTGAATATGGCATTTTCTCATCTTTATGCACATTTATACAGTGTACATGGTTTCTGTGGAGCTGATCTGGGGAACTCAGTCTATTTCCTTTCATTATGGTGCTGGAATGAAATGATATTAGTGGAAGTAGGCTCATTATCTGGAGAGAACTCTAAATCTATCTGTGTTCATTGGTCTGTCTCACTTTGTATTGGCCCCTTACCATTTTGCACTGTAACTTGTATTCTTCCTTTGGTGTTTATATGTCTTTAACCAATAGCATGTTATGTGTAGTTTTCTGGTTGTTGTGATGGTTTTCTGTATTCAGTCTGTCTTTCCAAACAACAGCATACACGTACTTCTAAGGAGAAATCATCATTCATCCTTCTCCATAGCATGCATATTATTTAACTTTATACAGAGTTGATTCTCAGTTAACTTTTAGATGAAAATTGATGGCTGTGCTGTTGGAACCAATTGTATACATAAAGACATCACTAGGACTTAAAAAGTTTCATAATGTAGATATCTAGCCAACTGAAGCAGGACCTGATGGTTGAAACGGATATGAAATGTTCTATAAACTGCTCTATTTAAATACCACTCATGTCTACATTTGTGGTCATATTGGGTGCTCTACTGGTGGGATTAGCAACTTGCTATCTGCATTCCGGGCAGCCATGGAGCATTTGTATGGAAAAATAAAAATACGAATGAGCAAGTCATGTATTGCATAGTACCAGGCTGAAATACTGTGATTTCTGGTACCTTATCTGCATATTTATGCAATCTATAAAACTTGGTGTTTCACCATTTCTCATTTCTACCTCAATTAAGACTGTCTTCCTGAGCATGAATAATGGTTTAGCAAAAGCTCTCCATCTACAGTGACTTCATGGCTAAAGCAAGAAACAGTTCTCTTCCAAATGACAAGTGAATTAGAAATCTGTTTTATGGTGTAAGAACTATGAAAGACATAAATTCAGATCTCTGTCTCTCTCACCATGCCAGGTTGTCCCAGATTGCTCAAGAGACACAAAATGAATAAAAGGCATGTGGGGGGCTGGGGGGACAGTTCATTTAGCTATATTAGTCTTTGCATCATAGGTACCTCTTCATTGTGCTCAATACAAGCCTTTGGTGGAGGTTTTTTTGATGTGCTAGATACCTTTTACCTTTGTCCTCATACACCTTTCCAAATTCTGTGGCTTTACTTCCTTTTTTTTCAAACTATTTGGGTTTTTTTTTGTGCTGGCTTTGTATTGCTTGTGCTTGGAGCAGATTTGAGCATTCCACTGAGGCTGATTGTTTCACTTCTGTGAACTTATTTCTGTTCTATTATGTTATTCTGTTTTAGCTGAGCAAAGCGATGCAGCATGTCCAACAGCTGCCAGTGGCAGAGAACATGCCAGACCAAACCAAGAGCAGCTGTTTCTCTTTTTCCTAGGTTTGATATGGATTCAGTGTCTATTTCTTGTTTTTCATGATATTTTTCCATTCTAACCAAGAAAGTCTTTAAGAGACAATAAGTAATGAAAACTTGAAAGTGACACCTGTCAGTGGAAAAAACAATTGGTTTTCTCTGACCTGCAGAGAGGATGAAGCCAATTATATAGAGTTGGGCCAAGTTTCTCTACTGAAGTGCACCATGAAAAATATTGTTCAACTGATGTAATACTGTACTTAAACTAAACTAAGTAGGCAACCAGATTTAAATTAACATGGGCAAAGCACCCATCTTCCCCCTTTATTTCTCTTAACACTTTGGAAGCTGTGAAATCCTGTGTTTCTGCATGTTGACAGCTACAAGTGTATGAGCTTCTGTCTGACTTAGGCCTTTGACATATAGGAGAAAAACAGACAGGAAGGTTATGCCAGACTTTCCAGATTTTCTGAATTTCAGCTTTAGGTTCTCCCTTGGTATGTTCAAAGAGAGACTAATGACCTTTCTACCCACTGGAGTACTGTAGTTGGTTTAAAGGAGCTCCATAATTATTTTAAGTGTCTAATTTTACTATCCAGTGCCTTAAGATGCCTGTCATAAAAGGTGCTATAAAAACACAAATTGACTTTAGCAAATACTGACTTCCTGTGCTAACTCATCAACCATTTAAGTGTCTTCTAATTTTGGGCAGGGAATGTCTGTTGATGCAGAGACTTATTGTGTAGACAGTTGAAGTCAGTGACAGTCTTTCCATTGACTTTGAGAAAAACTAGACCAGGATCCCTAGGATTTGGGGGTGGGGGATATCTCACAGGATGGACTCAAGAAAATAAGTTTGCATTGCTTCCTTTAAGTTAATGCAAAATCTAGTCCTGCCTTCACTTTTAGATGAACATGGGCAGTTGCCTCTCTACATTCAATTATCTACCTGTGGAGAAGTAGCTGGTAAGCAAAGCAATGTGGCAGAGACGCAAAGACAGCATAAGACTTGGCTTGTGCCTGTGGGGATAGGCCCGTGTCTTCTCTTGAAACTTGAAAGAATTTCCATGACTCTGTGGCCTAAGTGGGAATGGATTTATGTTTCTCTACAGTTAGCAAGACTTGCTGTCTGGGTGGAGAAAAGGGACTTCGTACATGAGATTTCTTTGACTTCATCCTTGAAGCAATTCTCCTATTTTGAATGCTTATTTAATTGCCATCTGTTTTCTGTTTGTTGATTTTGAACCTCTCACTTTTTTCCACCATGATCTTTTTAAGTAAGTGTACTTAAAAGTTTGTGTGCTGTAGTGTCCTATTTTCATGTCAAATACCTAAGTGCAACTAGTGAAAAATAAAGACAATGTGTCAGAGAGTGAGGAATTCTACAGAAATATTGTAGAGCTGCTGTTAAGTACAAGTCAGTAAAGCCTTGCTGTCAGAAATTACTTTTAAAAAACCTGACTCTGATGTACTCTACACAGAGATAGCTGCTACTGTCAAGTAAATACACCACAGTGAGGTGCATTTCTTATGTCCAGGGATGCTGCAGACTTGTTTGGTGGGGGGGGGTTAATTATTATTTTTCCATTGTGCGCTTACAATAATATTGACCTTGCTAATTAGCTGTATTATTACAGTATATCTCCCTTGTGGATATTTACTTTTAAGCTTAAATCATGTCTAACTCATTACTAGCTGAGTGAGAAGGAGGCCCTTTTGTATTGAATAGTGACACTCACAAACAAAGTTGATTTCATTTCTTTACAGAATATTTTCATATCGTATGCTTCAACTTTCAAAGAGCTTTCTTATGTGAACAAGTAATTAGCAAAATCTATCATATTCCAGTTATGTTTCCAAAATGGCATCCATAGGTTATATCCACTATCCAATTTAAGATATTTAATGCTTAGTGGAAGAATGGTGTAAGCATTTTACCATTAAATTTCTGCATTTCATTGGCATTTTTCTAACTTTACCTACAGTTTTAACGTGAAGCTGAATCTGAAGCTGAAAAAAAACCCAAAAAGCTTTACTCAGCTGGGGTTTCCCAGAGGCGACATGAGTAAGTTGAGATGGAGAATCCCATTTTGCTTGATGAAAGTATTCTGCATTACACAGGGATGTTTGTCTGCAGGGATATGGGTTACACTAAATTATTATTGCTGTTCACGGACAAAAGAAATATTTTGTTTGCATCATCATCCATTACAACTCATTCCAATCTGGCACTTTAACACTCAAACATTCAATGCTGAATTTCATAGTATCTATGAGAATTCATAGACGGTGGATCATTCTCGTGACATATGAATAAGTAGAGCATTGGCATGATTAGCTACGTCCTTCTTGCAATTTCAAACATGCCTTGATGAGTTTATATTCTGTACTTTCTTACATCAGTTCCATTGAGGTTCAAGTGTAGCTGGTGAAGTTGCACATGGGCGTTCAGTCTTAGTTCAGTGTTTTTGTTCTCTGGTTCATTAATTTCATATGGATCTTGAATTATATTTAGTTTTCACTTTCTCTGTTCTTTAGAGGATTCTTGTTGAAGATGATCATAAAATTAACATGACATAATATCCGTTAATGTAAATGGACACACTCTTACTCCATTCATTAATTGCAGAAGGACCTGGATGAAGATAACAAATTTGATTCACAGGTAGGTTCTAAAAAATGGAGGTTAGTGGGATGTTCAGAGCAGACAGTGTCATGAAACAATATGGGGTGTGGGATGAGGGTGTAGAGTAACAATCTGTAGTTCTGTTTCTGTACATCAGAGAAAGTGAGACTATCGCCAAGAAACACAACCTGCTTGGTTGTACCTTGTTCCATTAAATAACATACAGATCTAGATCTTCACTCTGATCCTCTTGATGTTTTCTTGAGACCACAGTACAAATAACAGTACCTCCTTTGATTTATTTTCATACCTGTCTATAGAAATAGCCTTCTATATGATTTCTGGAGGAGGAGATGGGAATTTTCTACTCCACAGACAACGGTAGCTAAAGGAAACTGAGCAGATACATATGCAAAATATCCCAGTCTGGCAATTTGGTTTCATACTACTTATTCTTCATTAAAATGTGGGTTCACGCTTCCCACCCTGTGTAATCCTTAGAACAATCTCATTTTGGAAAGGCCAGATTCAAGTTCATTAAGTATATTTTTAAGTTGCAACATTTTAAAATAATTTAGTTGTCTATTTCAGTGAAGCACTGCACTTCCATTGAATTTGATTTGTGAGATCATTTTTTTCCGACTGTTGCTAGGACAACAAAAGCAGTTTTGTATTCCAGTACACTGAAGATAGTACACACTGTATCTATCAGCCTTCAGAAATATTATGAAAAAACCCAATATCAAATGTACTGAATATGTTAGATTTTTAAATTACATTTACAGTGGAAAACAATTTTACTTTCCATGCACTTTAGGATCTGTATGGCTCAGTATTGATTTCTGTTTCAACTACCATGTTCTGGTATCTGGCTTGGCCATTATTGATTTTCCCTCTGGAAATCCATCTTTTCTATATAAGGAGTCATACTAAATGGAAATGACTAATGCCTAACCAGAACAGCCACTGTTTCACTGAATTTAGAAATCCAAAAGATTGTGGAGACTTTCTGCTGTGGCTATTCAAACCGTCCCTGAGATGTGCTTTGAATGAAATGGTTCTAATACTGAAAAAATGGCTGCAAGTGAATCTACAGAGGATCAAGCCCTTCCAGCGTCATGCCTTGCAAACACATTTTTTTTGCTGATCTCACTGGGAGTCTGAGCTCACCCAGCATCTAGAGGGATGGGAGAGAACTGCAGGGAACTTCATTGAGGAGTTTGAACTGCTTCAGATAGAGGAAATAATTTAAGAAAGCTTTAAAAAACATACTGCCAGTACCTATGCTGCTTATTTTAGGCAGCCTAACAGTAATACTCTTTTTGTAGGATTATTGTATCACAACTAGGATGTCATCATGGTTAACAACTAGACTGAGTGGCAGGTGGTAGTTTTACATCCCTTAATTTTATCTTACTTCTAGGGTTTAAAGGGAATTGACAGTTACATACTAGTGTATGTAACTGAGTGCTAGTCTGTGTGAAAATAAAATAAGTCTATACATCATTTTTACTTTTTTTTTAATGGTAAAAACACATGCTACTTTTTTTTGCATGGCATGGACTTAGAATCCTACTCTACCACAGACAGGGTGGTGATCGTACTGTACTGCTCTCCCACCTGAATACAGTGTACGTAGATCACTGACTTAGATGCAGAGAAAATTTTAAACACGTGCTTAAAAATATAGCATAGACTTTGCACTGAAATGAACACGCACAAAGTATAAAATGAAGCATGTCCTCGTTACTAGAGGCCCAACCAACCCATAAGCCCTCCAAGAGAGTTTCCAGCCCAAAAGTTTTCCAGCCAAATGGCAGATCAAAAATATCCTCGAGACTTTCACTGTAATTTTACGCACTTGCTGCCCTGAATAAATGACACAGTACATTTCTCCATGTATTAGATGAGCAGTTAAAGGCAATATGTTAATTTCCTACTTGTATATGATTATGGCACAATGTACAATTGTAGATGTCACAACATTACACTTCCCATCACAAAACATTAAGTGAACGTTTTTATGGAAAGATCATTCATAGCGTAACAAGGACTCTCACATTTCTGTCTCAATCAGGTATGTCTTAATCAGGTAGTAATTGCTACTGGAAGAAGATTTCTTCTTGGTATCTGATACTGAAAATATTCACCTGGGAAAGGATTTCCATTGTAATTTAGTGGTGGGTTTTTTTCCTTCCTTCGGCTTCGTTCACATAATCAGTTCAATTGCCCTTTAGGTGTATGTTTTTTGGTGAGAGTTTTGTTTGTTGCTTTATTTGTTTGTGGTAGGTATTAGATATTTTTTTTGTTTTCAATTCATGAAATAGGCAACTGAGAAGTTTCATAATTTGGGTTCTCTGCCAGGTGCCGAGAGATGCTCTTTACCCTAGACTTTCACTGAATGTAGTGGGAATTGTATCACTGCATATAAAGATCAAACCATGAAATCATTATGCAAAATAGCTTAATTGCAGGTGTTGTCTTGGCTTCTCAAAGGAACCTAATTGCTGTTAAAATTCAGAGGAACATGGACATCTAGCTTCTTTTCTGCTCTGTTGGAAATCTCAGCCAATATTCTCTAAATAAATCAGAATTTTACTTGTTTCTGACCAAAATAATAATTTTTGCATTTCTTGATGGTTATATAATAGTAATTTCTCTACTTTTGTGTAGTAGTGTGCCCAGGCCAATAATAGATTCTTTGATGCAGCTGTCTTGAATTGCGTTTGCTCTGGCTTTGGCAGTAGCTTCAGCTCTTTGGAGAAACAATGCAGGGAACATATTTTAACACTTTAGGCTGATAAACTACTTTATTTTTCAAGAGAAGAGACACCTTTTTGTTTGCACATACTTTAGCCTTCATTTTGCTCCCTAATTTTCCAGTAAGCCTGAAGCAGACAAAGAAATATGAGTTCATTCAATTAGTTTGTTGATATTGTATTGTCACCTACCAGAAGAACATTCTGTTCTGTTATTCAGTTAAAACAAAAAGCAACTCCAAAATGAAAACACCAGTCTCTCCCCTCTCAGTTTCATAGAAGTTCATAATGACCTATAAGAATCCTTGTGGAAAACAACCAGGTAGATTTTATGAATGGATCTAGTGGGATTTTATTTTTCTGGAGGCTTAAAGTCTGCAGTGTGTGTGCATGGACTGTTTTTAAAATAGATTCATAACTATATTTACTTCATCACTGATGAAACCTAGAGATTTTTTCATGATAGACTTGCACAGACTGAAATAGGAATATATGTATGAGTAAATGTAACTTTGTATTACAATGCTAGTTAATTTAAATATAAATCTAAACATGAATTGTTCTGTCTTTTCTATTGAATGAAATTTTTTCCCTACAGTATTGCAATTTATTGTTATTTCAATCTTATTGAACCTTTTGAGCTATTCTCGGGTTTTGAAACCAGGTGAAATTCACGAACCTTTTTCTTTGCATAGTTATTACATTTTTTTATTACTTGTACAGTCAGTTCATTTTTTTCTCTGATGTTCCTGAGGAATGACATGTGTAAGTATCATCTCTATATAAAAGCTGGATTCATATGTGGGAGAAGAAAATAGATTCTCCCATTGATCTATTTTTCACATATTCTCTCTGGTTTCCATTCTTCTTACTCTTGAATGCATTTTACTTCCTCTTCCCTTATTTGAGTTTACATTTTCTCATATATTTCTGCTCTTCTTTAAAAATCTTTGAATTCAAGAACAACTTCTAAATCTACAGTTTGAGTTTTTTTGAAATTACTCATCTCTATTGCATTGTATGGGAGTCCAGGAATACGTCTGAAAACTGTGGCAAATGCAGAAGCTACTTCGACTCCTTCTAGATAAAGAAACCACTGACAGTGGTTTCTGGTGGCAGCAAGTGAAACTAAGACACAACCAGTAGTCCAGCTACCACATTTCAATCATGCCTACAGTCCAAGTGGCTTGATGAAGTAAAACATAATTTCAAATACTTCAGGAGCTATGAGATTAAGCATTAAAAAAAGAAATCTAGCATCGTCTTGTATTAACATTGTGTGCTATTTTTATAAAGACCAAGTCATGCAGCACTTTATTGAGTGCAAAATGTAAAGTCTTCAGCTAGTGTAGAACAGGCTTTTTCTTCTGAGTTTTAACCAGTCTTAGGAAAGGAACCAAAAATAACATGGTTATTAACATTCCTGCTGGAGAGGAGGTGGTGTAAATCAGTATAACTCTGCAGCTGGTTCCATGGAACCAATTTGCATCCTTTTTATGGCTGCAGATCTAAAAATAGGAATGCGTTGGAATAAACCTTGTCAAGTCAGATGACAATCTAACTATGGATGTTGAGAAAGGGTGGCTTGGCTAGCATTTATCTGTCCAAGTATGAGTTTTGTTTTGTTGGTGTATTGGTTTTGTTTTTCTTCTGAAGAGTTTGACCAGGTCTTTGAGGCTTGGGTAAAGAAAGCAACTGGAAGATGAGATTCACTTATTTCATAAGGTTTTGGTAATGTTGTCAGTTGATGTTTGAATTGGGAACTGTCACAGCTAGTAAAGGGGGTTATGAAAGGACTGCAGTGAGGCAGGTATGCCAAAGTTGTAGTTCACATCACTGTAACTGTGTGTGTGTGGGGGACTGTGGATACATCTAGCCATACTCGCTTTCTTTTGCCAGGGCAGGTTTTAATATTTGCAACTGGGAAACTTGGATGTATTCATAACTGTACAACAGTATTTCTGTGGGTTCTTTATCAAACCATTTCCTGATTCATTTTGACAACCTGTAAAATGGAGCTGAAATCCTTTCAGTGGTTAAATACTCCAAAATTTGCTGGTGAAAATTCTTTATGATATATAACTGTTACTAAACACATAATCTATGAGAATTCTTGAACTCGATTCCATTATCATGATTCCTGAGTTGGTACAGGCTCTTTATCCCCAGGGAATCTGCAAATTAGCTCATTCTGGGTCAGCCATTTACACACTAAAACTTTGGTCCTGAGATCACAATCAGTCTGCTACTCACAATAGCATGAAAACAAGTGTGCAAGATCTTGAGAAGAGGTAAGTAGTCCCAGCATCATAAGGATTATATCTCAGTCAGAAAGGCTGAGAAAAAGAAAGAAATCCTTGATCATGCAGTATACTAGAGGGCTTAGTGTTCTTTTCTATAGATCTATGGCTTTAAAGATGTGGATTATATATTGGCTGGAATATAATTAAAGGTATGTCCTTAGTAAGTGCACATTGTAATATATTTACAGTAGCCCTTGGGACAATGGTAGCTATACTTTGATTTTTACTGTCAAAACAACTCTTCTGGCTCTGTATTTTGGAGCATAAAAAGATTTGTAACAATAGCTGGTGTTATGTGGCCATTTCTTAGGAAATCATTTGAGCTGGTCTTCCATTGATAGAGTCAAATCTGGCATGAAATTAAATTCAATTCAAGAACCTCATGAATAGTAAGAGAAGGTCTAGTAGCTTAAGTCCTTACAATTACTTTATGGTCTTTACAGGATGGGTGTCCTGAAAACAGAAGTGACAAATCTGTGTTTGAGTGGTCATCTATGCCTCAGTAAGCAGGCTTTAAAGACAGGTTCTAAAAGCCAGAGGCACTCAGATATACTCCATTAGAAAACCATTCCATTTCTCTTCATGGTCTGAAGATTTAGTATCTTAGGGGCTTTTGCTCCCAAGTCAATAGTGGTGTTTGATAAAGGCAAAGGGGAAAGAAGAAAAAAAAAAGGTGACTTGGATTCATGGTACGATGACTCTGTATGTAATATATTTAACTGTCAAATACCTTTTCTTGTGAGTAACATGTAAGCCCTCAAATAAGAGAATTGAAGTTGTAAGAGATATATCCATGACAGGAGGTATCGGCGTGGCCTCAAAATTACATTTTCTTTAAATCTGTCTGAGTATTATATTATTTGTATTTAAATAGTACACTGGTTTTTATTTTGTTTCTTGGATTTCTGAGACACAAGAACAGAGGAACACATTCCAAGACCTGAACAAAATACAGCGTTTCTTTGGACAGATGGTAGGGTCACATGAAAGCCTGTGGACCACCAGCTGAAGCATGGTAGACATTGCAAACAGATGCAAAGCAAAAGGAGAGAGGATCCCCACACTGTATTGTCACAAAATGCCCAAGGTGCCTCAGTTAGTGTAGTGGCCAAATTCAATCCCTTCCTCCCCCTTCCCCTTCCTGTATTTATTTATAAAATACAGAACATAACACTACCAAAGTCCTCTGACATTTCACTGACACTGTGAGATTGGAATTTGGCAGATGAAGTATCAGGTAGTAAACTTCATCCTGCTATTCATTTTTTCTCTAAAAAATGGGCTGGGCAGTGTGCAAACTTTTTCTGCATGGAAGGTTTCTTCCTTAATACCCTGTAAAACTATATGTCTTTCTAGACCTCCGTGTGTGTGTAAGTGTAAGCCTGAAGGATTCTGCTTAGGGCTATCCTCTTTGGCAATGCAGGAATATAAATACTTACAATCCTTGAGATAAATGCATATCTGTAAATTTCAATACCCTAAAAAAAAGCCATGTACTCTGTATGCGGACACTCGTTGGTGAACTCTGACTTCTGATCTTGCATTCTGCACTTTGAATCATGCAGACAAAATAGTCTCCAGGTGCTTTTCCCGGTCGTTGCACAGATTCAGTGCATGGAACCGTGTTTCAGTCTTGATGCAAACTGCATTATAAACATTGCTTCTACTGACAGCAGAGAAACCACTCCGGGATAAACACTGGCATTAGCTCAAAATGTCTCTAAAGAACTGCGAGTGTTTCATCAAAAGATTTATCTTTTGGTTTCTGTGGTTGTTTAAGGCTGTGCAATGACCCATAGGAAGGAGCTATTTGATGGATAGTCCATCAGTATTTCATATCACCCCAGGAGCCACCTTCTAGGAAGAGGACTGGAATTAAAAGGTTAATATTTGTTAAAAGCTGACATTTTTGTGTTCTTAAGGTTTCAGTTCCGGAGGGAGAATAAAAAATTTAATTTGCAGGATATATTTTAGAGTTGTGACTTGGAAAGCATATTTTGTTTACTTTGTTTGCTTTCTGAAAAATCTCAGTCTAGGAGAACATTGGTGTTAATCTAAGCCAATCGAGTTCCACTGAAGTCAAGATCTACTTTAGCTTTTCATCTGACAGTCTGTCCTTTACACTCTTATTAAGTTAGTGACTAGGTTAGACAGGCTGGTAAATAATTGCAAGGAAGATGGAAACACAGTTTACGTTTTAATTTCAGTCAATGTCTGTATTAATGTGTTAAGGTATTTCTCTTGGCCCTACAGCTATATCTGTGTATGGTCTTAAAGATAAGCGCCGAGTGAAATTGTCTGAGAGACACTGAAACCAAGGCGGTCCATAACCAGGCAGTAGCTCCACTTCCACGCTTGAAGTTCTCATGAAGAACTGTACCCTCACACTTCCCAATAGATTAAAGTCTTCTGCAACACAGAAGAACAAATTCACAGCCAGTCTAATTCTGTCAAATCAATGGAATACTACCAGCAGAAAAATTCTCACTATTTTAAATTTGTACTTTGTAATTCAGACCCCCTTTTTCATTTGATATGGTAGAAAGGGCAAGTAAATACCTTCAGGTGATTTAAGCACGAGTCTACTATTGCTTCTGCATGATAATTTCTTGGTAGCTTTTGTTCAGCCTAATACAGTTAATTTTTCTCACTCCATAGATACTTAATATTGATAACTGCATTTTAAAATACGGACATGCATCTTGATATTATTTGCAAATCAAAATCAACTAAAGACTATATAATTATAGTTGTATCAAGATTAGAATGACACCCTATGTGTGTCAGTAATGTTTCATTAGTGACCAGTGGATTGTCAAGTACTATTTTTCAGTGTTAACTGGTGTGACCTAGCAGGATTGCATTTTCTAGAATTCTTATCAACTTTGGATAGAAAGGTACCCCATATGAATGTGCTTTGTTATTATGTTACTGCTTAAGACTGATGGATATTTTTTAGAATCCCCAAAAATACATGTTAAGGTTTCAGTATCGGCAAATTTATTGCAGTACTACACTGCTGTTTTTTTCCCATTAATATAAAACATAAAAATTTAATCTTGTTTAACTAATTAAACCTCAGTGTTGCATATAGAATATTATAACGTCATTTCAAAATATTAATAATGATAAAGCATGTTTATTTTTCTGAAAATAAACCTAATGTATGAAAGAAAAGGATGAAAAGTACCTGTTACAGATGCTGGTAAATCAAGCAATTTAAAAATGATGGACTGGGTTCTGCAATCCTTTTTTAAAATTCCAGTTTTCTTGCTCCTTGGGTAACCCCACTGATTTCAATAAAGATCATTTGGCAGTTAAACATGATAGTATAAAAGAGGGTACCAGTATCTTTCTCAGTGGGAACTGGTAACAATTCTGGGAAAAATAATTTCACATATTGTGAGTCACTACATATTATTCTTTATTCTTCCTATTAACTCTTTCTTCCCAATAGAAAGGTCACTATCTCCTGTTTCAATTTGATTCCAAGCAGACTGAGGAGTTTGGTAGTTGTATTTTATGACCAGGAAACACACAACATTTCTACAGTGCCTCTCAAGCGCATCTAAGGAAAATACACAATCACATCTATCACATCAGCTGCAGGTGGCATCATGAAACACCAACATTATCACCACAGTACCACTGGTAGCAGTTAAAGCTCACCTTAAAATCATAACTGCTTTTCATCTCCCTGGGTTGTTATCCTCTTAAAAATGTATTTTTCTCTTAAATTAATTCTTTGTCAGAGGGACGATAACTGAAAGAAGAAAATTGGAATAATTTGGCAGAAATATTGGAACTGAAAAATTATTGAAGCCTGACTGTAAGGTCTCATAGCTTTTCAGCATGGGGCTTTCTGGAGGCACAGGGGGTGCAGAGGCTGCTGCTGGTCTCTCCAGAGGAGCCAGGTCCCCATGAATATAAAGCTTCACATTAACTCTGCTCTGTAGAGAGGGTGTAGAAGCTGACAACATGGAAGATTCACAGTAGATTGTTGCAGTCCGTGTAGTTTTGGACTTTCTGTAGATGAGCATTTCATTGCTCTATTATACTCAGTAGTGGAGGAGGAAACACCGAAAAAAATCCAAGCCAACCACCCCAAAATACTTTAAGGTTCAGTCCAGCCATTGTCTTTTCCAAGTAAAAAAATGGCTATCAGGATGCTTATAAGCATTTTCTTTTCTCATCACACCAGCCTCAAACTTTCCTCATGTTCCTAGAATAAACTTCTATCTAAAATGAGACCTTCACAAATGGCTTCTAATTTTTCAGCATCTGAATTGATACATTCACAATGACATTCAAGTTTTACTTCAAGACCAATTCCATGCTCTTTTCTACTCTGTAAAATAAGAACACTGTCTTTCAGCTGTTTCAGGAACCTGTGAGGAAAGAAGATCCAACTACCCATAGCACTTGATCTGTAACCCATAAATCTTACAGTAAAATGCTTGGAAAGGGCTAAGGACTTCTTGTTTTTCACCTGATAATGATTTTAAATGAATGATGTATCCTCTCTTTATTTTCTTTGGCTAAGAAAAACAAGGGAGAAGATGATGGAATGGGAAAAGATGGGACTTCTTGCCCTTTTTGTAGGGAATGAATTTGTTCCAGTGTTAAGAGTTTTCTATTACACTAATGATTTATTTGCTAAGGGAAGAGCATAAAGTGGATTAAGACAGGACTTAAGCTGCTTTCTAGGCAGATAGAAGAGCCCCAGTGGGCACCTACTCCACCCAGATTTTGCTGTGATGGCTAAAATCTAAGTAGATCCCATAGGATGATACAGGGTAATCCCAGAGTGTGTGAGCCTCGTTGGAGGCGATAGAGCACTAGTAATAAGGAGACAGTCCCTCGAAAATATAATTGAAAACTAAAAATGATTTTGAAGTGTAGAAGACTTGAGTAAGGAGGTCACAGAGAGTAGACATTCTCTGTCCCTAGTAGAGAAGAGAAAAATACAGATTTCACTTCACAGTACTTCTTGAGCTTAAACTCAGACAGTGCCTGTACTTATCTGGGTTTTGTGTTTGGTTTTTTTTCTAAAATTTCATTTCAGAAACATTGCAGAATCAGCTCATGTCTCTCTACATCTTTTGACGTTGATTTGCCTCTGTAATGAGTTACATGGGATTTGTAGCTGATTTATTCCCCTGCTACAACTGTCCCTGGGTTTCTTTCTGAAATTTCACAAGAGAAAGTCACAATCCACAGCTTGATTACAACTGGGTTAATGCTAGAGACATGTCACAAGTATTTTAATTAGTAGCAAAACCAAATTAAATTACAGGATAAAATACTGTCATATCTTAACACAGGTCTTTAGGGGGGTCAATAATTTCATGCTTTGCCAGAGATGAGTGCTGTTAATGTTAACATTGATTAAAGTACTGAAGGTAATACTTTTTAGATTATGGTATATGTCATAGTCTTTCTTCTGGCAAGATGATGTATTTAGTTGCTGCCTGCACAACATAGTGAGATGATTACCTTACCAGCTATTATGGAGATAAACTACCACAGGGATATATATCTGTATATATGGAACACTATATATCTGCTTATTAGTACAGAGAATGAGACAGGAATTGTTGTGTGTCTCCAAATACATATATGTGAGAAGAGAGAGAGAGGTAGATTGACTTCTGCATCCAAAAACATTTAGCTGTTGACAGAGGCAAGTTGCTTCTTAACCAATTCACCCACGTGAAAGAAGCTGATACCTTAGGGTAAAAAATGGAAGAACGTGAAGGTGAAAATGAAGACGTCTAATTCTGGAGATATGTAATAGAGAATATCATAACTGGTAAAAGCTGAGAATAATATTAAGTTGTTCTTAAGACATGTTCTGACAGTTTACAAAATGCAATGTGTTAACATAAAAGTTTCAAAGAAATTATGTGAAGTTTTGTCTTAACATGTGGCAAACCTAGATAAAAATTTAAATATTTGATAGTTTAATTATTAAAACCTGTGTTTGATTTTAGATCAATCTAAGAGCTATTTATTCCAAAAATTTGTACTTTTCTGTGAGTCTAATCTGGTTAAGAGACTGTACATCCAAATGTTTTCTCACTTTTATCTACATCAAATCAAAGATGCTGTCTCCCTGTCTTTTATTTAGTTCTCTTACCCTCAAAGTATCTGTCAGAGAGAAAGAATCTACAGCAAGATTATATGATAACAGGTTCCAGACAAGACAAAATATTCTGGTGTTTCCTCCTACCATAATTTTTCCCTTCTTCTATTTTTAGTCCCAGGTCAACTCACCTCAAGGAGAGGAGCTGCTATGCACATGCTCCAGTGATCTCTTAATCAGTGTAGCATCTGAGCTTCAGCAGGATTGTTGAAACAAGGCTTGGTGAAAAGGACGGAGAGAGTGGATGTGACCTCATCCTCAAAACAGACCAAAGCCTTTCCTGGATATTAGAACAAATGGAACTGGTACCTGAAGGGCAGTGACCTTTAAAACACTACATAGATGTGAAGATGGATAGGGGATTGTGTGATAATTCTTTTTAGTAATTCCACGCTGGGTTTTTATAGAGCAATTTCCATGTGTTGAGCACTTATTGAAGGGGTTTGGAGAACTGGCAGATAACTACAGACTGTCAGAAAACTTCCAAAGCAATTAGTGGAAAGCACATCTGTCTCAATTATCTCCTGAGATCATGTGGTATCACATAGGCATAGGGTAGAGAAATATTTTTTTTTCAGAGTTCCTACAAAACATAAGAAGTATTCAATAAAGAACATTCCTTTGGCCTAAGAAGAAAATTCTGCAGGTGATGTGAGAGGTTATGTTCACAGGTAATGCTTGCAACATGACAGTTACAGATGCCCAGGAGTTAATTTATTGAATCTAGAGGAAAATGGGGCACTTCATTAATTTTATCATGAAAAATCATTTAGAAGAAGAACTGGGGATCAAATCATGTTTTGGTATTCTCCAAAAAAAAAAAAAAAAGAAAATGTTACACTTTTCAGACTGTGAGGGTGCAAGGAGGAGCCAATTCCTCCCTGGGCACCAGGACCTGTGAAGGGACCCTTGGGACATGACCTGTCCTGCTGCCCCAGCAAAGGATCGGGGCAGACCCCAGCCCAGGCCTCTCCGTGGGGATGGGCTAAGGCCAGACCAGGATGTCACCTCATTAGTAATGGATTAGGATTAGGTCTGATGAGGATACTCAAGTAGCTTAATAATATCCCATCAGATCTATATGGTATGTACCTTTATTACCACTTTTTCCTGCTGATACACTCTGTATTTGATACATATCATTGATAAATATATTTGATCTACTTCTCTTCTGTTTTCTCTCAACTACTCAGATTTCCTGGTGGTAGCAAGTGAGGAGAAACTGTTTCATTGCTTACCAGTAGTCTTAGTCTCATACATAAGAGTGGTAAAGGAAGGTTCATTGTAATTCTGCAGGTTTATGAAGGTGAGAGGCAGCACAGTGTATAGATTGCTCACAGTTTCAGATGTGCTATCTCTGTGCTCAATATGAAAATATGTTATCTGGAGGCAGAAATTTGCTGTGCATTTAAACCAAACATACTTCACTAGGCTTACTGATCTCCAGTAAGAGTCAAGAAAGATACCTACCTTAGAATTATTGTTTAAATGTTTATAATGGTACAAAGAGAAAAAATGACAGTTGTTTAGCCTGGAGAAGAGGAGGCTCAGGGACCTCATCACTCTCTACAACTATCTGAAAGGAGCTTGTAGTCAGGTGGGGGTCGGTCTCTTCTCCCAGGCAACCAGCAACCGAACAAGAGGGCACGAGCTTAGACTCTGCCAGGGAAGGTTTAGGCTGGATATCAGAAAAAAGTTCTTCACAGAGTGAGTAATCAGGCATTGGAATGGCCTGCCCAGAGAGGGTGTGGATTCACCATCCCTGGAGGTTTTAAAATAAGACTGGATGTGGCATTTAGTGCCATGATCTAGTAATCACGATAGTGTTGGATTAAGGGTTGGACTTGATGATCTTGGAGATCTCTTCCAACCCAGATAATTCTATGATTCTATGATTCTATTGGGGTAAGCATCAGTTGTCAGAGACATTTTTCAAACAGGGATAAAAGGCTCAGAAGTGGTTCAAGTTTCAGGAATCTCCTTAGTTTAGTATCAATATGTTCTTGGAGTTCTTTTTTGTTAATAGCTCTATGAGAGAAAGGGTTGGGAGGCAAATTCCCCTTCCTTTAGGTATGATTTGTTGTTAAAAGCTTCTATCAAATATTTTGATAAATTAAGAACAGTCTCTTTGTCACACACTCATGCAGAAGATTTTGAAACATCCTATTGTACAGTGGTTGTGAAAACTGTGGCTTCCTGCAGAGAAAAGGAAGCAAATTCACGTTTCAGTGTCTATCTGCTACTCTGAGTTTATGGGGTTCATCTAGTTATTATCAGACTGTTAAAGACAGTGCTGTATCAGAGCCAGGACCTTGTCATAGTATTTACAATTGCCATTTGCTTAGAGATTCTTTCATAGTAGATTGTAGTATCCTCCTCAAATACAAATAATGACATGAGATGAGAGATCCCTTTTGTTTAGCAGTTGTTACTCAGTACTACAAGCTATTGAATGTGATGGTGTTTAGTAACCAAATGAAGTGTAGGAGCACATCTTTATTTTGCTCCCATTAAGCCCTCAATAAAGTTTCTGCAAACAGAAACAACATAATACTCTTTTTTTTTCAAGGAATGATTAATATTTTTTGCCTCTGCCACTCACTGACCAGATCAAGTCCATTCTATTTCTCTTTTTCATTCTTCAGTGAGTACAAATATTGATTTAAATGCCTCAAACATATCTTGATATATCAGTCTGAGCCATCACTTTCCTTATGAACACAGCAATTTATAATCAGGCTTGATTTATGTATGCTGATGTGTTCCAGGGGTCAGACAACTGAAAGAGCTCCAGTAAAACGAGATACAAAATGAGTAAGCCATAAAAGTTACCTATTGGCATTTGGTTTGTGTTGTGGGTTTTTTTTTCTTATTTAATGTGATATTCTTCCATGCTAATTTGTGGTATGTTAGACTTTTAGTCATTTCTTTCCTAAATCAAGGTTCTTTCTTAATGTGTAGACTCCTTTAAGCTATAACAGTGGGAAATTTCATGCAGGTGTGTGATTATTCATCTCATCTGAAGTGCTCTATAAAACTCAATGTCTGTTGCAAATTAAAAGCAAGGAATTTATATTTTTTATCTCAAGCACTAGAATGAAAAGGTTCTTCTCATTGAGAAAGAAGTTTTGTAAGTGAATGAAATCTGTACTATACAGACATTAAAGTTATTCGCTGGGAATAACTCTTTTTTGGTAAGATGAAAATATTTTTTCTGTGTTAAGCCATCTAATTTTATTTCTTTCAGCTATGAACTCTGCCTGAATTTTTCATAAAAGCGTAGCAGATATGTACATAAAAATATATAACATTGCAGTTACAAATGAATTGATAAAATCTATTGATAAGAAATAGTATCAGGAGAATTTTTCATTCCCAAAGGATACATACTGTAGTTTGAAAATCATAGAAATACGTGCTGCAGTGAAAAAGGGTGAAATTCCCAGCATTCTAGGAATCCCATTAGGGTCACTGCCACCCAAACTTGAACATGTGAAGGAATTGTTTCCAAGATAAAGGATTATTTTTGTATTTTTTTTAATTTTTCCTTTTTTTTTAATGAGAAAGCAAGCCTCAAAACTGGAGATATTGGAAGTAGCATTGGTTAAAGATGCTTTTGGAGATGAGGATCAGGAAATAAGACTAGCTGAACCGAATCCAGTACAGTTAACGAGGCTACTGGATAAAGCTTAGGACTTCTACAGACTTCATGATTGAAGCAAGTCTTAGGAAAGCATCTAACAAAGAAGAAGGAAAAGACTCTCATTTCTGAAAAATTCTTCATGAAAGGAAGCAAACCTGTTTGTATGTTTGCTGCTGAAATTTAGATTGTAAATTTGTACATGACCCACCCAAATTTCTTCCATAATACAGTAGATGCTATATTAGGATTTTGCAGTTCCAGAGTGCTCCACCTGAGAACTGATCAGAATGACTTTAAAAAATGTCTTTACTAGCAGATCACTTGTAAGAGTAAGATTTCTTATGCAGTCTACATACTATGCTTTCTCTCTTCTCCTTCAGAGTATGTGTGTATTTCCCATCACTATATTTTCTATTAGGGCCACTTGTATATCCTAAAATTATCTTTGCTTTTTGTTAGAACTCTACTTATATGCCTACCAGAGGCAGATGAGCCAGAGCACAGGCTGTGGTAGAGCACAGTTAGCAGAGATTTCTGCTGTTCTGCCGCCTATAATCAGCCTTACTGAGTAGCAATTTGTAATAACCCAGGCAAAGCATATCCTGAGGTATTATTTCTTCTGCCTATCCTTATTATTTGCAATAGGACTTTGGCATCTTAATACAGTTTTTGTTTCCCTGCTTTCTCTGCTTGGCCAGGAAAGTAGTTTGTGTTGTGCTTCCTGGCTGCTGTGGACGTGATCAGGATTTAGCCCTTGCTAATGGTGGTAGTAACATTCCTCACAGAGTAAAGGCATGGAGATTAAATAAAAGCAGTCCAATCTTGAAGGCTGCTTGTTTGACTGTGAGTTGAAGCACTTGCCTAATAGAGACAAGGCTAATTCATACTTTCATATTCTTTTGGGGTTTTTTTTTACACATATATGTTCACACACTGGGAAAAATCAGAAAATTTAAAGAAAGATTGAAGGCTGAGTCTATGCTGATGTAGCACCTAACCAAAGAATATTAAATTATTCCCTTTCTACCATTACATTGACAATGTGACTTATTGCCCATGATTTCTTCATAAATTCCTCATTCCTTTGATCAGAGCAGTTTTACATTTCATATTTACCCTGGATTACATATATCCCATTTCTAATGTATCTTGAAAGACTATTAATTAACTTCAATATAAACCCTCCAAAACCAGAAGGTCTGAGGGTCTGGTGAAAAACATATTTGAAAGTTTTTTTGTTGTAGAATGACTGGTATGACCATAGAGCTGACGAGCCCAGTTTTCATAGACCAACTGTATAATGCATCAGTGTTTATGAACATCGAATGACTGCATTAAGAGGCTTACCTTAAAACTTAAAGGATGACAGCAGTGATTTTAATTCTCTGTACTCTATAATCAATTAACAAATTATTATGAAGCTGCAGATGGTGTTTTTATTTATCACTGAGACACTATTTAAATTTTAGAATTAAATTATTCTTTAGCTATCTTTGTACATATTGTAATTTATACATAACCACTAGAAATCAGTGTCGCTAAATGATCCTGAATCTGTAATCCAAAATATATTACAGTAGGTGATTGTCAGTCTTCAGCTGCTGACTTGATTGCATAGTACTTTGACAAGCAGATGTTACTAGGGAGACATTAGCATCTTAGATACTTTTTTATAACCCTTATTTACGGGTAAATATTCTTCCATTACTTAGTTTCTGAAATATAATCTTATTAAAGAAAATGTCAAGGTTTTTTTCCTTATGTTCCCATTATCTCTTTTTGTACGAAGGTGGGTTGTATTTATTATTGCTGTTACGCGAGGTTTGAGGCAAATCTCCACATGGTGGTAATACATTCTTCTTTGATCAGATAAATTCTTTTTAGGCTTTATCATAACATTTCCATAGTGAAGTCAGGTTCTTTTGCAAATTAAAATACTATGAAAGGGTTTTGACAGTTACAGAACTGAATGCTATCTACACCCAGTAACTAGGACACACAAACCTTTTTCTGTCCAGATAATCTTACAATATCACTTCATTACAAAATGTCACATCAGGAATAGCATTTTAGTTTTTTGCATGTTGCTTATTTCCTTTTTAAAGCAAAAATTTTCACATCTTTCCAACTTTCTTCATAATAAGAGATTCAGCATAAAGAGCACATTGTATTTGTGCTGTGCTCTGATTCTTTTATCAAGCACTTGCTATGTTCCAGATAATTTTAACAAATGTGTTAGTGTGTAACAGTTAGAGTTATGGCTGCACAATTTATTCAGTCCATTTGCTGAGTTCCTAGTGATGATAATATGAAGTCTTTGTGTGGAATGAAAGATGTACTGCAGTTCGCACCTGCTGTTAGGGTCTCTGCTAATTTACAGTTTCCTATGATGAATGAGAAGTGGAAGTGATTTCTTTAGTGGCTTTCTCCTTGCTCTGCTGCGGAGAGGGTTTTGGGGCAGGTTTACCATGCATTTTTAGAATCTGAATAATCTACATCTTATTTTTATTCTTCAACTTGCATGGCATTCTTATTGGAGTTATTACTTCTGTCTAAACTATCTCACAATATATTTCATACTACTAGAAACTTACATAGGCTAAATATATACTTAGGAATTGATTTCAAAACAGTAACGCACTTTTTCCCTACTAGTTTTATACCATCTGATCAGATGTCTACATTCTCTACTGAAGTTAAAAACAGACTTCTCAAATCCATCCTATTCATGTGCTGTCAAATACCTCCATGTCCAGAGGTCTGCAAAACTGACAGTAGATGAGTACGGGTTATCTAATCGTAGGTATATGCTGTGTATTTCCCTTCTTAACTTTCAAAAGTTCAAGCGGAAAGGTTAGAATATCGATGAAGGCACTGGGTGATTGGTGTACATCCATTCAGTGAACATGGCCCCTCTGTTGTTTTACGTGGAGTCTATACTGGTTTCAATTTGTATTTTTCCTTTGAAAGTCAGATGTCATGTTTTTGTAGTTTGGTGGTGTTTCACTTTTTTTTAGTACAAATTGTTGTTTGTATGTACGTAGTATGCTATGGAGTTGATATAACCAATTTTAGACTTTAATATGAGTTCAAGGCTCTCAGAGGTGTGTTGTGCCTGACCCTACTATCTGGCAGAATCCAACAGTAGTTGAAATGACAGTTCTACCTTAAAACATTATCAAATATCCAGTGCGGGGTATTTTTGTCTCGAGCCTTTTCACTTAATTTCAGAATTCTCTAACAAAAGCTATACTCTTAAAGCTATTGTAAAGAATAATGTCAAACCAATGTAATTATTGTTCAAACATTTTCCATATTCCATAATGTATGATCTTTTTTTCATATTCAGGTGACATTTCTGTTTCTGTTGGACCAAGTGAAATGAGTTTAATACTTTTTTTATTGGATTCTATTTCTAATAACTAGAAAGAATTCCATTCTTCTGTTCTCTACAGCACATGCTTTAGCATAATGCTCACCTTTAGTTTGCAGAAGAAATGCAGGCTGAATGCTTACTGCTCAAATGAACAGGAAATAAAAGGTCCTTTTTTAATTCGATACATGTCCTGATGTCATGAATAAGGAGAATCAGAGTATTAAGAAGTGAGTGGCGTCCTGGGTCATCTTACAGCTGTAGAGTCAAGCAGTAAGTTGTCTGTGAGTCTTTATCACAAGGGTATACACAAGAGAATCTCAGATGTAGTTGTCTGTTGTAATTGGAAAGGAGCCTGTGACAAATAAAATTTTTGGAGGGTAGCTACTGCATTTTGGATTCTAAAATGTGATGGTAAATGAGTTCCTGTCTTGAGCTGTAGTCATTCATAAAATTGTTTTGTGGACTCTTGCACAGCTACAGAATCACTGTGCGTTGATTATAGTGCTTGGTATAGTGGGTGCAAACTCTGGTATAAAATATAATGGTCTTAGAAATATCTGACATCAGTGAATCTGTGGGTACAAAGCAGTGCAAAACATGTTTTTTCACAATAGAATATAAGTCAAAAACTAACAAGATGTATAAATCACTTGTTATGTGTGAATACTGGTAAGAGAAAAGAAAAAAAAATAGGATTATCAACAAGCCACAGATTCAGGTTTTCTTATATTAGAAGACATTAATCTACCTGCAGAGAGGCTGAATATTTGTGTAGTTAATGCATTTCATTTGCTTTTTACCAGTGTATCAAATTATTTCAAGTACCTATTCAAGAAGTCAGCTGGGCAAGATGTTAGCCTAATTAAAAGTTCGTTCTTATTTCAGGGGAAACTGTACTTTTTTTTTTGTGGTCTGTATTGGCAGGTGGTTCTGTCTCCATTGGAGACAAACATATCGTTACAACTGAATGAGATACAAAAGCCAGGTGATTCGAATATCTAACTGATAAATTGTAAATTGCCAATCTATTAAAACTGATGAATTGTGCCAGTTCCTTACAGACTCTAAAGCTACCACAGGAAACAACTGGTTAAGTCATGTATTTTTTTTTAATATTATTAGAGGTACATGCGAGACTGGGCTTCTTTCAGCTGTGTATTCTGATCTTTCTTCAAAGCAGTCTTGTGGAAAATTTCCCAACTATATGAAAGTTTCTTTTCCAAAGTCATTATTATTTGTATTTTTCTAGGCCCTAGAAGACACCACCTATACAACACTGGGGTGTTGTGTGGACATAGGCAGGGAGAGCATCTACAGCTCCACAGTGCTTAGAGAGCTAATGGGCAAATCGGGCAAAGGCAACACTTGATTTTACAAATGAAGGAACTGAGACAAAAGGACATTAGGCAATTTACAGACTATATCACAGCCAAAAACTGAAACAGCCTATACTTGTTCCTCATATTTATCTAATACCATTTCTAAATCTATCTACTAGATTCAGATCACTGAGTTCTCATTATTCTCCTGCAGCATAAACAGCTCCTTCCTAACTACACATAATGAAGTCTTTTCTCATCCTCCTGTTTTCAAGGCTGAATGATTCAAATCTCAAAGCTTTTTCTCACAATAAAGATTTTTTTAATCCATAAATACACCTTGTAGACTTCCAGGCATAATTTCAGTTTTGCTTTTAAAGAGCTTTTAGTAGCTGTGTTTTAAAAGAGAACATTTAAAGATTTAAACATTTATACTGAAGATGAGGGGAATTACTATATTTTTGTGGAGAAGGATTTTCTGTTTTGCCAGTGTTTCATTTTTGAAACAGAACTGTGTCACAATCACCTAGTTCAAAGGAAATAAGATAGCGAAACAGTAATTGCACAGCCCTGAATGAAATATTGGCTCTGTTAAAGCCAACGGCAAAACTCTCACAGGTGACAATGAGACCTAAATTCCAACCATAGTTTCATTGCCATTGGAAAATCCATGCTGAAGCACATGACAACTCTCCCTTGTGCTGACTGGCTTCTGCAACAGTAGAGGAAAGTCAGAATGAGAATATATGGACTCCATCTCTTTCCCAAGATTTGCTTTCCCAGTAAACTGCACAGAATCATAAATATATTCTTGATATTTAAGCTAAAATCAGAAGAAAGGGTAGATTTTTCAGTTAATTACTCAGGAATATATGCTTATATTCTACCAGCTTTATTTAGAGAATATTGTATGTGTCCAGTGGACTAAAACTGCAAAGCTGCCCATTGTATGTACATAAATATGTTATTCAAACACCTCTGCTATGAGGATAGGCTGAGAGAGCTGGGGTTGCTCAGCCTAGAGAAGACAAGGCTCTGGGAAAACCTTAGAGCAGCCTTCCAGTACCTGAAGAAGCTACAGGAAACCTGGGGAGGGTCTTTTTACAAGGCCCTGTAGTGATGAGACTAGGGAGTATGAACTTTAAATTGAAAGGGGTAAGATTTAGATCAGACATAAGGAAGAAATTCTTCACGATGAGGGTGGTGAGGCACCGGCACAGGTTGCCCAGGGAAGTTGTGGATGATCCCTCCCTGGAGGTGTTCAAGGCCAGGCTGCAGGTCCTTGAGCAGCGTGGTCTAGTGGGAGGTATGGCAGGAGGGTTGGAACTGGATGATCTTTAAGGCTCCTTCCAACCCAAACCATTCTATGATACATTACACATATAGATCCTATGCTTATATTCTATCAGCTTTATTTACAGCAGTTTATATAGTTCAGGCAGCCTAAGAAACTGCTAAGTCGCCCATTATGCCTATTTTGACATTCTTTTTAGATACCTATATATCCTTCAAAGTAACACTTTAAGTTATGGTTTCTTTTTTTGCTTTGAATATCTAAATTCTGTTGAAATCAATCCAGACAAATTATTTCTTGTCAGATCTGTTATGTAAATTTGAGTTCCATCATTTACTTTAAGCATATGGTGTATATTCTAGAAATATTAATAACCTTACATAAATCCTCATCAATGTCCTATTTAATGTAATTTTGTGTCCTCTTAAACACCACCTTTCTTATATCCAAAAGGTGCCTAATCATGATTAGATAAGGAACATGAACGTGGCTGGAGAATTTCAAGTTTTGTCCACAGCAGGAAAGCCTTACTTCCAACTATCTTTGATTAATAATATTAGTTAGTAATAAATGCATGATTTTGGGGGGAAAAAAAAGAGATTTGAGGTAATGGTGAAATTTCACACGATTTAAAAAGTTTTCAGCTTCATTTGGAGTTATTATTGACCTGTTAATGAAGAAAAATAATTAAGCTATGCAAGTTGCTGTAGCTTTATTAACAACAAAATGGGAATTTAAGCAAGATACAAATCCAGCTTGTAGACTCTAAAAATATGAACTAAAAATCACTGCCAGACCAAATAATTTCAAAACTGAAGAGAGGACTGCTCAAAGTAATGTCAACCATCTGGAAGAGAGACAGTGTAAAAAGAAAAATTTCTCTGTCCAAGTTATCAACTTTTTCAAAGCTTGTAACAAAAACATGAGCTTGTCATTTTGGCAGAAGTTCAAACAACAAAGCTGTGAAATGAACTGATAACTAGTCAAGGCCACACACACCATGGTAATGAAGTGCAGTAAGATACTGCTACTGGTAATAAATGGGAAGAGAGTTGTAGGCAGATGGTCAAGGCAATGGGAAGAAAGGAGACTGGCAAAGAAATCCACCTAATAAAGCATGTAGTATGAGCAAAATAAAGGTGGGGGTTTTTTATGCGTAGTCCCTACTGGCTAGATCAATTTTGCTTGGGGATTAACTGCAGCAAAGAAACCATTTCTGGATGTTCAGTAGGAGGAAAAAAAACCCAGAAATAAAAACAACTTGGTTCCTGATTCTCTTTTTTTCAGGACATCTTCCAACACACATGCCCTTAGAACATCAGAAGCCTTGTCCTGTTCCAGGACATGGGTCATAATCTGAAGAAGTACAAGATTAGAAATCAGATTTTGCTCTACTTTACCTGTTGTCAGAACTGTGTATTGTGCTCTTTAGAGAGGCCATGTGTTCTGGTAGAATGGTTTAAAAGGACTGGAAAGGAGCCTGTAAGTTACCAGGCTGTGACTATGCATAGGTGGCTGGTTGTGTGACTCTGAGGAAATAACCTCTTTCCCAGTGAAGGTGGTCACTAAAAAGGCTGTGGCCAAACGTAACTTCAATCATATAAGGCATTTTAATGCAGGTCCAGGTAAATAAAGGAATTATTTAAATATAGATGTATTTCTTGTACTTTCCTGAAATACAGTCTAATTTTTTTACACTTACACATGCTCTCTCTCACTCACTCCCCACCCCACTCTTTCCACCAGCACAGACCAGAGCTGTAGGAACTCCTGCCTTTTACTTATGTCCTTGTAGTCCATAGAACCTGGTGTTCTCACAAGGTGCAAACGTCTGGTTGTTACAATATAACCTCTTTCTCTGTTTTTGCACTTTGTCTTATTACTAAAAGAGATTATTTTAAAGTATGTCTTGATTTTTGTGTCAGTATGTGCGTCTGAGATTGTTGGTGGTAATTATACGCTCTGTTTTGAAACTGGCATGGCTATAGTGGCTGTTTCAACGAGGTTTGCAATTTCTTATTAGAACTTCTTATACCATGGCCTACAGAAAATCGTTTCTGCCTGCAGCACTCTTCAAAGCTGCTCATGCAGTCAGTCCAAAATCCTGTAATTACTTTGTTGAAGCAGGGGCACGAGGCGTTCGGTGTTCTTTTAGTATACTCATAGCACATCAATACTTAACCTCTGTTAATTGGAGAAATATTGCTTGGCTTAGCTGTGTGATGTCTTTCACAGTCTATAAGCAATGTTTCTTCTTCAAGAGATGTTTCTGAAATGGGAAGAAACTCAGCATTGACAGAAAACGCAGTGAGTCACACATGATAGTCACTCACACATGATGTGACCTATTTCTAAAGTAAAGTTCTGTATAAAATTTTGTCTGAAATAATAACTCTAGAAGTGACATTTGCCCTTTAGATATACCGATACAAATAAAAGGTAAATTAATCATAGTGAATGAGTCACTTTAAAGATTACAAGCTTCCACAGTATTGTTATTATGAAAGTTTTGTTCCCTGAAGATGCTCTACACCTGATAAGGTGTTAGAAATTTAATTGAAAAAGTTTAATAAAGAATTAAAATTATCATGTGCCCTTTTGCAGAAATACAAATGAACTGAGAGATTCTTTGTAAAAGAAGCTAAGTTGAATAGCATATTCGCATTCCTTTGAATACCATATCAACTTCTTGCTATTGTTAATAAAATTCTGGTTGGTTTACTGGATGGAATGATTTTAAAATAAATAGCTTCTGTGCAGATATTACAAAGACTTCAGTATCACTAGTTCACAGTGTTGAGATAATGGGAAAGAAGATACACTTAAAGGTCATTGCTTATGCTGTAGTTATATATCTTACAATGCCTGAATGATGTTTTTAAAAGTATAACTCAATACTATAACTTGCAGGATTGATATTCTTTCAGATGCTGACAAACATACATTTATCTAGATAATGGAAAGTATTCTTTTTTTAGATATGTTTTCATATAAATACAACATATAGTGCATTCAGCTGTGACTCATGAATAAAACTTGAAGATGCATAAGAAATTGGAGCATTCAAATCTGATTTTCAACTGAACGGAAAAAAAGTTTGAATTGAATTTCTTTAGTCAATTGGGAAGAGGTGATTTCATTTAACCCTTTCTGTGTTAAAAATACTTACCAAACTATAAGTCTAAAGATTTTTTCTAGAGGTTTTCAAAAACACCCGAGAGAATCAGCATTTAACTCCCACTGAAATAAAGCAGTAAACCTATTGAATTGCCAACAGAACTATATACTGAACTACTTTAGTCTGAAAGGCACAGGACAGCTACATTCCATATCCTTCACTGGGTTTTTGTTCATTTGTCTATTCCACTCTTTTGTATGAAGATGTTAAAGATTTTCACTGATGTTACACTTCACCACAATGATACTTTCAAAATATACCTTTATAATTTCATTACGTTTTACTTCAACCTTATATTATTTGTAACGGGAGCACTTAATCATGGGTTTTCAGATGAGGAAATTGTAAGAAACCAGAAAATATGGTCTTCTAAGTTTCCAGTTACTAATATTCTTTAGAGTAGTTCTGAAATTCTCTCAAGCATTTTGTATGCTAAGCTACTAGAAATCATAACTAAGTCATCACAGGGTTATGTGTGAGCAGTGCATGTATAGATTACAGTAGTTTACATCTAAGTGCCATTTATGTGCCTAGATATGGTTCAGAAGTCTGTACCTACTCATTTACAATGAACACTTGTTCAGGCAGTAAAGATTAAAAAATAATTATACACACATTGTGAGGAGTAATATTTGTACTTAATTTGACTTACAGTACACCAAATAATAAACCTGACTAAAATTATAAAAATTTATATGTATAGTCATTAATATGTTTTTATAGTACCTTATCCATTTTTTAAAAAGCATATTAACTGAGTTTTAATGTTTGTAAAGCAGATGAAAGTCATGTAAAGCTAAGATAAAACCCAGTGAATATGGTTATTTAACAGTAATATAGATTGCTTTTACACTCTTTTGTTTGAGCCCGTTGTGATATTATGTATTTCAAGAGATGAAAAGAAGTTGAGCTACAATTAATTACTATGAATTGAAAGCATCAATTAGGAAGTGTGCAGTCCTTGGTAATGGAAAATGTAGATGGAAACAGTGCAAAGATGTTTGAATATTAATTATCCATTGATTTCAGGCTCTCATTATGTTTGAAAAGGAATATATGCTCTAATATGTCACATATGGATTCAGCTCTGCAGCTTCAGGCTGATGGCTTGATGTCAACATGTGGCTGAGAGGGACCTACTTGGAATAAGTCTACACACAGCTCATACTACAGAGCATCATGCTCTCATCAGGATAAATGCTCCTGTGCTGAGACCGTGCTGCCATGGCCAGGCTTCTGTCACTACTTGTAGTAAGATGTCCAGTTTTGGCACATTCATTTATTGCATTTGCCTTATCTTCTTCAAATTGTGGTGCTTGCACTGTTAAAATCAATGGGTGTTTGGCAGGTCAGCATGTGTAAAGGGAGGTGGCAATCTTGGGGAGAGGAAGCATAACTTCACAAACCGAGGTCATAAGTTATTACATGTGAAAAACAAGATGAGCATTATCCTGACCTCACGCGAATACAGAACATCCCTCTGCACTCTTTCTACCTGAGATGCAATAGGGACAGAATTGTCTCTGCAGACCAAGGACATTTTTCTCTATCACAAGAGTACTCTGAGTCCAACACACTCCCTAGGAATTTAAAGTACCTACAGAAAGAACCTTAGAGATGCTGACAGCAGTTCCCAGTACATCAGTAAATTTGCTGGGGCAGAACGTTCAACAAAGAGAATGAGAAAACAAATTTATCAATTCATATCCATTAGTGACTATCTATGGTGCTGTACACACATTAATAATAAAAAATGTTAGTCTTATAAAATAAAGCATCTGCACATTTCTGAAATATATTCTTTCTGTTATCAGTACCAAAAAACTTTGATAGACTATCATGTAATTTCCTGAGTATGTTGTTCCTTAGCTGAAGCACATATAATACATCTGCCATTAACAGGAAATAAATATGTGCCATTTTGGCATTAAGATTCATGTCCCAACTCGATATCACATCTTTTTTAATTTTTTTTAACCAATACCTTCAGTGAACCAGAATGCCTAAGGACTTGTATGATCAGATAACATTAGAAACACATGGAACAAAAATGCTTTTCCTTTCAGTGTCTTACCACCATCTGCTGCATTCCTTAGAGTGGTATTATTTCTACAGACTATTAATAGGAGTTATGCAGCAGCTTGGGGTGTTTCTAAATAATTAACTCAAAAAGTCATATTCTTGGCCATATATTTGAATATTTTTTTACTTCCTCAGACTGAAGCTGTTCTATATTTATTTCTTTCTGCTATTTTCTTATCCATATTGTGGTAGTTCAGACTGCTGGGTTGGACTTTTTAAAATAAAACAAAACAAAATCCAGACCCCAGTAGAAGAAACGAACACCTGTATTGAACAATATAGCCTTTAAAAGATGATGACTTTTACAATTTTCCAGCCAGTTTATTTGATTGTATGCGCTTAACATATTACTACTGTGAAATATGTTTACTCTTTAAATGGTTTACTTTCCTTCATCAAAAAAGTACCCATGCACGTGAAAGGATTTGGTTAGAAATTCCTAATATTTCCTCAAAACATCAGCTTTACATTTTTTGTTTTCTTCACACACATTGTGCAGTGTCTTGCAGAAAGCATTGTTCAGTACCTTGAAAAAGGTTTGGTATATTTTTCTTTTTAATATGTGTACCAATACACAAAAAGAAAAGGCCTTTGGAACTCGTTTGAGGTACTGAACAATGTCTTTTTACTGTTCATGTTTTGTACCCTCATCCTGAATTATTTAGTGGCTTAGACATGTGGTGGGAGATTGGTTTGTTTTATTGTAGAGAAGACGGATCCCCAGGAGGCAGATTAGAAGAAATAATTTTTATTTACTTTTAGAACTGTATATCTACTTCTGTCAATTGAAAAATATATGCCTCAAATTGTATACATGAATCTATTTTCCTAAACTTTGAGCTCTTCGAAGATTAATTTTACTAAGCTGCACAATAATATTACAGTTTATAAACTACAAATGTTTGTATGCTGTAAAATATAGGTTGATTCAAAGGAGCATGGTAGACCTTTGTAAAATAAGTCCTAAATGTGTAAGGTTCTTTATTCTTAAGGCATTAATAGGCACATAATGCAACTAGTGTAATGCATCTTTGAAGTGATTCTATCTCTGTTAAGGTTTAATAATTCATAGTATTTATTATTCTTGTCTAATAAATACAATGTTATTATTATTAAATAATAAGCTAGAAATTGACAACAGAATCAAAACCAACATAAAAATTAAGAAATAAACTCCACTTTCTACTCTTCCATTATTATTTTTTTAATCATCGTTGTGTATTACAGTCAGTGCTCCCTTTGGCGTCAAGTATTGCACTCTATAGTAATGATCTGAGTCCTCTATTACTCATAAAAAAAATCACTGTCCAAGCTGTTGAAACAATTATCCTAGTACAGAAGCTGCCTATGTTCCCAGAGAATCTTTTAAGAGATGGTTGTTAGGAAAGCAAACAAAGACAGTTTCACATACTTGTGGAATGCCATAGAACTGGCAGGGATATTAACAGCTCAGCATGATTCATTTGTCCTTCTTGAATGTTCCAAATCCATCAGTCCACATGACAAAATTCACATTTTTATTGCATTTCTGCTTCTTAGAAAAAAGCTGCATTTCCATTTTTAATAGATTTTTCAGCTTCCAGAGTAAGACTTAAATATATAGCTATTGCCAATCTCCTAGCAATTCTGCTTAATGTACGGCTTATTAGTTTATTTTTGTAACAGTGTGTATGTGCACACGAATGACGATTACTGAGCAAAGGGAAAGAGGTCTAATTAACCAGACAGTTAATTACTAGGACCACCAATCTTTTGTTTGGAGCAGTAGCATTTACATAATACTGCAATTCCAGTTTTTAGTCTGAAAGAAATAGTGCAGGCTCTCTATTAAATGGTGGAGTTGGAGGGGCGTGTCCTAAGCTCGCTTTTATCAAGGTAGATAGGAGTTTTATGAATAGGTGAGTAAAATCTGAATCAGTTACGAAAACTTATGGTTACTGTTAGGATGTATTTACCAGGTAGGTAGAGCTCTATTGCTAAAGCTGTCAATAACAGTCTATTCAAAGAAATACGCAGTTTTGCCAGTGTAATATCATTTTCTATTCCTTTGAGTCTTTCCAAACGGAGATTGTTAGTTTTTAAACCCCATGTGCAGCACAGTTAAGACAGCAAAAATCTATAGACCTGTTCTGATCCAGTAGAACTCAGCCCTGAAGAATGCCTATACAACCCAAGGGCTTGACTCTTAATTTGGTTTTTCTTTTATCTAGGAGGTGGTGTAGGAAAGAAACATTCAGCTGTTTAAACTGAGGTGTCTAGTCTAGGATCCTTCTCTAATCAGGAAAGAAGGGGGGCACATTGTTAAGGCAAAAAAATATCACCATGAGGAAGAAGAAGAGAAATGCAGTAACAGTTTATGTTTGCCTTGGAGGGCACAGATCGCTTTTTTTTGGAAAAAGACTCCATCTTGCAGGTTATTAAGAAAATAAGGACAAATAATCAAAACTAGTTACCTAGATTATCAGTTCTTAAAGTGAACTAACACAGGTCATCTCTTTAGGAGCAACAGCAAATTGCCACACGACTGCCTACAAAATGGAGTTTGGTGGAAGATCTAAAATTTCTCCAGCTGTCTTCTTCCTGCTCTGTGCTGATCATGGAAGGATCACCCAGACAGTAACTGCTTACTTCTGCTGATCTGGTCAAACAGGAGCTCAAGCTGTCCTTGAAACCTTTTTTTTTTCCTTTGTCCAGCCAAGAACGGATGAGGAAAAATTTGTATTTAGGAACTTGACTATTAAGAGGAGATTTTGTACTCACATTTTTATAGAGGGTATTAAGTTGTGTTTTCAATTTCAAAGTAACAGTTGTTCATTTCTCCCTCTCTTCCTGTAAGAAACATGTCCAAGTGTTACTGTCCCTTACAGGTTCACTTGATGAAATCAGTAGCCTTTGGCCCCTTGTTTTTGAGTTTTTGGTTTTCTCCACATTGACCAGATCATAGCCTGAATGTGACTTTTTGATTCTAATCCCAGATACCATAGCCTCCAAAAGAGCTTGGCGCAGGTAGTCTAGTTTGCATCCTTCTATAGCAGGAGTTATATTGTAACTCTCCTAAAATATTATTTCTATTCACATGTTGCTTCTCACAGTTAGTAGTCTTTATGCAAATTCTAGAGGGCATACCAAAGCTGTTCATGCTATACATGTTGTTGTCCCTGTTTTACAAGACATTCCTAACTCTAAGCAGGTTGATTCTATATATTTCTAAGCTCATTTACATCTCAATAGTATCACACCCCATGTGTTGCATATTTCTTTTGTTGAGGCTTGTCATTTGAGTGTTACCTTTGTATCCCACCTCAAGGTTTTACATAGGACTGCTTGTTGTCATCTTGTGATCTACTGAGCATTAATATTCTGCAAAGCACTATGGGGGTTGTGCTTCACTAAGCACATTTTCTGAAATGTCCTGAAAGCAGTTTTTTAATATAAATATTTGCTTAATATTCTGTACATTTAGAGTATTTTATCTGCATCAGTGCTTTACCAAAAGTAATTTAAATTCAATGGGAACTGATTATGCATAAAGAATCAACATCTTTCATAGTAGTTTTAACAATATACATATAGATTATAAAACTTATATGCCCAACTGGAAGAACATTTTGTGTGGTTAAATCCATGTCCAAACGTTTCATCTACTCCTACATGGATGTTGAATTGTATATTTAAGGGACTCTTCTGCACAACGTTGTGTTGTGTAGCTTGTAAAAGTTTAATTATGAAGTATACTTTGCATAATAGTCCTTTTTATTGTGATAGCAAACAATTAAAATAAATAGTGTCTCACAGAGGAACTGTTTTAGCTCTTCGCAGCTGGAGTAAACAAGCTGTTTTGTGAAAGTGGCATAACCCTCACAGTTTTTGAATTGTTTTGTTGTGAAGGTATTCTGATCTCACAGGTCTTTTGGAACATACTAGGCCTTGCTGGTTTTGATGGAGTGTACACAGACTTGCTGTGGATGACTTGAACATTTGGGTTGAATTAATCTCACGTGGTTTATAGATGAACACTGTAAACTGTTGATCTATTTTTTCTCTATTCCACATAGATTAGATACAGCTTTTGGGATGTAATAACCTAAACTCTGAAGAAGTCTTTCTGTTCCTGTTGACTATAGATATATCCTAGATAATTAAATTGGATGCCTAAATCATCTATAGGACTGAAATTAGGCAACATGGATCACAAACCTGTCCTTGTCCTACCTTGTGTGTTCCTGGGCTGCTGTCCTAAATCTGGACTGCTATCTGGGATGCCTAATAAATAGCCTGATCTTCAGATGTGGCCAGACCTCCAGAACCTCTAAATTTTAAGTCATATTTTTTGTTCTTTGAGCTTTTGAAAATAACGTTGAAGTAATATGGATTTTAGTACATAAATGTAAGCATTTGAAGTTTGAAACTTGAGATTCTCTTTGTTTCTACGTCTGTGAAGTAGACTTAATAAATACTTAAATACTTTAGACAGAGGTGTATTATTAATGTTCATTTATAATTGATGTTCACACAGTTTTTGAAGATTTAAAGTGACATACAACTGTTAAATATCACAATCACAGTAGCTCTACTATTGAAAAAGGATAACTTGAACAACAAACCCCACTTATTTTATTCTGTAATTGTATAGTTTCATCACTGAAGATTTTAAGGGGTTTGGTTTAATATTGTCCCAGTTGTGTAGTATCTTTAGCCTAATGTGTTAAATTACAGAGGTTGTTCTCATAACATTTTGAAGACACATTTAGAAATAGACTGATGTCCTACTCATAACTGAAAAAAAAACTTGTAAGATGTATCTGAAAAAAACCTTATAAGATGTATCCGTGTTGTGCACTTCTGAGATAGGCATCTGGTGTAGGCAACCTTATGATAAATTACAGCACCATGTGATAAACCACAGAGTTGTTGGAAAAACATTATTTTGCAACTCACGTTCACTATCACTGTATCTTTTTCATGTAGATTTGAAGCTTAATCTCTAAGTAACCTCTAAAATTGGTCAGCCTAACAGTTTCTTTACATTCTCAAAACCTGAAATCTCTTCCTGGAGCTGGATGTGCAGGAAAAGTCAATGCTTGTTTCAGTGACCGTGACAGTGTAAAAGAGACCATTCCCACACTTTCCGCAATTTCTTTAAGAGTGGATGTAGCAGACGAATAATGGACTTCTGAAGAACAAATAAGATGGGTGTTCACCTTACAATGAATTTTAATTTTTCTCTTCAAATTTTTCTAGTATTCTATAGAATATTATTAGTTAGCTATTATATCTTATGCATTCTCAAAGCTGGCAAAAAGTGTTAATGTATTCTCTTCCCTTCTGCCTTGCAAGTGCTTTATAATTGCAATAGACACATATTCTACTTCTAGGTAGACCTATTTGCTAGTAGTGCCAACAGGAAATTCTGAAGTTCTTAGTGCACAATAGAAAAGATTATTTTCTGTTCAGATGAACACTGAAGGTGCTGCTTTACACAGAGTTACCAAAGAAACTGTGGTGAGGGTAAGGGCAGCGCGAAGTTTCTTCTGCAGCACTACTAGTTCTTGGTGAGCTGCTACAATGAGAGGTTTAAGACAAAAGAGTGGTTTCATTTTTACTTTCAGGTTTGAAAAGCAAGAAAATTCCAGATACCATCTGTAGAAACTTTGAGTTGCTCAGCACTGGACTTCTTGCAGGTTCATTTGAATTTGTTTTCCTTATGCTGAGTTCAAGAGGCTTTTCTTCCGAAAAAGAAGCCATAGAGGGAATTTAAAAATATATGTGCACGAGTCTAATGCAGAATGATATTAGAAATTTGAGGATTTTACTCAAAGTTCAGATATGCTCTTCATGTATCAAAAGAGATCTTTCTTACTTGTTTGCTGTCTAAGCCAATCCTGACATTCAGCACTGACTAGACTCAAAGCTGTAGCTAGAGTCATCAAGCAAATAGGGTCAAATAACTTCAAAAATGTGAAACTGCTCATCTCTGGGCAAAAAAAGTCAGATTTGTTGTGAACATTTTATTACCTACTCTTTACTGCTATTTATACTACTGCCATTAGCCATTTTTGTTTCATATGATGGTGTTGGCTTAAAATTTATTTAATTTTAGTCTTTATTGCATCGGGGACAAATGGCATAGTATTCAAAAATGTGAGAGAATACACAAAGTGTAAACGAAAGAAACCTTTCATGTTGCAGCAAAGAATGAATTTAATTGGGTAAATGGAATGACACTCATTTTTTTTGTCTGTTACAAGGTCCCACACATTTCAAATAAGTACGTACATATAATAATTTTCTGATCAAAAAAGAGGTATTCAGAGCTGTGCCAGAATTAATGCAATCATTTATACGAATGCAAATGTTTGGTCTTAGATAAAAAGTTTTTTCATAAAGCTTTCTGTAATTGGGATTGCAATTGTTTCCTACTGTCTAGTGGAAAGGAAACAACTTGTAGCTTCTGACTTTGCTGTTGATAATGTGCCACCAGGCTGTTCACACTCTCCATGAAGGCAGTTCTGCTCCCTTATCCATATTTGTCACTTATGCCTTGCAGTCTACAGGATGTTTGGTGGATCTACACATATTATGCTATTGATTACAAAAACTATGCCACTCACCAATATGTAGGAGAATAATATTTCTTGAGGCTGTTGGCCTTTTTGCACTTAGCACTTGTTTTGCTAATTCATTTACATAGCATCCTTTAATATTTCCATGAAAATTGCAAATCTAATTATTACATTTCACCAAGATTAAATGTAGGCACTCTTTCTTATAAAGTACCTTGACTAATTTGAAGGGAAGAATTCAATTCAGTATAATCCAATTGTCTTCTCACAGTGATGGCTTAAGAGTTGTCGAATGTCCATGGTTTTATATATTTGGTTTAACTACTACTTAATGTAGACACCTAATATAATTTGCTGACCTAAAATATTATTTGTGTAGTGTTGCAAAAAAAAAAGCTTTGAATCAAGGATCACTTAATAGACTAACCTTTCTATTTAGTCTAAAGATGCAGCCTTAGAGAAAATATTTAGCTCTTTCCTTTTCATCCTGAGAGACTACTAGTTGAAAGTAATTGTTTTTCTAAAAGAAATGCAACTAAGCTTAGTTCTCAAGACTTACACCTGCTTTTTGTGACAAGAAACAAATTGCATTCTCAGTATAAGTCTGGAGAAATGTTACTGGAGACACAAACTAATGACTGCAAAAGGTTGTTTTGTGAACTGGTGGATGAGAAGCAAAGCCTGACTATGAGCCATGAGGTAACATACAGGTGCGTGCATGTATTTTATGAACGTTATTTCCACGTGTGAGCCAGGAATTTATGGACGGACAGTGCCAAATAGCTCATTATTCATGAGTATGCACACATGAATTAGCTTGACCTCCAAACACAGTTGTTTGCACAAACTTAATGCATGTTCACAGATGCTTGTGACTTGATTACTGAGCTAAGCCCATGAGCATAATGCATTTATGGACTATCATGACTGAGAAAACTGTAGTGTCATTCTAAGAGTAAAAGCTGCCTAATTTCTCCCTATTGCTACAGGGAAGCAATAGTTTTTTAACTCAATTTCAGCTTTGGGTTACAACATAAGCTTGGTAAAATGAGCTGGTAGGTGGGCTTGTTCTTATAGTGATTGGGGATTTATTGGTTTAGGTTCAAAAAATTGGTTTAAGAATTGGTTTAGGTAAAAAAATCTTGCCAGCTTGTGTTTAGTCGTCCTCCTCACCTTTTAGCAAGCAAGTGGTTAATTGTTTTGGGATTGTAGAAGTAGTGTCTGAATTTCTTTTAAACCCTCTACATACAGCACAACTGAGAATGCTGAAAACTAGAATAATATTTTAAAAGAGAAGAAGGGAAAATAAAATATTCATGTGTGGTACCATGAACAATTTCCATTGTAATGAGTGAAAGACAGATACTGTAATATACACTCCAGAAACTTGAATATTGTTTTATGCAAATGATACAGAAGATGTGACCACACAAGAGTTGTTTTTCTTACATGAGCTGGAAATAAAAATTACTTTTTATTGCTTAATATCTTGTGGGTTTATATAAGAATTCGATAAGATGACATATTAAAGCATAAAAGTGTCTTTAAGATTATTATATGCCTACCACAAATAATTTAAAGGATTAATACAAACTTCATCCTAAAAATCAACTCTATTTTTGGCAATCTTCAAATAATGAGATCATGTATTTTGGGGGGACTCTTAAAATCAGTTTGCTTCAGTGGCAAAACGGCTGGAGACAGTGAGAAAAATACTTGCATGAAGGAACTTTCACTAGAATTCACCACAGAGGCTGCACTTGTAGAACCCAAAAAAGAAAAAAATGTAGTGAACATTTCAAAATGAAAGAGGGAAGGGTGACTTTTACAAGAATAAGATGCAGGACCAAAAAAAATTTGTGGAGCCAATTTTGTGAGCTTGTTTGCATGCTAATATGTGTTGACTGGAAAGAGTTTGGGTTTTTTTTTTGCTGCTACCATAATTAACCTTTATCAAGGCAAAACAAAGCAGTTGTGATCTACAAAATCTATTCCATGACAGTGTTGGAAATATAGGTTCAGAAATCAGGCTGGTTTTGGAAGCATGGTTAGGATACTGAGTGACTTCACAAATTCACATGTAGTAGAAAATGAAGTAGTGTAGCATATCTGCTTATTTGCATTTGCTTAAGTCACATGGCATTGAAAATAGGAACAGATAAAGGAGTAACAATATTAGTGATTTCTGATAGGGCGTAAAAGAAAATTAATTAAAAACATCTTGGAAATAAGTACTTTTTACAAATACAACAAAGGCTATGTATTCATGCTCTACTGTAGCTTTTAAGTGTTTTCCATTAGAATTCATGAATTTTTATCTCTCCACGTTGTGGGACAGAAAGTTATCATCTGAATTTTAACTGTCTGAGAGCCAGAGGAAAATTGAAAAATTGTTATGTTGTATTTAGTACAGATGAGGGCTTAGTAAAGGATATCACTCAAAATCAACCAGAGTAAAACCTAGGTACAATTTTAGTAGAGAAGTTGGAAAATTATCTTATGAACTTATGAGGCTGGTAGGGGGAGCAGAGTTTCTTCACCTTAGCCATTTTCCTCCTGCCAACAGAGACCCTGGAGCCACAGCAGAGAAAGTCTTCTGACGGGGAATTTCGATGAGGGGCTGTGGAATTTTATGAACCTGACTTAAATTAACAGCAATTGGGCAGTTCTAGTTAGTTCGAAACATCAGGTGGATGTTAGGTCTCAGTTGTCTTGGCCACTGCAGCAGTACTTGATATCAACACATCAGTCACACTTTTCCTCTACAACCTCATTTTCTAAAGAAAATGGAAGTTTGATGCACTTACAAAATTGCAGGCCTGATGGCAAATGCAAGTAAGAAGGAAAATTTCTGGATCTTTGAGTGCACCTAGCCATCAGGTAATGAGGCATCAAAGCCTGCCTTTTTGCCCATTGTTATTTGTGGATAGAAAACTGCCCACAAAAATAGAGGTTAGGCTGTAACCCTTAGAAAATTTGTTTCTATATAGCTCCTGACATCTTTAGTTAATACCTTTAGTTAATATATTTTACCTAAAATTTGGCAAATGAACTTTATTTGTTGTTTCTTAATGATTTTTCTTTGTTTAAATCTGTGTAATGTTTAGAAAGATAATAGTCAGTAGATTGGGTAAGACTCAAGCAACTTTACAGTAATTAAAATGCAGATTTAGTTCTTCTGGAGTGTAATAACTTTGAAGTATACCAAGGTCTGCTGAGGGAATCTGTTTTGTTTGTGTATCCTAATAGAACATAATGACTGCTTTCAAGCCATTATAGTCCATCATGTTAGTGACTCCATATGCTGGATATCCTTATCAATGATATTTTCCCTCAGAAAATGTACCATAGGTATGTGCTAGAGTGTGTCTATAGAAATGTATACTTCTAAATCAAAAAATAACCTCACTTTCAAAATAGCAGTCATCTCTTTATAGACCTTTGAACTTAGGTTGTTCATTGTTTTAATTTTCACTGAAAATTCCAGCCTAGTGGAAACAAAACTTTTCATTTACTTGAGAAATCAGACAACTAGACCACAGGTAATGGCAAGGTAAGTTTTCCCATGTTGTCCTGCCAGCAGGATACCTGTCAGCTGTATCGTACCATTTTGCAGTAAGGTCTGTATGTCCAGCCCACTTTAAACTATACCGGTAGCCAACTGTTAACTAGACAGCATCTATGCAACTTGAAAAATGGAAGAATATGATCTGGTGCCTTTATAGCTCCCTTAGTTTTCTGCACGCTAAAGAAGACACAACAGTTGCCTTCCTGAGCTGGGCCCTTTACTCTATGGCTTCTTTATGCTTGATTTCAAGTACAGATGCAGATAGCTGTAGGATGGAGGCAGGCAAAAAGAGAGACTAAAGGACCAGCAATGTGATTAAGTGTTGAGGCTGAGTTTTTCTAGTAAAAATCAAGGTCTGGAACTATTTTGTTTGCTCTTTATTTTCCACTCTCAAGAGTTTAATTTAAAAAAAATAAAAATCTATCAGTAGGTTTCAGGCAACTGTGACTCGTTTACTTTGCACTGAGGCTGAGTGGGAGAGATCATACTTGAATTATAAACAGCTGGTTCGTACAGCATTCTCACCCCATGTGTCTGATGTAGTGCACACACCAGCACAGAAGGCCTCTGCTGAAGGTCCACAAAAGTGAGCAAAACCCCTGTACTCACAACAAGAGGCCATGGGCACTGTGCCCATGTGCCTTAATGGTATCTTCTCTATCTTTATACAGTGAGGAAACTATCCCCAGATGCAGGAACTGCTTTACACTGCTCTGTTGAAGACTCCCTCTGTTGTGAATGCCACCCTAATCTGTCTGTGTGTAGCTTAAACACTGATCGTAAATCGACAGCTGCGTAGTTACAGGCTTAAACATGATACAAGAACAACATTACACCTGATTGTTTGTATGACAGCTCCATATCCACACTGAGCTAGTGGCATCCCAATCCTTGATAACAAAAAAACCGAGTGACTTTTCCCAAAGGCATTAACATATCTGAAATAATTAAGTTAAAGAGCACCTGCTGCCACATCAAGGCCACGTCTGGTCTGTAAGGCAGGAAAGGTTTGCTCTGCTTCTCCATCCACCTGAACTGGGGAATTAGATAAAAGCTCCCCCTTTCTGCCTGTTATTTTGCCATTGGAAACACAAAGTGGGAAAAGTAGTGTCTCAGATGAGTTAGGAGTCAGGACACCACCCAAGCCTTGGATTGCATCCCAGGTCCCCATGCTGTGATACCTGAAATAGCTAAAATATAGCGAAAATGTCTTCTTCTGGTGAAAGAAATTGGCGGTAGAGTGGGATGGTCCTGGCCTGGGAATCTCCCTTCCAAATTCAGTCCTGAGGCTGAGTTATGACATCTTGGAAAAACTCTGGGGCGTGATTAAAATGCTGACAGATCCTTTAACTTCAGCTGTGGGAGTGGAGCTGCTGTAATACACGGGTCCTGTAAATTAGAGATATAAAGTATGTTTAAGTAGAACCAATATGTGTCTAGATATTCTATTGCTTTTAATGCCCTTTCTGTCCTGTTAATTTTATTTTACAGTGTGACAGTGATGAATTGATGTCTACTATTTCCAACTGCCAGGTAGACTGTGTACACATTTATTAAGATTAATTAAAAAGTAAAAAATTGTAAAGTAATAACATTAACAGCTAGTGGAAAAAGTGTAGACATTTTGACAGTCTTTTTGAATTTCATTAAAAGATGGTAGTGACAAAAACCCAAGAGACTATTTCTACTTTACTAAAGAAATAGGTCACAGATTCAATTACAGTCACTGAAGCATGGACTCAATCTATCATGGCAAATTAAGTACATTTTAGCAACCTACTTTCCTTTAAAAATTTTATAGACACTTTCACTGGAAGAAGAAAGAGTATAGAAAAAGAAATTGCAAACTGAAGCCTTTTTTTTTCCTCCTATTGCTACTGAGTTTTTGGATTATTTACCATAGGTGTAAAACACTGAAAAAAATCATTATAGAATGTCAAGATATGTAATCATTATTTCTTTTCTCATTTTTCATCTTTAATTAATGATATATCATTTGTTCTTTGACTAGAAAGCATGGTTTAGATTGTATCCGCTGTGCATCAGCTAGAGGCTTTGTTCTCTCATTGAAATGAAAGGACCCATTTACTTAGAAAAAATCACTGTACAACCTTTATGCAATTTTGCCACAGATTCATAGTGCTGGGCTGGAAATATGTTGTGCTCCCAGTTCCAAATAAATAAATAAATGAAGACACATACAGCCTGTGGATATGGTTTAGCTGAGTGCAAATATTGGAATGATGAAACACTCTTTTGCCCATAGCAGAATTGATTTCATGTTGACAACTGGAATTTATAAAGATCCTCTTTCAACAGAGGAGCAGTGGCCATATTTGCTGCATTACCACAGCTGCAACAAAATAGCAGCTAACATAAGAACTGATAAGAGAGATGTAATCTATTTCCTCTTTAAACATAACCCCCAGATTTACTGTGGTACCCCTAGGAGATTTGTGCACTTTCATATATTAGGGTATTCAGCTGACCTTTAGATAGCAGAGGTGTATCAGGGTTTGGTTTTTTTTTAGTATATTACATTTGATCATGTAAAGAAATCTACACCTGTCACACAAATGTGTGATGTTGGTTAAAAGTAACAGAATGCTTTCCGAGGCAATGTTGATTAAACGTGTGATCTCCCCAAAGTACACTGGGGACAAGATGCTTTCCATTTCCAAATATACCTCTATCCAACAACATTTTTTACTTACTGCTCAAAAATTTTTGCTGGTTAAATATTAAGGGCCAGATTCACCATTGCACTACTTCATTGTAATTCCAGAAAAGGAAACAGCAGAATAACCGGGGCACAGACACAGACCTGTGATTCAAGCTTTCATTATACTGAATTGCACAAAACCACACAGTCCACATGTCTCATACCTGTTAACAGTTACAGTCTAGCCACAATCATAAGCTCAGGAAGGATGGTTCCAATGACAAGCATAACTACATCAGCACAAATTATGGACAGTTGAGAAACACCCACCAGTCCTATTAGTCATCAAATTCTGCTGTACAGCAGGTACCTCAACAATCATGGGAATACTAGATGACAAAAACCAGGCATACTTTACCCTGTCAACCTTAATATACTTATTTTCTTGTCAAAATTACAATTCCCTTTCAAACATTTCCACCTGATTTCTATATTGAGCGTACACCATTTAAGTAACTCCTGTCCTGGGTTCTCATGTACTCTCACTACAATCCATTATCCAGAGAGAAGTGATTGTGATGCCTGCTAAAGCAATGATAAATGTTTTGCAGAAGATGCAGACTTACAAAAAATTCTCCTCTTTTTGGTAATGTTCTAGACTCAATCTCATTTTTCAGGACACTTCTTGATTTATATTTAATGTAACAAGCATAATATTTGCTTTTTAACAGCATTAGAAGAAAAATGTATTAGGCAATATTAATGATATTTAATAAAATGGAATGAACACATAAGTATTTGAAAATAGAGCAAAATTCATAGGATCATAGAAGGGTTTGGATTGGGAGGGACTAAAAAAATCATCCAGTTCCAACCCCCCTGCCATGAGTAGAGACACCTTCTACTAGATAAGGGTGCTCAAAGCCCTATTCACCCTGGACTTGAACACTTCTAGGGATGCGTCATCCACAGCTTCATGAGAATCTTAGCTGAAACTTTGAAGTGGCAAGAGTGTGTTGATGTTGGGATGGAGTACACTGAGCTCTGACTGTAGAGTTAGAGATAATTTGGGGGGTTTCCATCACTGTATTGCTGGGAAGTCCAGGTTTTCAAGGTCTGGCTCTTTAATAGCCAGTATGGTAAACCAGGAAGGAGCCAGCTTTATCAGAAGTTCTGGTAAAGTTACTCTTGATTTTTGTTGTTAAAAAGTATCTAGAACTGGGAATAGGAGATTGTGATGATTTTGTTTTAAGTGGGGAAAAATGAATATATTTATTCATAGATTATGCAGAACACCTCTAAAAATATTCTCTTTTCTAACTATCTTCTCTCTCTGTTTTGCATCTCATTTAAATAAGCACCTTTCACTGGAATAAAGAAGCATCCAAATCTACCGTTTTAAGTTTTTCTATTCTAACATAGTAAATTTTGTTAGTTTTAACATGTCATTGTAAAGAACATGGAAAAGTGTTGGAAAAACAGCTTAACAAGAACCATGGCTGTGGTCTTGACTCATACGAAATAAGACATGCACACTTTTAGTCATAGTTAATAGTCTTGAGACTATTTATGTTCTTGTACTGGATCACAGAACTGAAAGAGTTCTGTCATTATTACCACACTCCAGTTGACATCTAAAGTTATTTTATGTAAAAATCTTTACCACCACCTTGGAGAGATTATTGAAAATGTTAGAAAAAAGGGAAAAAAGCTACAGCCTTCAGGAAACCAGTAGTAAGAGCCAGAGCACATGATCGTAAATATGCTTTTATAGTATCTCGTATATCAGAAAAATCTATGGGCACTGCTTTTTATTCGAATGCCTCCATCTGGGTTGCAATTTCATATTGGTACACTAGGTTAAATTGCTAACATCTAAAATACCATCTGGTAAGAGGCTCACTGAAGTTGAAACTTGAATCATGAGTACTTTGTAATTTCTATGTTCACAGTGGAACAACTGAAGAAGAGGAATACATCTAATGTTGAAAACATCATTAGGAGAATATCGGAAAGTCACTTGTGTGTACCGGTGACTGGGGCACCGAGAGGCCAGGTTAGGATATACGTAGCATGAAAATGTTATTTAATGTTTGGGGAAAATCTTTTTTGTTTGTTTTAAACCAGGTTTGGGGAGTCACATATGGAATAATGGGGAGGAGGGTGTACCTCCTTACTACAGTCAAGGTTCCGTTTAATCCCAGACTGCATTAACTGACAGTAGGGGAAGAATTTCTCCCTGAATGGCACAACTCATCTGGCCTGTGCTCTCAAAGTATGGAAGTAATGGGCATAAGTTGGTGTGATTTCATGGCTATTGCATAAAGGCCTTTAGGGAATTCTGCATACAGCATCATGCTCTGTGCTTATGGTAAAACAGGAGCTCATGAAAAGGAGAGGGCTAGTTGGCCTTCTATATACTGCACTGGTAATTTGGGGGCTATTATCTGTCTAGTTTTTGAAGGAATAGGATAGGTGCCCTTCCCCTGAAGTCCCAATTTTTTTCTTCATTCTTGTTTTTCAAACTGTATATTATTTAGGATTTTAGTAGTGGGTGAGCAAAGTCTGCTCAGGAAGTTTTATTACTAATGACTGCTTCTCCACATGAAACCCTAGTCCACTAAAAGACGTAAGCATAGACTGTGGCTTATCCTACAGAACAGAAAGATGCTTTAGCCCTGGTACATCTTTGGCATTGTGGCTAGGATGGGGAGTAAAATACATTTCACTATACTTGAGTGACCTAGAGAGACTCTTCCAAATAAGACTTTCTTCTGTTCCTGACATCTTTTCAATGCTAGGTTTGGGAAATATTATTCCAAAGAAGAAAACAAGGTTTAATGGATTACAGAACATTTTTTTTTTAAATGAGCCAATATCCTAAGTAAATAACACATACATATCCTTAATCAATGAAACCGTAAATAAAGTTTTCATGTCAGACTGGAATAATCGACTCATTCCTTGCTTCTGGAAGTCTGAGAATGAATTATGTTCCAATAACACCAGTTTGCTGTCTCAGCTAAGTTAGTGCTCTGAGCCATAAATAAGTGAATGGTTTAGCATAAATTTATTTATTTTACAATTTATAAAGTGCACTCATCACTAGGATTCTTGGCACGCATAAAAAGATAACAACAAAATAAGAAGATATTGACTAGTTTCAACTAAGTGAACTCCTTCAGCATGTCCTCAATAAATGTATTATAAATTATCCCCAACATGGCTAAGAAAAGGCATCAATAAATATATAAGCCTTGGATGTTATCTTGAAAGTCAATGAAATAGAGAGTCTATCACATCACCAAGGAGCAATTTCCAGAGTTAAAAATTTCCTAACAAAAATTCTCTGACTCAGCCTCAGAATGAAAATCTATCAGATATACAGAGTGTCTCACTCCAGCACAGCTCTGGTGCAGCCCAACCTAGACTGTACCTACAAGCAAATGAAGAAAAGCCTTTGCAGAAGTTGCCGTGTGGGAGCGCGTGGTCTGTACTGGCTGTTGCTTCTGAACATAAGGCATGTTCTACAAGAAATGAAGACTGCAGGCTTGTTTGAGACTTGGTTGGAGAAGTGAAGGCAAGAGCTAGTTGAGTCGACATCTCAAAGACTCTGGAAACTTTCTTGGTCCAGTGTGTGTGTGGTTTCTTCCTGACAGCAAATAGACCTGAGACAAATACTGGATAATTTGCAGTAAGTGAAATTTGGAAATCATTGAGAGTTTATGCAACAATTTCTAATTCATCTTTCCTCCTGAAGAAAAACTTGGAGAAGATTTTTCACTGCAAGGCTTCAAAATGTTAGGAAAGAGATAATTTTTCTTAACCCAAGGTCCTAGGTGGAGCTCAAATCAGTGCAGTGAGAGAGTCCTGACAGCTGGTAAATGGTTACTGTAGTTTTCCAAAAGGACCTTGCTCTGCACTTTGGCATTGACCTGGACCTGGACACCTCTGGGGCCTAAATCCAAGATGCTGGTATTCTCCTCTTACAATACCTCTGAGGAGTCTGTAGTTCCTCTGTGCCTTCCATCCCCATCCATTTCACTGGGCTTTTGTGAACATATTCTAATGACAAGCTGTAGGACCTGTCTTAAGAGATGCAACGAGTGCAGGTGGCCCTACCACAGCAGAGCAAAGGCTTGGTGCCACAGCAGGGACTGTCTCAACTCTGCTCCCCTGCAACACCCTTATCACAGAAAAACAGGAATGGCCCAAGGTGCTCCCTGCAAAGTTCATGTGAGATTTTTATTAAAATATTAGACACAATTATTACCAAGAGGCTTTTCACAAACTTGAGATATTTGCAGAAGATATTTTTTCTGTGACTTTGCAATAATATTTGTAATGTTTTTATTTAGTAATGGAAGCTGAGAATAATACTGAAGTGTGGCAGGATTGTGAATCATCATCACAAAAATATTCCAGGCTAGTGCCATCCTGCCTTGGCAGTCCTTGTCTTCACTTGCAAGCTTCAGGCCTTAGTGCATCCTCTGAGGAGGAAGAGCTGAATGAAGCTCAAGTAGAAAGCTTGTTACATTTGCTACTTTCAGACTACCTGCTGACAAGGAAGGGGCTAATCCATTTTAATTCCAAATGGAAAATTCATGGCAGCACAAAAACAGATGAGGAGAGAAGGAAAAACTCCAGTCTAAGTTTGCCAACCTGTCCACCTGTTAAGGTTTCATAGACGCTACTGAAGGTAAGGAATAATGTGTAATTTGTCACATAACCTAAGAATTTTAAACTCTCCAGAAGCCAGTTATAGAGATTTGGGCATTTAGACAGATAGTAACCTTCCAAGCTACAGCTGAGATGCTCCTTCTTTCAAAAATCCTTGTTTACATCTCTAATGGTTTTCCATGGGGTAATTGACACAATTTCTGTGTCTCATTCATGCAATCAATGGATTCTTCTAATGATAACTTGAAGATTAACATTGTATCATGCTTGAGAAATATCCCTGAAATATTGAGATTACCTTTTCCATGTTAAATCTATTGAGTTGATACATCTTCAAAACCCTTTCTTAATGCCCTTTACGTGCAATGTCTGCAAAAATAGCCACTGAGTTTCTGTGGAGGTCAGTTCTATTTGCAAACTATTTTATGGTACTTTTTGTAACTTAGTACATGAAGGTCCTTACTGATAGATTTTGTTTCAAAAATATGGCCACCAAAATACAGCCACCAAAATATGGCCAACTGATAAAAACTGAGTGCCCAACTCACTTTTATGGCAGGCAGACTCCTGTAAAACTAGATCTGAGTGTTCCTTAGGCAACTGCCCACTTAGAGAGTATCCCCCAAGAGAAATGATGTGCCTAAGTATGCAAACTGTGTTCACCTGCAAGAAAAATTATTCATTTCTAAGTAGGAGTCATCATAGCTCAAAGGAAATGGATGGTTATTATTGAATTCAAGTCCTAAAAATCTTGCCTGTCTTCACAGCTTTGTTTCATCACTTATAAAAGGAATGTAAATCTTGGTTGGATTTCTTTTGCATTTGAAGAGGTAACGTTGATAAATTGTTACTTTTATTTCTACCAGAACTCTCAAGACAGGTCTACTTGCTTGCTCCTGGGATGATGTTTGTGTGTACAGGAGAGAGACATAATTAGGCTTTGAGTTCTGTACAACATAATCCGTAGCGAGTATGAATGACATGAAAGGCAGCAAAAATTGCCTGGGAGGAGGCTGGTTTTGTTTGTTTTGAAAAAAAAAAAGAGGTTGAAAAGATTCTTTCTGCAGCTGATGCAATCTGGCTCTGTTTGCTCTGAGCTTAGAGACAGTTGTGCATCACAGTCAAGGTGATGGAAGGGGTGGGAAGAAGAGAGTGTCAAGGGGTAAATTCCACTTGCTGTAATACCTGCTTTTGATCTAAGCTTTAATTGGATGTGATTTAGAAAACTGCTGGCATCACAGGGGATATTAATACTCTCCTCTTATTCTGTACACTGCATGTCCCTGAGGGAGCTGTTATATTTCTGTCTGTGTTAAGATTTCTCTTGCCTCTTCCTTTTTCAGTGAAAAAGCATTGGATGGTAGGACACAAAAAGTTGAAGACACCTTTTTTTTCCCTTCCCAAGTGGCATGACAACTCTTAGGGATGTTTATCGCACAAATGTTTCATGCACAGCTCACACGGTACTTGTCCACATGCCCCTGAATTTACAATATTTTTTATAAAGAAGTTTTACTGTCTTTCTTTTCCTTGTTTAACCAAATATTGGGCAACAAGTGCCTTAGTTCTTTTTTCTTGTTGAGAGACCTGTTAGTCATTCTTGGGCTAGAATGATTTGAATATGTTACTAACCTTTAGAGATATTAAAACTGGATATTGCCTTTGACTAACATGCAAAATGCATCTATGGAAAATACAGTCTGTGGTCAGTACCTACCTCACTCTTTGTCAGTATGCTGGGTAATACTTCCTTATGTAAGAAAGTTCACAGAAAGTTCTGCTATATCAGTTTATACTTTTGAATCAGATCTAATCACTACAGAAATAAGTCCAGTTACTAAATCAACGAGTATTTCTGGCAGCTCAAATCTTTTTACTCCATCTTGTGGAAGAAGGCAAAAACAACACAAATGATGTTAATTTAACATGTGCCATGCTGTGTACTGTTATCTAATAACCTCCAAAGTGCCAAGACTTCATAGATTTTCTGTAGACAATGTTGGTTACTATCTATTATATTCTGAAACCTCAATTCAAAGAAATATTTTAACATTTGTGTAACATGAAAATTAATTTCTGTGTTTATTTAGATTGAATTTTTTTTTAATAGGAGGTAACAGGGAGATCTGGTAGATTTTCCCCTCATTTGAGAAAATAGTGTGAAAGTTCAAATGACAAAAGACTGGACTCTTGTATGGAAAACTGTTAGGTATTACTCTCAAGCTATAAAATTAAACCTATATTAAGTGGCTTATGACGTACTATTTCCGTTTTCCTCCTGTCAGGATTTTGTGGCTTCAATAAGCAAGGACTGAGATATCATCTGTTCAATGGGCTGACATGGTTTTGTTTAGCTTCTTATTTCTGTAGTTCCACTGAGAATTTTTTTCACAACAGAGACCTCTACGGAAAGAAGGAGAGTAGTTTTACTGGAGATTTGGAGTGGTTCTGTGCAGCAAATCTACTTTGAGTCCAGTTGTTAATTAGTGGTTTCACACAGGAGTTTAACAATTGTCAGAATAATCCATTGCTTACCACTTCTCCTCATGGAAATATAAGGAAAATAACCATAAAGTTGTTAAAAATCTTACTTTATTTAGTGTTTTCAAAGAATTTGGGTATGTTTCTGATTCATGTCACACCAAATCTATAATACGTCTGATGAAACTTGGTGTGCTAATTGCTCCAGCGGGGTTAGTCATTTCTTAACGACAGATTTGTGTAATATATGATGTGACATAGTGTAGTTAAAGGTTCTAAAATCTTCTGGGTTAGTCGTACAATTTTCATAGAGGAAAGAACAAGACATCTTCCAAAACAAGTTATGTGTAACATAAGCACAACACTGACATCTGGTGTTTAAATCAGATTTAATCCTGAGCAAGGTTGGGTTAGCAAGTACTAATGTTTAGGGCTGGCAGATGTTCTGGCACAGGCCTGCATACAAAGGCACCTACAGAGTGCCTAAGAGGTCTTGATAATGTCAGCCCAGAGTCCTCAAGGGACTGTACTTTTAGCAACTGGAAAGGGATCTCCTGGAATTTTTGAAAATTTGGCCTGTAAATCTTGCATTACCTAATAAAGGAATGAAAAACTTGTGGCTAGATCTGAAGGTCCTCACGCTGATTCAAATGGGTGCTTGGTTAAGGAGGTCAGGAGGAGTTATTTCCAAAAGCAAGGCTCTCAGCCAAGTAATTGAAATTCCAAATTTGCTTTAAAATCTAGTTAAGAATGTCTTTTAAAAAAAATATATTCAGATGAACAGTTTTTCTGTGCGCCAGTTTATCATTTTTGCAGTAACCTTTATCTGAGACTTCCAAATATCCTGTTTATTAAATTGCTGGTTTGACACATTAAGTGGCAGTTTCTGTCTGATTCTTACATCTTAGATACGCTCTGGTTATGTACTCGCTGCATATTTTAAAAACTAAAAGTGAGCACGATCAGTTGTCTGTACCTATCTTGTGCAGCACACAATGTTCACATTCATTTCAGGGAAGCCAAAACCTTTTTCCCTTTTCTGCACCAAAGCCTGGCTCTTGACTGATTTCTGGTTTTGTTTTTTCCTGTTTTTCCTGAAAGAAAATAATACAGAGAGGAACATACAGGAGAAGAAGAGGTGATGTGGGATCAGGCTTGCTCACGTAGCTTTGAGGATTAATAATCATATACTTTAAGATATATAATTAGTTCTCTTGTACAGATGAACTGTTAATCCTTAACCCTGCCATTTATAAGGACCCAGGAGAAAAGGAACAGATGCCATTTCCCTGTGACTTGTCTTCCATGGCTGGTGTGACTCAGGAAAGGTACATGGCTTTTTCTGGAAAGGGGTGTCACTCCAAGTCTGGACTGAGATTCAGTAGGGATCTATTTGCACTGTGATGGTAAACAGACTAGGTTTAGGAAATACCTGAAAAACTGCTGTTTATTTCTTGCTTTCTCAAAAAGTTTATCCTACAGTTGAGCCTCACCCCACTTAAAGGAAGTGATTAACTACTCCTGTTGTCCCTGCCCTGTGTAAGGCATTTCTACAATTGAATTACAAGGCAAATCTCAATGGAAGAGAGTTCCTAAATGTCTGAGTTTAGTAATGATGTTAAGCATCTGCCAATGAGTGAATGGAGAAGATGCTGAAGGCGTGCACTGTTGAGCAACACATCTTTAACAGTGCTACTTGTGTAATTATTTTTTAGCTCTGTAAATAGGCACATACAGAGAAATGTCCAAAATGTCATAGGATAATTCAGCTCACAGGAATGAGAAAAGGTAAATGTTTTTAGTCTGTCACAAGCCCTTAGAAAGTAGAGATTTTAGTTTGAACGTTCAATATTATAAGTCCTGATGCAAGCTTTTTTTCTAAGAACAAAAGCCTCATGGGCACACGTCTTCCAATCCCTGCCATGGTGTGTTTACTTGATTCAAACTATATAAAAAATGCTAGAAAATGAGAGAAGCAACAGCATTTAAGAAAACAGAGCTTCCATGAGAAAGCATTTAAAACTCTTCATGACTCACCTTCAAAGTGGTTATTGTTATATTTCTGAAAATTAGTAAGGAATATAAAAGTCTGGCAAAATAAGGAAACAATACATACCTCTGAAGGGACTGAAGAAGCAGCTGTGAGTATGGCTAGACTAGCTTATTCTTCTGTATCTTCATACTTTTGGCATTGACAAGTCTTCATTTCTTTCCTCAAATTCAAAATAGCCACTGAGAATATTAAGTATTTATGTTAACTGCTATAAATAAAATTGGTTATATTCTTCTTGATTTCCTCACTTCTGCGCTGGAAGCACAGCTAGAGATTAACGATTTTATTAATTTCAAAATACACTTCTGAGAGAAAAATTGGGTGGGAGTGGTGACTTATAAGGAAAATATGGTCACAAGTAAGTGTTCATGTTCAATGTCTTCCATAGTAATCCTGACCCTTGCGAGACAAATCCTAATGTACATCTCTCTGGAAAAAAGTCCCAGTCCCTGATGTTACAGGAATTGGGAGGGTAGGGACAGGGCACCCCTATAGGCTGCTTTTACCAAAATAAATCCTAAGCACGTGGTAAAGAACATAAGAGATGTCATCTCTGCAGAACACACATGATAAAGCTATACAAATTTGGCACATAAGTTTGCTCCATCTTTAATTTGATTCCGATTTGAAGTATTTTTCACCTCTTTTGTGGTTGGTGAACAGAGAGGTTAAAATCCATGTAATAAGACTCAACAAAAGATTGAGACTTCATATCTTAAACCGTAACAAATGCTTTAAGTAAAAGATATTTAATGAGCAACAAGTACAAGAATATTCATAGACTGGCACCAAGGTATCAAAAATAGATTGCAGGAATTACAGGACAATACATTCACACCAAAAAACCTCCTGCAGCACAGTTGCTGAAAATGGAAATACCTTATCACTTTCTTCTGTACAATCTGAAACACATAAAAGAGCTGAAGTAGTGCCTTCAAAATTCTCAGACTTGTAAAAGATGTAGGTCCAACTTTGTTGGTATTGGGTTTAATTTTTGAGGGGGGACAGGGGAGGAAAAAAAAGGATAGGTTGTGTAAGAAAGGATATCTCTGTAAGTACTGGTGTGTCTCTTCTGTATATAAATGCAGAAATTCCCCTCCAAACTCTATCAACTACTCTATATCTGGAGCCAGAGTATAAATCTTTTCCTAATCAATATCCCATCCTATAATTTCAGTAAAGTCCTAACACTTCCATAAAGAGTCTTCAAGGAAATTAATCATCTGAATTCCTTTCCAAATACTCTATCTGCATAATCTAAATTCATTCACCAATTCCTTATGGGTACCAAGATCCCCCACGAGGATTTCCACCTGTGGCCAAGCCTGCAGGGATTTGCACACACAATATGCAACTCAACCGAGAGGCTCATGCAGCAAAACTACTGCTGGGAGATCCTTTCTTCCAGCTCAGGAGGATTCTGAATTTAATCCACTGAGGTATCAATATCTTTAAACATCTAAATTTCCCTCATGCTGCAGGATGCTTTTGTCACTTCATATGTAAATGGCATGGAGGAAGGACTGCATTTTATTTGCTTGTGGTTTTAATCTAACAGTATCTTTTCCTCTGATTGCAGTAAAGTGTTCTGGGATCTGAGCTGAAAACATTATGATACATAATTTTAAAACACTCAAGAAAAATATTTTTTATCTATTTTTATACTAGGAACATAAAGTGTTGTTTGAAGTAATGGATTGCAATCTCACAGTGTTATACAGATGCATTACACAAAGCATCACTTTCTTTGTTTCTCAACAATGCGACAAGAGAAGGTAATAACAATAGGATTTGGTTTCTGTATAATTCAAAGGCAACAACTACTGTCTCTCTTTTCCCATCTGTGTACTCCAGAGTTGAAAATTAGATGTTCTGGGACCAAAAATGATGTCAAAGGTAATGAGAGCTCTGCAGACAAACATATTGTGTACGTTAAAGGATGAGTCAGTAACTTGCATAGGAATAGCAGAAGGAGGTGGCTGAGATATTGATGACTCCATTATCTTTTTGAAAAGCAGCTTCCAGTCCAACTTTCGATGTCTGAAAAGAAATGTGTTTGAACACACACACACATACACCAATTCCCAAATTCTCCAGATTCTTTGTCTAGGATAGATGACAGAGAAGATTTCTCTCTACCCCTCTGCCCCCTGGGAAAAGTTGAAGGAATTTAAAAGTACATTAACACAAGAAGAGCTTTCCTCTTGATGTTATATTAGTGCAAACAAGGAGTGCTAATACAGTCAAAGAAAAAGAAGCCAGAAACACAGATGGAAATTCATTACTGACACATTTCTTAATACAGAAAATTGGAACAGGTTAGTTACTGACAGGAATTGAAAACTATAGGAATGTCTGTGGGTCTCTGGTTCTGACAGTGTTGCTACAAGAAACTTGATGTTAAATTCTTGCAAGACACAAAAAGTAACATCGAGATTGAGAAAGTCTCCACATTGGAATCCAGGCCTGGTGTGTATAACTCCTGTAAATCGTGAATTCTTTAATCTTATGGGGTTTAAATTTTATTAAATTATTATTATTATCTAGTATTCTACTACTAGTATAATCCATGATGGGAAATGGTATCAAAGCTCTGTGTGTGTATGTCCTACTGGAAGACTTGCTTTCCATATCTTGTCCAGGAGAAGAAAGGGGTCCAAGTGCCTGGGTCAGGTGAAGCAGGAGCTCCCACGTGGCAGGTCCAGGTGATAGGTAACTGCTGACTGGGACTCCCAGCCAGCCAGTGCCACGCTGCTGACTGCTCTCAGCTTCACCTAAACTACAGCTGTGGCTGCAGCAAAGGTTTGAGTTTCTTTGGGATTATCGGGAGTGTACTAGTATTCTGTAAAGATGAAGAAATGAGTAGATTAATACATTCTTTGTTGGTTTTTATGGATTAGAAACTAGTAGAAGACACAGGTCATTTGCCACTTTTCTCCATTAGAGTGTCTGAAAGTTTCTTTGGGAGGATTGTGGCTTCCTAACTCCTTTCACTCTGGTAAAACACTTTCAGAGACTCTTAGGCTACTACATAATCTTGTATCCTCAATGCTCTGGGCTCATACTGCTATAGGAAGGGAAGAGTTGCTGCATAGAGAAGAGAGAATTTGCCATCTTTTTGGCTTTGTACTTACGGAAACAAAGAAATCATGGACCTAATTTTTTAATTCCCTACATACGAGATACTGTACATGTACAGTACAAGCACAAGATATTGATGATTGGTTTAGGGTTCCCATGGAAGAACTGTTGAGCTTAGGGAAAATGAATATTTGTTCAATATTTTAAAATAATTAATTTGCTGAACATCTGTTTCTTATAAATATTCTAACAAATTAATTTATTGTCAGACACATTTGGGTAAACAGTGAGCCTTAAGCAACTAATAAAACACGTCTATGGAAAGATAGAATTCAAATTTACAATATTATTCATGCTAGAAATATAACTCTAGGATTTATGTTCATCCAACTGGGGAAACAGTATGCTTAATCTAAACAGCTCAAGTGTTAAACCCACATAATTCACAGGCCAAAATAAAATAAAAAGTGCCTTTTTTTTTGCAGATGTTGCTCATCAGGTCCATTGCATCTTGCTATAAGTCAGGGGAGAAGAGGGATCACAGGGCACTAATATGACAGCTTTGTGGATATATATATGTATTACATCATATGCAGAAATGTAGAATAAATGTGTGCATATTGCAATGCATTTACATGCATATAGATTTATTCAACAGTAAAAACGGTCTTGTATTCTGCTGTAATATTGATAATGACTGAAGGACTTATGTAAATATTGTCCAACTATATTTCATGGATTTTTTTTATATTTTTGAGGTTAAAGGTTGAAAAGAACTAACAAAACAGTTAAATTGATTCCTCTGCTGTATATAGCCTAGTTTGACATATTTTCCTTGATATTATCTCTGTTCCTCTCTTTAAGGTGAAAAGGCTATTTCACATTCAAATACTTCTCAGCTTCCTGTTTATATGCCTTTCCTTTGTTTTTCACCCTAGCAGTACTCCAAGCATTAGTTCATTTGTTTTAATTTATTCCTATTCTATTCCTTGTGTCCCTCTGTCACCTAAACAAGTTATATTTTGTGCTGCTTGTGTTCTGGCAGCTATTACAGTCATCCTGCAAAGACTGAACTGGCATACAGCTCAGGCTATGGCTCTGCACAGTGGTTTAAATCACTTCTATAGGTCATTCAGTTATAATTAGTAGCAATGCTACAAAGACCTTTGGCAGGCAGCAGTCACTGCCAGATGTTTGTTGGCATTCACAGCAAAAATGAGAAACCGTGAGAAATGACAGTATCAAGATTGTAAAAAGTAGGTGGTGTTAGATTTGAATTTGCAGTTTTCTTCCATGGAGAAGATGAAAACTCTTTTACTTAGCCTTCTTCAAAATTCAAATGCAACTGTGGAAGCACTGTTCACAGGTATTTTTGAAACTCATTAAACTATCCTGCATCTAGTTTCTTCATTAATCTACCTCACCCATTGTTCTGTATTTCTAATGTAGAAATGCTGAATTCTCTTCCACTCTATGTACGTTATTTCCAGTTGCAGTTGCTTTATTCTTGTCTCCTGATTTTTCAGTTTCTCTATAGTTTACCTCAAGTTAGTGACTGTTATGTGTCGATCTACTTCCTTACTTCAAGGATTTTAATATTTTATGATATACAGTGGAGCCTTTTTTTGTTTAAGTACATAAGGTACCATGCCATAAAGTAAAAGATCAATAAAAAAGGAATCTGCAGACTGTTTTCAGCTTATATTTCACAAATAAAACATTGATGCTCCCTTTTAAGTTGGCCATCACTCATCCAGCAGGTTTCACAGACAGAAACACTTCGTTAGTAATTTCGGGAGGGGAAGATGTATGATGCTGTAAATATTTAAAATCAAATTTGAAAAAAAGGACAGAGATGAATGTGATCAGACTCACACAATGCTGAAGGCAACATTTTCAAAGCAACTTGGTAGATATTGTTTTCCCTTGTAGGTGGCAGTATTGAAAAGGGAGTTAGACTGGATCTGTTGTGGGGAAACAGAAGTCCCTGTCTGAAACTCAAAGTTGGAATAGGAAGAACAAAATAACTGCTGCCAGATCCAGACAAGGTGAATAAAACTGTGCTACAGATTAGCACTTGTTAATTTTATCTAGAGGTGGATTTTCTTAATTTTTAAAAAATCGGTGTTGAAGTTGAATGTATCACCTCCAATGTGTCCCTATTTGCAGGAACAGTCTGCATTGGGGTGGGTAAGATTTGTTGGTTTTATTTTCATGTCAGAACCATGAATTTGAAAGAGTATTTCCAAAAAAAACCCCTCTAATTTCTGCTCTTTGACAAAGTATTTCGTATCCTTATTCATACATTTCTATGATACATAGCACATAGGATCTTAGTCACAACTTGTTAATCATCAGACTTTTATTCTATTTTCTGAAGTAACAGTGAAGAAACTGCCCTGTGGCCACCTCGGGCTGTTACAGTGCTTATTGCTGAACTCTGGAAAATGCTGTGAGGAGCTGAGTGTTTTTAAAGCCAAACAGCATTTGCTGGTTAGGGTTATGGATTTGTTTGTCTCTTGATAGGGCAGTCTCGGATGGTGAGCACAAGCATCAAAGAGTAAATAGCAAGTTTATGTCTTTTAGCTACCAAGTTACTTTGAATTTCTTCCCAGCAGTCAGTTGGTGCCCTTCATTTATTGCCAGGAAATGTCATACCTGGAGGTCTTTGATGCTGTTATTATTCGATGTTAAATTAAAAAATGAAAAAGCACAAATTTTAAAACAATATATCAACTCAGAAAGTGGTTTCAGTCAATTAATTTAGAAATGGATTGTAGGATGCAGTGGTATCTGAAGCTTTTTTAGTCACACTCTACGGTAACATACTGCAAAAATTGGCATGGCAGTAGCTTAAAGGTGTTCATTACATGACTTGCCTAATTAGCAGTAAGAAGATTCAGATCATTTGTGTTGCACCCTGACTTTAGACATAGTCCAAGAAATAAGAAGAATTAGGTAACACTGAAATAACAACAGCATGAATAATCAAATTACAGGGTATCACTTACAATACTTTAATCAGTCATGTAATTTCAGACTTTAATTATATTTCAAAATTAAATATAGCTTGTATACAGAGCGTCCTCTACAAAGTTGCTGTTCCAAGGCACAAACATGGAATTTGGATATCTTTCAAGAGTTTTATTTTTAAAGATGTAGGGTTTAGTTAGGTTATTTTTTGAGGAATGGTAGTCATAAGGATCACCCAGGCCTTCTTGCTTTTTATTTGCTGCATTTCTTTACTATAGGAATAGGATGATGATATAATTCAGGTTGGAAAGGATCTTGGGAAGTCTCTAGTCCAGCCTCTGGCTCAGACCTGGTTCCTCAGGTCTCTGTTCCCACTGACCTGTGGGAGCTCAGTGCCTCTTCAGCAGATCTGCTACCCAGGTGGACAGTCCCCAGACCTTTTTAATTAATATTTTTTCTGGAATTTAGTATGTCAAAATTGTTTGGCTACTAAAGAGATATTTGACAAGTACTTACTTGAATAGATTGATATTTAATTTTCTATTTCTAAAAAATAAAATTCAAATTGTAAATTTTAAAATCATAGACTTCATGTTAGTTGGAATATAATATAATCAAAATATTTTCAGACTGACCCATCTTTTACTGTTGCATTCAAAAGTAAGAGAAGAAATCCAAATACGGTTTGTTCATCACTATTCTTTTGCTTTATTATTTGTCATATATTTTTAATACATAGGTGACATCTGATGTATTACTTAATCAAGAGAAAAAGAATTTTACCTTGCACATAATCAGTTATTTTTGCCATATCAAAAAAATTAGACTAACAGATGAGGAAAATAAATAAGATGAACTTTAAAAATGAAAATGCTTAGCCTTTGGAATTTTAGTTGACAGCTTTTGAAAATTAAATTATAAGTCAAGTACTGATAGGTTTGATATCTTCTTTGCAGCTTTGCAGATGATGTATTGCAGCTTTAATGGAATATCATTTATCATCTGATAATAACAAATGTAGTATTTCTGAGCTTGTCATCTCTTCTGTGATGACAAATAGTCCAACTTGTAGCAGTGATAATGGGATTTTATAATGATCTCTCCAAACTGTCTCTGCTCTATTGCAAGCTATTTTAAATATCAAAATACCCATTAAAGGAAAATTAAAATAGTCAAGCTTTTGAGACTGACTTGTGTATATAAGTTCATGCCACAAAAGTTGCATTTACCTCATTGATTTTAAAGTTTGTTGCATTTCATTTTGTTAGCTTTATAGTAAAATTTGTCTACATTTACTAAGCAGTACGTTTATCACAATTTTCTTGGTAACAAAACTCAGATACAACAGTCTGGCAGCAAACCTTTGTACCAATGTAACTTGCTTTATAGCAATGTATGAGAAGGAGAACATGCAGCTCAATGTCATTCTGAAAAACGTCACCATTTACCTTTTGAAATTCTGTCAAATTATTTTTTTCAGATCCATTAATGCCTTGAAAGGAAAGCATTTTTTATTTAGTTGTGTTGCTTTTTTCTTAAACCGTAAGCAATTTTCATTAATGGTGTTGGTTTCTGTAATACAGAAGTACAGCTTGGTGTGTCTGTCCAAACCACTGGATTCTTTGAAAGCATCCATGTCTTTTCAGGAACTAATAGACAGAGTTCTAATATACTGGAGCTTGTGCAGTTACAGCATTTGAACTTTTCTTCAGGATAATGAATGAAAAAGGAGGAATGGTACTGTAAGATTTTTTGTTATATAAAATGTATTAAAAAAATAAAATGCATTAAAAAAAAGTAACTAGGCAATGTACGGTTCCTATAGTCTCATCTTCCACGAGCATTTATTGATACAAACCCTATTTCAAATGAATGTGCATGAGAAGTTTAGGGAAAAATTTGAACATTACCAAAAATGAAAATTTGACTTCCTCTTTCTCAAATTTAGTTCACTAAAATAAGTTGCTTTTGAGATTAATTGTCTGGCCTCTCTCATCAGAGACAGTGGTCACCAAAAGTGTATGCTGCTCCATTACCACTTTTCCTGCTTTTTGTGTGGGAGTGTCCCAATAAGGCAAGCCCCAGTAACCTCTGTTCTGGGAAGAGACCTATTGGAAGAGCTCTGCCAGACCCTGGCCAGAGCCCTGACCTCAGTAGCCTTCCCAGAGCACCAGTGAGCAGGTCCAAGCAGGAACCTTAACCACACTTTTTCTTTAAAGAGGATCAGACTGATAAATTCAAGAACCATGCTATGTGGACAAGTGAAAAATTACTTTTGAGACCTCCAGGACACCACACACTCTCTGTGCACCCCAACAGCTGGCTGGAACCCCGATGAGGAGTCACAGTTCAGGACCTTTCTCCTTGGCAGCTACTGCAATATTAATGGCTGTAATGCTGTCATTGAAGCATCTAAACAAAACACTGCTTGGTGTGCAGCAGTTTGGATTTTGCTTCTACATACTGCTCACAAGTATGAAGCAATGTATATTTTATGCAAGCATAATTGAAGACCTAAACTAAAGTATAATCACAGCAAAGCGTAACCACATTGTTCTTTATAATTGACAGTGTTTTACTGTCAACATCTCCAGATATCATTAAACCTTAAATAAAATTAATCCAAATTACTCCTTTTAATTATTACTTTTATTTATGGATGTTTGTTGAAGTTTCTGAACGAATGCTATGGAATCAGGAATTCTCAGGCTGGAGCGATGGGCACAGATAAATTGTATGGCCAAGTGCCAGGTTTTGCACTTCAGTCACAATGACGCCGTGCAACATTACAGGTTTGGGGACGAGTGGCTGGAAAAGGACCTGGAGGTGCAGGTTAGCAGCCAGCTGAACATGAGCCAGCAGCGTGCCCAGGTGGCCAAGAAGGCCACCAGTGTCCTGGCTTGGATCAGCAATGGTGTGGTCAGCAGGAACAGGGAAGTGATATCCCCCCTGTACTCGGCATTGATGAGGCTGCACCTCAAATCCTGTGTTCAGCTTTGTGCCCCTCACTGCAAGAGAGACATTGAGGGGCTGAAGTGTGTCCTGAGAAAGGCAACCAAGCTGGTGAAGGGTCTGGAGAACAAATCACATGAGAAGTGATTGAGGGAACTGGGCTTGTTTAGTCTGGATAAGAGGAGGCTGAGAGGTGACCTTATTGCTCTCTACAGCTGCCTGAAAGGAGGCTGTAGTGAGATGGACGTTGGTCTCTTCTCCGAAATGACTCGTGATAGGACAAGACGAAATGGCCTCAAGGTGCATCGGGGAGGTTTAGTTTAGATATTAGGAAAAACTTCTTCACCGACAGGGTTGTCAAGCACTGGAACAGGCTACCGAGGGAAGCAGTGGAGTCGCACCCCCTAGAGGTGTTCAAAAAGTATGTGGATGTGAGGACATGGTTTAGTAGGTATGGTGGTATTGGGCTGACGGTTGGACTTTGTTATCTTAGAAGTCTTTTACAACCTTAATGATTCCATGACCAGTAAGTTTTTTTTTAATTCTCGTCCTGTAAAAGTCAGGAGATTTCAGCACCTTTAATCTCATAATTTCTTTGAAGTATCTTACATTCTGTTCTTGTGAAAATGAAGACCAAGTAATTCGATATTCTGTGTTTAAGGGACCAAGAATATTAATAATATACAAAATATCAAATATTCAATACTTTCAGTTGAACAGAGTTCATGCTTGTAAACTTCATCCATGCTTTAATGTAAACTGAAAAAATCAAATTGTAAACCAAACTATATAATAAAATATATATCTGCTTATGAACAATTCATAAAGGGAAAAAATGTCACTTACAAATACATTTTGAATATTTTACCCAGACCTCATAAAGGTAAAATAAGATCAGGTTTAGAAATGAAGTAGAGAATTAAACAAATACATCGTTCCTTCAAGTATACAGTAACTTAGCATATTGGATTTTCCCTTTAGTATCTATGTAGTAACATAAAATCTGAAGAATGGGGAACTGAGTTTAAGATAAAAGATCAAAAAAAGATGAAAGTCTACAGCTTGCCTACGCGGTGATAAAGTGACGGTGTGATAACCATCTACAAGCACATGAAAAGTGTTAAAACCAAGGCAGGAGAACAATTGCTCAGTAGGAGAGGGTATGGCTGGAAGTTATGGAAAGAGATTCTAAAAGGTAAAGTTCTGGGTGATAACAACCAAGAAGTTTCTGACAGTGTTATACATCAGCTGTGGGAAAATGTCTGAAGTGGTCTCCCCTAGCATACTCTTAGCTAGAGTAGACAATCCACAATATGATTTAGGAATAGTCCTGAACTTGTAGTCAGGCACTGGACCAAAAGCTCATATGGGTATTTTTGGCATTTTAAATTTTTTTGACTCTGTTTCTAAATGTAATTTTTGCTGGTGGTTAAAAAAACCCACATGATATTCTATTATCATAAACACTTCTATGACCTAAGAATGGATTTATCGACCAGTGCGAAATCCTGAAATGAATACCAGTGCCCACTTTCCTGCCATGTTACAGTCTTGAAACAAATGACTGATGTCCAGTGCTAATCACTCCCCTTCTGTCAGTTCAATTTCACGTTTCTCTTTTAATGTGATCTAACCCCTGCAGCAACCAAGATAGTGTACATCACTGCCTTAGCCAGACTTCCATTCATCACTAGAGAAAAAATCCACCACCTCCTCCTCTCCCTACCTCTGTTCTCCGCTGTTGCAGATACTTCAGCCAAACTAAAAGACCAATATAGAAATTAATAAAAGCATTTTAAAGTGGATTTTTCTTGAGATTTTTCTTTGAGTGCAACTCATAGAATGAAGCATATAGGAATACAAAGAAAATAATCAAAAAAAGCCCCAGAAAACTCATAAAAGATCACATGTTGAAAACAAGTGAAATTCTTCTTTACACGCTCACTACCGCATCCTTGTTTAGTGAAGTATTCTGTGAAAATATTTGACAAAATCTATTGACCTCAAAATCTGAGTCCTAAGTCCTGCTTTCAAGGAAATCCAGCTGAGCACTGCAGGACAACTGAACCAAACTCTTAAATAATTTCCATATCCTTTTCTAGCAACATCAGAAAATCATAGGTCGTAGGTAGTTGCTCAGCTTTCATAAAATAAGCTGTTCCCTTAGATGTTCCTTACAAAATATCTTTTCTATGTGAAATGGTTCCTTTTATTCCATCATGCCTTCAGTTTCTAAGACCTTCACAGGGGATAATTTTGGAAACGGTGAGCCATAATTTTTTATAATAATTGTTTTTATAATAACTCTAAATGAAAAAATACATTTAAATTATTGAAGATATGCTGAATGTGATTCAATAATATTTTTACACCTTTGAGGATAAATATTTCTACAACTTAATACACATGACCATAGGCTGTAGATTTATTTTTTCCCCTGCTGAATAGAGCTCTTCTGAATGCAGACTCTGACCAATGCAGGTTAAACTTTTGTCCTGTAACTTTGTGAGATCTTTTCTAGAGCTTAACTGTCTGTTGAGGAATTATTGGATAATTTATAAAAACTGAAATGGTACATTTGTGTATATGACAGCCCCTATGAAGGATTATGTCTTAAACTGCAATTTTCAATTTGACAAGCTCTATTAATCATAAAATTGAATGTCATATGTAATGGACATACAATTACATTTTACTATTAAAATTATCTTTGTGAGAGAATATTAAATTTCTTTTAACTGAAATGCACAAGAGACTAAACAGTAGCTGGCATGATTGAAATAGTTATATGTGATAGTCTTCCCTTACCTTATCAAAGAGCTGATTTTCTATGCACACAGATACTTACAGGTGGTGAATAATGTCAGGAATCTTTAATGAAGTGTAATATGACTTAAAACACTATGGTGTTAATGCCCATTTTATCAGTTTTTTTTATTAAAAAAATCGATATACTTTTGTGCATGAGTTGATTATAAATACAGTTTTCTTCCTTCTGCCAGGTATGGATTTCTAGTTAAGTTGCTTTCCCACAAAACAATATTTATCTAGAGTGGAAATAGCACATATGAGTTAGTCCAACCAGGAAAAAAATTATACTATGTGATTGATAAAGCAGCTTAAGAATCAAACATGGAAAAAGTCTGTTGACAGTTCACAAGTCATCCATAGGTAGGAAATAATATTCACTATAACTGGGACAACTTTAATGAGAGAATAATATGTTAAAACTGTTGAAAAAAATTATGATTAGGAAATTATGGTGCTAATTTTCCAAAAGGGTTGTTACAAACTGCTTGTCTGTGTTATCTGGGGAACTGTAGAGTGGTTGTCTCCATCTGACTCACTCTGGGGGTCTTCCAAGTTAAATATACTCATCTCTCTACAGCTTCTGTGGAAAGGCTTCTGTACTTAAGGGCTGAACAGATCTCATCTATTTGGGACTGGGCATAAAGCCCAGTGGGCTAGAGGCCTACTTAGCAGTTGCTGAGTACCTCGTGTTGTAGTCTGAGCTTAGATTCTGTGTAACAGTCTGCCTTTAACAAGCAAAAACATGGAATAAGGCCATTTGGTTATCTGCATCTACACTGTTACCCCAACTTACAGAAGGCATAAATCCAGGGGGAATATGGTTTGCGACATTTGGTTTTGAGTTGGTTTTTTTAAATATATTTCTGTCTGTTAGGAGATCAAAGATGTTTCCCAGTGCAGGATCTGAGCAATTGATTTGCTACTCCAGGGCTGGATGAGAGATGTGTAGCACTAGAGCTGAAGAGGCAGAAATGTGGTCGGATCTTTCCATATGTGCAGGTGCTGCTTTGCCTGCATTTTCACTTCTTATTCCAACAAATATCCTAGTACACTTGAAAAAGAGAGAGAGATATGGTATATTTCAACAAACTTGAGTATCAGTTCCAGATTCACATCCTAAAAGCTGCTTTTCCTTGTTATACTGTCTGAGCTAATTGCTGAGTGGGGTTTCAGTAGTACTGTAGGAGTGAAATGTTTGAGAGACTAAGAGATCTAAGTAATTTCTAATGTTTTCTAACCATGCCTCAAAATTCCACTGGGAATTTGCCTTGTTTATGTGTCGATGTCTTCTTTTGCCTGTTGACTTTGTGAGTCTCTTTAGTCAACAAACAAAAAGGTGCTATGTAATTCTTTGAATTAGCAAGAGATAATGTAATCAGGCAGCAAACAATATTTTTTGCAGTCTTGTTTTTCTATGATGGTGTCTCTGTTGTTTGTTTGTTTTAGAAAAGGTAATTTAAAAGAAAAAAGACTGTGTAGAAGAGAATGGCAAATTAAAAGAATCTGTTTGTGGGGTAAAAGGAGGAACTTTTCAACTCCTCATTAAAAAAGTAATGATGAATAGAGAATGAACTATGGAGTCCTTTCATACTGTTCATGCATCATACTGTAAAAAGCCATAACACAGAGTCTGTATTAAATACAATTAAGTCTCTGATTTATACTCATGTACTCCTGAAATAAAATCACAGGGTTCAGAAGTCCTGCTTGTATATGTTCAAGAACAGAACTTTCCAGGCAAATGATGTTGGTGCTACATTAAGCATACAGTATTTTTATTATTTGCATGAATCACACCTATGACTCTCTGGTACCTTCAGGCTATATATTCCTAGCAGATTTGTGCATTCAAAAGATTCATAAAGTGCATTTGAGCAAACAAGCTACCTACTGTTCTTGTTCATCATGTACCTTATCTTAATAAATAATGAAGGTGCCATGGGCTGACAATGAAATATTTTGAAAATAGTTTTAATGTATAGCTGGCAGAGGACCTGTTGGGCATTGATAAATTACACAAACGGAGAAGATGAGAAATCTGTAAAATATTAATGGTCTGCTTCTGTAGGCAGTAAAGGAGAATATACCTGTATCTTATGTAAGGTCTTATGCTGCCCATGTAAGGCAAAAAGGAATGTTTCCTACTGACCCACAGGGTTCGTGTATTGCAAGCAGAGTTCATTGTCTTTGGTACTGCTCAAAACACTGGTGAACGGTCCGAAGGACGTGAAACACCGTGCCTGTAGTTATCGTAGTGTGTGGCCCAGAAGATATTGCAGTCCCCTGTGGTGAAAAGGTGTAGAAATGGTTCTTGACTGGTAAGGAGAGGGGGTGAATTTATAAGGAACATTTTGTGCCCCAGTGCTCAGGGTCCCCTTCATGCCCTGGGTGCTCAAGTTGCTCTTTGCTAATGGCGCTTGCATTGCACTGCCTGGAGGGGCTGGTATACAGGGGGATATGTGAGGTGTGGGGAGATATATGGGACATGCAGTAATGTCATAAATAAAGAGAGGAAGGGTGGTCACAGCCCTTCTTCCTCATCTTCTTCTGAGGCCAGGAGCTCTGTCATTTTCCTTTAATAATCAGCATATAGTCTTACTGGGTGAAAACAAGTTCTTGCACACTCTTCATTTGGAGCAATAACGAAATACTGCAATTATACCCTAGGGGATACTTTCTAGAAAACTATTGTCTGCTCTTACTGTAAAACTGTTAGATATTTAGTTACATACTGCCAGGAAGCTACCTTTTATGTCATGATTTGACAATGTTATTGCTCTTTTAGAAACACTAGTTTTGCAAGAAACTCTTCCTCAAACTTGTTGATGTTGTGATTTGGGTATTGTTTTATAGCTTGGATGGAACTGTCTGCAGCAAATTGCTATTTGAATTCAGCAAACCAGGATTTCTGTGAAGTCTGTGTTGCACAAAAAATTAATTCCTGTAAGAGACTTGAAAATCATTGAACCGAACATATTTTGGCTGGGAAATGGTTAACGGCGCAATGAATTCAAATGGCAATATGGCAGCATTGTGATATAATAATGATTTTACTTCATTTCTGGAAAATTCTAAAGTAAATTAAAGCTACAAATGTCAGTTTCAGTAAGAAAGATAAAAACATGTAAAAATAAGAGAAGTACAAATTACTAGTGAGTTTAACTTTTGTAAATTTTGGTTTAGTAACTATGCCATAAAACTCAGAATACTGCCTTAGCAGAGTTACACATGCAAAGGAGAGGTTTTGACTGGTGCTGGAGACAACCTGAGCCACAGCTGCTGGTGGGCTGATGGAGTATCGCACACCTCTGCAGCCCTCTAGCCACCTGAGAGCCATCTGTCACAAAGCATCTGCTCTGAGTGGCAAGATAAAAAGTGTCAGTTTTCTGTCCATTGCATACAGTTCTTCGAACTAAACAATTTCAAAAAAAGGTTTGCATTTTGGATTATGTCACACCAGACAATTTCTGATTAGAGGACATTTAGGCATAAGCTGTGGGTACCTGGGGTATGTTTTCTATATCCCAGTTCCTGTTCAAATTGTTTACTAATATCTGAAATGAACTTATCTGTTTAAAAATAAAATCTCTGTAGTTATCTTAGCTTTGAAGGTCGCCTAATATTTTTATCTACTTTCAACTATTCTCACTACAGAGCCTGTATTTAATAAGAAACACATGAATGTGTAATCCATAACGCGATCTAATATTCTGTATGCAAGTATACTTTGCATTATCTCTGCTATTGAATTTCACATGGGGCATAATTTTCTGTGCAGACAAATTCTTATTTAATTTCATTGAAATTAAATTCATTGTGCTAACCCTGCAGCTGGATTAACATGATGGACTATCAAGACTTCTTTAGGGACATAATGTACTGTTGGGTCAATAGCCCATGAACAAAGAAAGATTTACACATTAATCTATAATGGCTCTTTAGGAGCAGTTACGGTCTATCAGGATGAAAATCTGGTAGATAATATGAATAAAGTGTATTCTTGCTTGTGAAAAACAAGCATTTAACTACTTAAATTCTAACCCTTTAAAGGTCAAATTAGATTCTTTTAACATTTTGAATGCAAGCTTACCTGTGAGAAGATTTAACTCTACTTGTTTAATTACATCTTATGTAATGAAGATGAAATTCATTAAAATACACAGCAGGTTTATGAAAAAAACTTTTTAATCTATCAATACATACTTTTTAATATAATTTGCAATGATTAATTTATACTATCACTCTGCCTTGGTGGCCAGTGAATTTCAGAAAGGGGACATAGGGATTCTGACCCAGCTGCCCTGAAGGGTACAGGGACCCCCGGGAGGCAGCAGCTCATCTCTGCAGCAGACTTTGGCACTTCAGTGTGTCTCTGGCAGTGCTGTCATTCTTTTGCTCGGATATTATCCTGGGTGCAATCGTCCCCAGCAAGTAGTTTGTATCCTCTCCAGGTGATTGACCAGAAAATTATTATTGCAAATTTTCTCAATGAAAGTATGTTCTCTAGTCTTGCCTATTAAAATAATCTCGGCAGAATTATTTTTTTAAGCTTGCATAGTATAGAGTGACACTATAATAGTTGTATTTTGATCACAGAAAAGGAAAAGGAAGGATTTTATCAGTCTTATTTTTTTTTTTGCTATTAATAGAATAGCATCTCCTGTTGCTTTTACATATAACAATACTTTTTGGTGTTCAGACTTAGCGTAGACATTAAGAAATCCAAATTTCAAATTAAAATGTTAAACATCCTTTCAAAGTGACAAACTGACACGAAAAAGCCGTATAACCCCTTCCCGTGTTTCATAAAGCAGTAAACCCCTCTGTGATCTTTTTGCAGTAGAGGGCAGCAGAGCAGCGAGGATGTGCTGTGCGGCCGCTGAGGAGTGTTGACACGGGGCTGGGCAATTGCATAATTTTTGATATTGTCCTGACACATAAACACCTGGAGTCAGGTTTTCAAAGGTTATTTGCACAGTAAAAGAGGAATTAGCAAAATGAACTTACATGCCAAAAGTAATTTTGAATATTCTAAAAAGACGATAGTGCTATCAAAATATTGGTTTTAGACGGAAAAACTCCTGTCAGTATTGTGCGAATAGAAATTAAAACAGCTTCAAAATAAATGAGATGAAATGACTTCTGGGAAAGTGCAGACATCAAAATATAAAATTACTTCATTACAAAGAGGTCTAGGGTTATTTGCAAAATTTAGACCACATCAGCTCAGTCACAAACCCTCCATTTTTATATATTTAATGTTTATTTTTAACATAACACCTAAGATGTGGATGTTAATAAGAAGAGTAACTGTGGTGCATAATATATTGTTGTGTTTGTTATTGTGCAATTTACTTTTAAGTCATTACTCTACCTTGTACATAAAAAGTCAGCAAATTATCAGAGTTTATTCCATTGACTTTCTCACACCTTGAGAAATAGCCCATTTGTATTATCACAGTTTGATATATTTCCCATTTACTGAGCTTCTTTGGCAAGCTGGCATTTTAATTTAATTATACTTTTTTGCTAATGGTCTTTATTTTTCAGTGTCTCTGTGGTAAAATGCCTTTAAGATCTGGCTTTCTTTAATCCCTCTCTGCTCGCTCCCCCCCCCCGCCCCCTTTTGGCATGCTCTAGTGTAAATTTATAAACTGACAAAATTCAGTGTAAAATTCAAAGAAGTGAAACAAAGGAATCTGTTAAGAAATCCTGCACTTAAATGATGAAGTATTTTGTCACATTGAGAATGTGATTTCTGAATATATTTAGCATTGTGCATCCCTAATTAGGAACTGTAATGCAAAGAGAATGTAACATGTATAACACAGACATTGAGGACATTTCACGCAGATTCATGTGTATTGTGTGAAAAAACTTGTTATGGGCCTCAGACCACCAAACACAATGGGAGATTTACTGTATTTCTTGTTTGTGGATAGGTCCTTCACCTTTAATATATACATTTTTATATAAGTAAAAAGATCTATGTATTTCAGATATCCTTAGTGTAAATTAAAACTACTGTGAAAATACATACAGGTATATATAAAACATATAATTTCTGATAGGTATCAATACATATAACATGTGATAGGTAACAATGTAAAAGTCTATTTTAATATGTGAATTCACTGGTTTTCCTTCTGTAGTTCTTTTTGCAACTTCTTTTAGCTGCTTGCCTCCAGAAAGGTGGTACATACACATCCTGCTAATCCTTTTAGCATCCTCATGTTTGCACCATCGCCTTCCTAATAGCCTGCATGAACTGTTGGATCTCTTTTCCTGGAACAGTAACAGAAGTTTCTGGTGTGATCGCTAACTGTTTGCTTTGGCACCTCCTAGGAGCCAGAGAGAAGAGGGTAGGAATTTTTCAGTGGCGGGGATGTTGCACACTGGGGTGTGAATTAGGAGATCAAAACATAGCTAAACAAATGAGACCCATGCTGTAAGGACGATGGAAAGGCAGGGGTGGACATAGAACACCTAAACACACCGCGATTACAGCCCCACTAAAGCACTAAAAACATTCCAGAGAGCGGAAAGCTGAGGTATGGAGAAAATGTACTGAAAACCTGTGACTTTTTTGAAATAGCACCTTATGTAAATAAAAGTTAGTGACACCAGGCCTACCTCTGCTTCCTCATACTGAGTAAATCAGAATGACCGTCATCAAAATTCTGCTTTTGATATAAAAAGACAAAATAAGAAATCACACTTTCAGTCCTGACAGGAAAGCTCTGCAATTTCTCACAAAGAAGCATCTGCTTTGCAAGAGTGTGTCTGCGTGCAGGCATCTGCATCAATTGCCTCAACTGGAGTGCAACTTTATGGAAAATTTACTATTTCTACCACCACTTAACTCCTGATAAAATCTAATTTTCCTTCTGCTATTATATCTCTGTCCTCAATACTTGCGCTTTTACCCTTCTAAACCTTGACATTTTTTTCTTTGGTCTATGTTCATATATGTTATTGTACTTTTCATGGATAATAGTTACGACCACACCCACAGTCACAGTACCGTGTACTGAAGCTTGTGTTAGATAAGAGATTCACTTAACCATATATATTTGCAGATTGTTTGCTCTGAGTTTCTGCTTGCTGAGGTAAGGATTGGTTTTGTCACACAAATTTCAGGGTCTGCTTACCTAGATTCCGTCTTGGCATGGGTTGCTTTCCCTTCATGTGCTCAGTTCAGAGTTTCTGCATTTGCTGCAGTTGGTCAACCAGCCAGATTATATATCAAATACATTGTATGTCTTAATGGCAAGAAACGATAAGGAATGGAAACTATTTGGTGTAACTGCGAGCTGAAAATCTGTACAAGCTGTTGTACACAAGAGTCAGAGCTGTCTTGGCTAGAGCTGCTGTGACAGCTGCTGTTTTCCTCCGTGCACAACAGCTCTGCAACTTTCAGCATCACAATTACACCTTCCTAATCAAAGAAATCACATAGGGAAAATAGGTACTTGCTGGGCTATTTAAAGGGTCTTGGAAAAGAATTGACATAAATATCCAGAAGAGGATGAACATGAAACCAATTCTTGGTATATAAGAAAGAAATACTATTACCCATATGTGAAGCATTAATAAAGCATTTATTACTTTTTTAAGTTTTTCTATTGAAAAAAAGGAAAAAATCAGAAAAAGCCATGAAAAATTAATTCAAGGTCTTGAAAACAAATCTGTAGCAGGACTTAAGGAGTTCAGTATATTTAAATCCCGTAAGAGAGTGCTAAAAATGGAGAATTTAATCACAGGATGGAAAAGGAAACAAATGATAAAACAATCCTTTAGCCAAGTGACAGAGCATAAAGAAGTTTGGGAATTAAAGAAACTTGAATCAAAAATAATATATGAGCCTAACAGTAAGATTAATTAACCACTACACAATTTGAAGTGGTGTTTTCAAATGCTGCTTTTCCATCATTTGAAGTCAAGAGTGGATATCTTCCCTGCTGGATGAAGTGCAGGCTGCAGAGTCTCTGTTGTTCTTGTCCATAGTATGCTCTTTTTCAGGCTAGTTCTTTAATCTGTTTGTACTTGCCACCATCCACAAAGATGTACAAAGCTTTTAATAGAAGACTATTCTTTGTGGCCCCTTTCTATCATCAGAGCAGGGGCAGTAGATAATAACCTCTCATTTTACAACTTCCTCTGTAAATGTTGGCTTGACAATTAGCATTTTCAAAGACTAGGAGCAACCTTCAAAGTCAACCATCACCAAACAGAAGGTTGATTGTTGAACCAAACATCAGGATTAATGGCAGAGCATTAACAATGTGACAAAGCCTACCTCGAGTGTTTATTTTGTGCCATTTTCTGTCCTCACTACTACCTATGCAATAAGAAGATGTCAGCTCAAATACTCCCAAAGCCAGCTTTGAAGAATATATTTACGAATTCCACATTTGTGTGATATTGACCTACAGCACTGGGAACCTGTTGGTGCTCCCTGAACTAGGAGGGACTGCAATGTAAATGCTACTGCAGAGCTGTGCCCAAGGCAGAGTGCAGCCGCCTACCCCAGCTGAAGCTCGAGGCAGTGTCGACGTGATCTGACAGATCTTGGACTTCACTGTATTCAGCACAGCAGTGCCTTGGCCTCTCACTGACAGCTGGCTTTGTTTACAAGCAGTTAGAAAAAGTAAAGAATGAGCTTTGCCACAGTTTTTCAAAGTTTTTATCACACCTCTTTTGTCAATGTTCAGTACACGTAGTTTCTTGAAAGTTGAAATTTTGACTAGGCTGCTGCTTTTGCTGCTGATTTAGGCATGTATTAGTACCTGGGGGATGAGCCTTGAGCTTTCACTTTGTGTCTTTTTCTGGGGCTCTGGAGGCTACAACAGCAGTGGCTCAAATCTGAGCAGTGTAAACTGTGTTAACATATCCCATTGTGACGGCTGTTCATAAGGACAGGAATAAATCAATTATCTAAATAGATTGTACAGTTCACACAGGGCACCTTACAATGCTCTTCTCTCATGTTTTAAGCTGTGATGGCAAGAACAGAGGACAGCTAAAAAAGGCTATGCAGAACTGGTGGCATATATGTTTTAAACAATTCTTTCGTTCATGCAAAACTTAGAAGTGGAAGTTACACACAATGGAAGGAGAACAATGGGAGTGAGGTCTTGACTGCAGTTGCAGTAGAGCAAAACCAGAAGACATTAGCCTTTACTCATGCTGTGCCCTAAAGGCCTGGCATATGGTTGTAGCTTTACAAGCAAAATAATTTTTCTTCTTCCATAGAATATAAATAAGTTTTTTCGTTTTGTTGTTGGTTGGGGTTTTTTTTGTGTGTGTGGTTTGGGTTTTTTTTTTAAATCCACAAGTATCTTTCCCCTTTTCTTTCTGTTTCATAATGTTCTGCATCCATTTTTTTTTCTTGGAAATTAACATGGTACTGGATATTAAATAATTTGGGATACAAATGTTACTATTTCCAGTCCTTTACAATGAGCATGGACAGATGCAACTGTTGCCAGATGGAATCTTTTCTGGATGTAATTCTTGCATTCAGTTCATATTCCCCACAGCATCTTACACTAATGAAATGTAGTTTGGAGAGCTGTTAACTATTAATTAAATTCCATTTTATTGGATGGCGCGTCCATAAGTCATCAAAAGTGAGGCAAAAGAAATTTAAAAAAATGTTTTCAATTTTACATCTGAAAGTAAACAGTCTTAGTCATTTGTAGCATTGACAGAATTAAAACTTGTGAGCAAAGTTTGTCCAGCTGTGATTCTAAAGGATGACTGTTCTGTAATGGAGCAGCACGAAAGCAGGAACTCCTGCCGCTTACACTGGGTAGTTCAATTTTAGAAACAGGCTATTGGTTCTGGGAAATTCATCAAAGTGTGCTAAAGCTGCCTGATAGGTTTCAGTTTAAATCTCTTTAGCATTGTGATGGAGTAGTTGAACTACAAGATTTTAAAAACTAATGCAAATGAGGAGCTATTAGAATTCAAGGAAAGAAGGATTGAATTTTTTTTTTTAAAAACTATCTAAGGATGGGTCACCTGTAAAATTATGCAAGCTGAAGGCATGAAAGGAATGACTGCAGCAGCTGAGCATGGGTTGAACTTCACTCCTTCAAGCTGACAAAAATATACTTCAAAATTTTCTGAGAAGAATATAGTAAAATTGGAGAATTTTAAAAGAAGGTTCGAAAGAATGATTTGAGATCTGGAAAAGAATAGTGTAGTCCGATAAACTAAGTCTATTCTGCTTATTGAAGAAAATATTGGTTAGTGACTTGATCAAGTTGTATAATTATATTCCTAGGGAGAATGTTTCACAAACAGAAGGGCTCCTTTAACAAAAAGAAGTGATAACAAGACAAACCAGCTAGTTGAAGTTAAAATCAGAGGAAAATTGGATGCCTGTTTTCAATATGAAAGTTAATTAATCACTGGAATACCATTGTATGTGGCAATTTTTGCATTGCCATTACATCAAGATAAAACAAAGCAGAACTGTTTTAGAGAGTTGCAAACTTTGGTAGTAGAATAATGCAAAATTGCGGGAATTGAAGTAACTAATCAAAATTACAATTTAAAACCCAATCAGTTTTGCACTTTAAAAAGCGCAAACTTGCATTACTGGGGCTCCCTTTGGTTCAAGTGCATCCCTAGTAAGCCAGGGCATATTCACTGACACCTTTGGTATACAGCTTCTTTCCTCTTCTTATTCAAATCTTGAACTTATTAGAAGCCAAGGCTGCTCCGTGTAACAGCTCTGGATTTTGAGGCTGCTGTGTATTTTGGTGCATCTTGTGGGGGACTCTTGGTCTCTTAAAAAGTGTGTGTTTGTCCTTTCTCTATCGTTTCCAGGTGTAAAAATTAACTATGTGACCAGGCTGTAAAAGAATGATAGCCTCACATACAGACAGTACAGGTGGTTGCTGTCAGAGAGAGAGGTCCAGCTTCCACATCCATCCGTCTCCATTTTCCCAGTGTTACCATTCCCTGCTTTCAGTTTACTCACTCTGCTAACTTTGCTGAGCTTATTCATCTACCTGGGCATAAAACTGTTCTGGTTTATTTTGTGGGGGTTTTTATCTGAAATTTGGTTTAGAAAGTTTATCAATAGAATCTGCTCGGAAGGGCACTAAGACAGGCCAGAACAAGAGGCAGGAGCATGCAGCTGAGAGTAAGAACGAGGCATGCAAAGGAAAAGGTGTTTGGAAGAGACCATCCTGCAGCCCTGAGCCACAAATCACCTCAGAAATTGCTTGTGATTGTGCCCCAGCTGTGGTCACATGAAGTGTGCGTGTTGCTTGGTGATAGATTATATTTTCACTGCTTATGAAACTCAAACTACCCGTAGACCTTTTTTGCTACTGCTGCAGATTTATATAACTGTGGCTATTACTGTTTCTTTTGTCTTTGTTCTCTGGAATGTTTAAGAGAGTTGTGCACATGCTGTTTAATGAGATTTATTTGGCCTGCAAGCTGCAGATGGGCAGAAATCAAAGGAGGTGGAAGTGGACATTGACATGACCTCCAGCATGTTGTTTATGGAGAACATCCTTCTGGTGATGTATGACAAGTCTGAGGTCAATGATTAGTATCTATTAGCTCTTTGAAAAATGGAGAAAGCAATAGTTCCTGATGGTGCATGTTTTAGATCTGGTTAAAATCAGAAACCTGATGTGAGAAGAAGAAAATGTTTCAGTGTCTATGTATACAATTACCACACATCACCAGGACACCTTAACACTCAAAATACTTGCACGCCAAGTTAGGAGAGGAAGAACAACTGTGGTCTAGATTCCTTCTCTCCTGTCTCACCTCTGAAACAGCCGGATTTGATTCTTTATTATTATTCACTTCTTCCTCTTTTTTCCTTCTAAATTCTCCTCATTATTTTTTGGGTTTTTTGGAAAGCTAAACCAAAGAGGAGGTTTACATTCATTCCTGAACATAGTGATAAATACTGTAACTCTTCTGCAAAAAAGAATTGTAAGAACTTGTGTCAGCCACCTCATGTCGGTTCTCCTCCAGTTCAGCCACATCATGAAGAAATGGACAGGCTTTCCAAGAATTAGGGGAAGTTCTGATATAATATTAGAATCAAAAATCTTTGTTGTAGTCTAGAGTACCTGGTAAAGTGATTTATAACACTAATATAAAGTGATCCTGAAACAATATTTGCAACATTCAGCAGTCTTTTCACTGACCTTTTTTTCATATAATTACATATAGAATTTAAGTAAGTCAGATTGGTCACATACACCTGAGGAATTTTGAGGAAATTCATGCATACTTGAAAAAGGGGAAGTCAGAACTGTCAAAAAACAGCAACAAAATTTTTTACAATGTTATTGGCAGGACAAAAGGTCCTTTTGGTTTTAAAAATGTCTACTCTTCAGAAGAAAAGATTGAGAAATTAATTTCTAAAATTTAGAAGAAATAATACTACAAAATATTCCTCTACTTTCATTATTTATACCAACATTGAGTACTTGTATAGAAAATTTGATATAGAGTCAAAAAGGATAATTGTCTTTCAAATGTGACCAGAGGCTCTCTATACCAGCTGTATAGCTTCAAATTAAGCTTTCTTCAGAAGAAGCCACTTTCCCCCAGCGTACTGTACTTGTGTGAAGAGCTAAGTCCCCACTGCCAGCTGGCCTTCACATTTGCAGTATCCAGGTGAAAAATCTTTTAGGAAAAGTGATGCTTTGGACTCTGAGTACAAGATATGAGAGGCTGCAAGAGCTGATCAGATGCGAGCGTGCGATGTCTCTGTGTCTCTCCGACAGGCTGTGCTAGAGGACACAGTCTAGCAGAGCAGCTCTCCTAAATTCTTTTGAAATTATTCGAATGCACTTTCAGTAACAGAGGAGGGAGAGCTCTATTGTCTGCATAACTGAGGCTTACAGAGAGCAAACCGTGTTTGTTTATGGCTGGACTGAGACATAAAATGATCTAAGGGCTCCAAAGGACCTGATTGCCAATATTTCCTTTTGTTGCTCTGGAGATGCAGCTTGACAGAGTACCCAGAGTTTTATGTTACTTTCTGTGAATCGTTTTCCTGTTACAGAAAGGATTTTAGTTTGTTCCCCAGTGGCTCCACTGCAACAGAGCAGTGACTTTTACTCTGGGGAATACTGTGCGTGGGTGCCTCTGTGGGAATGTGTATGTGTTTGGAGAGATAATGGTATCTGTATTTGTATGCTGTCATTCAGGTGTTGGCATCTGCATTGCCAGCTCACAGCAGTGAGATTCTCTAGGATTAGCCCCTAAAACTTAGTGAAGACCTCTAGTCTCGGAAATCCTCTTCCACAATGGTTTTCAGTCCTTTAGGCAGGCATACAACTTTCTTTTCCCATTCATAACTTGAAGTCCCTTGGAGCTTTTTCCTTTTTTTCCTTTTTTCTTTTTTTTTTTCTTTCTTCTTTCACAGAAATTAAATGGCAGTGGCTGGCTCCAATCACCACATTCTTTCTCTGCTTAATTTCTGCTACAAAGTTCTCCAGTTCTTTTATCTACACAGCTGTTTTTAATGGGCTGTTCAGAGAAGGAACTGATAATGGGCACTTTGTGCTGTTTGGATTATCACTAGTTCTAAGGTTGGCAGCCAGCATTGGCAATATGCTCTTCTTTAGACAGCATTTTTTTTTAGCTGGACAGCAACCCAATGACACCAGACAAAGCTGCAGCAGCAGGCTGACTAGCAGCAGCATGCTATCTACTCTCTCTGCTTCAGCTAATACCCCAGTGGCTGTGATTAACAACTTAGGAACTGTTCTCCTTCCTTTCTTTCCTTCTTAATTTTTTTCCCTTATTGTTTATGCTTGAACTGAGGGTGAAATGGAGATCCATGAAGGTGTATAACACATACATAGATGGGAAGTATCAATTAATTTTTTTGCAAGAAGGTTGGTTAATAGATGTGAAAAGTAGGAGAGTTTCCAAAGATGCTTTTGAAATGCCCAGCCTTTCCCAAAATTCCTCTCAGCCTTGTCATTTGTAAAAAAAAATATTTGGGAAAATGGAAACAGGTGGATTGTGTGTGATCAGAGTCTGTGTGAAGTGGAAGGAAAGTTTGCATTGTACTGTCATTTAATGTAGCTTTCCCCAGCCACAGTTAAGGTGTCAAACAGTTGAAAATAGCCTGTCCATTTTTTTTTTTATATTCTCTGATGACTTCCTCTAGATAGTTCGGAGAGATCTGCATTTCTCTAGAGGAAAAAAGTGAGAACACATGAAGGAAAGAATACGAAGCAGAACTTTCCTAGATAATGTTCTTCTCCTGGTTCTTAATATTGGCCACCAGCTTAAACAAAGAGATATGATGAAGAATTCGGGGTTCTTATTTCAGCCCTGCAAGGATGCTATCATCATTTTAAAAATCAGTATGCTCTTAAGTTCAGGCCAGATGTACAGTCACTGTTCAATCTGCTTTGTGGTGAAATAAAGCAGTTTATTCATCTCACTGAGTAAAATACTAAACCTGTTAATTTAGTTGCATTTAAAAAAAAAAAAGTTTGATACTAGTTTTGGAGCAGTTTCACAGGGTCAGCCACTATACAGTGTGTCCTCAGTTGCCAGGGATTTCTAAGAGCTATTTCTTCTCTGTAGTGTGTTCAAGTACCAAGGAATTTTACTCACGCAGAGTTAGCATCTTGTTGGTTTCTGAAACTCCACTGCATTTAACATGATTTCTCTAGTCCTTAATAATTTTATTCTGCTTTTTATTGTTTTGGAAATAGAATATGTATGTACATGCAAAAAGTCAACACAATTTGTCAAAGCTGCAGCTGTAAGATTATGTGGTATTACTTCTTAGTACTAAGTATAAAATTGCAAAAACTTCTCTTTAGTTTCTAAGAAAAAAATGCATCCTCTTGAAAAACAGAAAAAAATTACTAGAATTTATTCCAAAAGGGAGAAACACTCTCAAATAACTGACATTGCTGCTGGAGAAGTCATTGGTCTCATCCTGAATTACCAAAAATTTGGAAAACTTTGTCAGGATTTTCCCCTAATACTTCTTGAGAAGCTGCCTTTTCCACGATGGAGAAATAGGAAAGTCTGAAGTGCAAGTACTAAACGAGATGAAATAAACCAAAAATAACGTAAAAGGAGATGAGGTAAAATTATAATAAAGGCTGTTGTAGCCTCTTGTATACAGTCAACATTGAGAGAAACATCTTATCAGTGTACTTAGCACATTGCTTTAACTTAAATCCACAAGAAAGTATGCTTTTTTCCAGAAGAAAAAGGCCTATGACCTCAATGTAGCCTGATAGTTCTCAAAACGAGTTTGAAATTAGCATGAATTTAGAATTCTGAAAAATTGTTGGCTTTATATTTGCATATGATATGTATTTGCATCACAAATTCCATTTCATGAATTGTTTTGTGCATGTTAATTGTCGTCACACTTCTTGTGAGTTTAGGAAAAGATGTTAGAGTGAATTGAACAATTCACAATGAATAATTTATTTGAAGTCCCTTGGTTCGCTCTCAGAATACCCATCAGAATCTTACTACAACTTCAGGCATTTAAAGGTTGGCTGGTTGGGTTTTTTCCTATTTGCATTCTGGTGATGGTTATTAATTGGAGATACCTCTTCAACTTTAAGCTATTTCAGCTACTTTTTGTTTGCCTGATGTGATAAAATAAAATGATAAAGTAATGCTAAGATGGCAGGAGGATGATCAGGAGATGATTACCTCCTACTCACAAATCACAATTTACTTTTGTTCAGTCTCCACAATTCATTTCTCTGTGATATGTCAGATGTTTAGGCCAAGGCATTCGAAGTTTTGGGATGTACTTTTTACACCAGAGACATGGGGCAGTTTTCCCTCACTGATTAAACTTGCTTTGCTCTAAAATAAAAGAACATTAACTTGAAATCAAGTCAAATTTGTAAAGCCAGCATGACAGATACAGTGGATGTTCAAAGTCCAAATATAATCTGATAGGGAGGAAGAAGTTAATGAATCTAAACCTTTACTATTTATAGCTGCTATGTGACTGGAATAGGAGATTTCCAGCCTTGAAGGGCAGGCATCAAACTCAACTGGTAAAAAACCCACCAAATCTTATTTTTGAGGAAGAAAGAATTGAGAAAGGGTAAGAGACATTTTATTGCTAAAAGCATAACATTGATATATTTAAGATTCTCATTGTTTATTTTATTAATAAAGAAAATAGAAGGCTCTCAGATATTCCTTAAAATTGAGGGCCTGGTGGAAGCCAGTTGAAATCAGTGGGAAAAATGTGTTCAAATGCTTCAGATCAGGTCTTCAAAGTGTGAATAAGCGGTAATCAAGAGTAACTTTATGCTGAAGAACTACTATAAAAACATGAGCTGTAGTCACTCTAGTAAGAGACAGTGATTGTGGTCACTGGATTTCATAAGTTTAGAAAACTTTTTCTGCTTTGGTTTAAAAGTATGAATAAAAAATGACAAAACTTCAGGTGTTTATCACCCATATTTTACAGTCTGTAGAAAAGTTTTCCACATCAACTCAAATACGCCGCGTGTGTTTATATTAATGACACTATATTGTGTTGTCAGGTTCAGTGAACAGATGTTATTGTAAACCTAATGTATGGAAAGTGTCATGAATGAGGCTGCACAAGGGCACACACTATCCAAGATTTTTTTTAAAAACCCAAACAGTTATTTAACTTGTAGGAACACTAAAAACACAAACTGTGTCACATAAAATTAGAAATCAGTTCATAAAATAGTAATAACTGACCTGCACAATGTAAATTTCCTGAAATGTGCACTTATGTTGGCAGCAAGTAACAGCTAATGAAGGGAGTTTACAGAGCTGATTAACAAGGCCCTGTGCTTTTTATTAGACTCATTTTGTTAATCCCTAAAATTAAGGAATTCCAGGTGTATGGAGCCAAGTATGCAAATGATTTCCTTCCGTCTAGCTGCTGATTTCATAAAAGGTCCTCCAAACAGTGAAATAAAACACAACATGCATAATGTGGAAAGGCTTTACTACATATGAGAGAACAGTCTGGCTTTACAGAGTTAAGCACAGTCTGCTGTAAACTTGCCTCAAATATGGATTTGAATAAAGCTGTAAAATAAGTATAAATAAGTAAATTAAAGGAATGAATAAAATGGAAGGAAAAACACAAAAGAAATAAATATGCCTTCAGTTTACTGATTGTCAGTTCAGCTGTTGTTACAGCTGAAAACAATATACCTAAAATTAAGCTTATCAGACTAGTGTAAGACATACAGATCTCTGCTGAAGCAGAAACAGATTTAAAATGATAAAGGAAACTATCATAATCTGCTAAAGATGTACCAATTAGTCTGGTGGTGCTATGCTAGTGCCTATGCTTCTTATGTACAATTATGCTTTTAAACTGGCTTATTACCCTATAATGTATGCAAATATCTAACTCATTGTTTAATTTTGGGTATAAAGGCATCATTAAAGTCGATGATAAAACTTTTCTGACTAAACCAAATATACACCCTCAAGCTGCTCATTACTTTCACCTCCTTTCATCTTGTCACAGTTTGTCAAAGTACTTTAGCATGTGAAGAGTCCTAGTAACTCTTAAAATTAACCCTAGTTTTTGAAATTTAGCAGGCTATAAAATGCTACTTTTTGGAGCAGACTGCCCTGCTTCTATATGATGCTATATAGACAATTTATTTCCACATTAAGTTTTAAAACCTTATAATTTCTGCTAGTCTAACGCGGTGTGTATCAGGATGCTCTCTATTCTATATAGGCATGGATAGGCACTGTCCATTTATCTGCAAATAGTTCTCATTTACGTTGTGGGAGGAGTGGAGCTATAAAACATGAAGGAAAGGGAAGAATTTCCCAATTGGCAAGCCATGGTGTATCTGGAGTCAGTGAAAAGCCATGAGACCAAATCCTGGAAATGCAAGACTAAACAAAGACTGAGTTCAGGGGGACGTAACATGCTGCAGGCTCAGGAGTCTCAGAAAAGACTGGCAGTGATGTCGATGATGTGATAAGAAAGGTACTAATTCCACACAAATAACTTGATTGTTACTCTCTGGTTGCTGCAGTCCACAGTAACAGAAAGAAAAGCCCCTGTACCGCTTTATCACTTGTCTTGTATTTGTTACAACGAACTCACCCTTAGGAGTTAGTCCTGAGAAAGCATCCTTATCCAGTTAAACGGATTAAGTCAGTAGGAATATCCTTGTAACTTGAGCTTGCTAACAAGTACATAGGAACAGGTGTGTAGGTAGGTGCAATATAGTAAACCCATCTTGCAGGAGTGTGGCAAGCTGAACTGTTGGCATCTGACACAGTCAAAACCATCTTCTTGGGAATGCACTGTATACCACATCCTGTGGCTGCTAGAGGCATCTAGGCAATTCCCTACCATCAGTACCATATCTACAGGTTAGACTGGCTACGGAAAAGCAGCCCCGGGAATGCTACCTGTGGACCTGAACTACCTGATCTTCCAACGTCATTTTCATGATAAAATGAGATAGAGATTTCCTCTGTGTCCTGTCAGTTTAAATATTGCACACAACACTCTTGGATTGTTCATTTCATGTAAAAAAAGTCTTCTTTCAGAGTTTCTTTCAAAATTTCAGGACACCATTCTTTATATGCTGGGTTGGAGGAAAAGAAACAAAAATTGCCTTTTTCTCTTTTGTAATGTATGTGATTGTGGTTGCTGTATTCCAGCTTTGGTCCTAATATATTTCAAAATTTTATTTCTCTAGTGATACTTTGGGAAAAAAATAGTATTTACATTCCAGCCAGGTTCATTCAGCTTTTTAAAACGTTCTTAAAAAGAGGAAATAATTACTTTCATGGCCATTTCTCCATAACCATGCAAAAGGCAGTGATGTAAATGACAATATGTCCATGTGTGCTCTTAACACACATATATTGTTCACGTGCTGTTACATGACACTGATGTTTGCATCCCCATGAACAAACAGTTCTTCCAGTGTATTTAGTCATGACAAGAAAAAAATAATTTATAAAGAAAAATAATTTATAGAGGTAAATTTTAAAAGGCTCTTTCAGTTACTGGACTTCAAAGTTTGTTGTGTGTTTGCTGATAGAGCACACAACCATGAACATGTGCAGAAGTTTAAAGGTACTCACTGGGTGTTGGAAATAAAAAAATAAAGAAGAAAACCAACAATCTCCAAGCCTTAGAGTTAACCACAAGTTGAGTTTGCTGAATGTTCAGATCTGAATCCAACTTTGAGTCAAATAAAAATATTGTTATAAAACTTACGCAATTAAATTTAGTGCCATTTTTCCAACTTGTTCTTTAATAGCACTTATGTGCTGCTACTACAAATCTTGTTAAATAGGCTCTGGAGCAAAGAGTTTGGGTAAAAGTTGGAAGTGTGGCATGTGGTTATTATTACAAATTTTGTCAGGGAAGAGCAGCTGTCAGGACTCGGATCGACAGTGAGTGAGCACGTCGTGTTAGTGCGCAGGGCATCAATTCACAGTCAGTGTTGCATAGAACTTGCCAATGCTTTTTTTGGTCCCCCAGGAAAGATGTAGGAAGACGTGATGAGAGGCAGTTGTGAATGAGCATTCTTTGACAAAGGTCAAACGCAATTGTTTGCTATCTGCCCTTTGCCAAGTGGATTGTGTTTAATCTCAGCCATCATCTTTAGCAAGCTGTACCAGAGAACTGCATGACATACTGTGATAACAGTATCTTCAGACACACCTCTCTAATGTGCCAGGATACCCTTTCAGGTTGCAAATAAACCATTTTGAATGAAAAAGGTAGGAAAATGCTTCCATTAAGTGTAATCAATAAGTTTATTATTCAGCCTATCATAAATACAAACGTAATAACAGATTTCAGCATTCACCATAAATTCATTCTGAAAGTGGCATAAAGGAAACCTTTTACACCCACAAGAACTACGTCACTCATCCAATCCCGTGGTAACAAGAGTAAATACAGCTCAGAATGGTATTATCCAATGTGCAAAACAAAGAATTCTTTCAGAAACTCACCTAATTAGTCCAACTAATGTACATGTTCAAAGTCTAGGCATTAGCCAGGTATACATGTACTATTATACTCTAAGAAATTTGCAGAAGAATGACAGATTTCTTTGTAAAAAAAGAAACTAAACATGAAACATGGATACTCACCATTGATATTTTGTTTTTATTGTGAAAAGACTAAAAACAAAAGCCTGACCCTTTTTTCATGTACCTATTTGATTACTGTTTGATTTTACCTGGACTCAATGGACTTACTTATGGGAGTATGCAGGACACAAGAAGTCAGTAACTAGCTTCAGTTAAAATGTGTCTATCATTGTGTGAACAAATGCAATGAATTTTGGTGTTCTAACCGATAACTGGTCACGGCCACCTCTCCCTGCACCTCATGACTCATGCTACCTAAATGCTGTTCCTAAACCCTGATCTGACTCTTTCCCCATCATATCATCTGCCAGTTTGAATCAATGAAGATGAGGAAGACTTTGTAAACTCAAGATGTTTATTTAATAGGTGAATCCAGATTTAACGTCTTATTCTTGAAGACCTGGAAGAAAATTTGTAACCTTTATGGAGCTGCTCTTCTAAACACCTTTTGTGCAGCTTGGTGCTTTATTGTGATCAATTTAACATACGAAAATATCGTAGAACTTAAACTCAGGGGGACTGTTGCATTGTGTATGTTATAAAAACCTCACTGTATTTTTAACTCCAAATAAGATTGTAGTCCTAGAGTCAGAGACTCATGGTAGGACACATCTAGAAACAACAATAGCAATAACAATCATTTCAGGAAAGTTATACAAATATGTGGAAGAATAAAGTAAATCTGCTAGCTCTAATAGTGTTCCAGGCATGGACTAGAAGCAGACTTTGGTCTCCTTTCATGTTATAACTTTCTGGTTTTCTTTCTTTGAGAGACTAAAACGTATATTCAATCAAACTCACTGCACTAAATCTGCTATACAGTTTATCTTCAGTTTTAACTTCAAAGTGTTTTTACCTATTAAGAAACTGATTGTTCCTCTGTAATTGAAAGAGGAAGAAACTGTTTTCAGAGTAAGAAGATAACAAAACTGTTTTACTTTGACATGACATACTTGTTATAATTTATGTACTTTGGCTCAGGTTCTCCTTCTTCTTACCTGGTGCACTTTTCTCATATGCTTGTGACCTTCAAATGGTGGAAAAATCCCTTTTAGAAGGAGAACAAACTTCTATTATTACAGAAAGAAAAGAATCCATAGATATGGTGGTGTGATTCAGAGGTTAAATTCAGTTTCTGCCTTTCATGTGATATAAGACTCTCATCCATAACTCTTGCAGTTCATGAGGATCCTGGAAATTATCTCAAAATGGGTGTTGAGGAGAGAAGAAAGGCAAGGTGAAACGAAGGAAATAACTTCATCTGACTAAAATTTTAACTTATACTCTATTTGACTTCTCTAGAGATTTACTATATTGCCTGCATGGGTAACAAATCATGTTTCAAGCCATTTTAGCACACCTGATGATTAGCTGTGTTGGTGCAAGTTGTAAATCCAGAGATTCAAGCCTTTACACATTGAAGGTTATTTCTGCATTGCATTTTCATTGGCAAAATACAACTGCAGACACGTGTAAATGGCAGGGAACCTTTGGTGTGTAAAATGGAATGGCTATTTTAAGAATTTTGCCTGTTAGATAAGAGCTTTATGTCTTCAAAAAGCTCTCATTAGAATAGGTGTGATTGACTGTAAACCTCTTTTGTTATTTTTTTTCTCTAGTTCTCCTATAGGCAAATATCAATTGATGTCACACTGACCTGTTTAAAAGTCATGAGAAAATCTCTACTGATTGCAGCCTGCCACAAACTGCCTCACTTTCAAGAATGTAATGGTTAGTCAGAACCACAGCATTAATTCTAGCACCAGCTGAACTTGAGTTTCTCAAAACATGGTGTACGGTAGCTGAGAAAGAAACTTGAAGAGTATGGGATTGCAAAAATAATCTTATCAGCCTAGAAATACTAATGTCTCTTCTGCAGGATGAAAAATGTTTGTCAATAATCATGGTACAGTAATGTTCAAAATATTACTCTATTTCCCTCTTTTTAATAAGGAGAAAATCTTTGTCAGGTATTGCTTTGGTAGGTGTTAGCTGCTGATTAATGCTAAACTGTAGCATTTTGAGGACAAAAACTCCCAGAGTGTATATGAATACAAAAAATACCTCAGGCCCTGCATTAGCAGAACTTTAGTTACTACAGCAGGGTTGTTTTAAGTTGTTCAAGTTATTTATGTACTGAGCATTAATTCTCATGCAAGTGAACCACACAAGCCATTTCACACAGAAAGAAAATGAAACTGGTGTAAAAACTGTTCCCATGGTGCAGCTCCTGCCACCAAGGACCAGCCACAGTGTGGGTAGACCACGTAAAACCAAACTGATTTTTTGTTAATGCTAACAGATATTGCAATGAAGACATTGTCCGCCTTCCTCATTCACAACTGGTTTTAAAAATATTTTGAACAATTTCATACTAAAACTCAACATGAATTCAAGTAGTAGAGGCCATCAAAGTGTTCTCTAGCAAAGTTCATAGATATCACATCATTAACTATTGGGAAATAGGAAGTAAGTTTAGAAAAAGAAGATTATCTAGAAAAAGAAGAAAAAAATTCCCATTATAGAGCAATCGAGGGTTTCATCCCAAGATGCTGCATGTCTGCTTGGTAAGGGTCAGGCCCAGATGTGCTCAGATAACTTTCCCTTCCTGTTAATAGCCTGGTGTTGCACCCCAGAGAAGTATTGAATCACATCTATTGAATTGTTGCAGTTGTTAAGCAGAAATGCCTTTCAAAGTGTTTTGGTTCATTTGGTGGCCATACTATGCTATGTTATGCTGGGCAGATTTTATAGACTATTAAATAAAAATCAGAACCATGTCTCCCCATCAAAGAATTTGCTCTACTGCCTTTAGGATGCCACACAGAGGTTTTTTTCCTTGTCTGTAAGACATCAGAAGCGCAACAGGTGTGTAAGAGGCAGCTCTGGATATTAACAGATATCTGAGAAACACAGGAGATTCCTTTTTAAAATTAGGTACAGCTTCAAAGGTTTTGCCTTGTTCTTTTCCTCATCAGGAATCTGGCTACAATACTGTGTGTTATTGGCATGTGTTCCAGGTTAGTAAAAGTCTCAGTCGAGGTTGCGAAAAATTATTTTAGCACCTACTGTATAAGTGTATGTGACTGTTCTAATTATATAGATGTTAAATTATATTTCAAATTTAGCTGGTTAATATGAAAACTATAATCAAGGAACATTCCTTCATGTTCTAAATGAATGATTGAGTGTGTCATTAATTTATTTTACAGCAAGAACGTGACTAGGGGAAGAAATTCTAGGTGACTGTTTAGATAGTAAGTACTGAGATTTAAGGTTTGATTGACAATCAAAATTTCTGTTAAACAGAAAGAACTGAAGAAAGAGTCTAATCACTGACAGAGAAAATGCATTTGCTTCAGCATATTAAACAAATGTTTCTTTGTTATAAAAAGGAATATTTTGTTGATTTTTAAAGTATTCAAAATAACTGTTTTAGAGAACCTAATGGGTTTTTATATTTAGGCGCCATGAAATTTATTGTTCTGAATGCTTTGAAAATTTAATCATATGAGTAACTATACACACACAGTTCTATTAATTTTGAAGAATTACTTATGTGCAGTTATAATTTTCCTCTATTATGGAAGGTTATCCTATATCATGCAGCTGTAAGACTCTCTAAATTCATGCAAAGACCACATGAGACAGTTAGGAGGATTCGCCTGCAGTGTGGAAAGGTTTTACCCAAAGCCCACATGCCTGAGTTTTCCTGCAGGATCGCCTTTGATCGCAGTCTAAGGCCACCGAGGAATCTTCCTCTCTCGCCTCTGACACCTGAGGACAAATCTTCCCCTCTGAGCAGGCTGGGCCCTGCCCACTTATATTGCCACTGTTCCTCTGTAGAAGAGCTGGGACGACCCCCACCACAGGAGGCTCCTGTTTGTTCTGAAGAACCCAAGGAAACATTTTGGCCTCCTGTGGTGATTCCTTCTTGGCTAATTGGCATTCTTGTCTGATATGAGCTGTGTTGCTGGTCTTCCTACAGCGTCACTAACCATAATTTAAGATTTTCTTTTCATAATTAAGAAAAAGCTATTTTCTGTTCTGATGGAGTCCTGCTGTATTCTCAGCCACAATGGCACTGCACCCTCTAAGTACACTCCACCCTCATAGTGGTAATGTGTTTTTATCATCCATATACATCAAATGCTATTGAAACATGAAAATCTTGTTATAATTATAACTTCATTTTCCTCTGAAACTGCAACAAATTCCGAGAAGTACTATCTGGCAATACTAAGACCATATAAAAAGCTAAAAATCCGATTACCAAATAAAACTGTTTGATGTCTCAGTATTTCTGAGACTACAGACAAGAGCTAAATGCATTCAAATTCTGTCACATAATTCTGATTGCAGTTTACTGCGTTTAGAAAAAAATTATATTGTTCCTTTTGTGTAGTGCATTGATTTTAATTTCATATTCCCAATGGAGTACTGTTCCAACTCAGGAATTGCACTGTCCTGGCAGTTAATGAGTACTCGTTTAAGATTCAATCTCTTTGTGACTAACTCTACTGTTTAACTCTGATTAATTTATGTATAACTCCTCTACAGACTGTAAAGTATTTCTTATTCAAACTTGTATAAGGAAAGCAGAACTGCATCTCTTTTTTTTTGTGAAAGTCAAGAGTAAAAGCTTTTAAAATTGTTTTAATAATTTACAGTATAATAAAGTTAAAGATAATAGAAGTTTTAAAGGCCATCTTCTAGCTGAGGTTTCTTTAAGATATGTCAAAAAAGGCCAAGAGCTAGAAATAAGCTAAGTAAATGTGTAAGGATATGCATTAGTAATGACTTCTACTCTACAGTTGCACTGGCTGCTGTGTAGAAACTGTGAGTTAGGAGGAGCATCTTTGTTCAGCCAATTTAAGTGTTTATACTCTTCCAGTAGCATAATGAACATCTGCACTGAGCAAAATCCACTGTGTGCCAGGGTTCAACACTACTTAGTCACCCTTTAATTCCTCGTAAGTGCTGCTTTGAAGGCTTAGGTGGTCCCCACTCCTTGTGCTAACACTCCGCCCATGGGTCTGTGCTAGCAGTAGCTCCAGGGACTTATTACAGCATATCTTACTTTGCCAAAAGAGAATCTAGAAATCTGTCCCTGTGCCTAGCAACTACAACAGCCTAAGCTTAGTTTTCAGCTGCAGAAATAAAATGGTTCTGGAGTAATGAAAGCTGTGGTGCTGAGCAGGGTGAAGAGGATATTTCTTACTCTCTATTTCAGTTCTACCACCTGACCACCAGTCAGAAGATGCGCTCGTGTGTTTTAGATGTAATCTGTTGCCCTGATGGCAAAATTATAATCGAACCATAATCTGTTAGCACTTGTGAAATCTTGTCAATAAAGAGCTGGAAAAGGAGTCAGAGGGATCTGGAACTGGATGCCTACCTGTACCTGGTTCAGCAGGAAGGAAAGGAGATGGGAGGAGCAGGCAAAGTTTTTTGGCTTCTTAAGGACTCCTTTACAGAGTCCAGTATGCAGTGGGTCCCTTGAGCAATGCCAGAGACCAGGCAGGTCCTGTGCCTGGTGTGTCACTGAACAGTGCTGACTACCTGTGGTTGGAGGGCACTTACATATAACTGTGTTTTGAAGTGGTCACCTCTTATGAAATTATCACAATGAAGTCCTCCATCCAAAATTCATAACAATGTCGCTCAGCTGCTGTCAGCAATATTCCATCAAGTGAAGCTATATTTCTCTAGAATTCTTACTACATAACTATGCATCTGGCATAAACTGTATTATATTTGCACAATATTGAGAGATGCATTTCAGTGTGTTGTGTTTGAACTTAATTTCATCACTTTTCTCTTTGAAAAGTCCATTATAAATATGAGTAAATTAGAACTGTTAAAAAAAAAATCAGAATTCAGGTTAGATCTGAAATACACAATTGAAAATATTTGATCAAGGTGCGTACACATTGCTGCTTACAAGAGGGTTCACTATCAAAATAGTCACTGCAGTGTGTAGACCTGTTGAAAGATGGTTTCACAAAATCTATATATAAAGCCATAGATGAAAAATTAATACTAAAATCCTCAAAACCTCCCTGGAAGCCTTAAAAGTGCGTTGATTCCGTGGGTAGCAAATAAATGATCAGAAGAATAACATACTTCAAAAGGGCCTACAATTTTATTTTGTAGCAATGGACTGGAAATAAGAACACACTCATGACCTCTGTCAAACTTTTAATGAGACACAGAGGTAGTATTTCTTAAGGAGAAATTGAAGTACAGAAGATAAAACGGAACCATTTCGAATTACAATTTCAACTTGGGAGTAAATTTCTGAAATTAGATGCAGGAAGATATTAATTGAAAATACAATGGGAATGTATCCCTCATTGTACATCTAGGATCCTAGATTTTTATCTGTACCACATCAGCAAGACCATATTACTTCTATTTTCTTACAGTAGAGGGAAAGGGGCAAATTTCATTCAAATCCACTGTCACAGGGATTTATCAATAATATTGCAAAGCTCAGATACAGTACTCTGTAAAAATTCCTACTGTCTTCAAGGGAACACACCCGAATTGCTTTGAGAGCCTTTACAATAAATATGTATTGTATATGTGGATGGCTCTAAACTAGTTTCTGGTGGTTTCAGAAGGCTCCTGAAATAATCCACAACATCTCTCAGATACCTGTGATTTGAAATTTCTTTTTAGCATGCAAAGCTTAATTCAGTTTAGCTAATAAGTATTTGAACTTGTCTCGATCACCAAGGTGACTGATAAATTTATCCAAAACTTTCATCAGTCACTTGTAGTTTGCCTGGTGAGAGGGTAACAGCATCTTTGTGATGTAGCAGCAGTTTCCTCCCCTGACAGCGGACAGTAGTACTACCTTATGTATTTATGTTCTAGATTAAAAAAAATGGTCAAAATGCACGCTATTTGCTCAAAACTTCATATTTAAAGTCAAAGCACACTGACATCTGGTTGCACTAGTAGGGAAGTAAATAAAACGGGTTCAATATCAACCCCAGCCATCTGAGTATCTAATCACCTTAGCAGATGAATGGATTAATTGAACACTGCATAAAACACTGAGCATTTTCTTCTGTTAATCATTCACTGATTCACCTTGAGGGTAGGATAAGTGGTGGATTAACCTAAACTTAATTTGTTCCTTCTCAGGCCCCATACTTGGAAAGAGCCTTACTGTATTCACTCACTGATTTACTCACTGGCTGCACTGACTGACTCCTTGTCCTTTTAAAGGACTGACAGCTTTTCAGAATTTATAAAAATATCTGCTCTATTATATAGATCACTGTAGGCTGAAGGTGTTAACATCTAATTATTTAGTGAGAGTAAACTCACCATAATTTATAGTTTGTTTTTGATGTCAGATTTCTTAAAACTAGCAAAACTACATATTGCTAGCTGAAGTCTGGTGATGTATTGTCTTAGCTAAAACAGAAAGTACAGCATCAGTATCTTTGGAGGTGGTTCCCATGAGCCAGTTCAGCAGAGTCAGCAGAGTGCCACAGCTGGTTATCTTATCTCATTTTACAAAACAGTGACTTAACTTTGTCATTTGCTGCAATAGCCAAAGCAAATAAACACTGGTCATGCTGTGAAACATTAGGGTTTCAAGGCACTGAAACTTACTACAATGAGTTCCAGAGGTATATCAACCAATTTCCATGGAGTATATGTACTGCCAAGGCTAAAGCCACGGGAGGTTTAATCACTGGAGATCTGTGTAATGTATCGGATGTGCAGGAAGTCCTGTAGCCTGTCTAAGCTTCCAGGAGAATCTGCAGGTTTCCTAACTGTTATCTCTGAGAGAATTCATGAGTGTCTTTGGGTAAACAAAGGATTCAAGTGACATCACTATATCTTATCTGATATACATTTGAAGTTATCATTTTAAGGAGATTTGCCTTCATTGGCAAAGACTGCTCAATAAATAAAACCACATTATACTGCATCATTCAAATCATAATTAACTGCCCTGTATTATCTAAGCATGTATGATCAGTTTGCTAGTCTATGCTTTTGCTAGAAATCTCAGTTGATCACTTATCTCATGAAAAAATAATCCACGGCTGAACCTTTTTCTTTTGAAAGTTATAAATTAAAATCAGTAGACCCTGTTAAGTGCAGCTTCACAAATTAATATGAAATATAGTGCTTTTTCATAAGGTTTGAGAGCCAGATTTAAAAGCATATTGGTGTTTGTGCACAGCAGGCAATAATGATCCATTATCCTGCAAGCAGAGGAGCTAGCAGCAACACATAAATAAGAAGCAATTGGACCATCTGCTTTGATTTCTGTAGCATCCCCAGAGGATGTGAGCAGGAGCTGACACTTCGCTCCATCTGCCCTTACATTATCAATTACAGTTAAATTATGCTGCATGCTACAAGGCTGGCAGATATGGATTGTAGATTGTGGCATCTGAAAAATATAGAAGAAAATACATATGTTGCAAGCAGATGTTTATTTACAAGTTCTTGACAATTTTCCTCACTTTCTTTGACTCTTTTTTCTAAAGCTTCTAAGAGACATCTTTGCTTAGTATGAAACAGCGAGGAATTTCCTCTCTGTTTAGTTGTGTCAGTATAGCACCAGGCACAAAATATTCCAGTTCCTTGTTCTGTGGTTGAATCAGGTAGAGCAGATTTTAAATTTTGAAAAAAATTAAGCTCTGCATACTCGTGGCTCAGCTGCTCTAGGTAGGGTTTATAAAGCATTTTAGAGCGGGAGGGGCAACACACCCCATACACTTTCTGTAGCTTAGAAATCACGTGCAAAACTGTAGCTTTTATGAAATGTTAAGTGTTTATGAAAGCTCTGGGAGTGTCAGAAGCTGAAATTGAGGGCCACAATTGCTGTGTGTTCTGAGCAAACACTCTGTTGATGTGTCTGACCACAATCCATAGGAATGCTACTCCCTTTCGACTGGGGATTATTTTGTTGTAAGTTCATTCAATTTTCGACCTGTTTGATGGATGGTTGCCAGTCGTGCTGAATTGCATTTTGGTTTTATGCTATGGTATTCTGGCCATCGAAGCCGACATATGAACACTGCTTAACAACTTCCCTTTTGCCCTGACAGCAACTGGAAGCCTGACGCATTCATCAATCGCATCAGGCAGTTAACCAAGGGATGCTCCAAGGCAAACACACTGCAAACTTTGAACATTGTGCTTTTCTCATAGTTTCTAACATTACTTCTTGTATTTTCAATATCATTAGCTCTCTCATTAAACAAAGCCTTTAGCAAGTGCTACAAAATAATAAAATTGATTACATATATCTTAATAGCTTCTTGTCAATGCTGTCTGATCAGTACAGGCTATTAGAACAGTGCACAAGACAGAAGTTAACAGGAAAAAAAGAAAAGATTCTGTAAAGGCCAAAAAAGCTAGAATAGAAAGTAGCAAATAGTATGCAGTAAAGATGAGCTAGAAAAAGGGGATTTATCTGTATTATGACTACCTGTTATAATAAGCAATTTGTTTTTTATTCCTGAAATTCCAGCAGAGGAGTGTCATGGTTGACCTTTGAAAGTACCAGAAAGGAAAGATGGGATATCCTGCTATATATGGGCTGTGTTCTCATGTTCTTACAATTTGCATATATTTTACTTGTTTTGCCTTTGCTTATAGGGAGCATATGGCATTAGCAGTAGTGCTATCTAAGGAGGGTGTATTGCAGGCTTACTCCATAGGACATTTAGGAGGCCATTCCACGCTCTCTGAATGAAGAGGTTTTGTTACCTTTAGTCTAGAAAGAAAAATATTTTGCTCCTTGGTTCTGTTCCCTGAGTACTCCAAGAAACTGTGGCTTCTTTTCCCTGAATTTGCATTTTGAGGGTTACGTTCATAAGCCCACCTTTCCAGAGAGGAAAACACAGTTCTTACTGGCTTCTCACCTGTTCCTCTCCGCATGTGTTAAAAAGATAATATTACTCTCTATTGGAAAGTGATGTGAAGGATATGATAGTTGTCCTTGAATAACAAAAGGCAGAGTCCTACTCAGGATCCCAAGATACAGGCAAAGTTTTATTTCCTCACTGAAGTGGAATTCATCAATATGTTTGTAACAGGATACATTGCTATCTGTCTTGAGCCTGCCTGCTCTGCAGTGTTGTTGTCCTTGGCATGGACACGTAGGAAATTCTCTCTATCAGCCCCCTGTTACTGAATATGCCCTTTGGAGAGGCCAGAATTTCCCTCTGCTATTGGTCAGAAAACCCACATTAAAGCAGCAAACTCTAGGTCTGTTAGCATAGTTGTTGTGAGAGCTTTAAAAACCTTGTGAAATGAGACTCTTCCGGTCTTCAGGACTTTATTTGTGTGGTTTTGATAACTTTATGCTGACCTGAGAGTTTTTGTGTACTTGCACCTGGCCACTTTTTCATGCAGACCCCACGTAGAAGACAAATTGTGTTACTCGCAAGTGACTGAGATACTTGGATGTAAGGTTGTTACAGATAATATGTGTTTTGAACACTTAAACCTACAAGACTTGTTCAAACCACATAAAATGATTGTCATGGAAAAGTTTTGATTTTAAATGAAAATGCCTTAAAATTAATTGAAATTGCCTCAGGTTCCAGATTTCCACTGCTTTTATTGCAAAATCCTTTTTTTGCTGCTTTATTGCTATGAAAGCTCAGAGTTTTTTCCTTCCCTTTTGAGGAGGGAGGAGGGAAATCAAAACAGTTCTATAGTGCCGTGCACTGTCAGAATTCTATAACTAGCCAGCATCTTACACTACATTTGTAGCAAGTTGACTTAAAAATTTTGGATTTTTCCAGTGGAGCAATGGTAAGGATATGAAACTTGTAAAATAGAAAATAGTAGCTAAATAGTCTAAAGCAGATTAAACACATTTCACATTCTGGATATAGCTCACAATAAGGCATCAGTAAGAAACCACGAAGAAATTGCTTTAAAATAACGTCTTTTTTTTTTCCACCAGTTCTATGAAGGAGGCTTTCCATTTGCATGTTTATATAGAGCAGATAACTATGTAAAAAACATTAGTTTTCTAGTTTACATACGTGCTCCATAAAAACAGAATTACTAGCTCAGTGGGTAATTATTTTGATGAAATTATTATAATAGCTTTGAACAGGATTTACGTTACTATGGTAATAAAAATAACGGACAGATATTTATATTATTTCATTTTTCAGCAACAATGTGTTTTGAAAGATTGTCTCTCAGAAATTGCATATCTTTTGGACAGGGAGGGGCAGTAAATGAATGTGCATATTCTTTACGCTTTATTATAAAGAACAATTCAAGTTATGAATCTATAACTTAGCTAAAAATTCACTGAAGACAAAAGAATGAATTTGCCATCTTTTTTAAAGAGATTTTGATGATATGCTTGGTTCAGGTTATTAATTGGATAATCTTAAAATAGGTGTTCGGTCTAAGAAATAAATTTTATGGTGTTTTGTGAATTATGGAAAGAAAACTCCTTTTGTCTCTGTCTAAGCACAGAATGAGGTTCAAATGCTGTGAATATTTTATGATATCTCTGTGTATTCTATAAGTAGAAGTAATAAGAAGATCCCAAAGAAAGGCTTCAAGACTGTTTTAATAACGCTCAGCAGAATATCAGGCTTTTAAGGCAAAAGCCATCCCAGGCCTTTTCACACTGCTAATTCTCAGTGATAGGAAGTTGGCTAAATCCTAATGCTCCAAAGTTTGCTGCTGACATCAAGTTTGAAATCCTTGACCTCAGACGTTAGGCTCTTGCTTTTTGCAAGAGCTGGTACCTAGCAAACCACTGCTGTAGCACTGGAAAAATAGGGAGGGGAATAGTTTAAGTCCATAAAGATGAAATTTAAGAGACTCCAAAATGACAAATGTCAATATAAAAATATTCTGTGGTTGATTACAATTAAATAGTACAATTTCTGAAAACTTCAAGACCTGTCTGGCTAGCGAAGAGAGACTGACTCGCCACAGACACCAATCCCCTTGGCAGACCACCTGAATGGGGTATCTCAGTCCTTGGGTATGGCAGATGGTACCAGACATGGTACCACAAGTACCAAAATGTTAAATTCTGGCATCATCCATAAAATGGAAAAAAACTTTGTCTACCTATCTTAGCTGTAGGAAGGAATAAAGAGGTTTCACTTAAGCTGTCCAACTCTGCCCCCCCCTTTTAATACAAATAGAAATGAATTTAAAGAATACATGTGTTTCTAATAGCTTTTTATATAGCAAATGGAAGTAGTGTTAGATATTGACAGTTCCTGTCCATCCAAACTTGCATACCTAGAAAAGGCTGTGTACAACCATTTAAAGGTACTAATAAATAATTTTCTTTGAGTTAAACAAGTGTCCAGTGGATTTTCAGGATAAAAGTAGAATTGAAAAGCATAGTTTCTAAATCTGTGCTAACTACATTAATAGTGCCTTTTGTTTTTCAGTTGCTCTAAACTCTGAATTCTCTCATCTTAATAGCCTATCTTTTTAAAACTCTACTGATTAAGTAAATTATTTTGTAGCATGTGAAAGTCCTTATATTTAATTTGATGGAATGGGAAGCTGCATCTCCCCCTTAAAGTCTAATTAACTTGGAGACTATCTTCTCTGATGAGTTCATAAGCTGTTCACAGACAGTTGGGATGTAGCAACTTTGCAAGACACTGTTTAAAGATCTCTGACATCTGAGAAAGCCACAAAATCCAATAATCCTACTTTCAGAACTCCAGGGTGTCCTCTGAGATCAATCTCATATCTAAACATCACATAAAGGGAGTGCATTGCGTTATAGACTGGTTTCTATTGAACACCAAGCAAGAAGCAGCATTAGACATTCTTGAAGAAGAGCTTTTATCAGGGGAATAGAAAAGGTTGTCAAATGCTTAAAATTTGCTGGTGATTAAAGCAGTACTATGAAAATTGTTACATTTTTAACAAAGGTCAGCTTAATCTCCGTAGACCTCCCTTGAGAGTATCCAGCAAATTATTTGTTAAGAATAAAGTTGAGCATCTTTCATGTTTATATTTGCACATGAACAGAGCTGGCATTAATTCCTTTGTCTCTAATCTCTGTGCTGTCATGTCAAATATCCTTTCAAATAGTTTTGGGTTCTGGTTTCAGTTGTGCTTTGGTCCACATGCATTTAGATAAAATTGCAAGGTATTTTTAAATACAGTGAAATTATCTGGAAAAAAAAAAAAAGGTTTTGTGGGATTCGTAGCATATTGGTGTTTTCATTATCCTTGTCTCTGTATTTTCACACATGCCCAGACCACTCACAGTCAGTCTGCCACGCTGATCTTTCACAGTGTATTTTTCATAACGTTATAAGTGGATCTAAGCATTAAAGCATTTATACGTGCTCTGCAACAAAAACAGAACTAAAAAGAAATTGCTGCTGTAAGTTTAAATTGGGCTGTTTAGCCTAATGTAGTAGCCATGGTGTGGAGTTATTCCAGAATACCTCGGGGGAATGCACTTCAGGAGTATGTTTTACTTTACTCCCAACTGTTGGTTACAGGGCACTGTAGCTCAGCCAGATATTTAAACCCATCTCCCTGTGTACCTGTTTGCCTGGAAGCTCAAATTAAATTTTATTAATTTCTTAATTCATTGACAATTTTAAAGACTTTCATGTGAGGATTCAATGAAAGTATCTAACATCTATCTTCATTCCACTTCTGAGTCGCGTATAAATCAGTGATGCTTTTGTTTAAAAAGAAAAAAGTGTGATTCGTGATTTTTTTGCTCTTCTTTCCTTTATTTTTTAAAGACATGTTTCTCTGCCTTAAGCCTGCATACTAATTTTGGTAAAATTTATTTTGTACTTTGGGTTGTTGCATTCAGTGCATAAAATATTAAAAGATTAAAACTTATAGTTTATATACAGTAATGAAGGATTGTAGTAGACCTGTTGCATATTGGCCTTTCAGATAGTCTTACAATATTTAACCTAATGCTCTAAATTCTTAAATGGAAGGTCGAGATGCAGACACAGCCTGAGCAAATACATTCATGTGTCTATATGACCAAACAGTATAACTGTTTATGCAAAATAATTTTTCTGTGAACATTAAAAAATAGATGTAGTGATATTCAAATATCATAATAATGCAGATACATTGTTGGTATTGTTAAACCAGTTGTGGTTTTCAAATATGCAAAAGTGAAACTCTTCTTGAATCTCAGCCTCTGGCTTTCTAATATTTACCTCTAAGAAATAGGAGAATGTCTGGAAACTACATTTGAACATTTCGATTCTGCCTCAAACAAAGCATTTTAGAAGTTGGTCTCTTGTTGGACTCCTCCCTACTTTCTAGAGCCTGTCTTTTGTCACTGAGGAATATCAGTGTTGAGAGACACAACATTTATGAGCAAAACGAAAGCAGTAGTAATAGATGAGGTAAATTAAGCAAAAATATTTTGTGTAGAGCTAAGAATGGGTAGTATTGTGTACTAACTGTGCCAGACTTCAAAAATACCTTTTTAAGGTGTCTTCTGGGAAATATGATCAGTTAACATAAATAATGACTACAGAATTATCAAAGTAAATAAGATTTGTTTTCCTACACTGGCAATGAGTAGGTGGCTGCAGTTTCTACAATTCTACTAGAATACACCAGGGGACACGAGCACATTCCGCATTAAAACCTGTCCAGAAACCACGTCTCTGTAACATAAAACTTCTGATTAGCTGCTCCAAGTTGGCAATTGTCTTATAAATACCACACCTAGATGTCTATTCTGTATTTCCTACAACTGCTAAAATATTTATGTGAAGTTGTTTCCTGAGGCATTGTTATTTTGCTAGTGGTCAGGGTATTCCACTGATGCACATATCTCATTTTTATATCTTTAATATTGACTATATACACATATTTATTTTTTTGCTCAGACCTCATTCTGGGGCTTAGAGTTCTTAAATGCAAACATAATATTTGCACTATTGCATTAGAACTTTTGTTAAGAAGTACAGCTACAGGTGCTGTGGTTGTGGGGGGCATTTTGTGGTGTTTGTATTGGAAAACCTAAATAATAACATCCCTTTTGGTTTGTGGAGGAGTAAATAGAATCATGTTTCAAGACATTTTAAAATTCTGTTTTAGTTCATTGTCATGGCTTACTGTGTATTACATTCTCTATTTTATTCTTAGACTTGAGTCAATACGTATCCACTGTAAGTGCAGTTCATTTATAAATAAATTGATATTTTGTCCCTCATTACCTGTATTTCCAGTGCATTCTGATACATTAGTAAATAGACTTGTCTGATTAATCATTAGCACATGAAAAGAATTAGCTGTCTACTGCTAAATGGAATATTGACAGTGATAATAAGACCAGCTACTGTATCATCTGGAAGATGGTGTCTTACAGGAAGGTTGAAAATTTGCAGTATTCCATTTGCACACCAAAACTGAATGACAGAATTCATCTGTCTTTGCAAAAGAAAAATAATATTTTCTCTATATGCTTTCATGTATTTCTACCACTAAAACTCAATAATGCCTTTGTACCAAGGGTATTGATTGGACTGCTTTCATGCCATCTTCAGTTTGTTATTCAAATGATAAAAAAAAGAAACAGTGTATTTTCCTTCAAAGCAACTTGTATAAGTTTATAACATAATTATTCAGAGGAAAAATAAAAGCAGAAAAATATCTTGTCCTGAATACTGTGTCACCTTGCTACCATAATTTAGCTTAGCACATCTAGAAGGGCCAATACCTCAGCATTTGAAACCAGTCATGTGATCCGTCCTTTTTTTTTGTACCATTTAAAAGCAGGATTTAAACCCATTCCAGTACAATTGATAAAAGCAGCAACTTCCTTTACCAAATCCTTGTCAATAACTATAGTATGGTTAGTACAATATCTACATTGTGTGCTGAATATTTGTAACGGGTGATAAAACACTGCCAGTGTTCAGTGCAGTATTTGCACCTTTTCTCAGATACTCAGAAATTCATGTTATTTGGAAAATTCATTAAATGCTGACAAGAAAACTGAACAGGATTTTATAAACACGTTATTAGCCTTCCAATATGTTCAAATAAGACACAGTTATCAAAGACAAAAAGGTGTTAACTGTATTCTAAGTATTTTTAATAAGCACTGCATGCACGTAAATGCATTGTAGTACATGCAAGAAAACACAAATGTCTAATTCAAACACCTTGAGAATTTTCCCTTTCCTGAGCAAGATGTGCCCCAGCAAAGCAAAGTGATGCAGAAACCACTAGCTTCTGCTATTCCTGTTGCTCATCTGTATGAGCCATAGATGCCATAGTTCAGAGTGTCGCCGTCAGTGTTTGCCTTACCAGACCTCTTTACTCTGCAGAAGTCCAGTGTAGTGGCCTGGGAGGCACCAGGCTTGGTACCTGTTCTTACAAGTGGATCTTCTGCTTCTCATGCCTTACAAAGGCTCACCCACGCCTACATTGACCTTCTGTCTGCTACAGCCTCTGGTGGGGTGACAGGACTGGGATCCATTGGTGCTGTCACAACTTTGCACCTACTGATTTCTCAGTCAGGGCTGCTTTTCTGCAAAAATCTCTATTAACCATTCCTGAGCCCTCTTATTATCTTTTCTCTCAGACTGGTAGAACATAAAGAGACTAAGGGAGAGCGTAAGTAATAAAAATAAGAATCATCTGTAAATATTGTTTCATTGCGTTTAGTTCCTTGCACTTAGCTTTCATCTTCGAAGAACTGGGGACAACTTGAATTGCTAGAGACTCATTTTAGAACAACTTTTCAAAATGTGGACCTTCTATCCTTCTTATGAAAAGTGACATCTTCTCTTTTCTAAAATTAAAAAATCAAACATTTCAGATTAAGTCCTTTTTCATGTGATGTTCTTTAGGCAAATAGACATGAGCAGTGTGCCAAACCTCAAATTTATTCATGGATAAGCTAAAATACTTTTTGTGGATCTGTGATAGCTAAAAGCCATTAGAGACTCCACTAAGAAACTAAACAGCACGAAATGCAGAAGGTAAAATAATGAATCATTCAATTCTTTTTGAGGGTCTAAGGTATGACAGTCCTTTTTGATTTCCTCATTATGAAAAATAGCTGATACCTTGCTGAAGTTTAGATTTCTGATTTGTTTTTAATGTTTTGGGTTAAGAAATAAGAAAGTGCAAACTACTGCTTAGCATGCTTATGTGAAATAAGATGCTGTGTGGTTCAGTTGTAGACATGTATGTAAAAGTTGATACGCAGTGAGCAGAAACGATATAAGAAAAATTCTTGTAAATATGTCATATCTACTATGCATAGAATTAAAATGCAGCCACGGTTATTGATGTATTATTAAACACAAAATCCAAACAAAGGACATGGAACAACCAAAAAACCCAGCCTGCAGAGAAAAGAATAAACTATGACAGAATATGTATGTATATTTGTCTGTGGGAGGAAGTGCAGACTGCTACCCATAAGTCCAATATAATTTGTAAATGAGCTATTTCAGGTCTTTAAGATATTTAGTTGATAAGAGTATATCCATATGTTAAATTTAGGGAAATTGAAAACACTAAGTTTATTCAGAATAAAGGCCTAATCTTGAACTATTCCCTTATTTATAACAGAGTATGTGTAAGGCCATTTATATTAACATGGATTCACAAGATGGGGCTGTATTCAGCTTTGTGACTCCCATATTTATAGTGTTTAGATTGCACAGTATCAGTTCTTCCTAGGTTCACTTACCAGAGCTTTTGAGACTCTGTCCAGGGACCTAATTAGTGCTTGAATTTGCAGTTCTCTTGTAAGAAAAGTGCTACATTTAACATAAGTCAATGGGACTTTTACTTTTGCAAAGACTGTAGGATCAGGCTCTTACTGTATACAAGAAATATTTCAGCTCATGACCTTCTCTTTGCCATATTTGAAACTGAAGCAAAAAGGAGGTCATTGTTTTATGAAAAATATTAAAAATTCATGATATGTTTTGGTTTCTGCACTTGAATTCCTGGAGTAAATAATACTAATGGTATATTTTCAACATGTCTCTTAGCAATTACTGTATATTATGTAAATAGTAGCAGGTAGCATACAGTAAATCTGCAACTGAAGAAATATTGACTTGAAACAAACTCATTTTAATCGAGAAACAGTGAACTTTTTGTGCCTTTTTACTGGCCTCAGGTTCATGGTGTAACAAATCCTTAATTTCCTAAGACGGTACACAGAGAAACTGTAAAATGCCATTCTCAGTGTTCAGGGAATAAAGCAAGGAGAAAGATATTTTTACTAAAATAAACAACTTGGCTAAAACAAATACCATAAAGTTCAAGTGCGAAAATCTCACTTTAGTTGTGAAAGATAAAAAAATGCACACTTATGATGAATAAAGATACACCTTCAGCAACACATACTGAGGGGAAGGGAGTAGATAAATCCCAGTATGCTGTAGTGACCTATGTTCAAAGACTATAGATCATAGCTTTTGTTTTCTTACTCAATGCAATAGCCATGCTGAATACTTTACTGAAAAGTGTTTTCCAGCAATTACCTCTTCCCACTACTATTTTGAAAAGAGTATCCTCTGGAGTACGATTCAGTATGTCCTAACTCAACACATTATAATAGTGTGAGTAAGACACAGCAAGATCATGTGTCTTGTTGAATACAGCCTCTTCTTAATCACAATGTCCTTTATGCACAGACCCAAACAGGGTCATAACTGGTACTTGCTTAGGAATGGGAGCAAGATCTGGCTGGGTCATGGCAGTGGCGAGCAATGACAAGGAAACAGAAAGAAGAGGCGTGTGTAGTTTCAGGTGCTTCAAAATGCTTGGCCAAACTTATGCACCAGGCAATCATACTCCTTTGTTCTGGTTTCAGCTGTGACAGAGAAAATTTTCTTCCTAGTAGCTGGTATAGTGCTATTTTGAATTTACAAAATACAAAACCTTGTGTTAATCAAGGGTACCCTCTGAAGAAGTGCATTAAACATCGCAGGGAATTTTTTTTTTTCTGATGTTGCAAGGTGTAACAAATTCTTTATTTTTCATCCTTTAGTGGCAAAATGGTCTTTTTGAGAACATTTCAGAAAAAAATCATCATATATTGTTTTAAGACTACCAGTTAGATATCATAATAGAAGGTCTTAGTATTTATTTCCCTAGAATTATTATTTCTACTTTTCTTTATTATAGTTCTCCTTAATTAATATGCCAGATTCGTGCTTATGCATATCAAATCTATGTTGTTTTGATATTCTATTAATCTCAAGGGAAGAAGCCACAAATAAGAGAATTATCTGATTCCAGAAACCTTTGCATCAATTTCAGCACCAAATTTCTGTTTGTTGTAGTGGTGCAGGTAGAAGCCTGAGTTCACTTCTCCCTATGTCGATCAACTTTTATATGATACCGAATTCTCAATGGAATTAGTGAGTAGTAAGGTTCTCTGTACTTTGAAACACTGGTTTCTGAAGGACAGGATCACATTTAAATGTTTTTATCCAGCTCTGATATTTATTAGGTTTCTGTGTGTGAAGTCTTAGTTTGAACTTCTCAAAGGGATCTATGTTAAATATTTACCCGTCAGCTCAGCAATAATAAGTAATCTAAGTAATGTGGGTTTGGGGTTGTTGGCTAGTTTGTTGTTCTTGTTTGTTTGTTTGTTTTAATCTCCTTTTGTAAAGTTTTGCCTTGATAAGCAAAGGCGGTTACATCGTGCTGAGTGCCTTTGTCTTCCTATGGAAGGTGACAAAATGGCATAGAACAAGATTTTCAGTAAATAATATTACTTAAAAACCTGAAGGTTGCCATAGACAACTGTGTCTTAATAAGGAAATAATTCATATCATTGTGTGCCTCAAAATCTGTTTCTCCTCCTGCTGAAGGCGTAGGGCTACACTTACAGACCAGAGAACGTGCCATAAAAGGCCAAATCTTTCTACCTTGCTTTCCCACCTTTGCTATCCTTAGAACAAAACAGGAATCGCCTATTAAAAGTTGTAATTAATTTCCCTTTTTACTCTGTTTTGAAAGGCTGAAGAAACATTGTACTTAGCAAAATGTCCCTTACTTAAAACATAAAAAAGATATTTTTAAACGATGAAGGAGCAATTTTGCATCTCTAGCTACATAGTTATGGAAAAATATGATAGTGAAATTTTAAGTGCAATTTATGATGGTGTAAATTTTATAGGCAAAATAATTTCATTTATATGATAAAAGATACTGAAAATTTTTAAGGTCAGATCATGAGATTCTGTATCAAAGAGAGAAGAAGCTGAGGAATCTGAGCAAATCCAATGGGGGAAAAAATTCCAGTGGGGAAAAAAATGCTACCAAATGTAGTGGTATGATGGATTGTTCCCATTTTGCCAGAATTTCCCAAAGCTGGTGTGGAGGAAGGCTACAGTTTGTTTAGGCAAAGGGTCTGGGATCCTCTCTCCACTGGTGGTTCCAAAGCGAGTTGGTAATTTTGCCTGGGGGCTCCGTGAATGACAAGAGAATGAGATTTTCTGTATATTAATCCTCTGAATATTCTCTGTCCAAAATGTATGAATGGTGCAATGGTAAAGATAGCTCCCTCGAGTGGATTAACTTTGTTTTTGAGATTTGAATTTTATTATGTGTCTTGCACCAACATATGGAGTTTATATGTTTATAGCAAATAATTAGTTGTGTTATTATTCTTTGTCAAAACTACTACAAATATGTTTTTTATTTTAAAGGTTACACTTTTCATTGTAAGTGGATTAGTATTTTATTTTATAAGCCTTAGTAAATGTTGTATAATGGAAAGGTTAACCCTTAAAATAAACTAAGTGCACGTTTAGTAATTACGTGGTTTGCTTATTTCCATTAAAAAGACTATATAAATTGCTTAAAATTCCCATGGACATTATTTCTGAAGCTTATAGATTTCTTTTCAAAGTTCTCTTGAACCTGTCAAAGGACAGAGATCCTTAGAAGTTTGACTGGTATCATATACTAAACTATTTTCAATAATTTTTACCTTTTTTCTGAGTGATAAGTATAAAATGGTGTAAAATGCTCAGTGCACCATGTTTTGTTAGTTTTCATTCAGTTAGTAATAATTTGGCTAGATCATGCAGAAAGTCTTCATGTTCTATTATATTATATTGTCTGGTGTTTTTATAATGTAATAATTAAATAAGCTGAAAAAATATGCAGTAGTAAAATTCTTATTAGAAAAAGTCACACAAGATTTATATGTATTTATATAAATTAATTTAAATACTTGAAAGGTATGAACCAACATAAAAAGATCTAAAGTTTCTACAATATTAGATAAGTTTACACATTTGTCGTAGCTTTAGGCTTGGTATCAGGAAAAAAATATGCAGGAAAAATCCATGCCAGTAGCCTTATACCAACTTCTATTTCTAATTGTCTTCCATACTAGAACCAACAGGACTCATTCATTATTTATCAGGGATATATTAGTGATCAGTAAATGTTGTGTGGAAGTTTGTAAGAAAGCAATTGGCATTATACAAAGCTGGAATTTTCCTGTAAAGTCTTATAAGAGGCAGTGCTTATGTTTACTGAAAATAAACCTTTACATGACTCACAACCCGATGATCCTTAAAACAATACTACAATAAAAATGTCAGCAGATTCATTTTACTTCACTGCTGATCAGGTTCAGTTAGATGAATTTCGTATGATTATAGCCTTTTTACTCTCAGGTTCACCCCCAAGAATAGCTGAGGTGTATAAAAGTTGTTAAAAAGTTGCTAATGGAGACAATTCTGTTCTCCAACAAATGAGCCAAAATTTTGATATCTAGCTCTGCTAAAGGTAACGACAAATCTCTTATTCATGTAATTAAGTAGTTCATTCCCAGTTGTTAGAAATTTTCTTTAACTACATGATTTTTTATACATCTGCATGAGTAGAGGAAGTTTAAATAATGTTCATAACCTTGAACATGGCATGTAGTATGCAATTTTGGAGATGCAGTTTCACTAAAGATGCAGTTTTAAACAATTTCCCTATATTTTAAAATACAGTATCCTTTTTCAAATAGTCTCAGCTTATAGGGCACAAAAGTACTTTAAATATACATACATGAAATACAACATAAATACCTGAAGATCTGGAATACTTCATATGAAACTAATAAAAAGACTTGATGCATCACAAACAGATCTGGAACCTTGCCTCTCCGGAATTGCCTCTTTCAGTTGACTTTGTTTGAAACATGACTTCATGTCTGAGGGTTTTTTTAAAAAAACAAAACAAGACCTTGTGTATTATTAGTATTACCATCTGGACTGTTTATGGGGAATATTTTCTTCTTTCCCCCTTCTTTTACTTTCCTTTTCTACTTTGATTAACACAGCCATGATAGAATTTTCAGGGAGGTGCAGAATTCATAAAGCGGTGAGTTTGACAGAAAGACCCAGCATTCTCTTTCCGTGAGTAGCACTAAGTGTAGATTCAACAGCCTTGTGAGGGTTTTATTAAAGCAAGTCTTAGTTTTAGAAACATTTTTTATTGACTGGGGTTTTATTTCAGCAGAGAAATAAAAAATACTGTACAAATGATCAGTCTAATGAGATTCTCAACAAGAAAATGTAACAGCCTGGATAGAGTTGGACTGAGTAATGGCTTTCTAGACAACATATTTTGCATGTGTAAAAGCAGCAGAATTCTATATAAATTAATACTTAGTTAAAACCCACAACAATTATAACAAAACCTCTCCCCAAACCCTTTTGCTTCCTTGACTCTTTCATTTTCTCTTTAGTGGGAAGTGGAGAGGACTCAGTGAACTCTGTTGTGAAGAATAATGGCCAGAATAAATGATAAAGGAAGTTAATAAGTACCATAATTTTATGCAAATAGATTTACAAAAACTCCACAGAAACAGTTTTGTTTCTTTTTTTTTCTTCCTAAAAGCATGTGATGAGGGAAAAATATTTACTCTGTGTAACTAACAACTGATGTCTGGCTATAACTTGAAAAACCCTAGAGAATGCCTAATGAATTCTGATAGGCAAATGCAACTCAATTCTTGAGAGCTTGATAAAGTAGTCCTCGAGATCTCCTTCTAAATTCTTTCAATCTTCTAAAGAGGAAGGGCAGCAGAACTATGCAGGAGAAAAGACCAAAATAATAAAACACATTAGTTTTGAGCATAGACGCGAGCTCAAAGGCACTCAGGAAGCAAAGTGACCAGGAGAACGTGAGTCACACCTGGTGTATGTGTTGTAGAAATGATAGGAAGGACAAAAATAAAAAAGGGTTCAGCCTTGGGCAAGGTTCTGTGCTGTGGGAAAAAGGATCACTCTCTATCATAACGCCAGTGGCAAAGTGCTAGGAAGGTAGGAGCATTAATGTATCAAATGACTGAAGATATGGAGTTGTCCTGTGAAGAGAAAGATGCATATAGGGTGACTTTGAGAGGTCCTAGGCAAGTGCATGTAAAGTAAAAGTAAATAGCAAAAGAAAACTTCCAGCTATTGTCCTTCCAGTTGTTCCCATTAAGAAAGCACACTCACATCAATTCAGGTGTAGCTGGTTTACAGAATTCTAGCTACAATACAGTGCTTACAAAACAGTAAAGATTTAATAGAAAAGCATGGCCAAGTTTTTGAGAAATATAGTAACATCTTTCTGAAGCTACCGAACAAGTAAGTAGTTAATGAAAAATTTGCTAAACAATAGGATTATTATTTAGAGAATAAATAGAAGACAGAAGTGTCAGGGCAAACAAGGGATTTTTCACAACGCCAAAACACAATGCTTTGGTAGACTTCTTTAAGCATATTATACCTGTTTATTTTCCTTGTCTGAGTGAAAAGTAGAAGAAAATTCTCTACAGTTTAGAAAAACAAATTTATCTTGCAGTTCTGCTGCTCAACAGGGATTGTTGAGTAGTAAAACTCTTGTGCTTTCACATGATGAGATATCACATGAATATATCATTGCTTGAACCATCATGATCTCTTCATGTACATTTGAACACTGGGCAGGTTTATTTTTCTTGGGTCAGCCATTGAAGGTTAATAACAGCTGGGTATGATGAGTGGTGATGAGTAATAAATATCTGTATTGTGTTCTGTAGTGCACCAGAAGAATATGTATACATCTCACAGTTTTTTTCTAATTCATTTATTCTAGATATTTAGACGAAGAATTAGACAGCCAAAGTTATTCTCAACCAAACCCTGAGAATAATCAAGTATTAGCACGTTTGTCTTCCCTTTTCTTGCCATCACGGATTGATGAATATAAACCTTGCATTGCTTCTTCAGGAACTCAGTTTCTGACTTTCTCACTCACATGTCCTTTCTCTATATGCTGACATAACTCCAATGTTTGAATGACTGTTTGAGAAAAATGGACATTAAATGGAACTTGTTAGTGTAGAGTAGACATGATCAGTTTCTGAAGAAGAGAATAATATTGATACTGCATTTCTAAAAGACAATAACCTGTCTGAATATTCAGCCTATAACTTACAATTGAAGAAAATGGGCAGAGGAGGAGGCAGAACTGTAGGTTTCTGGTGAATGCAGGTTTTCTATAGAAAATGAGGATAATATCAAGAAAAACACAATACACTACATTTGCCTACTAAGAATTGCTTTTTTTTTCTTTGTTACATCCTGCTTTTTCAATGTAACTCTGATTTTTTTAAGAAAATGTTTCCATAAAAATTCAAATCCAATGAATTTTTCTTTTCAGAATCTATCAGTGAAGCTTGTGCAGCCAGTACTAGGTGGAAAAATAATCCTAACTTTTGAGGTTTTTTTGTTTTAACTTAAAATTACTTTAAGCACTTATTTCTTTTGATCCATTCTGTTAGCAGTTCTCTTTCTAATATATTTTTTCTCTCTCTATTAGTCCCTATCCATCTAAAAGGAAAGAAAATTGAATAAAAAATATTCTCATGACTTTCTGAAAATTTGTAGCAAGACATTGGAAGACCAGATGCTATAGTCTTATAAATTAAAAAGGCATTCTATACAGCCAGCTGTACCGTATAAACTCAGATTTTTATACTACATTATGGTGTTCTGTGAATCCTTATTTGTTTTCAACATCTGCTCAGACCTGTCCATACTTCCACTGTATTAGTTATGTACTAGAAAATATCTTTATGTTTGAGGTTTGACTCAATAAGAAAGTTTTTATAGGATACATACTGGATATTTGCTAAACAGGAAATTTTATTCCATTTATGCTTTTACTGATTAATGAAAATTGTTTCATTTTCCCACATATTTCTTAGCTTTGAAGAAAACTTAATTGTAGGTTAATGTCTGAAAAAATATTGTGGAAAATAAATTACATATATATATTCTCTTGTTTTTTTCAGTTCCAGTTGATTATTCACTTTCAATTAAAAATGTTATAAGATCTGTCTCTCTGATGTATGTCCCCTCTTATTGTCGCGTCAACATTCTTTTACTCTACTATTCAAATTTTTGTGGGAAGTTACTAAATCCTTCTCTGGGCACATCACTTAATGAGAGTTTTAATAAGGCCTTTGCATGATCTCCAAAACCACTTTTGGCTTTCTGTGTGCTAAGGTGACACAATGAATTTAAAATAGAGTACTTGAAATTCAGAGGTGTTTCAGCTGAGTCTGCGTTTTCCTGTGTAGATCCTGCCTAGCTTCTCTGTTCAAATGAGAAAATTCAAGAAAAAATCCAAACCAAGAACTTTGAATAAAGCAAAGCCAGAATGACACATTTATAAGATGCTGCAAATGTCACAAAAAGTGTGGCAATATCCTAGAGAGTGCTCAGATCTCTACAGGCAGGATTCCCATTCCAGGTTTTCCTGTTATTTCTGAGGGACTGGTAGCATCCTACGATACCCTGCATCCAGATCTGCACAGCCAGCACCAAGAAAGAGAGATTCAGATTAAACCAAGCCTGGGGAAGGGCTGCAGGTATTTGTTGGAGGGCAGGGAGTTTTCTTGTGGGACGGGACTAACCGAGTTTGGCTTGGTTAGGCTGACAAACCAGGGACTGACTGGAGACACAGAGCCGGCATTGTGGGTGTGGAGCCACGAGCTGCATAAACTGACCAGGAATAAATTTAGTCTGGAAATACAAGAGGCTTGTCATGTGACACAGAGCAGCTCTTTCCTTGGACTGTGACCCCTTAGTTTTCTTTGGGAAAAGCAATCCTGATAGGGTTGGGGGGTTTATTAGTCTTTGGGGGTTGGGCCTGCAGCTGCTGGTTTTCCTGTCTCCCTGTAGTTCACGAAGAGGACATATTCCCCAAGACTAGCACTTTATCAGAAATGGGCTGGCCTTTTAAATACTTTCCTCTCTGAGGGTTTGCTATCCCATTCCTCTGAAAGCCAAAAAGGTTAGTGGGGAATAATTCTTTCCCTATATTTGGTTATAGCTGAGGTATAAATAGTGGATAAAAGAAGTAATTTTTAAGAATTGAATATGCGTAAAGTGTGTAGTTTTTCCATCCTTCGTTCACTTCATTAAATGCAAAGCAAGCAAAGTTTTAAAATAACTTTAATAAGTGTTTAATAGTTCCTAACACATTTGAATGGAAATCGTTATATTATCTTTTCTGTGTAGGAGATATTATTAGGCAATGAGTTTAAACTTAATATTTGCACAATTGTATCTACCATATTAGTACTCACACCTCTAAAATTCAAACATATTTGGGGATTCTGAGAACAAGAATTTTTAAATACACATTTTTAGTTTGTAAAGGCTTTCAGTACACTTTGAAACATATATGCATTAGGCTTAAAGGCAAAAGGAAGCAATGAGTGGTAAATTACTAGTGGCTGAAATAAAACAGTGTTTCAGGATCAAAGTGTGGGCCAGCATTAACACAAGCCTCTCTAAATTTTTGAATGTTTTCAATTCTACAGCTAAAATTGATGCCAGAAGAGTTAGGCTATATTTATTTAATTTCCCCCTTTTTATCATCAAAAATGCACTGAAACACACAGCACATAATACACTCCACTTGTATTTCCCTGGGGTGTGTATAGTCTTGTATATACCCAGTGAAATCATGAGTGTCAGACTAAAACTTTGCCTTCAGAAGTGTGAACTGAATATACCTGGTCACCATGAGAAAGTTAAAACAGATTACATTAAACTGTGCTATATAGTGTCACTGATTAATAATGATTGATTCTGTAATAACCATGCAAATGTAAACTATTCATTTATTCCAAATACGTATGAATTGGAAGAAAGATATCTCATATAATCTGGTGTTAGTCTATTCACTGCATCATAAAAATTAATTTGTCTAATTAATGACATTAGTCCTTTTATACATGCATAATTCATATTAATTGATAGGTCTGCCTAAAAAGAGTACCTTTTGGAAGAAAAATGATCCTATTAGTGCAAGTTTAATCCAAATCAGGGCTGACAAAGCATGGGGCTTTCAAGGCTTATCTCCAGCTTTGTTAATTGTCATAAGCATTCTAAATTGATTATTCTTACATTAGCATGGGACATTTCATTCATCAATGCTTTGCTGTAAAGAAAATTTGTCTAATGGATTTGGGTAGCAGCACTAAATAAGTATGTTGGTCCATTTTTCCACTGTAGCTACAGGGGTATTCAAAGCATATTAATTCACTAATACTGAAAAAATTAACTGTTAAAATATATGGAAATATCATACAAAATTAGATTTCTGACACTGAATAATTTTTGTGGTATTTCAATAGTAAATGAGTGTGTGCACGAGCACTTTTATTGCTTTTCTCTTTCACAGATGCCTTGATAAACAGCCAATGTTAATACTTCTTATGAGCAATGTTGCTTCACCTTCCAGGGCCACAGGGGCACAAAGTATAGGATAAATTAGTTAAATATGCCTTTTAAGGAGCTGCTTGGAGGAACAAAAGTTATAATATAGTCAGACTTTATAATGTACAACCTTATAGTTAGCATTTTAATAATTTATTTGCAGATGATCAAGTTTACTGTTGGTCAATGAAAGAGTTCAGACACAGACTGAGACTTAGTGAAACAAGTGAATTTTGAAGTGTTTGTTGCTCTTTCTGCCAGTTAAGTCACAGTTTGATTTTTTTAAAAAATATATTCATAAACACAAAAATGCAATCATTACAAATTCATCTGGTTTCTGCTCAGAATGGGAGGGATTAACTTTCAAAAATTACACTCCTTTTATAAGCATTGGCTCTGTTGGCAAACGGAATGCACTTTATGTGCACTTTTATGATACTCTAGTTTCTTTCCCCCATTCACCTGATCTTTGTTTGCCTTGCACTTTCTAGCATTCTGTTAATCACTGGAAGCCACTGTGGAATCAGATCTGTGGCAGTGCCAAGAATTTCAGGAAGCCTTTTATAGTACTTTGCGATTGAAGGCATGCATCATAAAACAAATGGGGAGAAGGGAGATGATGTCCAATAGATGTTAAAGGCCTGTTCCCTCCAACTCTCTACGCAGTGCATGTTTTTCCACTTTGTTGAGCCTATCATTGAACAGCAATCTGTAAAATGGGGTTGTACTTGACCTTTATTGCTTCTGCTATGGTTTAAATGGATCCATGAAGTAAAAAAAAAATGCTTATCCCTGTTTCCGTTCATCTCAATATTGTTTCAGAGAGAGTAAATTAACACTTGAGTTTAGCCTAGGAGTTTTTAGGTTCATTCTATGTTTTTATAGGGCTTTGGATTCACAGTACCAAAGTTGTTTCCATGCTTGTGATGTTTTATTTGGATTTTCTAGTTCCATGGGACAGGTTGGAGATTGTTTGTTTGCTTCTGTTATTTCAAACACTGCAGAAAAGAGAGCTGAGGTTTTGATCTTTGTGTTATATAATCAGATTCTTCTTCAGTCAATGAGAACAACAGATTAAAAAAAATGCAGCTGAACGGCTGGCTGGGCTATATTCCATTCTACAAACACCAAACTTAGATAATAAGTCATCAGTGTTGGTTTGAATTTAGTTCTGTGGGAAGGGATTTTTTTTTTTTTTTTGCTGGAAGTGCTCTGTTACTCTGTAATAAAACTCTGACAGTTAAATTGTAATTGTGTAGCTTAGGGTGGTTCTTCATTTTGCACCAGGCTAGGAATCAATATAAGCTTAAGCCTGATGTTACTTACGTTAAAACACAGAAATTTAGGAACTTACTGTTCATGCAGGAATTCAACGACAAGGACCATCTTTTTGCTTGCCTCTTCTGTCATCCTGTTTCATAAAAATAGTTCAACTTCTGTTTCATTTGAAATATGTATCCTAACACTGTAAATTTGATTCCTGTATAAAAGTGCACTTAGGATCCATAACTCCCCCTATGTACTTCTCCTTTTTGAATGCCATAATTTATAAGTATGCTGTCTTCATTTGTCACCTTTGACTTAGATCCATTCCTGATTTCTAAATTATATCTCCTAATAATTGAAGCTAGGATGGTTTGCACCTTCAAGTTAATATCCATTCCTGTGGTTTCAAAAAAAAAAAAATCCCTTTGTTCCAATAATGACTGTTTTTTTCACATCCATTTTTAATCCATATGACAAACATTCTCCATAGGGTTCAAATTTCAGTGAAAAAGGAATACTTCCGAAAGTTGTTCAGTTTGGTTTACAGTAGACAATGTTTGGGAAAGACAGAGATATTCCATATCCCAAAACTAAAATATACCAGATGTGCAGCTTTATTCTGGTTAAAAACAGATCAGAACAAAACATATATAATATTCTTTGTTTCCTAAAAGTAATTTAATATTGCTTTCAACAGAGAATATGATACTCCAATTTTATATAGTAAAAATGGAAAAGCTATATATCTATGATAAAGAAGGAAATTAAAACAAATGACCTGTATTTAAAATCCAATAAAATTCAACAAATACCTTCATGTCTGATATTAGTTGAATACACACTTCTAAGTCACATAAGAATTAATTACTGTTCGAGTAATGTCATTTACTGATGCCTGCATTTAACAGATTGCTCAGGTTGACATGGAAGTCTGGTAATCTTTATTATTTTAAAATGAATGGACCTAGTAGGCTTTTACTGGTCATTCAAGGAAGTATTATTGGGTTCCAGTATGCCTCTCATGTGCTCTGAGTTTGAAGGATAAAAAGCAAAGGGGTAGTTTTTCTCATTAAAACACAACAGTGAAATGAGATACTCCTGTCTTCTTCCTTTACACCACAAGAAGCAGAACACAATATTTCCTCCAAATGCTTATGTTTGTTAGGGTTTTCCTGTAAATTTGATTGTTTTAAGAAACAGAAGAAAGGAGGAGGAGTTGGACTTGTTGGAAGATGTTTAATGGCCTTATACTTTTTATCTTGGATGTGTCTGCAAGACATTATTTTCCCAGGCTGACAAGAAGAGGCTTTTAAGATTCACTCACGTTCAAGTATCAGACAACATGGTAAAAGACTGAAGTACGGGACCTTCACAGACTAAAAATACGTAATGTATTAAAATTGCTTTCCCTGTCCAAAACTTTTTTTAGTGTGAGTTCAGTTTGTCTGATCTATCCTCCGTATTCTCCACAGTCTTTGTCTTTTATGCAAGACATACATGTCTAAGCATTTGTATTACTACCCTTGGATTCCCAGCTGCAACTAGGTTTTGGAAACTACGAGGTTTTGAATATTTGGAATTGGAATTCTGGGTCAGCTGGTTGCAACTTGCAAACCTCAGCCATGGAATTCGTGCTCTGATACAAACTCTGAGAGAATTGTTTAGAAATGTTCATATTTAGGTTTCTAGATCACTCTTTGATTTTGTTATAATACAATGGCAGGAACAAATAATATTAAGGAACCAATTTCAGATGAATTTTCTCAAGTCTACCTTTCGGCTGGATAAAAAACTAAAACCTTCCCACAGTATTTGTGTTCCTGGTGGGTGTCTATGAGAAAACCAATGAACTTGCTGTGGAACAATCTATGGAAGAATCTATGCTCCAAATGTCAGTTCTGTATGACATCCGTCTGGCAATGTGTGCCAAAACCACACAAAGTCCTCTTCCATAAGCACCTTCAGAAATGTTATTTGCAGGAACATAACTAGTATTGGCTAAATGAGAAAAATCAAATGGATGTGTACTTTCAAGAAATATAATGGCTTGGGGGACAGCTTGGTGGGTTTACAGCTTAATCAACCAACAGGGGGAAGGGAAAATTCCAAGTGTGGTTCTGTTTAGGCGGTCACATTCCTGCACACGTATAAAGGTAAAGGAGGTAATGAATAGAATTGTCATAAAGAACAGGCTTATGCTTAGAGGAGAAGACAACAATGAAGTGTTTCTCCTATTTTTATGAAGTTTTGTCTCCAAATCCTCGCAACCCCTCCTTTTTGTTGGAATGAGGAGAGGGAAAGCAGAACAGTTCATGTTCTGCTTCCTGCTCTCCAAAGTTAATCCTTACAGAGAAATCTTGAAAGATCACATGTGAATCACCCGACTCAGAATATCTGTATTTGTTCTCACCAGTACAGCTCTCTGTGATGCCTTGGTTTAATAAGATTTGGCACAGGTTTCTGATGAGAAAGGTCCAGCAACTGGCTTATTCCCACTTTTTGTTTAAGCTACATTTTTCCTCAAAATAAATTGTCTGTATGCTGGTAAGAGGGAGGTGGCTGAGCAGCCTCATATAGAGGATATTCCTCTACAGCACCATGGATTGTCCATAGCTGTTAAGTTGGACTCTCTGGATTGAAATAATGACATTCCAAAAATCAAGTTGTGATATCAGTGTAGTTACTAATAGATTATATATATATAAATTATGTTAAATGATTCCAATTAAGTAATTATTTAATTTTTAGTAAAATATTAAATTCTTATTTATTTAAATTATTAATTTCAAGATGTTCCAATAACCTTTCAAGTTCCAACCAGCTTACTCTTGATGGTTTTTCTCAGGGATAGAAGATGGAGAATTCCAGGATGGGTTTGTGGGGTTCTTTGGTACCTGGTTTTACCATGTCATTTCACTACAATTTTAATTTTGAGCCATTAGAACACAATGACAACTACTTGTCAGGAATATGGTGTAAAGCCATGCAGCAGCTCTTGTGTACATCAAGTTATTTAGAATATGACATGCCAATTACACCATGCTCTGTCACAAATTAGTGATGCCATGTCTCACTCTGTGAGAATTGTTATGAAATGCTACTGCAGATAAATGGAGTTATGTGACCAAACGTTTATGATGATCCAGAAGAGGATAAAAGGTTCACATTGTCCCAGAGACAATCGGATTTTCTCTATCCCAGCCCTAAAAGAAATATCAAATTCTGATATGTTGATGAAAGATTGTCTTTCCCATTTTCCTCCTGTCCCATTCCTTTGTAAAGTAATTTCAAAGTAAACAATGGCCACCAAATAAGAGTTTACTAAGAATAAAAATTGAATTTGGTCTTCCTGTTGACAAGCTGATTGATTTGTGAGCTCTTATGACTGAATCCTCTCCTAAATGTGCTGTCGTTTATCATGTGTAAGATTGTTTCAGAATCAATACAAGCATTACACAGAAGCATTTCTGCTATGGACATTTTGAAAACAACTTTCCTTCTCAATGTTGCTGCTAATTTTTTCAGGCAGAATTATTGGAACAGTTTAATTGCACTTTGCAAGTTAGCACATTCTTATACTAGTTTCTGCTTTGAAAGGATTTTTTTTCAAAGTAACTTCTATATATCATCTTTTTAGGAGAACAAAAATAGATTAAAATTGGATTTTCCTTCCTCTTCTAATGGGGAAACAAGATCGAACTTTCTCTAGTTGTTAAACGTGCCCTTTGAAAACCCATTTTCCAAAAATTGGATTTCTTAAATTAGTGTTTTAACATAATTATTAGCATTCTATTGGAATAAGTACCAGAAAGCAGTCTGAGAGAAGACCTGCTTGTGTATAGGCTCCTTTTCTTCCATCTATCTTCTGCAACCCATGTGTTTTTTTCATGTATTTTTACACCTTCAAAGAGTATTTGTATAACAAGCAGTCTGGATATGACAGGATTGATCTAGAAAGTAATTGAAATGTTTATTCACACTCTAATTTAACTCTGAACCCTGAAAGAGAGATTTTTTGTTAAGCCTACTTGAATTTGGTGTTCTGAAGGACTTCACCCTCGCCGTCTGCAGTCTCAGATGGTCCTGCTTCCTGTCTGTTGATCCCAGTGCTCAGTCTGCTGCACTTGCAGTAGTTCAGCCTGCAAGGCACTGGGCTGTCACTTAGGAGCACTGGATGCTATTTCAGAAAAGACTGTCATCCTGCCCACAGGCATTTCATCAGTTCCCATATCATACAAACCTTTTCACACGTGTGTCACACTCAGAGATACTTCATTTGAACAGAAGGTCTGAACTTCACAAGACAAAAACTTCCTGATCAAAATCAACTTTTTTACAAACAAACCTTTATTCTATGTAAAAATATGTATTTAATACATAATTATACCACATGGAATTATTCTTATACTTCATTATATTGTATTTAATATGTAATTGTTCTTTATTCATAGGTAAGTTTATTTAAATCTCATTTATTTCACAAAGGAAAAAAGAAAAAAAATCTCTTTTGATATTTCAGGGAGTGTCTTGTCTCCAATCAAAACAATTAGTTATTCAGGCAGCCTTATATGTTAAGTTATTCGCAGTGTATACATGTTTTATGGCACTGCTTTACCCTCTGCTACCACTCTACCTTGCTTACACACAACACAAATCAGAAATTTTATTTTGAATTGTATGGTAGCTTAAAAAACCTTTCCAGTTTCACCTCACTTTTTAGATTTCTGCTGAGGGTGGTGGTAAACACTAAGTTGGAACTGGACTGAATATATATTCTGTCTTCACTTAGATCAAAACAAGTATTTCTGTGACTTTAACTAGAGCAAGAGGCCACCATATGATTGATTTAAATGATTTCATTACTAGAAATTATGTTTATAGATTAAATTAATCATTCTGATGGAAAATAAAAAACTAAAATATTTGAGTTGCTAAAACAGCTGAAGGTACTTGAAAGTGACTAATACTGGACAAAATGAAAAAATCATAAATAGAAAACAAAAGAAGATAAATAAGCACTTAAATAAACATGATTGTTACTGTACTATGCAATACAAATTTGAATTAGAGCTGGAGTTCAGCTGTGATTTAAATGGTGCGGACAAAAAATAAATATGTTCTAGAGCCAAATTATAGATTTTTTTTATAATTTTCCACTTTATACTAAATATCTATATATTCAGCTATCATTCTCAAAAGAAAATAATGATTTTTTTTAATGAAATATCTGTAACAACTTATTTGTGTACCATACAGTGCTATTACGGCTTACCTCAGAGTGAGAGATGATGATAATGTATACATGCAGACAGATAAATGATTCAATTCTTACTTACAAGAACAGCTGACAGTGATTGCTTATGCTCATTTCTTTTATGCACACCATGTAGACCAGACAACCCAGGTTTTGTGGCCTTTCATGTTCTCCAAAGTAAATCAGTCACTCATATAATAATTATTAATTATTTCAGGTTGACAGATTGTTGTAATGCTTTATGACAGCTGAAAGTAGTATACAAAATGCAAAAAAATGCAGCCACAGATAAAATTCATTACAGCTCTGGTGATAGCATAAATAATTATCAGCAGTTTGTGAAAAACTAACCAGGTAAATTGAGATATTTGTTATCGGGACTCAGTTCACTGCAGTCTAAATCTTCAGGTTTGCAGATTATAAAGCTGAAGGTACATAACAAAGATTTCGGTTCATATTACAGTTGGATTTATCCAGGTCATATTTGGGTCTCTACCCTGTATATTAAGAACATATGTGGTTAAACTTTTATTATGCAGGATATACACCAGTTGGTTGTGAATTTCTTGCATTGTGCTGACTCCAATATTTAATTCCAACTTCAGCTCTCTTAGAGCTGTGGTGTTTGAAATATTTCTGATTTTAATCTGAACTCTTTATCCTGCTGTGCTTTCAAACTGGACTCCTAATCACCTTAGCTGAGTTGAACTTTTCATCTGGGGGAAGGCTGGGAGGTATCCTAGCCAAAGATCAAATACTCTCAACTGCCGCGCAGCATGGAAGTGAGCCAAAGCGATCACCAAAAGCATTGCAAAATGAAAAGGAAGATGTGATGCTCTTGATATTTTGCTCTATTAGGAAATGCCTCTGTAGCTGCTGAATTGGGGAAATCCACTGGTAAGGCACGGCCTCTCTGAAAAAAAAAAAGGTACAGAGAAGACAGTTGCCATCTGTGACAGGTTTTCCTCAGCAGCAGCTGGAGAACAAGCAGGCAAGTGCAGGGCTTACAGCATTTTGCCACCACTGTCAGGTCTATGAAAACTGACCCTGTGATCTTGGCCTTCTGGGGGACTGCCCACCCTGTCCATGGTTTTCCCCACCACTATATTTTCTTTCACAGGGTTGAAAAAGTGAAACAGAGGAACAGAGAACAAGTTTCGTCTCTGCTTTAAAGAGTTAGGGTGATTATTTTTTGCATTTAAATCCTCATTTGGTTGGCTAGAAGAGTAGTTTTTACTTGAAGGATCTGCTCATGCTACTGGAAGCCATGGAAAGAGCTGGAGTTGACAAACATATTCTTGATCTTGGTTTGATAAGTTTCATTTTTCATTCCTTTTCTTTTACTAACTCTTTTAAAAGACAATGCTGTATTTTATGGTTCCTGTGCCAAAATAGGAGTGCTGAGGTCTTGTGATATCTGTGTGGTAATAATTGCAAGCAGAGTGCTATTACCTGTACTATGTGCTTTTGAGTGGTTCAGCTGTTAGCCACAAGCCACTGATACTTTTCTACTTTAAAAGAAGCATATGGACATTGTGTATCAGTACTTCAGCATTATTTTTAAGCAAAAGTTTGCTACACAAAATACATATTATTTTTTAATTTTACCGTAATATATCACTACAATCGGGAAGTTTATTCATTTATAAACATATCTTATCTTTAGCATCTCAGTTATATGCAACTGAGATATCATTGTTTGTATTACATAGATGACTCATTTCCCTTTCAAGGATGTGCAAATCATATGTCATATACAGTTCCTGACCTTTCTTCTTCCAGTGTCTACAGGCCACCATTTGATTATTCAAAGCAATGCTTACAGTAACAATAACAATGTCAAGCAAAACACTGCAGGGAAAAAAATGTCCCTTAAGGATGGCTGATATTAAATGCATGCAATATGAAAATGCTACTGCAAAAGCAATGATGAGAAAGTTAAAATAATAGCAGTAGAGACCACTTGGAAAAGAGGAACAGCATGGGGAAAAGAGCAGTGTGGAGCCAACATGAAAGGATTGCATTTTTGAAAATGTAGATTCAAACAGAGAATCTCTAACCGAGAAGGCAGAACGTATTCCTGGAATACAAATCTGCCACGGTTTCAGATTGCAAGCCGGACAATGTTCATTCATGATTTGCCCTCTCGGAACAGTCTTTCAAAGTTTCATGTCAGTTGTTGTCCCTGGTAAGACCTTTGAAGGGAAAGGGATAAGGTAAATGGGTATCCCTGGCAGCAAGTAGGGTTTCACCTTTTTGACATCTTTAATCACAATCATTTACACTGTCATGAAGTTACCAAGAACATGCCTCAGGATTACTTCAGTGCATCCTTTTGTGTGTCAGGTGTTTGCAGAGCATGAAGTGCTGTACAGACACACAGAACAGGGAACCTCCAAAGTCACTTTTACTGCTTGATTTGAAAATGGGTGTCTGTGATAGCTGAGCAGCAGAATATTAAAATTGTGAAGCCCAAAACAAACCAGTCCTGCTGAAGTCTGCACCAAGTGCCAGAGGTGGTTACTAACCAGTGCAATGATGAGCCATGAAGGGAGCCAGCTCAGGTTGGGAGAACGAGACATGAGGTGATGAGGTCTAGGAAAGCTCATCAATTTGACTCTATGTCATACAAAGCAGCTGCTTTGCCTTCAAGGACAGTCTGGCTGTTCTGGCAACATCACTGTGTTTGCTTGGGGATGGTGGGTGAATCTGGTCTGGTGAACTCAAACTGGTCCCCTAGGGAGCTGCCGTGATTACCCACGGCAGGGTTAGTGTGTGACAGAGCCTCCCTACCTGAAGTGACTGTCCATGACCTTCAGAGGCTCCTTGCCTCCCTCTCTTCCTTACAAGTATTGTTTTCAGCTGGGTGCCTTTTTTTTTTCAGTATCTTCTAACTTCATTGCCATTACTCTGACTCATTCTAGTTTGGTGGGAAATCTGTATTCTTTTTTGTATAAAATCTCTGTTTATGACATGTGTCAGGATAGCATATAAACTTCTGCTGAATCCCACCTGTACTTTTAATCTTCTTGGAACTAAAGTATTTTACTAGGAATGGATGTTATTGCAATGATTTTAGTGTGTGTGGTTTCCTAATTTGCTAACCTTACTATTAAAATTAATATTTAGGTTTTATATCTTTCAAATGGGAATAATGATGTTAGTTATCTGATGTTTATGTCTTTCAGTCACGAAAATGTTCCTATTTAGGCTGTAACAGGCCACACACATGTAATCACAATAAATAGCATTTAATATGTTTACAGTAGTGGAAGGATGAGGTTAACTTCTGTTTTTATATTGATGGACTCAGCTGGACTTGGAATACTGTTGTTTACAATTAGCTACATTTTTGTTGTTGTGCTTTACCCTCAAATTAAATCTTTATTTCATCAACTAACCCTAGGGATTCCCTGGTATAATCAATGTAATAAACAGCATTAGTTGATAGCCTATAGCTGATGTTCATTTGTAATTAGGTCTGTGTTTAAAGAAGAATAATTTTCTAAATTTTACTGCCATAATTTTCCTTTAGATTTATTTATGAAAGGCAGGATTAAAAGTTGACTATGGTTTGTCTTGTCTCCACATGTCTTTAAAGCAAGGTCACTTGAATGGGACAGCGTTTTTCAGTCTTTTTTTAAGCATAATTTTAGAAGGGAAATTACTAACAGTCAATATGGGCTGAGCACCTAACTACCAAACACTCATTCAAAAATCCGCCAAATGCTTGTTAAAGACATGGTTAACATATTGACTACCCTACATAAGACCAGAGCATATGGCAAGTATCAGTGACACCCTACTAAACAGAAAAAAAGTGGGAACAAGATGCAACAGGTCAGGGCACAGATAACAGCCTCTGACTTAAGTTTTACTTGATGAAAAAATATGGCCAGGGGCAGAAGTCCTGCAGGACTGAAATATAAACCCTTAATAGCAGTTCTCTGAATGCAGGTGACCCCCAAAGCCTATTGTGTACGGTGGGCAAAGGGAAAGCTAGTGAAAGCTGTCTGGCAGAGGAGTTACTAACTTCACACGTTAAGTTACTCTTAATTGGGTAATTTTTGAAAATTTATAAACACCTGCCTAGGCAATACCAATTTAAATCTAATGAAGTGATCCATACTGTTCTGATCTCTGATGAAAATAATCTTGTAATAATCTTTAACTTCCAAAGCAAGACATGAACAAAATCACTTTAGTCATCTGAAAGAAAACAAATGGAGAGAGTGTTTTATAAATTGTGTTTTTGACCAACTGAGAGGAACCTCAAGTTGAAAGAGGTCCCAGATATTGGGTATGTTTTATAGATATTGTCAGATTAATCCTAGATTTGGTGAAACAGAATGTGGCAAATCTTTGTGCATCTCAGATTAGACCACCGGTGTTTAGGAAAAGAATAAAATGACAAAGAATCTGACAAGAAAGCTGATAGATTATTTTGGTATGAGTGGTTTAAAGTATATATCTGTGTGAATTCAAGACAGCCCTGAGCAAGTCACTGTGGTAGTACAAGTTATCCAGCTTGCATCGTTAGTACAGTGCTTTCTTTCAATCCAACTTGCACCATGTAGATTGGAAACAAGATTAATTTCCCCTAGAAACCACTGCTAAGACTCTCAGACCTCCTGCTTATGCGACTGGTTTCCTGCATTTACTTCTGTGAGGAAGTGTCGATCCACCCCTTCTGAGTTTCTGGTTAACACTTCATGCTGCCAGCCAGCACTCAGGCTGGACAAGATGAGTTCAATAATATATGGCTTTAGTTAATAAAGAAGAGGAAAACAGTAAAGGTAGAAAGGTATAAGAAGGAATTATTCTGAATTTTGTAGTATGAGCTGTTACACAACCTGTAAGATGCAAATTGATTGTCCTTAGTTGCATAGTTACTCGTGCATTTTTAATCAAATTTAATTACAAATATTTAGATAAAATATATGTATAGAACAAAGACTGATAAAATAATTTGGAAAGTGCAAAGCTTATCATCTATACATTTCAAAGAGAGAACAAATAGATATGCTGTTCTGGAAGCAGATCACGATCGTTCTCCCTGAGCTGTGAGTGCCGCATACATTTCACTTGAGAGACCTGAGAAGTTTTTCCTCTGAGCTGGCAATTCTGTGTATTTATATGGTTTCAGTAATATTTATTTCTCTCTGCCTGCTGTTATTTAACACTCATGGAACAGGATCTCCACCAGTCTTTCCTAACAGTCTTTCCTAATTCTATTTGGTTTGTGTGGTGTAGGTGCCATCTTGCCTAAGTGAAATGACTGGAGAATCCCAAGTGGTACTACAGAGGATGGAGGTTTGTGGACAGCAAACTTCTGAAAATTAAATTAGAATTTAGTCTATGTGGTTGCTATTTAGGATTTTACCTGTAAGTACTAAGATATAGGTCCTGGCAAGTATTTGAGAAACCTAACTGAATTAGATGGCAATCAACTAGAAAAACAGGGTTGAGATGGCAAAATGCCTTTTGGGATTCTTTGAGATATATGTGTAAATACAGTTGCCTTGGATCCATTTGCAGATATTGTGCTAAAGCAGATTTCCACACTTGTGGTCCTGAATTTTTTGGAGAAAACTCTTGCACTTACAAAAAACATTGAAAAATAGGGAGAATCAGTTCTCCTGTGAAAAAACACGGAGTGAAAAAGACTTTTATTCTGCCCAAAAAGACATTATTCTTTCATAGGAAGTTGTACTTCTCAATTCCAACTATGCATAGGAACTTCTAATTGTTTCTAATTATTAGCCATTAGTTCAAACATAAAATATGTCACACGACTGCAGTTCTGACCAGACTCTGATTTGTGCTGAGTAGTTTTCACTCTGTCACTGCCTGCAGTCAGGGACAGCTCATGACTTACTTTGGCATACAGCTGTTCACCTCAAATTCCTGGCAAGACAGTGGCACTACACGTGAGTAGTTGGTTACTGTTGTAATGAAGAGACTCACAATCTGACCTCCAGTGACAAAGTGCGTTAAAACCTGGACTCGACATTGCAGGAAAATTTTAGTTGAGAATAAATTAACCAGACATCCACAGCAGGTCTTGGAAATCTCATAATCATGTGAGGAAATGCTTTTAATGTGGGAGGTTTAAATAAAAATAATTTAATTTGTATTCAGGTAACATTTTTACAGCATAAATTTTATGGTAAACACAACAGCTGCAGCAAGATTGTTTTTCTTGCTGTAAGGCATAGCAGAGAGTGTTTGCCAATTTTCTGTCTAAAAAAAGGTGTCTTCACATCTTGATTTAGCCCTGAATAATTCAGTAGAAGCTTTAATAAAAGACTTGCATGTTATAAGATCTTAAAACATGTTATAACTTAAAGAGCCAGAAAGAAACTGGATTTCATCATAGGACTGATTTACAAAGAGCAGTGTTAAGGACATGTTGTATGTTATTTGGTTTGTCATGACTAACTTCTGCTTGACCTAGGTCAGAATCTGTGCCCCTGAAAAAAACTATATTTACTTTCTGAACCTGATAAAAAGAATACAGAAAAAATATATGTTTGTCTATTGCACTTAATTCATTCTCTGCCAAATACATTCTTTCACAATGTAGCTGCTTTCACAAATGGGAAGGAAATAATTAATATAGGGGAGCAGATCTACTGCAGTTTCATCCATAAATAAGGGAAAAAGCTATTTTGCCATGGCATGTACAAGGTCCAAGAGCGCCAGCTTGGATTTTATATTAGGGTTTTTAAAATTTTTTGAGCATTGCTTGAAAATAAATATAACAAGGGCTGACGTGAAGACCAAGAACATCTTCGGTACTGAAGTAATGTGTATTTCTGTTTTTCCAAATCTTCTATACTTTCAAATACCGTATATTTACATTAATGTTTCCTGTCTCAATAGGATGCAATCATCTGGAGCAGTGACAGCAAGTTGTTTTGTTACACAACCAAACCTTCAGTTAGCAGAAAATGTGAGATGTATCAAATATCTAGGGAAAGCCAGAATCCTGGGAGCAGGTTGTACATGGGTATTCCCAGAAAAGTCTGCTGTTCCAGTGGATGACAGTTTGAGCCAAGGTGTTCAGGCTCACTTTTAGAGATGAAGATGTGCAGCTGCATTACAGTGCCACTCTCAGCCATGTAAGTGCTCAGGAGTTGCACATAGTTTAAGAGCCACCAGCTGCCCACCCCGGATTGGGGATGCACACCGTAACTAAGTAACGTAAGATATTCACTAAGTGATTTAAAGAATTTATTCTTACAGTGCTCTTACCATTTGTATAAGAAACATGGGGAGATGAAATAAGGTATGAGTAGGATATCTTTTGTTGACAAACAGTCTAACATAGGAAGAGCAGGATAAACACTGGCTCGCAGCTTTGTCTCTGAGTTGCATGCCGTACCCTAATCAGCATAGCGTGGTATTTTCCTAAAACAAAATGACTGCAGTCATTAAAGTAACGGAAAATCTTTACAATGAGAACTTCCACAAAAGGGTACGTTCCATGTTAATCAAAATTATAGCAGCTGGTAGAAGGGATTGTCCGTTTCTTTTATGACGAAAATCCACATGGGGCCAATTCACAATGCTGGCCAAGTTACAGGTGTCACATGTATAAAACATCTAGTTGGTTTAAGATTTAATTAGGACTTCCTTCTCCGTTCATAACATTTTCAAGGAAAAATACACAGGATTTCATTTTCTTTGAGAGTGGTTATTAATTTGATGTGACTGATGTGAAGTGGGAATTAAATCATAAATGCGATTATGGTTGTGGTTGGATGTCGTCTCAGCAGATTGTCTCTGCTTGTCACTTTTGAATGACTGGTGACGTGATATGACATGTTGATTTTTATTATTACTTAAAGATCTCACTTTATCATCATTTGTCAGGAAACTGGTTTTCCTCTTAGTCCCATCAATATGAAATCTGTCATAACCAGATTAGGATAGAGTTGTTATCTACTGAACCTATAAGCACTGGGCTAAATTTTACTCCCAGGAAAAACATAAAGGGGAAAACCAACCATCTAACTAAAAATAAAGCTGGAATATGAGTACCAACATAAGAGAGTAAATTTTTTTCTCTGTAATTGTGGTGTATATTTCTGTTTACTTGCCTGAAACAGATTTCAGAAGTGTTTACAACTGAACTGGAAACTCGCTCTTTAGTGCTGGAATAGGTAAGAAAAACTGCTAAGAAGAGGCTTTCAAAGGTTGATTAAGAATGGCTTATCTTTTAAAGATAATAATTTACAGTTTTAGAGAGGCAGGAATTTTTATTTTCCTGACAGGAAATCTGCCTTTGGCAAAGACAGTAAAGAACCATTTACCATTTCCATGGGCATCCCCCTCCTCATTTTGGTTCAGAGTACACCTGAAAAGAATAGTAAGGTTTCTGGCAACTTGCAGAGTGAACCCAATATAACTAATGTGTGCTGCTCTCTCTCATTCAGAGAATTGTTGAAGGCTGGTTGGTGCAATATACCCTTTTGCAATTAGAATCTGAAAACTGCTAGGTCAACTGAATGGGCTTCTGTGGTCTCATGACAAACCTTACATTTGTTGCTCATTTGCACTAACCAGTATTCTTCTCTGGTACTTATTTGATGCCCATTACTGTGATATCTGAGAACAAAGGTCATGGAGAACAGATACTATTTCTACTAGACAACAGGATTTTGTATTGTTGCAGAAGCAGAAGAATCATATTAACCCACAAAGCACATCAGAGTATGTTCCACACGATGCAAGCCATGTGCCTTCTATACAGAAGCCACAGCACACAAGCTGAGGTAGCTGTGGCATATCCCTCAGTCTGAAAAAATAATTTTAAAAAAAGTGCTTTTTTTAGAATTCTGAAAAAATCTGGACTGTTATTTAAAGCCAATGTTTTGCTTTCTCAATTAAATCTGGGGATAGAATAAGTATAACCTTGAAAAATATGTGTGAGGTTAATACATTTTACCTGCTTTTGTATTAGCCTCAAAGCTAGTATCTGATCTGTTAGAACCACCCTTGTCATGGACAGATTTATAGGATTCAGACCTCTACCTGCTTGATTGAGCTGCCATCCACTATCAATCTCTGAGCCACATTGTGAAAGCTGTGCTACCAATTGCAAAGGAGACACAGCAGGACAGATGTCTTTGGACACTGCAGTTTCTGGGTTTCTAAGAACCCCTGTACCACAGAATACTGTTAAATGAAAAAGCTAAGCTGAAGCTCATTTTTGTTCTGAGAGTGCCAATAATTTACAGATCTTTTAAAATATGCTTTTTAGACTTGAGAAATCAGTCAAAACTAAAGCTTTCTTGCAAGCATTTTTTTTTAAGAATACCCCTTTTTAAAATTCACTTTGGAAATTCATCTTTAGTGTTAATGATCAGTAACAAAAAAAATTCAGAAGTGAGAAACTCCAGCAACAACCAAAGGAAAGCAACGCCCCCAAAATGTTAATTGTCTAATTGACTGGGTAGGACAGATTATTCAAGTACTTTTTCCACAAAAGAACAGGAGGTCTTCTAATATGGTAGAGTGAGACTTTGAAATTCACTATTAGTCACTTAGATTGCAGTTCTGTTTTGTTTAGATCTGTGACTTTTGCTAGCAAGTATTAGCTGTATTAGAGAGCCAAAGGAAGAAGGGGTTAGATTCTGCACAGTTGATGTGGAAAACAGGAGAAAAGTGGAATCACAGAGAAGAAAAACAAGTCAGAAATCAGAATCCAGCCTTTGTTGAAAAAGCTTATGATGTTGAATATTGAATTAATCTAATTTTCACTGCCTTATGGTGGCCATTAGTGCCTGAAGTAGAGGCAATGAAATGCTAATGTGATTAGTTAGGAACACTAAAAACAACCAGTACATTTTTCCTTTGATTGTCTATGTGTTTAAGAATATTTCATTACTTCTGCTTCCTTTGAAATACGGGTAAGATATAAATCATAGGCACAGATATAACTAGCAGTTGTGACATTTTGTTACGGAGTTTAATTACATGAATCATAAAATATTGCTACAATTTTCCAAACTGTTAAACCTTAATTAATATGAACCCGCAGGGACCACCTTGATGGTTCATAATACTCTGGAATCTCTCCTCCTACAGTAGTAGTTCATATGGTTGAAGAGTGCTTTATAATTTACAGAGAGTGATCAATTATTAGAAATGAAGCCAGACAAATTAATTTAATATAAATGGGGTAGTACAGAGTTTGACTAATTCTTTTTAATTACCTATATGTTATTTTTTCAGTAGTCTAACAAAGGGAACTATTATTCTTCCCTATGTACAAATTCATTAATCTCATTACTGTGCAATATTAATATAATTTTATCACACATTCCAGAAGTGGAGTACATTTACAAACCATAATGAATCACAGCATTAGTGTACTATCACTACATTAATTTCAGGACATGCCTAGCTCATCTGCAATTTACGCTGAGACTTAGTACAAAATGAGCTGAATAAGCATGTAATTATGACATCTGCTTCTTTTCAGGTACCTCTTTGTAAATCAGTGACAAAGGAATAACAGGTTTAAATATGTGTTAACACTCTGATAACATGTATAATTGCAATATGGCAATGTGTAATGAAGATTAAATTAGACTGTAGTGTACCTGACATATGCAAGAGCATAATTGAACTGCAGTAATTGCAGAATGAAAAAGACTGTAAAGTACTAATATTTCAATTCAGTAAGGTAAAAACAGTGTAAAGAAGAAATATTATTAAAATGGTGATGCAAACAAATACGTTATTTCTATAAGGAAACGTTAGTTATATTCATAATTTTTATCTTCACTATACGTAATATGTTTTTGGCATTAGGTAAAGTTTTCATAGACTATTCTGTTTTGATCCTTCTTGAATTTCAGGTATCAAGGCCTTTCATCTCTACAACAGCATATAATGCCCATCAAATGTACATATAATACTACTGGTGCATGATTTTCTGACATATAGGAACCAACTTTCAAAAATCTCCAGTGGTAAAATACATTTGTTCACTGAGTCTGTGCCCTTAAATCAGGACTTTGAAGGAGGGTTATGTGCTTTGTCCAGTATATGAGGCACAACCTGAAACATATGTGAAATCAAACTGTAAGACAGAGGGTAAGGCAAATTATTAACTGTATTTTAACTGAAATCATTATCACATAACTGGTAAAAAGTTTATTTTAGTTGTTCATTGTTCTTTATTTCAACTTCAAATCACTTGTGGAGTGATTCTAGAGGTTAGTAAGAGAATAATAGGTTCTGAGTTCAATATTCTTATTACAATATTATATACAATATCTGTACTTATGACTCCTGTGAAGTCTGTGCCGCTACACCAGATGTTTACATTATAATCTAAATTATACTAGTAAAATTTAAGCAAAAATGTCTTTGGTATACGAACACAAATTAAGAGATGTCATATGCAAAAGGATATTATATTAATGAATTTTCATTATTGTGTTATATTAAATCATTCTCATCCTCAGTATGATTGCTTGCATCTCTTATAAAATACTAGGCTTATGACAGCACATAATAATATTTTAAATGTAATCTGTGATCTCTCTCATATATTTAGGTACATATGTGCACATACTACTGTGCATATACTTGTATACCACACAGTATGTTTCTCTTGTGAAATGACATGCCTGGGAATTCTGCAGCTTCTTAGAGTTTCTTCTGACAGCAGCTTTTCTTTTGTTCTACCAAGCTGGAAAACAACAGTTCTGCCAGATGAAACTCACACAGAAATATGTTAAAAATACTTTTCTAGCTGTATAGAAGGATTTCCAGTGAAAGCATTGGATCCTGAACAGCAAATAAAACAACGTGTAACCTTCTAAATAAAATTGTGACACTTTTAGCTCACAGTAGGTTCCCCTCTTTCAGAACTCTCTCTGGCTCTTATTATACAACTGGCTAAATGAATTCCCTTGTGACGTTCCAATAAAGGCATGTTAAGCAGTCAGATCTACCTGTGCCACAGAGCAGGTTTCAGCTGGCGTGTGGACTCCAGTTTGCTTGGAATTCTTCACACAGGAAGTTTACTGAGTTTCACATGGCCAACAGCCACGGAGTCTCGTTTGGGTTGGACAGGGCCCTAAGAAAGCACTCTGTGGCAAATATTTTCAGAAATATCTCTTTGCAAGTCTTTCTAGTTTTTGGTGCCTGATCTGTAGCTCATGTGACATATGTGTACACTCATGTGACTCATGCCCCTAATCCTCATTAAAATCAAAACCAACTTAAACTGCTTTATCAAACTGATTTTGAGTAGCTCGATGCATATAGAAAGGCAAAGTTGATAGACACGTGGAAATTACAGAATGTATTAGCTTCTTCTGTAGTTCTACTGCTCTTACTTGCTAATTTTCATACCTCTCCTCTTGCCGACTCACTGTTTGTTCATATACTGGGTTTTAACTAAGAAAAGTTGCATCTGATTATCAGTAAAATATTAATACCAGAATATGAAATTAGACCAGAAAACATCAAACTCTCAATTTAAAGGAATGGTAGAAACTTTTTATGGTGGTTTTAGTCAAGAAACAGAAATATTAAAAGATCTTAATTACCATTGCTTTAGGACATATTAGCTACTTTAAGATTAGAGGAATTATTGGCAAACCAGGACTTTTTTATGGTTTAAAGCAGCATTTAAATAACAATATTGAAACTAGTAAAGATAGTAATATAAGTGAGAAAGAATTTTGCTTGAAATAATTCAAACTCAGTCTTTATCTTATAGAAACACATAGTTCCTGGGGAACAAAACTTCAAAGATTTTTTAAATTATAAATTTGTTATGTATATGAAACATCAGTATTTTTATAAAGATAATTGCATACCAATATAAATATAACATTTATTTAAATTGAGGAAAATTTCCTCACAATGAGGAAAATACAGAAGAATTGTAGGAGCTGTAATTTAAGGTATAATTATAGAATGTAGGCTAAATAATGTGATAACCTTTTTTCTGACATGCTCGAATATAAATAACAAAGCTCCCTAATCTGTTCTTCTAACAGTTTTTATGAATTACAATTTCCAAGATATGTCAGATTAGGCTGATTAAAGTACCTGCTTATGCACAAAATCTATTTATTCATCAGATTTACAGGAGTGACAATTAATAGAAACTTTTAAATGTTTTTTTCTGCTATACGAAAATTGTTAACTTGTAGAAATATTTCAGTTGTGTAACGTTAATATCACTTGAGTTTAGGAAATGGATAAGACTACTTGCTTTTAATGTGAAGATATACTGGTTAAATTTAAGACTATTTTATTGATGTTAAAGGAATTGTATGTTATTTTCTCCCCATAAAGGCAGGCGTTTTCTCCACAGTACATTTTCTAGTGTGTTCTTTTATGTTGTTAAAATTTTGCTGAATGCTAGAGAGGATCTCAACGTCATTATCTTTCTTCTACCAGTTTAAGCCATCTCACTTTCAAGATATTTTCCTGATATATACCCTACATTTTTCCCTTTCTATATTAAACTTCTGACTCCTAGTTATATACCATGACCATCACTAGATATTTCTTTGTCTTATTTGTGTGTTTATATTCTTGAAATATTTATAGACTGCTAACCATGCCTCATCACCTTTATGTAGTCATTATTTGCCCAGTCTGTGTTACAACTTTCAACTCTTTCTTCATAAATCTCTTTCCCTTCACTACACTCTTTTGTTGCTCTCCTATGAATTCCCTTCAGTTTTCTATGTCTTTCTCACAGTGAGGTGGTCTGTGCTGGACACAGTGTTCCAGATGTGATTGTCTTCAAGCCATGATGACATTGGCCATTACCTCACTACCCCATGCTGTGATGTTTCTGTGCAATGTAGAATTGCTTTCTTCTCTGTGTACATACTGCTTATTTCAAAATGATGTCTGATGTCTTATTAGGCAATAGCATGTTTATGCTATTTTTTCTCAGGTTTCTGTCTTCAAACACAATTATAAATGTTTACTTTCCTTGAATACATGAACAAATGAACCTACACACACACACACAATTCAACATCTATTGCCTAACACATGTAAAGCTGAGTTAAAATTTTGTCCCTTCTAACTCACATTTGCTGAAGGGTTCAGAACTAAGTTCTGTCCAGGATGTCCTGACTTTTTTCTGACTACACAAATATGTGGGCTAAGTTACGATCAAGCCTTCAGGATATAAAGTGTAAGACAATATAGTTAAGATTATCACAGTTGTGCCCTTCTCCTATCGTTAAATGTGTGCTGCATTTAAAAGTAGTAATATGGTTTGGGAAGCAGAGACAGACAAAAAGAAATATGTATTTATTTTGGATTTTTATGCTTATATTTTATCCAGTCAGTTCCCAGAAATGACTCACTGTGCAGTGCCAGGAATATGTATGCTGGTATAAGGAAGAAGGAGGAGAGGCCTGGCAAAGGCAAGTGCAAGCTGGACACCTATCAGCTTTTGCTTAAATTGGTTTAAAGAACTGTGAAACTGCTAACAGATATGCACTATCCCATTCTAATTAAGGCACAATACTCTTGATAAATTGACAGTTCAGTCATATATATTTTGCTTTATGTTCAAGTGTCTGTCTTAAAATCTATTTTTATCTTTACCTTCAATAATGATGTATATTTATTAGATAAAAACACTTCAGTACCATATGTTGAGATTTTTTTGCTCCCTGTTGTATATGTGCGTTACTACTTCATGCGAGTATATTGGTTTAACCAAGTGGGGTTTTTTTTCCATTAGACAGCATTTACAAGAGTTTGCTTATATATAAAAGCTTTACAAAATTAAATCTAAGAGAAATGATGGATTTTCATAAGTCAAATTAGTGGCCAAATTCTTAATTATTGCAGCTGTAATAATATTGAAATATGGGACTTTTCAAAAAAAGCTTTATTAATTTTAATGCAGTGTTTAGAAAACTCTGCTTTTTGTTGAGCAATAAACCAAAAAAAAAGCCCAGTTCTTTCTTCTAATGGATTCAAGTTTTGCCTTTTTTAGTTCATAAGTTAGCACAATGATATTCAAAGTATTTAAAGATGTCATGATGACTCTGACTTGTTGTAGAAATAAATAAAGATGGAATCCATATGTTTTTCTTTTGATGGATTAAGGGCCATGTTTACAACAACATAAGTTTACACTGTTGCTCGCCTCAAGTATTCTGCAGACCTTCATGGGTCAGCTTCTGCAGAGGCTCATTCTTACTCAAGAGTACAATTACAGTAACTATTTCCATGGTTAGGGAAACAGTCTGCTCTGAATAGACCATACAGCATGATGTTGATGTATTTTTTTAAATATTTTTTGGTATTTGAGAAGAGGGTTTTTTTCTAACAGCAGTACTTTAGAATTTAGTGATTTGTTATAGCTATAGACTAACATTCCTCAAACATCATTAAAATATTTTGTATATGTTCACTTTATTTTGAATAGAGGTAGATTGTACTTGCATCACAGATAATATACAGATTTATATTTTTAAGAAATATGGAGTCTCATTTTGTAGCTTCCTGCCTTCCTTCCTTCCTTTTTGTATTTCAAAATCTCCATTGCAGTGTTATCAGGTGCTGCAAAGACCACCAAATTAAACTGTAAGCAAACAATTCCCAACTGCATTTCAGTTAACAGCAGCTTCATTTTGCTGCCTTTTCTGTCAGTGGAATTATCAACAGATTAATCTGGGTAATATTTTTACAATGTTCATAGTGTATCAAGATAAATGTTGAGCTCTTGATCGTGTTTATAAGATCAAGTTTTAAAATGTATATATTTGTTCCTGTTAGTGTCACAAAGCCACAGATTGATGAATACTCAGTCTTGATGAGCAGTTGTTGATATTGGTGTTTGTAAACTTGAGTCCATAACAGGAAAAAATATTTGCCATTGATCACTGCCAACTATCAGCCTTTATTGGCCAAACTTACCCCCAAGGAGCATTGCTTTACTCCAATAGCCATACTGAGTTAAGTGGTTGAGTCTATGTCCAGCACTTAACGCAAGTGTACAAGCCAGTTTCACAAACAGAGAGACTGGCCTAGTTTCCCAGCCTCTGGAATTACAGTCTGCTTTAGATGATGTTCTGTACCTTCTATGGCTAGAGAGCAGCACAGAGATGTTCTCATTCCACAGTTCCCTAAGGCCTAATATGGCAGAAAAGAGAGAGAGCACTAAGAAATGATATAACACAGAGTTTGGAACACATTTCCACTGAAGGCCCTCCAGGAAGATCTTGGTGCAGGATTATTTATGATTTTCCTTGCAGTGGCGCAGCTTTTTGTGCTGTGTCCATTTCACTTAAGAAATTGAAAGTGGTGAAGCAATGAATTAGATTCAGGAAAAAAATGGTGGCAGTATTGGCAGAAGATGGCAGGGTGCTTTGTATGCAATGTTTATAATTAATATGGAAATACTATGTAGGAGGAACATAATGGTGGAACTAACTTCAGTAATGGAAGAGAGGTTTGTTTGCCTGCAGTGGATTAGGATGTTCGTTTCCATGTTCTTCCTTGGTACTTTATATATTTTCATTCAAATTGTAAGGTTTTGTTCAGATTTTCCCTAGAAAGCAATTATATTCAAGTAGAAGTATCAAAAGCTTGGGGGGTTAATTATTCTTTATCTCTCTTAATCGTTTTTTCACCAATGCATGGGTATTTGTACACTTGAGTGTGGTTTGAACTCATTTCTAATGATAATAATTTACTTGGTAAGTTTGTATTGATCAAATACTCATATATATAAATTTTTTTCATGTTTTATTGGTACTATTTATTCTTTTCAAAAGTAATTTTCAGTAACTTTAGATAGTTTTGGCTACTGAAATCTTAAAACAGATCCAAGGACACTATTCCTCTCCGTGCGAAACTTGTTATATTTGTAAAAAATGAAAAGCGACTGAGATATTATTTTTCTTAGATGTAAATATATTGTGAAATTATAAGTACACGTTTAGAAAATTAGGAGTTGACTAGTAATGGTCAAATAAGTTACGTGCTCATCTTATGTTCTACAAACAGGACTTCCAAAAAGCAGCTCCCTTGTGTAATATTTCCTGGACCACTATCCACAAAATACGTAGTTATTCATTTGGCATTCATTGCCTGGAGAAAATAGTGGGAATATTATTGATGGGCTTCAGTATTTTATTACCTAGATGGTAGGCTTGCTTCAGCATAGAAAAGCTGTCAATGACTGTATAAAGTGCTGTTTGATGTGACACTGGGAAAAGGTTAGGTGGCTCCCACGTTAGAGCAGTTTCTGTTAGTGCCCCAGTATTCAGTTTTATGGCATATTGAAAGAAGCCACTTGGGAGGCAGATTTTGTCTTTAGAGAGATGAGTGGTGATAACAGGTTAGAATATAGAAGGTAAAAACTGTAATGACATAACATACAAACAGAAACACAGATGAAAGTTTAGAGAACAAACGCTTGGCCTTTGCAATTTGCCGAAGTCCATTTAACTACTGAGGAGACGAAAAGATACTGGAATATTAAGGAAATTGCATCTTTTAGTGATTTAGCTCTGATATTTAAACCCAACATTTCTAATGCTAATTTTCTTCCTTTTCTTCATAAGTGACCTTTGTTAAGGCAGCAGTGGTAGGTGGGACAATACTGACACCAGAATATTGCTTCCTGAAAATTTCCTAAACCTGCTTCTTTTCTTTTGTTCATATCTTTAACATAATTTCTAACTTTATCAAGAATTTTTGCAAGATTTTGGGAGAGAGGAGATTGGTAATGAGTGGCGTTCTGCAGGGGTTGGTATTGGGACCCGTATTGTTTAAACGCTTTGTCAGAGATGTTGACAGTGGGATTCAGGGTAACCTCAACGAGTCTGCAGATGACACCAAGCTGTGTGGCACAGTCAACACGCTGCACCTGGGTTGAGGCAATCCCAAGCATAGGCAAGGTGGAGAATGGATTGAGAGTAGCCCTGAAAAGAAGAACTTGGGGGTGTTGGTAGATGAGAAGCTCAATATGGGGCAACAATGTGTCCTTGCAGCCCAAAAAGCCAACTGTATCCTGGGATGAATCAAAAGAAGTGGGACCAGCAGGCTGGGGGAGGTGATTCTGTCCCTCTACTCCGCTCTTGTGACTCTTCTCACGTGGAGTGCTGCATTCAGTTCTGGAGTTCTCAGCTCAGGAAGGACATGGATCTGTTAGAGAGAGTCCAGAGGAGGCCACAAATAAGACCAGAGGGCTGGAGCACCTCCCGTACAAGGACAGGCTGAGAGAGTTGGGCTTACTCAGGCTGGAGACAAAAAGGCTCTGGGGAGACCTTAGAGCAGCCTCTCAGTACTTAGAGGGGGCCTATGGGAAAGCTGGGGAGTGCAGGGATAGGATGAAGGGGTGAAGGGGAAGCATTTTAAGCTGAAAGAGTTTTAGATGAAATATTAGGAAGAAATGTTTTCCTGTGAGGGTGGGGAGACACTGGCACAGATTGCTCAGAGAAGTAAGGGGTACCATGTCTCTAGATGTGTTCGAGGCCAGGTTGGATGAGGCTTTGAACAACCTGCTCTAATGGAAGGTGCCCTTGCCTGTGACTGTTGGAACTGGATGATCTTTAAGATCCCTTCCAATCCAAAACTTTCTGTGATTCTATGATAAATGAGGATCTCACCAGTTTTTCTCTCTCTTATTTTCGTGTACCATGTCGTCAAAAATTTTTGAATTGTACAGATTGGGTTTTGAGAGTGAAACTGAGGCATAAATATTTTGTGGATTAGGTGTGGAATACAGAGTCTGAAGAGCCATATTTTCAGTCAGGGTATTTCACAATCTTTAACCTTATGGACCTTTTCATTACAATATCTTCATTTTATGTATGTCTTTTAAAAAATGGTCAAATATACAAGTTAATAAAGTCCATCCAAGAGTAGGTAGAATAGACTGGTATCATCTTTGTCAATGTGTACTAATGTATCAATTTAATATCTACCTGATCACCTAATTGTTTCTGTTATAGCCCCTGTTGCACATCACTGCTGAACATGGCTCCCAGAACCTATTGCAAATAGCATTTAATAATATAATTTCCACTCAGGTGGCCCAGAAAACCAAAATTTATTGAAAAAAGCAAGTATGAATTATTAAGCCCTTGCTTCTTTCTTTCACCAATATGAGTTATACTAAAGCAGAATATTTTATATTTAGTAAAAATGAAAATAATTTTAGAGAAATCTGAAGACTAAAATGACTTTCATTGTTCTGTACTTTACACATGTTCAAAGACCAAAATCCTTAAAAATAGAACTTTGATGTGGTTGGATTTTTTAATAAATATTCCAGATCTCTGTCCATGTTTGTTCTCAGCGAAAACATTATGTAAAATGAAACAGAGATAAGTGTTTTAAATAAATTTTCAAAATTTACAGGTAAATATCAAAAAAGTGCCTGTAAGTGTTAGATCTGCAATACGGTCACATTTTTAATGAAAACACAATATTTTTTATGTTATAATAGAGAAGGGATATGGCTAATTCTCATGTGTTTGGTTTTGGTTTTATGTTTTTTTGTTTGTTTGTTTGTTTTGCATGTTGGTTTTGGTTTTGTGGTTGATTGGGGATTTTTTAAACAAAAAGGAAAACTAGATTATGAGCGACTTGAGGAGAAAAGTCATACAATATACCCACAACTGAGGATGTCATTTTTTCCCACTGAGGTAAAGAGAAATTTGCAATCTAGGGAAATAGTTGTGCATGTAATCACCTAATCAGGCAACACAGTAATAATTAAGATTAGTAAGATCTTATCTTATAAAACTGGTTTTGTATGTCCTTGAATGGCCCAGCTTCAGAGTGAGAGTTTATATCTCTCACGGTAAACTTGAGCTGTGCTGCAGGTGTTTTAGTTTATCACTGAAAGGAAATGACTTTTTTTACACCTAATTTAAACTGAAGCTATTCACAGTTTAAAATGTTCGTAACAGTGACCTCTGTAATGACTAACACATTGCAGGTGGTCCGATAGCAGGCCGGTGGTTAATGTTTGCTATCGAGAGAGACAGAATTAAATGTCCACCCCAGAGTTTTTTCCTTACATTTATAGTAAGAACACAACAGCTGGCACAAAAGTAAGCCACAGTTAAAGGGCTTCTGAAAAGTTGTGATCTGCTTAGTTCCTGCAACAGGAGAGCTTTCCTGTTGACATCTATTAAAACCGTTTCATTAAATTTGAAGCAGAAATCCTGGTAAATCTGTGTATTGGAGTTCCAATACTTTGTTCCAGCCTTGCAGTCCCTATTCAGTCCTTCAGGTAAAACTATTTTTTTTCTACAGTTGTACTGTTGGGATCATAAGTGGTTTGTCTTGACAGACTTGAAGCGCTTTATCAGACCTAAGAAAGTTCCACCAAAGCTCTTAGCTTTCACAAGTAACTTTCTGAAGTTTCCATAACATCATATAAGGCAAAATTAGTGAGCCTGAACTTTCATTTTAGCTTATTTTTATTTTGACAAAAATCAAACAACTTTACAGTGCATCTGCTCTGCAGCTTTTCCAGATGTGTATAAAATCCTAGAATCATAGATATGGGCAGTATCTTGGCCAGTCATAACCATTGTCAAGTGGCAGCTGGATTTAAAATTCTGTTTCTTTGTAATTCTTACTGAGTTCTAGTATTGCATAAACAGAGCTGATCCTGAATCTCTTTTGTACAGTACTATTAGAGAATCTAACACAATTCTGGAAGTGCAAGACAAATTGGTAAAAATGGCTGAGAAAATTAGTTAGTGTCAAAGGACATTTTTCTATTCAGACACAATTCTGCTGTTTCTGCTGTTTGCCTTGGCATGTAAGAAACCCTAGGGATCTTTAATGACAAAAAACTGTCTTTGGGCAACTGAGTTGTGCTGGGTGATCTATGACATGAGCTGTTACATCAAAAAAGAACCTCTGACACTAAAAGCCAATCTGCTTCACAAAAAATAATAGTATTAATATATCAGAAAATGTTTCTTCAGGAGGTTTCTTTGTTTAAAATAGCCATATTTTCATAGAAGACAAGGTAACTGACCACAAGAGTTGAGGAGTTATGACAGGTTACAGAAGTGGTTCTGAAAAGTTATGTTTTAAATTATTTGAAGTTCCAGATACTATCAACAAGCCTTTTATGAAACTACCAGGATTAGGATTTATCAACATTTTATGAACTAGTCCTTAAAGTAGTTATCTTCCTAACAGAATGCCTAAATAGGACCCATTTCACCGCTTTGATAATTATGCACAGATGAGACTCAATGAGACTCAAAGGCCTTCTGTAGTGTTATGTGAAATACATCAGCTGACATTGCTTTCTGCTGCATGAGTGAATGCAGACAAAAAAACCATACAGTATGAACAGTAGATAAAGTAAATTGAATGCTAATTGGAAAAGGGATTGGAATCCAGTCATTTATGTGTGGAGCTGAAAGAGTAATCTCTTTTGGTCAAACTGAAAAACTGAAGTGAAAATTGGCTATACCCACTACTCGGGAGACTTCAATATCTATTTAATTATTTTAATCAGCCATTCCCACTTTGGAATGACATATAATCTGGTTTTTAGGTTTCTCTTCTGGGAAGAGAGAAATTCACATTTGAACTTGGTTAGGCAGAGAGAGGGATTGAATTGTTTCCTGTGTCCTAAAAGCGTGCCATGCTCTGCTGTATCATCTTCTGCTGGGTTCGATAATCGCTTTCTGAAAAAGAAATATTGCTTTCAGATCTTTCTCTTACTGAATGTTCATTCATACCGAAAGAAGTACATCTTTTTCTCTTCAGTTCTCTCAGTTTGTGCAGTAAATTTTCAGTTGAACCAGAGCAGGCTTTTTGTACAGCTGTGTGAACAATTGGTTTCTCACACTTTTTCCCAGCTGTCCCTCCTATGCGCGTTCAAGATCTAAAAAGGAAACAGAGAGATGTGTATGACTGATTTGTTTTATTTATTATTTGAGGATAGATCCAAAGCATAATACAGTTATTAGAATTAATTGTAGCAATATCAGTCCTACATTCATAGTAGATTTTCATTGTGAGATCGTTATTCTTTGATTTAAAATAGTTTCCTAAATTCTTTTGATATCCACACTTGTTCAAAACTATTCAAGTTGGTATGGTTTCTGATTAGGAATGACAGTGCAACATGGCCATCTTTATATATGTAGCTTTATATAAGTCAACAGAATCGGTCATACTTATAATTTTTTTAAGATTCTGTCATGTTTGAAGTCATTTGTATCAGACATATATGAAATTACAGAGATAAATATGCAGATTTATTAATAAAATATCCATCATTATTCTTTTCATAAGCTATACCTTATATGGTATTCAGATAAATGATATTATCGTATCTTTTTTGGCTATGTTACATAAATAACACAAAATGAATATTCAGCCTTAACCCACATATATTTAGATCTTTAACATTAAATATTTCCATTTGGCCTTGAAGTCTGGGTGTATATATATATATTAGTAAGGCCCTTTATTGTCTTGAAATTAAAGCTTTTGAAGTTTCTTCCTCCCTGAGACAAAAGAAAGCATATAGTTGACATCAAAGTAGAGACATGCTGCTGACTAGTAATTATGGTAACTTAACGTTGCCCAGTCACCACCCATTTACAAGCTTGCCTTTACTTTCCTCAGTATGTACTTATTTTGATCAACACCTTTAGAAATAATTGAACAACCCAGCTACTTATGAAGTTTCTGCAAAAATTGACTGGAAAGCAAAATACTGTTTTAACAATTTATTTATAAATAATGTTGGGATTTTTTTAAGGCTAATTTAATTACTCTAAGTTGTGACTGTTAGCTGGGTGTTGCCAGATGTGAAACCAGACACAAGGGTGAGATTTTACAATTTAAGCACAGCTGCTTAAGACAGAATCTGGTTTAGGACAAAAAAGATGTCTTTAAAATACTACATTTATGTTAAAAATAGCAGGGAATCATATGCAGGACGGCTAAAGGCCTTCTTGGCAAGCTTATTAACCTCAACCTATCCAATCAAAGTCCAAAAAATACTTCAAAACCCAGCAAAAAATATTTGCTGTCAGTCTTCTCCCCTCATCCACCACAGCAAGCACACAAATGTGGAGCACTGCTCTGGTTTCAAATGAAAGTCTCAGTTCTTTCTACTGTTTATGCTAATAAGGTGAATGCTGGAACCAGAGATGAAATGCCTTTGCATCTTGGAAGAGTTTTAAACTTCTCTTAAGTACCAGGATGATGAACCCCAAAGAATTTTATTTACCTTGGGTATTTGAGTTTTACAGCTTAAGAGAGAATAGCTTTAGAAATCCAGGGGAGGGAGGAAGGGGCTGGCGAGCAGGGTCCTCCGCATTCTTGCATTCTACTACTTTGGCCAAGTTGTTGATATGCTTAGCAGAGCACCTAAGTTAGTGCAAAGCAGCTGAAATAACTCTGCACATCTTGTGCATGTTGACCTCTGTACTATGTGTGGTGTGAGGAGGGAAGAGCAGTACAACATTTATATCAATATTTTAATAAGAGATGTGTGGGCCTGGAAAATCCTATCAAGTGAGTCAGCCTTATTTTTCCATAACTAAAACCAAACTATAAATAAGTTTGAGGTACTTTCATTATAAATTGTATTTGAATTACCAAGGTATAATGTTTTTACTAACAACCCAAATTAGTGGGTGACATTTGTCCTCTCTGTATCCTGTCTTATGTGTAGGTGACAGGTATACAACGCTTTGAAGAGACATATTTTGCTTCCTTCTGAGTACACTCTATACCCAGCAGTGACTCACAGGAAGTGACAAAACCCAAGAGAATTTAGCCGCAATAAAAACCTAGGATCTTCCATTTAGCTTGGTTCTTTATTTTGCCTCACTTAACAAAAATGGTGGTTTTCTTCTGTTTCTCCCAAGTTGCTCTCTATCAGCCATACTATGCTGATCCTAGTTACTGGTTCAGAGCAGCAACCAACTTCAACAGTTCATTGAACCAGCAATCCCTGCTTCCCCTGACTTCTTACCAGATCATCTCAACATTCATTTTTAAAGTACTTTTTTCTAAACATGAAAATATTTTTCCAGAAAAAGTGTGTAAATATTATTTTCAGAAGTACTAGGAAGTAATATTTAGTCTGATACTGAGGTCATTCAGAAGAAGTCAAATGTGATAATGTTGAACATTCAGCTGTCGACAAACATTTCTCGCTTTTCCTTAAAGTTTTCAAACATATAAGCATAAAAACGTCTGTTTTATTTGTCAAGCCATGCAACTAATTTCCTTCACTATTAGTAGGTGTTGTACAGTCTTATCAGAGATATTATAGACCTCCCAAGTATTCTATTGTGAGTTGTCTGACATTTTTATTGATTATCTGGATAACAAGGTACACAAATCTGTGATTTGATCAAGAGATCCTAATGAAGCTCATAATTTTTCAAAATGAAACCTTATTGTTTCATAAATACTTCCCAAACCTGGTGATGGAACTGCAGAGTAACATGAGCAATGACTGTGTTTATCTCTGTATAAAACAATAGCTGGTCTCTGCTTACTCTGTCTCCTCATCACATTTTATCACTTCTCTGGTTTTTCTCATTCATTTTCTCTTGTATTTTTTTCTTTTCCTTTCATTATGACTTTAGTTTTCTGCATGGGCCTTCTTGCCAATAACAATAGTTATTCTGAAGCGTTGCGTGTTGTTTATAAAAATAAGTAGTCACTAGAGTAAAGCATTTATAAACTTCTCCTAAAGCATTTATAAACATCTAAAGCATTTGTAAACTTCTCCAACAATCTTTATTTACACAAATACTTATCAGGATTTCATCCATTCTATTTATTTTTTATTTGTCTATCAGTTATTGTCATCATGTTAATTTAAAAAAAAAGAAACACCTTTTATTCTGATTTTTTAAGAAGTGAGGAAATACTGGAATAATGCAAAGGTAAAATGCTCTGCTACTTTAATTAAGAAATAGATTGATGGATAAATTCTAAAGAACAACCCTTTGAACTTCTCAGCTCAATGTTGAGAGAGGGATATCTTTCTACCCTTGTCTCCATTTGAAAATACTCTCATCCTTTTTTATTAAATGACAGTGTTTGGTAACTTCCTTGCTAAGGATTACTGAAGTGTAATGGGCCTTCTTCAGTGTTATTGCCCGTACATAGTCACCTTTTAAACACCTTAATTTGTTCTCATTAAAAGCAACTTAGTACATACGCAATGTTTATCCTTCCTTGATAATGCAACATTTACCTACCAAATCTCAGGTTTAACATGAGAAATCAGGCTTTTGATGTGATACAGAACATTATCTGACTTTATAAATCTATCAGAATTACTTGGATTTCCATTCAGAAAAGCATGTAGACTTTCAAGTTCAAACCTCTGTAGCTATTTATCTTTATCTACCTGTTGTTTTTTTTAAAAGGGTCTGTATTCTAAACCACTGCACACTACTCTGACTACCTGGTGTAAAGAAAAGGGAACAAGAACCTGGCAATGGTCAATGCCTTTACCTCTCAACACATTTGAAGTTACTATACACTTTCTTCAAATAGTGTTGTGAAATTGGACTGCTGACTTTATGGCTTTATTGCTTGAAAATGGCTTTATTGCTTGAAAATAAACCTATAGCTAATTTTCAATGTGTCAGAAATTCTCCAAGTTTCATATAGGAAGTCCACTGACATTGAAGATATTCTGTGCTATTCAGAACTCTAATTCTCTGTGTGTATTAGGATGTCAAATTCCTCTCACCTGACTGCCTCAAAAGAACAGACTGATTCTATGGGAAGTCATTGTCGAGTAAAAACAAGTTTTGGGGATACAATATGAACACTTGTTATTTCTAACCAGTTAAGGAAACTAAAATCCTAGTATTTTCTTATCATTTCCAGTAACAATAGTAACTTACTGCAGAGAGTCCGCTGCTAATTAAAAATATTAGTAGTGTTACCACTGATGATCGACTAAGTAATTTGTCTTGGTAAGAATTTATCTAAACCAGAAGCAAAAAGTGGGAACAATTTTAAAATTAATTACCTAAGATTATGCATGTCAGTCTTATGATGAATAGATAGTACTGAATTCCATAAAATAATTTACTACATAAGAGTCTATTAGCTAGTTAAAAGCCATGACCCCATTTAACAGTTATGGACCACAGTAGCATCTAATCTATATTATTTGATTTGTATACCCTTTATGATCTGAAACAGATCCCATAATGTCAAAAATTGTAGCTAGCACATTGAATCATAACCCATTAAGAATGCAAGATTGGCAATATCAGATATGTTTGTCTCAAGAGTGAGTTCTGCTGCCATGTTTACTCTACAGAGAAACAGATTCTGCCCTTTGCATTTAAAAAAAAGTTCAAAATGCATCCCCAGTGCTTTTAAAATGAAATGAGGCATGGGGTAATCAGTTTAAACTACTTGTAGTTGGCTTTCCACTATAGTCTGCATAAAAACATGATTAATCAATACTTATATTTTCTTTTTAGCAGCTGAATATAAGTAGATAGCTTCCATCATTCGGTGCGTATTTGTTTGCTCACAAAATTTAGATCAGCAGATAATTTTAAACTGTATCCTGCTTCTAAACCACACAGCAATGGTAGGTACCTGTGTTGGAAAAAGAAAAACACTGATTCTACATAAAAATGTGAGAGGAAAAAAGAAATACCTCCCTGAATATACTCTGGTTTTGCTCATTAAAAAAAAAACAGCCAGCAGTTCTTCAGGACTAAGTATGGTGGGAATACATGGCAGACTTACAGTTAATCACAGAGCTTTAATTTATCAAAGCATGTATTAAAACTGTTACAATTATGTATGATATATTGATATCTCACTATAAAAAAACCTCAGCTTTTTGGAGATATAAACTGAAAGATATAAGCATAGTCTATATTATTGTTGCAATAGGTATTCCAATAATTCCTTCTGATGAAGTGTAACACTGTTACCTAAATATGCCAGGTTAACAGGCCCACTGCCTTCTATCTTCACACAAAAATCTAGTAATAACTTCTTTTTGTTTCCCAATGGCTTCTAATACTTATTCAGACTGAGAATTAAATTATCAAAAATTATAACACATAGGCTGTTGATTTTTTTTCAGTTCAAATCCTACAAATCCTGACATAGGTTCCTAACTGGGGGTAGAATGCAAATTGGGTTAATTTCCAAATAAATCTAAATATATCAAAGCTCGCCCAGCTATCTATTTAAAAATAAGAATGAAATTAAGCTGTCTCAGAGTTTTTCGTGTCTTGGACCTGAGCAACATGGAGCTTTACCAGCTCTCCTTCAGCCTTATAAGTGTGTGTATAAAATAGCCTTGAAATTGATACTGCAATTTTTATTTCAAGAAATTCTTCATTATTTAGTATAAATATGCTATTTTCTTCTAGGTAGAGTGCATATTAGTAGGTAAATAGAAATACAATGTATTTGATTTTGGACAAAATGTATTCATACAAAAATGCCCACATGAATTAAGAAGCAAAGCAGAGATGAGTATGAAGACTGATCTAGGATTGAATTAATATAATCATTAAGAATTTAACCATGTAGATGGAAAACAACAATTTCTAAAGACACCATCACCTGATAATCCTGAATAAAATATGCATTTGAATGTATGTATAGAGTTTCTTTGCAATGTATGTTCATTTTACCACATGAAACATATGAAACTCGCAAGCAAGGAGGTTTAGCTCTCTGTATGTTTAGCATGGACAAGGTACCCTTCTGTGTATAGTGATATTTTCCTACTCCTCTCAGAAAAGCAGGCAGAATGTTGTTAAAAGCCTTGGAATCCCTTCTAGAGCCCTTTGCACGTAGGGTTATCATAATGTACGCTCAGGATTCAATTTCAATATACGGGGACTGAGTCTGCCATCCTTTCATATCTTTTTTCACATTGTAAATCCTTTAGGCAATGTGTACGGGTGCCGGTGACACATATGGAAAATACAGATGGAGGAAGGCATATATACAGTTGCAGGGAGGGGCATATATAGCTACTGTTCTCTGACATTCCAGGGCATACCCTCAGACAGCAAAGATTGAACAAGTGTGACAAGTGGTTTTGATTTTACCAATAGATAACTTGAAATCCCTAATACAAAGAAACCATTTTGAGTAATTCCATAAGTGATCAAGAACACAAAGTGCTGGAAATGCCGCCAACACCTAGTCACTTAGTCCCAAGTTTAATGAAGTATTTAGGCTCAAACTTCCCATTAGTTTAAATGGGAAATCAATGGGAAGTTAGAAGCCTGAATGCTTTGTTGAATGAGGGCCTCCAGGCCCTCCCATAGTGATCACTGGAAAGGCTTCCATTCAAGCTCTAGACTGTGTTAATTACTTCTGTTGGTTGGTACCTACCTGGTTCTTTTACACCATTTATTATGTGGGTTTTGATAGGGGCTAAAAGTCATACTTTAAGTAGGAGTTAAAATATTTTCGCAAATATTTCTAGTGCCTACCTTCATTTCCAAGTGCGTATCCACAGCAAAAGCAAGCACTACTGATTGAAATACCCAAATCTTAAATTAAACTTTTCCTCCTTTTCACTTCAAAATGATTATTTCAGAATTTTTATCTTGAATGTAACCAAGAATTCAAATTGCAATATTTTTTCCTCCCCCTCTATCTGGTATCAATCAAAGACATTTTCAAAACTGGCCTAGTTTGTGAACCTTTCTAATGGAATATTTTTAAGATGTTGAGGAATCTAGGAAAAAAGCCAGATTTCAAATTTTTCACTAACTAGAAAATCTGATTGATACAGACAGATGAATATTTAATTCTAAATAATGTCTCTTGGTTTGTTACTTTAATCCTACTAAATAATTATTCAGTTTCATCTTAAAGTATTCTCCTGCTCATACTAACTATCTTCACTTAAATAATTCATTAATGGGCCAAACCTTGATTGTACTGAAGTCAATAGCAAAAATCCCATTTTCTCCACTGACAACAGCATTAAACCGGGAGGAACTGACCTTAAGGTTAATTAAATGTTTGAGAAAACCTGAGGTGATTTATAGTTTCATGCTGAAAGCAAGAAAAAAATCACAGTTTTGTTAGGTTTTGATGTAAAACAAGATAAAATCTACTGCTCTCAAGCTGAGTTTCACTTTCAGTTTTTATTTTCTTTTAAAATCTGAAATTCAGAGAAACTCAGGTTGAGTGAAATGCACTATAAGGATTGCATCCAGATTTTTTTTATTAATTTCTTAAGAAGTTGGATCCACAAATTTTTGTACACATTCACTTTTATGAGCTCCTTTACACATCCCTTCCAGTACTCAGTCTTTTTATTACAGGTTTGTTTTCATGATATATATTTTACTAGAACTACTGCTAGCAGTGCTGGGTGCATTTCTTCAATGTGCGTGTAAACAGTTATGAAAGAAGAAACAAAGGAAAACTTATGTATATATATTTCATAGAATGGACAGCATTAGTTAAGGAATGTTACATACTTGATTTGATTAATGAGTTGTGGAGAAACTGTATTTCTCAACTGTATTCATGTGCTTAAGCACTTTAAAGTAATTTAGCATCTAATTACAGTGTTTTCCAGAATGTTACATTGCTTATATTATCCTTGCAGAACACAGAAATTCAAATCCATCCTCTATGTAGCTTTATTTTTTTCATTTTACTGGAAACTAATCAGTATATTATTTGTTTAAAGGTACTAAACTTTTGTATATGTCCTTAAAAATACCCAAGAACAATATGTTAATATACAGATTTCACAAGGCTTGCTGTACAGTTCTGCTATTTGATAAAAGCAGATAAAGATTTTTCCACCATAATTACACATAGAATATCAAGGATTAGAATTTGTACATAAAAATAATGGTCATTTTTCCTTTTGATTTCCTCAGCTAGTATCCACTCAGACAGAAGGTGGCTGTGTGTATCTATTTAGCAGTGGAAAGGGTACTGCCCTATGCAGATTATATAGGTGGGAAGGAGAATTAAGGGAAATGTTTACCAGCAGCTATACAAAAGAACACAAGCACTGTGTAAGCAAAGAGATCGATCAACAGTGGTGTTGAACTGAAAATCATGTGCATAGAGTTCAAGACTTCATAACCTCCCTGGTTCTGTGAAGAGGTTTTTTCATGACAGAAAGAAGCAGAAAGCGCATAAACCAGCACACTAAGTTGCATGACCCAGCTGATCTAATAGTTAGATGATCTTTTTCTCAGAGCAAAGAATAGGAGAAAGGTTGTACAAGAGCTGCTTAAACAGTTCAGTTTTCTGAAGCTCTCTGTTGCTTGCCCGTGCTTTAACTTCAGTACTGTGTTCTTCATATTGGTAAAAGGGAGTGGAATTCTTTTTTCTTCTGCGCCCCTAACCAGGAATTAACAGAAAGAAATCGTGACCACAGACCTTACAATGGATAAAAGGAAGACCTTAACAATGAGTTAGATGTAGACACTCAGAGCAAGAGAAAAGGTAGTGAGTTGTTATCCTTTAGTTCATTGCTTTATCTCTTGTTCTGAGTATCTACATCTGGCTGATATTTCGTATTTCTTCTCTTTCCTCCTGCAGGACGTTTTTCATATTCTCTGCTTTCAGTTTGCCTTGAATTACTGACCTTTAACAGAAAAATATATATTTCAAGAGGAATTTTCTGAAACCTACACACTTAGAGAGAAGTCTTCTACTGTCAATGCACTTGATGATGTGGAACTGAGTCCCAAAATATTAGAGTAAAACATGCTTTTTATGGATACGATAGCTTTTCAACTGTACGTCTGCTATTTAAACTTTGAGTAGGCTAATTTAAGGTTGTAACTTTTAAAAGAGTCTCTCAATGATGAGTTTTTCTTTTCTGTATTCATACTTGGGGCTGACAGAGGATGTTTTGGCCTGATTTAGATTCTGTGTCAGTTTTCATAAATTTTATCTGACCTTCGCTTTCCTGAATAAAATATTCAGGGGAAATATAGGGTATCTCAGTGTGCAATGATATCTAAAGTCTTATTTTTAATGCCTCTGTTGTGCTAATTGTCAAGTATACTTTAGCTTTGTCAGAATGGCTTAAAGAGAAGTGATGCAAGTAAGGAATTGACTACTGAAAAAGAATGGCCTTTAAAAAGAGAAGTACAGCTTGATAGAAGTGAAGTATCAAAATTACTTCCTTCATTTGAAAGCCAAAAATTTTGATTTTTGAAAATGTTATCTGAGTTTTATTTTTCTCTAATTTTATTATTTATTATAAGCATGGATACTGCAGAGAATGATAGTGTGTATTTTGTTATGTATTCTGAGAAAGACGATGCCTCAGTAAGATACAGCACAGTCATCAACACCAATCATCATCACTAATAATTACCACAAAACCAGGAAAAATGTAAAAGGGGAAGAATACTTTTCCTTGTATTTTTGATAATTGAAGGTTCTTTAGCAAGTCTCTTAAAATTTACTCTCCATACCCTTGTCTTCCTTTCTCTTGAATTTTTTCCAGGTTGTGACAAGGAACTAAAAACCTGGCTCACAGGTTGAAATCCATGAATTCCAATGAGTTAGAAATCTATATATGCATTATTAGATATTTACAAGCTAAGAGTAAAAATTTTATATTACTTGGAAATTGGGAAAAGACAAGGAATGACCTGGGTTCTTACTAGGTATAATCCACATATTGAAGGCTACATATAATACAGATAAAGTTTCAGTACATGTGTCTGAATATTTAACTGGCTAAAATATCTCATATTATTTTGCATTCCTTTCCCCAAAAAAAGTGAAAAAAGCACATTGAACCACCTTTGTGTCTATGAAAAGACAGTGAGAGAATCATTGATAGCGTTCCAGGTGTCCACGGCTGATGAATGCACCAAATTAAGGAACGCAGTTCCCGAGTATGCTTTTTTCAACTTCTACAGTGTTGCAAATTAGTGTGCTTCCTAGTTATGCTGAGGAGAATAATTATGTGAAAAGAAAAAGATAGAGAAGTATTTTTAAAGCAGACTCAGTAGCATAAGTCTCTAGTCTATTGTACCCACTGGTTGCATTAGAAACCATCTGAACCAGAACAGAACATTGATACAACTGGGATAACTTAGGGGCTATTTGAATACACTATTATGGGAACTTTTCTACTTCCTCTGAGTCAATTGCAGGTTTAACTTGTGGCTGTTTAATAGAACCATATGAAATACTAAATTTTCAAGAGTCTGTAGAACATTCCATCTTCTGCCCGTTGCTCAGGAAGTTTATGATTCTTATGATTTTTTAAAAACAAAATTTGGAACTTACGTCAACTTTGAGAGCATCACAGGTGTTTTGTAGGTACTTTCCTTTTCTTTTTTTGAGAAGTATGACTATGAGTTTGAAATGATCACTTTTGATGTATAAGGAAAATGTTGCTATGTTATTCATCATTGAATGACAAGTGGTGCTGCAGTATTCATTGTTGTGGTATAGTCCTGTGGATGATCAGGTTGTAGCTGATCAGGTAACTAAATCTTGGGGTTGGGTGTTATCATGCACAGTGAAAACACCAAACCTGGGAAAACCTGACTTTTGCTTTCTGATTCATATTTAAATCTGTAGGGTGTGATCAAAATCTTCACAAATTTTGTCCATTGGTACTGAATAGTGAGTTAAAAATCTGCCAGTTTTGTTGGGAGATGGGAACCACTCCCCGTTTGGGGGTACTGTGATCAAGTGGTTTTTTAACTGGTGCAGCACATCTTTATTTACAACTGTTATGTACTCAACACAACTTGTAAAGTGTGCTTTTTCTAAAACTTTCCATGTGATACAGCTCTATATATTATATTACACTTATAAAATCCCACCAAACCCTTATGAAGTAAAAGATAATTAGTGGTTCAAAACACATAAGATATTAGGCCCAAAGTGTCAAAAATGTCATGAAAGGCCATAAATCATAGTATACTTGCATTGATCCCCTATATAGTTAGTTTTTAAATCATCTCTTTAACACCTTGTAAATGTACAAACAACTATGAACCCAAGGGAAACTTTAATATGTTTTTCATACATATTTTAATTTCATTTCAAAGTACTGGCTGCATAAAAATTAAGTCAGACTCACAAAAACTCATTGATTTCCTCTGGATAAAACCCATCTGTCCAAACTAATTTAGAACCTTTTTGAAGCTGTAAAGTTAGTCATGCAACACTGAGGTCATTATGGACATCCTGTACTGTAGGAACTCTAGTGTAATTTTAAGAAGGTAATTTTGTTATATTTACTGTATTTAAATACAGTGGTACTTTTAAGGAACAAAAGCCTTACTGTGTAACTGTATTGAAAGTAAACCAGAAGCTGTGAAAAGTGAGATCTGTTCTTTTCCTTGTGATTAATGCACCTTTCTGCCAAAATTGAAACTTCTTAACTGAGCTCATTTAATACAAAGTAAACGAATTCTGCTCTTTGGATTTGATCCGCTGGCTAAGCTCTATAGATAAGGGTCTAACAGTGAATAGCTTTCATTCTAAACAAAGGATGTTTTGATAGAAAGGTCAGAGCTAAGGTCTTTTATATTGTGATAACAGGAAAGGGAAATGACATATTAATGGCAATTCATGCCATGGTGGTCTGCTGAACATGGTGGATCCAAAAGAAAAAAAAGTCTGCAGTGCTATTTTTTTAAGGACATCAGTTTTTAATTGGTCTTATTTTGAATGACAATTTCTTTCATTGGAGTTGACAAGACGGAGATGCCAAAATGTACAACACTACTACCATAGAGAGGATTGAAAAAAAATTGTGTGTATTGATCTGGATTCTGCCCTCGAACATTTTGCTGCCAACCAGAATATTAAGCAGGCTTAGCCCCTGTGAGTCACCATTGAAACAAATGGTGATCTGTAGCTAATTTTTATAATGTGATAGACTTTAATTACATGCTGAATCACTTGAATAGGGCAAATAAGTTTAAATTAAGAGGTTCTCAGTGTGGCTCAGAACACGTACGACATGTCGTGTGCTTTATGTGCAGTGTTTGTGATGCTGGGAAGAGAACTTGTCGTAGCATAAACTTCATAGGTTCTGCAACAGAAAGCACAGAGAGTTTTAAAACATTCCTGCACATTAAAAATAAAAGCTATCACGTAGTTGGAGGACTGATTCTACCACAGAAATCTTTATTCTGAGACAAATAAAATTATGTGATTAGGCAGGCCAATCACTTCAAGTGAAGGTTTTCAAAATGGTTATTCCACTCCCCTTCCCAGCCTCCCACCCCCTCCCCCTGGGACAGACTGCTTTATCTAGAGCCAGCTGATGTTATCTATAATGCTAGCAGTTTCTTACATATCCACATTGAGTCCAACAATTTCATGACATAGTACGATAGTGTAGATTCCCATGTTACCTAATGAAGTCTGAACTGAATAGCGTTTCTTTTATGTTTAGTAGAGTATCAACACAGCAAACAGCAGGATCAAGTATTCAAGAAGCAGTACAGGATGACAGAATAGTACATTTTTCCTGTTCATGTCTCGCATCTCCAAAGAGAAAACTTCCCCTTGCCTGCTTCCCTCCCTCTCCCTTGAGGTGCATTCCCCAGTAGTCAGTTAGTTTGCATGTCAGGCAGCAACTGCTGATTTGTTGATGTTAGCAAAAGATGCTGTCCTTTTCTACCACATCCAAGCACTACAAGCTGCACTCGCCTTTCCTAAACTACCACAACACAAATAATGCCATTATATCTGCTTGTAAAGGCCTGTCAAGCACTTTGATGACACCAGATATTTTACATAGGGAAGACACCAGAAACTAAACAACCCCTGCTGTACTCATGTCTGCTATTTTAGCAATATTCCACCCCCAGACAGAAGATTAGAACCGATCTCATTACTTGCAAAGTGGAATATTGCATGCCATCTCTCTGGAAAAATCTCTGGGAGTATGCAAGCCCACCTTATAAATCCTTTCTCCTGCCATCTGGGAGCATCTCTGGGAAAACACTCTTTTAAAAAAATGAAAAATCAGCTACACACAACTGATTTAAATTACAGCAGAGAGAAATTCAGGAACTCTAAAAATGTTGCTTGCTCAGGAGAGAAGGTGTTTGCCTCTAAGCCACATCTGAGGTGCATATAAGGTTGATGTGATTCAGCTATTGGACAAGAAGCAATAGAAATTCAAGTAATTGAATCCTCTTTTCAGTACATCAGTATATCCTTGTCCAGTGTCCGTTCACTTATCTTAGTGGGACCCAGCTGGAGGACTGTACTAGTCCTGCAGAGAATAATAGAGGACTCAGAACCAAGAGCTTTTCCTGAATTTTGATGGAAAGACAACTCAAACTCTAGTCATAATAAACCTCCTCTCTACATCTCCTTTCTTCCCACTTAATAATTCTCAGAAAACTCAAATCGCAGGTACTGTCTGCTCACACAATTTGCCAGCTATCCTGCTCAGAAAATATCTGATTAAAGTTTATGTTCCCTACTATCATTTTACTGTATTTCCTACTATTTGCCCATAGTACTAGGTGTCTCCCTCAGTCTTTCTTGTCATACCCTGCAGTGGTGTGAAAAACTTATTTCAAATGGTAACCAAACACTGTTATTTGATGAAAGTGTAATTGTAACATAAATGTTTATCTTTGTTCTCAATGACATTAAATGATATCTGAAAAAGTAAGATATCAGCAAAAATTTTGTTTTAGAAAAAGATTTTAAATGAAAATCAATCTGGACACTAGTGAAGTATAAGCAGGTTAATAAATGTAATCACTTTGAATTTTTTAAAGTTGTAAAATAATAAACAGTTCAATTTTGTCAGATTATAATAGAGTTTTGGAACCAAAACAGTTCTTATTTTTTTCCAGCTTTCTTTACAGATATGTAATTTAGCTCCTGTATCTGACCGATTATGCTACAAAAAAAATAAACCTGATATGCAAAGTTCCTACCAGTGCCAAAGTTAATAAACATAAATGGAACTTCATTTATTTATTTACTACTTAAAAAAAAATTAAGAGAGCAGTATACTCAGGAAACATGATTTAAAATATGACTTGATTGTGAAACAACTTCTCGAATAACTGCCACAATTACAAGTGACTGGGCAGTTGTAGGTGACTTGAAGGCCAAAGATAATTGTAAAAGTCACTGCATATGTGCATGTAGCACTTCTTTTATAACAGTATTCTAAAAGATGGAATTGGCATCTTTTGAAACCACACTGCTCTTGAGTGAGCTACTGATTATACCACACTGCTTTTCATCAATAACAATTTTTTCCTCCATGGTTCCCAGTTTCCTCTGTAAACTGGGAAGAGAGCAAGCAGAGATTAAGGGATACATATGTAATGTTCTTTTACAAAGGCAGGTGAATTTAATCTTCAGAGCTGACCTGGTCACTTAGAGGTAGCATTGCAGTCTTTACTCATCAAATCACTTTTCAAGTACAAACTATGTAAGATTTTCTTTAGCAGTCTTTTTCACCGGCAAAGATTCCACTCCCAATCTTTTTCTTAATCTTAAATAAAAGAGAAAAAATCCAAGAGTAAAATTAATAATGAAGGAGTAATGCAGCATGTAGTACGTGTGTCAAGAAAAACCTAGAGAGAAAGTTGAATTCATTTATCTGTTTTACTTTTCCTGCTACCATAGTTTTTATAGCACTTTCAAAAATTCCTGTCTTATGCTCTCCTCTTCAGTGTTTCTTTGTCTCTGTATTTGATGGGATAGTTCATCATAAAAATGGGGAATATATTGTAACAATACAACTGTTCCTTGTATTCTCCAAAAAGAGTTTTCTTATGCAAGGTCCCCTTAAAAAATACATCCGTCACACTTTGGAGCATTTTATAAAACCTCTCTTTTCATTTCTTGTAGTCCTAATGTTTTTTAAGGCATAACTGTGATATAAGAAGGTACTACTGTCTCTATTATACTGAAGGGAAATTAAAGCACAAAATGGTTATATGAATTGGCAAAATCACAAGAGGCCTATAGAGGAGCAGGAAATTGAATATCAGCCTTGTAGCTCAACCAGGGTGTCAGCCTTCTCTTAGAGAAGAATAAATGGATCTGAAACTACTGAACGGTTATTGAAATCAAAATGCAAAAAATTAAAAATAATTTTTGTTAGTTTACATTTCAAATTTCAAAACAGATGTACTTTTAAATGACAAAAATAGGCAGATCTTCCACTAGAAAACCCAAAGATATGAAAACTATAGAATTGCAAAGAAATCAATGCAAACAATTGTCAGATATTTGATGGTAAAATATTTCACATATGGTATTTATATATTTATCTACTTTATTCCATAAAAGCTCTCCTTCTTCCATCTCTTCTGATTTCACTGTTAAAGTCACTTGCTTTCAAGGTAAGATATGTTATTAAAAGTGGACTTCAGATTTTTGTACAATGCCTTGATGAAAAAACATCCCCTTTTTTCCATGTTTGTCAATGCTTTGTTTATTTATTAGTATTCACCACATAATAAATTTCTATTTTTATTGATAGGATTATAACAATTTAAAAACTTTTTAAAACATTCATTATCAAATATCTTCCCAGTTATAAATTACGAATGTACGCACTTGTTAATGAGGCACGTTCTTCAGGATCTTAATTTAACCACCTTATTTTAGTACATCATTGTTCGGAAATGCCAAGACTGAAACAAAAATCAAGAGGCCATAACACGGCACATTTCTGTATGACATTCAATGCTAATTATTAGCTATGATGAGGAGGTCTAGAGCTGTTATAGTGCTGAAGTCATTAGCCTGACTCTTTATAACCTATTATTTAACTACAGCGTAGCATTGAAGACTCAGCTTGCTGCAGTTGCTACTCAGGGAGAGACACTTATCCCCAGAGAGAAATTCTATACGCTTTGGTTTTGCTGACGTTGTGCTCAGCTGTTCACTACATATGGGAAATCACGATCACTAAATCGTATGTTAAATTCAACATAAAGTTTAATGACTTAGAGAAACATACCTTACTAAGAATTATATTTATCAGGAATGAGCCTATGTCCTAATATTAATATTCACACTCAGAATGAAAGAGAATTTAGCAATCAATTTGTTCTGCTCTTATACACATTCAGTTTTCAGGCATTAATTTATAATAAAATTTTATAATATGTCATAAGTTAAATATGTAAATTGAAGATTAAATTTTCACCTGAGCAGAACCTTTGGAGTGTGCTAAATACCAGTAACTTTGGTAGGCACATTTATTTGATGTCAAGAAAAAGGAAGAAGAATTACAAGTCGGAATAATTAGTATTGGAAACTAATGTTCACAATGAACTCTAATGGAAATGAATGGGGGAGTTTTTGAGAGAGACTTTTAATTACCACTTTTATAAATAGTGAGCCTCTTATCACTGCCTCTTAAACCCTTCATTATTTCCTCCTTTTCAGACTTTTCCTTTGCTTTCAGACTTTCAGCTGGTTCTTCTAGTCCTAACAACAGATAGTTTAAACGCATAAATAAAATCTAATACCTTTGAAAAAAAAAACTGGAAGGGAAAAAATGTTACTTGGCACAATACATGTTAACTCACCATAACCTTGAGGACTAAATTAGTATGTGCAATGGCCTTCACTCTAGTCCAGTTATCAGTGAATGAAGTAGTAATCCCTGGAACTAAACTCATGACTTTCTAAAGAACTTTAGCTAAGTGCTATAACAAATCGGTATCTTCTCTGAATTAAAGTTACATCAAAATTACCTGAACCTTAGGGCTCAGAAAAAAGTTCAATTCCACTTTGACAGAGAATAAGAATATGGTAGACTCTTGCTAATTTAAGTTCCTTGAGAACATATCAAATACAGATGAGTTAAAGTTCATATTAATGCACAGGTATTACTCATATATTCTATTCAATTATATTTTATCTTAAAGAGGTGACACATTTCTGATAACAGAAACTTCCCATTGTAACTGCTAATGCATCGATCTATGCAGAGTGAGAATCCAACATGAAAGGTTTGATGTCTTAACATGAAAATGAGGAAGTATCAGAGACTTTAGAAATGTCTGTAAATTTTGTGCTATTCAATTCTTAATCTACAAACATTTTGATTTATGTGAATACTTGCATCCTCCCATGTGTTAGATGAATGATCCCTTTTTTCTTCAGAGTCATTTATCTCATTGTAATAAAACAGAACTTCCTTCCCTACTGATCAACATTGATATCATATCACTGGTAATAGAAGCAACTTTTGAAGTGTACAGAAGATCAGTATAATCGAAAATCAATGATCTAAACTGAGGCTGGTTGTTCTATAATGTGGTTTATGTAATTTGATAATGCCAATCCTAATGGAGTTAAATATAATCCATCGAAATTTCAGGATGCAAGGGTCAATAGGGAGTGCAATGCCTCACTTCCCAGCAATTACCACTTATTACTAGGGCAGTGCTTTTGCTTTGCTGTTCTGCTTGCCTCAATAAATAATATTTGGAGACCCTGCAGCTGCAGTCAATAGAGTACAGTTTTATTGTCACAGCTTCAAGTCAGATCAATACCAACTTTTCTGAGACATGGGAGAGAACTACCACGTGCCAATCTAATGAAACCATGTGTTTTTATGATTCTGAAATAATACATTTTATTCATTGCTCATGCTTAATGTCACTGTTGCTTTTAATAGGGCTCTTTTGACTAAACTTTTATGTGTCCTTCACATGACATTTATGCATGCAAAGAAAGGGAATATGTGTTCTGAAAATGAGTTATAGTGAGCTAAAATTGCAAACATTTCCTGGTATTTTTCCTGATGTTGGCTTCAGTTACAAGATTTCCTATGTTGCTGTTGCAGGGTTTGAGATCAAACTAGAAAATAACCAAAGTGTCTAAATGGACCTCATGCTGCCCTTTAAAATCCATTAAAGGACAGTGCAAACTTCACTCTCTCACAAGGGCAACCAGAACAAAACTGGTTTAAAAAAATTGCTGGTTTTTAAAGATGTTCAAACAGATATCTTCATCTTTATGAAATCTTGCCTGTGACAGCTTGCTCTGCAAACACTGGCCTCAGAGGCTGGCTGTGAAACTTTAAAAGAAGCTTAAATGATTTAAAGGAAAAAGTTCCATCAAAGAAAGCTGGGCTCAGTTCAGGAAGTGCATTTAACATGCAAGTCAAATTCTCTTGTGCAAACATAGTAGAGATGTGAATAAGCATCAGGGAATGTGAGGTGGTATAAGGAGTCCTGATTTAAATAAAGAAAGTATTACTTGTGAACTCATTCAAGCGTATTTCCATCTTTTTCTTCTGAAGTGCAACATGCACTTTCTTACCATGCTGTCTAAATAGGTACAATAAATAGTGATGGACAACATTTATATTCTAAGATTGGCAAAAAAAGACAAGTTTTCTTTTTACCAGGCTCCTTTTTATCCTTGCTTTTCATCACAATCCTGTATAAGGTGCACAAAAATACACCTACAGCACAAAATTAAGAAATAAAAGATGTTCTGGAAATATCAGAAGACAATTGCAGCCAATCTTAATTATAGACAAATGCAACATACAAGAAGTGTCAATACAAAAGGAAAGGCATAGAAAACACCTTTACATTGCAGCTATTTTCACTAATATTTGCTTTTAAATTAAAAGACCTTTTTTCCAGGAAACACATTATACCATGGAAGCAATTTTCTTTACAATTATTTTTCAATTATTACTTGTATTTTTTTACATCTCATGCCAGTGATGATTCATCACAGGATTACAAAAATAAGATGATCAGTCATTTCCATGGGGTTAACATAGATGTGCTTTCAATGAATGCTTTAGGAACACTGAAAGCTCGATTTTTGCTGCTGGTAAAAATTCCACAAGATGTATAGACACTGAAAGTCTGTTCGATGATTTAAAGTCAGGTAAAAAAGTGAGGAAGAATTTCAACATCTTTTTAAAACAGAGACTCTCTTTCCAGTACTTTCAGGAGGGAGTTTTCCTTTGCAGTAGCATAAATATTTATAACACTCACCACCACCTGCACAATCATCCCCATAAACTGATATGCTCTCATAACTACCAGTAATGAAACGTGTTTTACACTACAAGCCTTTGTCAATGTGTCTGTGCAGCGCAGACATTATCAAAACAGAAGCACTACCAAGCTTACTACTGTGGCACAGATATTGCCTATTTTAAGGTGTTTTCTCTCCCAGACAAGCATCTCACATGCACGTATGTATGTATAGAAAACTACAAGAAGCAATATTGTCCAGAAGCTAAGGCAAAGTCTTGGGATTTGGGTTCTATTCCCAGTTCTTTTCCACAGATTTAGAGGTAAATTTTTGGGAATTTTATCTTTTTATAACTGAAGTCACTACTTGTAAAATAGAATACTGATACCTCATTATTCTATGTGCTTTGACATTAATTAAAACCAGCATATATTAAATAAACACTCTATGAATAAGATATTTATATTAGTACTTATTTCAGTTTTTACATGAATAGTTTGGAGTTGTTAATATACAGTTACCTCATTGTACGATAACTATACTTATTCTCTTTGGTACACCTAGAAAATCATAGTTACCAAAACAAAATTACTTAACTACTTCAGCAACTATTTGGGCCAGCTAATAATTTTTAAAGCATTCAAAATAATTTTGAATTTAAATAATGAGAAAAGAGGAAAGTGAAAATTAATAAATTTCTTAATTTCAAATCTTTCCAGAAGATTATTATCTTAAATTATTAATTATTATCTTCTTTTCATTATTTAAAATCATGGCGAAGTTCCAAAATTGCCATTTAGAACATATGAGTTTGTTGGTCATCATCCAGCTCTATATCGTTTCAACATTTTTAGAATGGAATAAGTAGGACAAAATTCCAGATTTACAGTAAAATTTTGGCAGAATAGAAATTCATCTTTATGTTCAACTGTAAAATCCTCTCATTGTACACTAGGAATAAAAAGCAACTGTGTACAATAAGAAGAAAATCTGGATAAAGACCATCAAATAGTAAAAGTTGATCGAAAGCTCACTGAAGACAATAAAAGTCTCTTCCGCTGAGTACAATTGATACTGGATAGGATCCTAAATGGGAAAATTGAGGCATTCATCCAGTGAAGCACTTGAACATAAGAGTTGTCTCACTTAAATCTCATTGAAAACCTCTTAGTTTTGATTTCAGCAGGTTACTTGCAGGGTGAGAAATGGCTCAGTATGAGCAGGGATAACAGGATGCAGCCTCTGGAGTGACACACCTAGCCCAGATCTTTGTGTCAAGGAATGCAGTCTGCATCAACATTTTTAAACAGTCTTAGAGGCTGCTTTAGCCTTGCTAAAGTACAGTTGGTGAAGCATTGCCAGGCTGAAGAATGGAGTATGTCTCAAAGCTGTCTTCTCAAAGGTTGATCACTGTGCTACGTCAAGCACAAGGTGTACCTGTTCCCAGCCTTCTGCCACCACATTTGTTCTGCTCTTGAGTTCACTGGATAGCTTGGACAGATGTCTGTTTCATAATGAAGAGCGAACAAGTAATTTGAAGGACTATTTTTCATGAGTAGACCTTTTGACCACCTTTGTACCTTATTTATTCTCTGTGAATATGATAGACAAACCACATTTTAGCAAGACTGACATGATGGCAGGAGGGAGGCTATTATTTAGATATGCATTAATAAGGTGAACAAGAAAGCACATAAAAATTATCCATACTGTAACAACTGAGAGTCAGGTTAGGATATTTCTGTAAATAAAAAATATTCCACTTTTTAAAGACTATACCAGTGTTAAGTTCATTCCATGTTTATCAACAGAAGTACACAATACATGTCTACATTAGAATTGTGTATTTTCTCTTTAAACTGTCATACACAGGCCATGATTATTCAGTGAAACTAGGACAGCCGAGAAAGCTGTATCCCTCTATCCCTCTATCCCTGTATCCCTGTATCCCTGACATGCAAAACTTAAAGGTGAAAAAAAAATAAAATGAAGAGACTATACATTAATTATTGAGGAAAGCAGAATCCAAGAACAAAAGAGATACATTTGAGAGGGGTTTTTTAACAAATCACAGTACAAATGAGATTACTGTTGCATATGGAATTGTTCTGTTGTACCGATAGTTCTTCCTTAAAAAAGCATTTGGAGAAATGCTCATACATTTCACAATGAAATGTTATTGAAAATGGCTATGTCTTGGAAAATTAATGGGATCTTATATTGTCACTGAACATATTGAAAAGGACTAAAGACCATAAGTTAACTCCTTATGGTTCTCATTTGAAATGTGTCAGAGCATCACTAGAACTAGATAATTCATTACAATCCAGTGCAATTAAGCACCTCATAAAGTTAATATTCAACACTTGTATTTACAGCACTTTCACTTAAGTATGTTTTCAGGCATGTTGTTTAAACCAAACTAGTGTTGACACAATTATTTCGTTTTGCCTTTTGTCAGTATGAGATAATCATATTTTTCTTTATTGAATGCTTTCCCAAAGTTAGACCACAATAGAGCATCAACTGAAAAACACCATTCCCAATGGGGAGGACACTGCTTGTCTGAAAGGACCAGAACTTTTCATCATGTTTCTTACTCTTCCGCTAAATGGTGTCTCCCTTCCACATCATAAAAAAGAACAGTATAGAACTGGGTCAGAATTCGTTTTTTTACTTGAAAGTTTTGCAACTGCTGTTTTACTGTACAAGGGATGTTCATTTTTCATTATGAACAACAGAAAATAGGCTGTAGTTTTTGTATTCCTTACCCATGCAATACATAGAAGACGAGAAAAACCAGTCATACCAGCAAAGGTATAAATTATTAGCTGTTGCCTAATTTTTTGTGCCCCCAAATGAAAATATTTTGATAATGATGTGATATCCAGGTTGCCTAGATTCACCTCTTAGTTATTCCACAGAGTCCTACTGCAATCCATTTCACCATTTTCCCTCTAAATTTGTAAAAAAAGGAATTAAAAAATCTTCCATGTAAAAACAGGCCATAGTTCAGATCTTTATATTGTCCTTTTATATGTAAACACTCTAGAAAATACTATAATATTTATAAAATGCTCGCACATGATCTTAGTTTGGATGCAATAGTAGAAAAAACCCTCAAAAAATAGTGTTTTATTGCAGTAAACGTGTAAAAATATGTGTAGGAAAGTTTGTAGTAAGAAGAAAATTTTTTTTAATACTTATTTTTTTAAACTACTCTGTAGTTTTCAACTTCACCAATTGTCCTAAGAAAAGACATTGCTACTCCTTTTGCGAAATATGAGTAGTAATAATGATGAGGTATCTTTAAAATGCTTTTACTTGGGATAGTGTAAAATGATGTTAGAAAAGAAATTGAATGAATATATAATCTATAGTCTATTGCAATTATTGTTTGAAACCCCAGACAATTACATATGATTTGATGGTGTGCAGTTATACTAGTTCTGGAATTAATTCACGCATTTGTTGTTTTATGTATACTTTTCTGATTCTGTTCAGTGTCACAAAATATATTGAAAACTCTTAGCACCTTTTAAAACTCGATTCACTTCTGATGCAATAACAGAGATTGGTCCAATAAAGTAGAACGAAAATCCATTTGTGAACTTTTTCACTGAAGTATATTAAAAAAAATCTCCTGTTATTTGAGCTTACCTTATAAAATGTTTACATGCCATTAAATAGTACTAACATCTCCTGTGTAAATTAAATGGGCTGTGATGTTCCCTATGTCCTAAAGGGCTGTAGTACTTGAGGCTATAAAAATACCTTCATGTAATAAATCAAATGTTCTGCTCCTAAAACTGAAATTATAAAAATAAAGGGACACAATCCCTGCCTAATTAGCTTGTATGCACACGCATTGCTCTGCAAGCACTATAAACAAAAGTATGTTTAAACTACAGTGATTCCTACAAGTCAGCATATTTTAAGAGCAAGTGCTGGTGCAGGAGGGAGAATTTACTTTTTAGAATAATTTTGAGAAAAAAAAATTAAAGTGTGTGTGCTAGTGTGTAAGGATTTTTTCCATCTATATAAAAGGTAGCAAGTGGCAGTATTTGACAGTATACAAGTCTGACACAACAGTCTAAATTCAGAGGGGAGGCAGCGAGTGAGGTAAGTTGATCCTTTTCATGCTCACTTAAAATATTTGCTTTCATCCATTTACTGATGTGTAAGTGGAAAGCAGCCTGGCCTTGCATGAAGGCAGGTACAAAAGTTAAGCTGAACTAGAAAGCTTTTTTCCCCCCACTCTACGTGTTTCTGCATTCCCTATTAGTTTCTTCCTTTGTTACATTCCTCTCTACTGAACCTTTTGCAAATAAATTTTGCCAGTATGGGAGTTTGCCAAACGTTTCTGTTTCCATTTAGTTACATTTTTGGAAATATTTTTGCCTTCAGTCGTATATACAAGTAGTATCTTTAGGTAAGCCTATTCCGCAATGAATAAAATGTACATTGTAGTGACTGAGGGGAGCTCACCTGAGCCATTTTATCTTCTAGAGCCTCTTTATTCTCTACTACAAAACTGAGTGTTACTGAAATTTATTTAGGAGCTGAAAGAATTACTCCAATGAGGAAAAGTTTTGTATAGTGCATGTTTTTACACTCAAATATAATTTGAAATTAATTGAATCAATATACAGTAATTACCATAAATAAATGACACACCTAGACTCTCACCTAGACTGATCCTTACATGAGTATTTATTAACTTTATTCCCATAAGTTGTATTATCTGAGGTTAAAACTGGTCCCATCTGTGCTAAGGGCTGGTATAACAGGATGTTGTGAAGGCTGCAGGCGGAACTTCTCTCCAATTTCCTTGAAGATGAGTGCACAAGACAAGTGCTCCAGCCATGAAGCTAGTTTTTATTAGAATATAAGAAAAACAAACTTGAGCAATAACTCTTCAAAGCTACAAAAAGATGAAATAGGTTGAAAACACATCTCTCCCTGACCACCAAGGTTTCACAGGCTCACTCCTTTTTGCCACCCTGCTTTCCCATCTAGCAACATTAGTGACCTCAGGAGTTATACCAATCTGTGGAGTCCCCTTCTCATGCCTAGAAATGTCATTCTCTTCCCACCAGCCCCTGCACTTGTCTGGGAGGGTGATCCTCCTCTCAGTCTTGCATTCCTGCTGTGGGATCGCTCCTGCCAGCTGGCACTTAGGAGGCACCCACAGGCTGCCAGGGCTGAACACCACCTTGACCCTCCCTCTCCTTTCATGGTCTTTCCTTCCCTCACAGGCCTTAAGTATTTGGGCTTTTATTCTACAGGACAAATAGTAAATTACAGATGAATAGAGCCAGACTGAAGGTTTTTGTCACCTTATCACACTTGGTGAAGATGTCAGTTATTTGGCAGCATTTTTGCAGTCTGTTTTCCTTGATAGTGTTAGTGAGGCTGTTTCCTGACCAAATTCCATCAGAGTATTTCTTGGCCACTTGTTTTATCCGAAGAGCTTTAAAACCACTAGTGATCAGAAGCTCACCTGAGCTACCAGCCTAGGAGCAAGGCAGCCCCACATGCCATTAAACCTTCAGGTGGGCTCCTTACTTTCCTCCCAGCTGCAGCTCTACCGAGGGATGGAGCTGCTCGGCTTGGTGGCAGTCCATGGTGTGGCTGGGGTGAGGAGCAGGTATGCAGCCTGCGAGCAGTTTTTTCTCTGCTACGGTAGGTGTGGGTCTGAGTTGGTTTTCTTCACAGTGAGGTTTTAGGTTTGAGCAGCTTAGAAGCTGCTTTTGTGGGGTGGTGTGTGATGGGGACTCTCCACTGGCTTTGCCTGAGTTTGGTGAAAAAGCTGAAGGAAGTGCTGTGGTGGTAGTGCGGTCCCACATGTCCCCTGGCTACCTGTGTTGTGTGGGGTGGTTGTGAAGTCCCTGGGCTGGGCTTGGTGCTCTGGGTAAGGGAGCCTGAGAGAGCAGGTGGGAAGTGGGGAAGGAATCTGCTGGAGCCTTCTAGAACACTGCTGGCCTCGGGCAGAGCTGTGCCTGCCACTGGTCTCTCCTTCATGTGGTAGTGAGAGAGACCTGTTGCGGCTGTTTGATGTGTGTTCTTCCCCCTGTGTTTTGTACCCCCAGGGCAGCCTGTTTGTGGAAGGGTGTGTGGGCAGGAGAGTCCCCATGGAACTGAGAGGCTATCCAGGGGTCTGCCCTGGTGCATTGCAGTCAGAGCCTAGCCCTGCTGTGAGGGGAGCTGGTGGAGGCCTGTCCTGCTCCAGGTGCTGTGCTCGGGTTTTCTGTGTGCATACTCAGTGTACGAGTTCAGCAGGGGAAGCAACGTATGTTGTAGTTTGATAAGTGCCAGGTGAAAACAGCTGGCTTGTTGCTGTTTGAAATGCATCCTTTTGCATTTTGTTCGGTACATAAACTTTCTGAGAAGTGTGCGTTGCTGTTTACTTTCATGCCAAAAAGGGCCTGGTTTTAAAATTAAAAAATAGTGGAGTGAATGTGTGAACAGCCTTTGGGGGTCTGTGCTAACATGTTTTTGCACATCAGTTACTAGTGTTTTTCTACTGCTAGCCCAGTTTGAAGTTCAAGTTAACTTCACAGAGGTCTCTTCCCAGAGATAGAGATACATGCGCTTTGTAGATTCAATTTACTGTTTCTGTAAAAAAGTACAGTTAATAATAAACATGAATAGATTAATTTATAACTAGAATAGAAAGAATGGTAGAATGGAAAGTTTGAGGCCTGAATAATAGAATAGTTTTAGTTGGAAGGGCCCTTAAAGATCATCCAGTTCCAAACACCCTGCCGTGGGCGGGGACACCTCCCACTATATGATTGCTCAAATCCTCATCCAACCTCCAGGGATGGGGCATTCACAATTTCTCTGAGCAACCCGTTCCAGTGCCTTAACACCCTCACAAAGTAAAAAGTATCTTGTGAAGATCTTTTGCATGTAAACCCTCCTAATTTTAGTAACAGCAAGAACTATTTTACCTGTAAGTAAGATGTGTTTATTTCTCCATATTGAAATATTTGTCAAATAGCCTGCAAAATGCATACCCTGGCTGCCTTAGCCCAAAGCTGCCTGTGAGACTGCAAGTGGTAGGAGGGGCCTTGGAGATGTTTAGACAGAAGCTGAGTAGAGGTGGGCAAGGAGGAGGAAAGGCTAGGCCTTTTTGGCAGCATATCAAATCTGACAAGATTAATTGTATTGTGAAATTTCAACATGTAATTTCATTGTATGTTTGTAAGGGAACAAGAAGGCTGGCGTAGTTATGTTGTTAGTAGTTCTGTTGGTGTGGCAGAACCTTGAATTCCTTGGGATTTTCAAATAAAGCCAAGAGGAATAATGCATTCTTCGAAGATAATTAAGTTTATTTTAGCTTGGAAATCATTATCTGAGAGGAGATGGGGTCTTAACTGCTGAGGTAACTTCAAGAACTACTTTTCTGTCCCACTTGGCCTGATGCATGTGCGTATGATAAGCACACTTGCTGAAAGGCATTATCAAATTTCACAAGTGAAATCTGTGTCTTGGATGACCTGCTTCACAGAAAACAGAGAAATTATCATGCAAAGAGCATGGGAGAAGTTCAAGAGGCCTTAGAGCATGGAAGAGGTGAAGGTTGGGGAGAGACATGATGCTCTGCATTATGAGTTGTAGCTGGGTACCTGAGAGCAAAGCCAGGCTCTGTGGCAGCACACCTCAGCTGCTGTACGTGGATAATGGTTCTGCTTTATACTTGATTATACAGTGATGCTTGATAGCTTTAATGACTTGTAATATGATGCTTCAAATGATTAACTCATGTGACCTAGTGATGAGTTATAGTTACAGCCTTTCCTGCACACTTTCTGTTGGATCAAAGCTGAGTATTTGGGTTGAATCGTGGGTAATATGTTGCTAGTCAGTTCATTTCTATTTCACTCCAGGAAACCTGAGGTGTCATCAAATTTATATTTGTTAATGGGAAGGCAAATATTATTTTTGAACATATTTAATTTTAATGTTACTGAAAAACTTCACCTGTCCTGTATTAAAAGTTACAGTATTGTATCATTGCGTGGATTTTGAGAATGTGTATTGATGCTTGGAACACAATTATTTTAATTCCATAACATTATCAGCAATGGATGTATGACTATAATAATGAAATTCTCTTTAACGCGGTCTGTAAAAACACATTGATTTTATAGCTCCCCAAACTGATTACATTAATATCTGTGCATAATTAGTTTACACATTACTGAATTACTGACAGATTAAAAGTGAAATAGTGCAGTTCATACATGGCCACATAACTGCCAGAAAGGAAATTAATATGGATTCAAATAGTCCTTGGAGACCTGCGCTGAAATAGCAGAAATCTATAAAGACTGCTTGCGTTAAGAAATTTCTATCACCAACATGTTTGTGGCTAAGTCCGTTAATATGGGTAAAATTTAGCACAGGAAATGATGTTTGAATGATGCTTTTACTGTTACCAGCTCAAGAATGTGTTTATTAAAAGTAAATTCCTGACTTAAATGGCAATTACGTTGGATGTGAATATCAATTTTTAAATACCTTTTTTAAATGTTCCTCATGAAGTGGTAGTAGCATAAAGTAGCTACTACTTAAGCATTTGAAAATTATCTTGGTTTTAGATACTATAAAAACTGAGAACTTTCTCTTGTTGCTTCTCCCTCAGGACAAATACGTGTTAAAGATAACACTATATCAAAACTTTGATCAAGCTTATAGAACGGCATACACTTTCAGACAATTTTCTGTCTTTTGAAGAATCTTACAGGTTTGTTGTAGCAGAAAGTTGTGCTAAGGTACTTTTTTTTTTTTCCATTTTCTTCTCAACTTCATTAGATCTGTGTGGAAAATGACATTGAAAGAAAAATTAGAAGAGAGATAAGAGGCTGATACAGCCAATACTTCTTGTTGTAGGCTTTGGTGAAGGCTGGAGGATGTCATCTCAGTGAATAGCTAGTGTTGAACACAGTAACAAAGGTGCGTTGTGTAGAGCTAAGAACTGCAGCCAGATTTGCTATCCATAACTGAATAAAAAATAGAAATGCTAGAGGAATTCAGTCTCAGTTGTCTCTTGAGGCAAAATGCCCTACAAGGCCAACCAGCATGATGTGCATAACAATCTGGTTTCTTGAAAGTCTCAGTATTTATAACTCGTATCACCTTTAGCAGAAGCTGTGGATATTGATGGCTGACTGCTCTAAAAGTCATATTAAAAAGGCAGAGTGAAACTTTTATTTTGGGGAAATGCTACTGCTTCTCTACCTTTCTTCTTCTTTAACATAGCCTCTAGTTAATGCTTTCTTACTAAGCCTTAAAGAAAATAGATTTGTATATATATAAAAGATTTGGGAAGACTCATAGTAATAATTTTGGCTCACTGGTTCTTTTAGAAATGTGCTTTCTTTAAAATTAAACTTATACTTCAGTAGTGAGGACAAACTTGTTTAGCTTACTTTTGGATGTCTTATTTAGCACATGACCTTTTCACTATGAGCTTAGCATAAAAGTCAAGCCCTGAAGAAAAGTTGTTGATGTGCATTTCACATATTTGTTTGTCACTGGTAGGCAAATGGGCTTATTGGTCTGTTGTGGGTGAAAAAGGAGAGAGAGAGAGAAGGGCTAAAAGTAGTCTGTGCTGCAATGAAGTGATTGACAGCAGCCCTGCAGAGGATTTCGGGAGGGTAGTGGTGGATGAAAACCTGGGTATGAGCTGGCAATGTGCATTTGCAGCTCGGAAAGGCAACTGTATACTTGCCCACACCAAGAGTGTGGCCAGCAGGTTGAGGGAGGAAATTCTGCCCCTCTACTCCTCTATGGTAAGACCCCACCTGGAGTGCTGTATCTGGCTCTGAAACCCACAACGCGAGAAAGACATGGACCAGTTGGAGCTGGCCCAGAGGAGGCCACAGATGTGATCAGGGATGGAACACCTCTTCTATGAAGAAAGGCTGAGAGAGCTGGGGAGGGCTTATTTGTGGGCTTTCAGTACTTAAAGGGGACCTGTAAGAATGATGGGGACAAACTTTTAAGTATGGCCTGTTGTGATTGGACAAGGATTAATGCCTTTAAACTAAAAGAAGGTGGATTTTTACTAGATATAAGGAAGAATTTTTCTTATTATGAGTGTGGTGAAACACTAACATAAGTTTCCCAGAGAGGTGGTAGGTGCCCCATCCCTGGAAACATTCTTGGTCAGGTTGGATGGAGCTCTGAACAACTCTATCTAATTGAAGATGTCCCTGCTTATTGCTGGGGGTTGAACTGGGTAACCTTTAAAGGTTCCTTCCAACCCAAGCCGTTCTATGATAAGTAGCAACATGGTAAAGAGATTGATATTCCAGATGAGCAAAATAAAAACGAAGTTCAAGTGACAGTTAATTAGAGGTATTAAAAGATGTCATTGTGGATGTGTTACTTCCTTTCACTTGAATGGTAACAAACATGTAGATTTGCCAAATAGGGATGAAGTCTGTGTTCATGATTTCACATGGAATGGCATAGACATTGCACTCTGGGAGGAGACAGGTTTCATGTTTAAGATAATAACAATTTTAACATCACGATCCATTTCACTGTAGTTGTCACTGGCTCGTTTTTGTGATTGCAGGAAAAGTACTTAAAATTCACCAGTCTGCTGAAATTAATCACATGTACACGCCAATTTAATTTCTGGATTTGGAATTAAGATGGATCTATGTGAAACATGACGATTTTGTTTGTAAGTATTTTTTTGTGAACATTTCCTTCGGTTATAACTCAGCAGTGAGATGCCATATGGGAGGTCTGCCAGGTTTCACGTAGCCCATATGAAACACATTTGGTAGTCCTGTTGCATATTACTGCTGGATTGTTGTACGTCTAGCTGGACTATCATTAAGTGTTTTGTTTCTTGCCAGCCAATGGAAGCTACTGTTGCACTTATTTTCACATTAGGCTTGTGAAGAAAGCAGTAGCCAACATTTCTAGGACAAAACAAGGACTGAACATGGATCTAAAAGAACCAAAGATACGGAGCTAAGGTTTTAGTCCTACAGATATTAGGAGGCAGAATGAAGTCTAACTGTAGTTTTGTTTGCTTAGTTTTTTTTTTAAATCATTTTAAAGAACAGTATCATCTGTTATTACGGATAGGAAACTTATGTAGCATAGAGCGGTTATCATTTGCTGTATTAATGAATACAACATTATTCACTGGGGCAATTTGCCCAGAATCAGCCCTGGATTTGTCTGGTGTTTTAAGTGGAGAGGGATAAACAATGTTACAACTGTTGTAACGTCACTGCTTTATGTCGAAATGTAATGCCTAATATAGTCTAGACACAGTTTGAATGAAGTTGTCAAGTACAAGATCTTTGTTCATGCATATCAATTCCTGGCCTCAGCAGACCTGCTTGGCAGGATTGGGGTGGGAATGGGCATATTTCTTTTTGAACATGTGCGTGGCAGCTACGGAAGTGATGGCATCGTCACTCTTGTGATTACTCAAAATTCCAATTTTTATTTTGAACGCAGCTAAAGTTACAACTGTATTTCAAGCTCGATCGAAGTAACAACAGTTTACTACAACAACTTGGACACAACCAAATTCACCCACAGATGCCAAGGGAAAAGTGAGGTATATTTGAGGAGGAATGAGGACAGAGAGAGAAAAAGAAGAAAAGTAGCAGAAGAAAGGGTAATATAACACAAAAATAACCACCACCCCAATTAATCCACCCAAGGTTTCGGCAGGAAATGTGGTCCACAGGGCAGAGGGGGTCCCTGTGTCCTTCTTGGCATGGAGTACTTGTAGAAGAGCCTGGTCCCCTATTAGCACAGGAGGCACTCAGAGAAGGGGTCTCGCTGCACCTGTGCTGTGTCTCCGAGTGGAGAGTTCTTGAATTAGGGCATGTACAGAAATTCTTTCAGGAAAGTTCTTGCATTGAGGCTAGGGCTTCAAGGGTCGCTGGGAGCTTAAAGACTCTTGCCAGAATAACCACTGCCTGAACCCCCTGGGTGTGCATGTGCAGTCTCCTGCACAAAGCCCTCAACACTAGGTCCAGTGAGGTCCTGCTGCAGGTGTGTGTCAGGGGGGCAGCGCCTCTTCCTGCACCTCCCTCCCTCTCTTCTGCTGCTGACAAACTGCTTAAAACCCCAAGCACACACAAAGTTTCATGTGAGAATGGATGTTTAAGAGATACAGACAAATACAAATAAAGGAGTTGGTCTTTGAAGTGCAGGCCCATTGAATGCATAAGATATTTAATGTGACTTACTGTCTTGCTTAAAACTGTTTTGTGGGTTTTGGATACTTTGTTTTCACAATGGGTGTACCTTGGTAGTGTAATTAAGAACTTAGTAATTCCTGGTTTGTGTTTATGTAAGTCACTCTAAATGTTATGTTTGGTATATTTTTCAGAGTTCCTTTGGTTTTTAGTGATATAGAGTTCTTGGAATTATTTTTTGGTGAAGAAAAAAAGTTTTGTTTATGTATTTTAAATGTTTTACTAGTAGGTATAGTGAAATATGAGACAACATAATATTAGTAGAATTTTACTTATTGCATTACCCTTCTCTCAGTGTCTGGAAGTTTTGTCTTTTGTACTAATAACAAGGTTCTAAGAAGCATCTATGTAAAGATAATCAAAACAAAACACTACCACCACCCCCAAAAAACCCCAAAACTCAACAAAAAACCCCCACCCAACCCCAAAACAAACCACCCAAACCCAGTTTTCCATATTTCATTTATTATGAGCTTTATGCTGCTGAAGTAGAATCAAGATTGCTGTGGAGCTGGTCACAAAGACTGTTTCTCTTTAATGAGGTATGTGAGTGTTGGAAGAATTGTGAAACATTAGACTGCAGTTTCCACAGATGTTAATTTGACATTTTTACAGGAGTATTCTCTTCACTTGTCTGTATCAAAGAGGTCTGTAACTAAGTAATTATTTTGTTTTAGAATTTTGTTTGCTTCAGTACATTCTTGTTTTCTTATAGTCTGTTGCTGTTCTCCATGTAAGGCTCCTTATAAGTCTCCCTGCATTTGGATAGTTAGACGACCATTGTTTTACCAGTTCTACTGTTTTCTTGACAAGTCTTAAAACATTCTGGGTTTTCTCCTCATATTAACTCCAGTAGACCCAAGATTGTGAAAGCTGAATTTCTTACAATAAGAAGGCAAATTAATCTGGCAAATCAGTATTTACTGCTAAGGTTGCAAACCTTTCCCAGAGGCAATATGATTAATGTTCTCCTGGATGGCTCAGACTTGTAATTTTCTAAGTTACATGAACTTGAAAAATGTGATGGTTAGCAATAGGAACAGTAGTGGAACAATTTCCCATAAGAGTTCATGTGTTAGGTGGGGGCTATATGCATGGACAGCTGAAATATGTATATGAAATGTGTGCAGCATGAAGAGAAAGGTGTACTAGTAGGCAGTCAGGATTGTTGGGTGGAGAGGAGAATGGCTTTTTAGTGACTGAATTTTTGGTGCCTGGAGGTGCTGAATGCTTTCTAAAATAAAAATCAAGAGATAACTATTTAATATTCTGTATATTAACACATAACCCTGAAATCTGGGTAGAGATAATAGTCAAATTTAATGTTGTTTAATGCTGCCTCTATCAACTGTATGAAATTTTGATTCTTCTTAAATTGACACTGAATTCAACATAGTCAATTTGAAATATTGATTGCTCACTTTGGAAGATTTCCCATATAAATGGTTTTCTTAATTACTTTTAGCATTTTGTAAATTATTTTTTGGTTTAGACAATGCAATTCTGCTCCTGTAAAAATCTCTATCATTGGCAGTAACTGTAGCCGCTCATTCACTTCAGTGGAAGCAATATTGTTGCCTTGCCATAGCTGCATTTTCACGACTGTCATCTTTCAAAATTCAACCTTTTTTGCCTAAACCACCCCTTGCACTGAAAGGTTTTTGGACAGGATGTTAGTACTAGACATTTTTGTAAATGTGGGAATGTAAAGAGTCAGAAAGGAATAATGCTTCTGTTGGTGTTTTGCTTGTCTTCCCTGGGTAATTGCACATATAGGCTACTGAACATTTTGGTCTTTTTTGAAGATGGCACTCTTTTTTTCTCTTGGACCATGACTATTTTCAAGGAAGTCAGACTGAGAGATTGTTTGAAATGTAAATCAGTACTTTTATTTATTTGCGTTTCAGTAGTATCTTAGTGTTTTCATGACACAAAATTCAAAAGTGCAAAAGATTTAGAAAATATAACAGCAGTGGAGAAGTGTTTCTACTATTTTGGGAAACAGCTATTACACAGAATAGACTTGATGTGAAGAGGTTAAGTAAGTGTGTGATTGCTGTCGTAAATTGGGAAGTATTTAGGGGTTTGTTTGTTTTCCATAATAGATATGAGCAGAAGCAAGGAGCATTACTAAAATGCTCAGAGCTCTCTAATTGGGCGCCCATTGAATAGACTAAGAATGTGAAGAATTTTCCAAGGGGAGGTTGGAAGAAATGCTTTTTACTAACACTGTACCTAGAAGTTATTTTTTCCTAGGAGAGGATGTAGGAGAACATAGAATGACCAAGCTGTTTCTTTGTTTTGTTTTGCTTTTTAAAGTGTGATATGAAGTCTTACTGTCAAATTAAAAATAGTCTAATTAAAAAAGGCAATAATATAATCTAATATTAAAAAAATATTGTCTAAGTAACAGTTCCCTAGCCTGTTTCAGGAAATTGGTTATCTTTTTTTTCTTGTTATGCTCTAAAAAACAGTGTTTGATATTTAGAGGTTTCTTTTTCCTCTTGACTTGGAAAGAATTACATCAGTGATTTAACAGTCTCTTTGAAAGTTAATCTTCTAAGGCAAAAGAGGGAGCAGTTTTTTAAAAAATCAGACTAAATTGTACGTTTTCTGGTTTTGTTATTTCTGCTGTTACTTAAGAATAATAAGAATGGTTTTCTGGCTTCTATGAAGTTAATGTAGAATTCTGCCTTATAAAATGTAGTTAATCTTTGTTACATGATAATTTTGTTTATATTGGAGAAAGAGCGCTTCTATTTAGAGAAACATTAAAAAATTATAAGATGACTTCAGGATGCAATTATGCTTTATGGCTGACAATTTTTTAAATTAACTTGTAGGTTCGTCCTTTTTTTCAACAATTTCTGAAAGGAATTGAAAATCAGGGAGTTATTCTTTACAAATACTGTGGGTTTTTTAATTGTTTGAGTAATTGCTCCCACTTCATAATTGATATTTTGTGAGACTTATTTCAAAATTTCTTCTCTCCTGTATTATGTGTAAGATGAAGGGGTCTGATATTTTCATTCCAAAAAATCTTACCATAGATGGTGCTTCTGTTTATTTAGATATTGAAATTGCATAATATGGTCTGTGTAGAACTGTATTTATGGCTGTTTGGCAAACAGATGAAACAGGTTTGCAGCCTAAGTAACAAACTGCACAGACATAGCCCTCCACTAAGACTTGCTTGTGTAAGCATATCACATTTCCTGGAATGTAAACCACATTAAAAAATATATTTTATATGCTGTAAATCTCATTAAAGCACTGAAATTAACTCAGGTATTATTTTCATATTTGCCTCTACTTAACAGCATTTGTAGCAGCACTTTCAAATGTATAGCTGCTTTCCATGTGTTTCTGCATGGTAATGAGCAAACGTGAATATTTGTTATTGTACTTTTTCTTCCAACAATTTGCTTAAAAGTTGTGCCATTCAGATTCGTTGTCCTAATTATGCTGTATATACATCAGTGAACAACATGAAGATGCAAAACATGATTTTAGGTGAACTACTTAATTTTTTATTTCAAATCACATCACAAAAATTATTTGAATGTTCTCAAGAAAGTAAAAAAATCTTTCAAGCTGTTCCAGTTCTGCTAAATCCTTACCTCTCTCGAACCCAGAAAATGAATATTCATAATGAATATTTTTTTTTCCATTTGAGTCCCTTGACATGCTATTGATTCACTTCATTTTCCCAACAATTTCTGACAGATTTCTCAGTGTGGATTACTTATGTGCTTTTATATTCATTTTGTGACTGCCTTTGAAAAGCGTCTAAAAATTAGATGTGCAGCAAACTGTTCACTAGAACTACAAACTAGTGAACATGACCCTTGGAATTAGTGTGCTACTGCTGCTAGCGTGTGCAATATATTATTTTCAGTACCAATGAAGGTAGAAAATGTTGAAGGAAGAATTGAACGGTTTCATTAGCTTATGGCAACATTGAAAGAAGTTTAACACCCTGAAAGACATGTTCCTTCCCTGCTCCATGTATATGTGGTATATTTCATTTATGTTTAGTCAGTATACTTTATGTACATTTTAGATATATAAAGGATAAAAGAAAGAAGTACTAGACTTTTGGGTAATGAGTGAAAGAAATAGCATAAACATGAAAGCAATAGCATAAATCTGAATAGACCTGATGGTGAATTAATTCCTTGTAGAATTTCTGTGCTTAGAAGGTAATTTTCTGAAGTGTTATTCTCTGTAGCTGATCTGAACAACCTAATGAAGTGACGGTCACTTGAAAGGGGCAGGGTGCATTTTTGTTTCACTGTATGAGCACACAAATACATCTAAGATGTTTTAAAAAGCAACACCCTTCCTTTCCCCAGTATCTCCCAATACCCATGAAGTTTGGAAATTTAATTCTCCCCACCCTGGGAGCATGGTGTAGACAAAACTTGAGGGTCACTGTTCCCTTCTCAAAAAGCCTAAACATATTTTTTCTGTTATGGGCTGGTTTTTGTCCATAGCTTGATGTTCCCATTTTGCTAAGGGATCCCGTTCATGTGGAAGTAGGTCTTTCCCTGGGTCACTTTGTTAGACATTGAAAGGTGCAGCAGTATGTAAATTCTTAAAATTTATGAAGCTAGCCTGTTCTTTTCTTGCTGTGAATGTTAGAGGGGAGAAGGTTGACATCAGCAAATCCTTTAGGTGTCTGTCTCGAATTTTCTGTTGGTGGAGATGATTAGGTTTCCTACAATAGAGACCTGGACTGGCCACGTGGTCTTTTCTGCTCTGAATTCAGATAAAATATCTTATCACGAAGAGAATTTAGGTTTCTGTTTCTCAGACCCAACCTTGTTCTTACTCAAGATCTCTTGAAACAAATGACAGGCAACGAACAGTCAAATTTTTCAGCTTCAATCCTTATTTCAAATAATACATGTTTTTTTTTCTAAGCTGAGATATACTGCTTTAAAGTCGATGATTAAAAATGACGATTATTTTTGCATGGACCTAATATTCAGAAGCAGCAGTAAGTCATGTACTTGATTTGCAGTGTGTTGATAATCAGATCAAACTGGTATGCCTAAAGTAGCACCCGATGACCCAGGTCAACAGTTCTGGGTTTACAATTGAAGGAACACCATTTCAAATACAAACCAACACTTAATACCTGCAGCAATGTACTGGTTATAAAAACAAAGACAATCCCCAAATACATAAGAAAATCAAAGAATATGGAGACAGTGTTTGTGTGAATATCAGGTGAGGACAACATTAAGGAGTTAAGTTTGATCCTGACTTTCAAGGCTTTTTCAGCTTTATTCTTATTGGGTTTATAAGCTCAGATTTTTTTAAAATGTTTTTCTAGGTAGTTCTACAATTTTGGAAACAAATTTTCTCAAGCAAATTACTCCTTTGAAACTTGCTAAATCATAGAATCATAGAATGGTTTGGGTTAGAAAGGACCTTAAAGATGATCTAGTTCCAACTCTGCTGCCGTAGGCAGGGACACTCCACTAGACCAGACTGCTCAAAGCCTCATCCAACCTGGCCTAGAACACTTCCATTCTCTTAAGCGTCTCTAAGAAGGAGGTTCTAAACGGGATTAATTCAAATTATTATTACCTGGGCAGTATCTAAGCACCTCATAACAGAATCATTATTGAGACCTCTAGGTAGAAATAGTGTAATGCTGTATCCCAGTTATGCTTAGATAAAGTTCAGCTCCCAAGATATCATGATGATCATCTTGTTACATTCTATGTTTAGTATTATAATTCACGATGTATTCTAAATCGAAGAAGAAATAGTTTAGCAATAGACAGATTTTAATCTATAAGATACACTGTTATTAAATTGAGATAAGGGGAAGACCTGTAGGAATTCAAGGAGGAAAAACAAATCAATTAGGATTGACATTTAATTTTTAAATTGAAATACTCTTTATTTTCTGAAGAAATTTACTATATTGAATAATTCAATTTCTGCAGTGTCTGGACTAAATTATTAAATTAAGAGATTGTTTTCTTCAAGTTCCTTAAAATCTTTACTTAACAGTTTCATAGGATCAAACTCATTGTTCTCTTTACACCAGGACTTTTTCTGATTCATGATGAGAATTTTCTGGCAAGCCATCCTTTGAGGTAGTTTTATTTTTCTAGACATCTATATCAAATTATAACAAGCTATTACTCTTAACTGGGAATTAGTGAAAATGCATACAGTATTTCCACCCTAATGGCTCACTAATGTTTTCTAGATTGTTGATATAGAGATGATTTCTTTGGGCAGACTTTGACTGCATATGAGGATGTCTGTGCACCTATTCCTAAATTTTTTTTAATTTGGTCATTCCACAGTAAATACGATGGAGAACTGGAAATCTTAAAGATTTTTCAGTTCTGTGAGTCCTAGGAAAATAAGCAATGGTTAGAAGAAAAAAAGTCATATTCTACTGAGAGGGAAGGGTGTAATGTAATCTCAGCCTTTATTAGAAATCAGGAAAGCCATATGAGCTATCAATCTTGGGGCAGGAAAAGAGGATTCATTAGTTTTGCTCCTCCAGAAACTTTGGCTTGATTTAGAGTCACGTTTATCTAAAGCAAAAACTATTATTACTGTGGGAAAGCCCACACGAGCAGCACAGAAACTGACCAGCTAATTTAGAAAATTTGACTATAAATAAGCCGTCAGCTGTGAGCTATGCATATTATTTTGGAAAAAGGGATGGAAATATTTTGTCCAACATTTCTCTCTCACCTTTGTGTTTATAACTGGTTGTTCTCAAACAAGCTATGGTTTTAGGGGTTAAATTTATCATTGATGGTGTCAGAAGGCAGTTCACGGTCATGAATCCTGTGCTGGTGCTGTTCGGTTATAGCTGAGCAAGTTTGTGTCATCCAGTCTCTCCTCAGAGCAGGAGTGGCTTCCCAGTCAGATGAGATTGTTCAGGGTTTATGCAATTAAATTCATTAAATATCAGAAGCTGGAGATGACATACTCTATTTGAGTGTCTGCTCTAATGATTAAAACTTAATCCTTCTGCAGAATTCCTACCTGCCTTCTTGGTCCTTAGCCTGCGCTCCTGCATGGAACTGTTGCACTCCAAAACAGATCCTTTTGTCTGATAGGGTTCTGTTGTTCCAATTTTGTGGCTTGATGAGATCCCTTTGGATATAAACTGCTCCCATTCGGAAGCAATTTGAGATTGTCTGCAGCTTGCTGCAACATGCAGGTTATAGGTGACATTGCTACTTTTTGAACTACTTGATGTTCCTTACCAGTTTCAACCCTAGTCAAGCTTCAGCTGTTTGAGTTCCACTCCTGCTCACTCAGATGAGTTATCACTTGGGTCTATTATTTGAATATATGACAAATTAGTCTGATTTGAGGTAAGTGTTGTGCCAATTACTAGGATAGGCTAAGTTTCTACAGTGAAAAAATGTCTCTGTTAAAGGACGCTGGTAAAGACTTTGTCATTGTGGTTTCTCTATAGATTTCTATTAATCTTTGTATTCATGCAGCCTGTAAAAACAGTGGCATAGGTGTACATCTGAATCACCTCCTTGTAGCCAAGATTGACCATAATTTTGTACTTGGATCTGCAGCTTGGCACAGTACAGTATTACATATTTTCAAGGTTTCTGTTTCTGTTGACACATAATCTGGGAATCTTTGAAGCTAAATCAGACTTGCTTATGCCCCCAAAGCAGGTGGGCCAATAGAAATGGGGTTTTATGTATTCAAAAGGCCACATCTTCTGGTTCAATTTGCGTGGTGTGTAGTGGTATGGTTTGTTTTCCTGTCTCCTCACCCCAACCCCTGCAAGGGTTCCTGTCACTGGATTATGTTTTGATAAAAGGGAAGATACTCTTCATAGTTGTTAAGTAATATTCTCTAGGCCTCCTGTTTTAGGGGTGAGGATGGCAGCAAGAGTCCAATATGTTGCAGGGATGTATTTGATCACATTCTACTTTGCTAGTTAAAGCTAGGCAAAGGATTTGGGTTTAAGTAGACCAGTGCATGATCAGTAGTTGAAAAGTGATCTTTGAAACTATGATATAGCATGTATGTATTCAGAAAAGTTGAAATGTTAAGCTCAGAGACAAAAGGTATAAATTCTTTTTCCGTAGACAGGTTTTAAACTCTCATGTAGAACTTGGGTACTGTGTCTTCCAAGTCTGTTCAGAAAATTGACGGAGAATATTGCATCAGAAAACCATTTTTTCCATTGTCCTTTCCACTTGATATTTTTCTACTTAGCAAATCTAAGAGATTTTTAAAGATGGAATTTAGCCATCACTCAAAGATTTTGCTCTCTCGTGTCTCACTTTTTCTTATTTCATTGTCATTTTTTAAAATTTCTTGTAATATGTAGTATTTGTTAGTCTATTGTTATGTGTTTGCAAGTAGCTACCGTCCTTCTTACAGTTTCATTCAGCTGAAGTTTAAATAGCCAATCATTAATTTAACATAAGACAGATTGTTCTTTGAGTTAAATCATACAGTAGCACATTTATGCCCTCATTTGTGATTATGCTAAAGATTTAACAAATCTTTAGAACTAATAATACTAAAATTATTTTTCTGTGCTGATGTCAAACCCGAAAAGTATTCAAAACCATATTATTCTTTCTGTATTTGTACCAAAGCATTTTTTGGCATGCTGTCAGAATTTTATTTGAAGAAAATATTTTGAAAAGACAATGGCTTAATGTCTTCAGAGGCATTAACATAAATGGAACTCTTAAGCCTCTTATTTTTATGAAATGGAGCATCCTTAGAGCTCTTGCAGTATTGATCTCAGATTAGGTGAAAGCTTAAGATAGGCAAGGAATGAATGCTTTAAGATACTGTTCTATCAAATGGCTAAATGTTGTAACACATTTATCTTAAAAATGTCATTAGAATACCTAATAAGATATTGTAGTTTATGCCTGATTATGATTGTTTGCATAGATTTGGTAGACCTGTTAGCACGCTTAGACAAGCACTCATATATAACATTTGCAGAACTGTGGCAGTACTTACACAAAAAATCAATATACTACACTAAGATATTGAAAAATAGGATTTTCTACTAGTTAGATGCACACCATTAAGGTGTCGTAAAAAATTAAGCTATTGAGTTGCTGGATAGGGCTCCAAGTGCGATCCTTATTAATTTGTTTGCCAGGTTTCTCATTTTTTAATATATACTCATAGAAACGTGACAGTTCCTCTAGCTCTCTATGTAAATCTATTTTCCAGTATGAGTGGGTTTAATTTTGTGAGTGTTTGTTTGTTTTTATGAAGGAAATGTAGTGTCCCGTGGCTTGATCCTTTCAGGGTCCTTTTGTAGCAAGTTTTACTGACCCTGCAGCCTGCAATGTCAGCTTCTGTAAACAGTCAAGGTGCCTGCAAACTCAAGGGCATAGAACAGAAATAACAAGTGCAGCAACAGAGGTAATGGTATTATTAACACCATAAAATAGTGCCATAATGCTAACCAAGACTAAGGAAGGCCCTGTTGAGCGAGGACATGTTCAAAGTGAAACATGAAGTATCACCTGAAGTCCATCCGAGTCCCTAACCTCTGCAATCAGTGCTGTTCGCTTCGGAAACTGAAGTCAGTGCTGTAAAATATCTGTGCTGGAACTACTCGGGGACTTAAGAATTGTAGACTTTCTTTTCCTACACCCTTCTGTCCAATAACAACACAGTGTGTTGCCTCTAAGTTCGTGTTTACAATGATTATACACATTTGGCATATAATAATTAAGATATTCTCAAAACTTTCTAAGCTGCAGGCACAATACACATCTATTACTTCAGGTCATTCTTGCAAATTCTTTAATTGGCTGCAGAAGTTACTACTTATAGCACTATATTAGTGGAAAAATTATATCACTCTTTTGAAAAAAATAGTTCTGTTTTTATTTGTGATAGATATTGACATTTTAGCTGACCATAAGCAAGCAATGATCCGAAGTTGTTCTACATCAGGAAGTAGTGATCTGAAATATTCAGCAGTCCATGGGCAATCATATTTATGCAATTATATACCCAAAGCAAAATTTTGAATTGCTTTTTGCAATCTCCAGTTGTAATTTGAGTTTCTTGTGGCCATGAGCAGTAGCTTAAAAATTGTTTTCTACTGGAAGATATTAATCTTTGATAAATGGCATGTTATGGGTAAGTACTTCCACATTAGTTCAAAGCATATGTATCTCATTTCCATGCAATTAAATGATACTCAGATCCTAATAAGTGACACCTCACTGAGGTTTTTTTTTCCTTTCATAGTACAACAAAACTGTTAAATAACTGGGATTTCTTACTGATTTAATATGAATAGTATTTAATTAAAACGCATTTTGTTACAAGACTTGTTGTGGCTGCAACTGAGATTTTTTTTTTAGTGCTGTGTTTGTTAGGACACTTGGCAAAAATGTGTGAGCTTGCTGTCCCACAGATTCTATAAAATAAATGTCTTAACTAAATTACCTTGAAATTTGTGAAAAATAATTTCTTTTCTGGTTAGTTATTTATATGAGAGGTTTCAGGGTTTTTTTCAGATGTTGTGTTAAAATTGTGAAATATTAAGTTGTATTTAAAGGTGATTGAAAGTAAAATCTGTGATCTCCACAACACTGCCTTTATCGAAATCGGGAGAAAATGTCCAACTCCGTACTGTTATCTGTAATCCTACAGATTTCCTCTGGGTTAGTGTATTCTTGGCACATTGAATATCAGTATATTTGCGAGAGTGAAGCCTTTGTTTTACATAGTTTTAAAATACCTGTAAGAATACTAGGAGTTAGCAAGAAGGTATATGTTTTAAAAAGAACAAGAATCAAGTGTTTGTAAGCAAGGTTTGAAATAGCTATCTGGGCACCTCTGGGTATTGATGACAATATTTTGTAATTTTCTGCTGTACTAAATTTATTGCTTTACAGTGCTAAATAGTTGTGCTGTGTCGATATGGTAAAGATGCTGACACAAGAATTTGCCTTTAGGCTGTGCCAAGGAAGTAATACAGTTCAGATGGAGATACTGCTTTAGATAACTTTTTTTCTCATCCTTTTGTGGTTGGGGTTTGTTGGTTTTGTTGGTTTTTTTTTTGTTTTGTTATTGTTTAGCAACTACCATCCTCCTAAACCTGGTGCAAGAAACTTTCAGGTGACATCACACTGTGGAGACTGCCTATCACTACAGTGACAAAATTATGCTTAGTGCATACCAGCTGAAGTTCAGCAAGTTTTCTGTCAAAATTCATAAAAGGAGCATATTGTGGGATTAGCAATACAAAACAAACTTATACTTATAGAGGAGAGAGTATTCTAAACCAAAGGCATTCTCTAGTTTGGCTGTTCTGACACATGGTACTGCTGCCAGTGGAATCTGATAAAGCCTGCTCAAGGCATTTTCTTATCTGTTACTCGACCACCTTGATCTTTCCTGTTTATTCCAGTCCTAAGCAGCATTATTGTACCTCTCTGTATCTTCGTTTCTGTGGTATAGACAAGGGATGATGTGTTCTCCTTTGGATTTGCAGAGCTTGTTAGAATCTTATGCTGTCTGCAGGAGAAGGCAGGCACACTGGTTTGATTTGTAGCTCGCTGAATGCAAAACTGGACTACTCTGAGGTGTTGTGTTGGACTGGCTTAAATACGAAGTACTATACCTATTATTTTAAATTATTTGTAGCTGTAGCAAAGGCATTTGACTGTGAGCTGTTTGGGGAAAGAGGGAGAGGGATTCTTCTGACCCTTAATTTTTGCCCCAAAGATGTGAACTACCTCTTGCTGAAATGGGCAAATGTATTTTACCAGTATTTCACGTGTTTTACTGAGTTTTGACCCTATGCTTAGCTTAGACAGCTCAGCAATAGGATTTTCCAAGTAGCCTGTCCTATTTATTCTGAAATGCAAGTTCTGCTTACATTGCTTACCTGTTTCTTGCTCGTGCTGCCCAGTGTGCTCTGCCTGTTCCACAGGCAGGCCAGCTGTTTATCATCAGGCTGTCACAGAGCACGCTGTGGCCAGGACCCCACAGTGGGTACTAAACCTGTGATATTTTTGGTATGTGCATGTACCAGCTAAGGTCTCTATGCACCTCATGAAACAGGCATCAAGTAAACAAATTAATTTACAGGGAGCAGTCAGAGGTGTGAGCAGGATCTGGGTTTCCCATCTATAAATTTCCGCTGCCACAGTTTGAGTGGTGTCACTGAGGAAGGATTGTCAGACCCAATCCTATCGTTTGTACTCTTAGAGTGTGAAGGTGGTGCTTATAAAAACAGCTCTGCTAATACTGCAGAATTTGTCTTTAATTTTTAGATCAGGTCTGTGACTACTGCTGACACATAAACTACATAGGAAAAAAATTAACAATTCAGAAGTCTGCATCACCCCTTTTTTAGGCCAAAAATTGGGGGTTTGTGTTGATGTGGCAAAAAATTTCAGTTAAAGTGAGGTTGGTTGTATTTTCTTTTTAAGTAGCAATTAAAGAATAAAAACATAAATTAAACAGCTTCCCAACTTGTTCACCAGTCATTTCTCAGAAAATATTCCTAAGGCTCTTTTTGCTTTCATAATTTTGTGATTATAGCTTTCCAGTTATCACTTCTTTTTAATCTGCTTGTATATATGAAGCCTGGACAAAATCAAAATATATTCTTCATCAATTATGTTTCTAGAATTTTTTAATAGGTTCATTCATTATAACCCAAAATAAAATGGTTCTGAATTTAACATTTATTAAGTAAAGATTAAACTAGGATAGAAACTGTTGTAATCTTTCTTAAGAAAAAAATCTTTTTACATCCTTCAGTCTCCTAATTTTCCTTTTGAAAGAGTTGGTATCTAGATTAAAGCAAGAAAATAATGTCCATGAAACAGTTTAAAAAGAGTACTTCTGGACTGGGACAAAGAACATTCAACTTTCTTTTTTTCTTTTGAAAAAGACCCTTCTGCTCAGATTTCATCTCTGTATGATTTTCAGATGTCTTCATGTACACTTCTGATTCTCTGTCTGTCTCTCTCTCTCATTCTCTTTCAGTTTGTGCAGTGAATCTATGCAGAATTCTACAAATCCTGTGGAGCTAAGGTGAGTGGAATGTTGTCTTTTTAGATTTCAGATAACGGGAAGCGTAATTGGACATGTTGTCTCCAAAGCCCATTGTTCAAACCAGCAGATGGTGCTATGCAGCATCTTATGACTTCACGTATCAGCTAGAGTGATTTCTGAACTAGAAAACTATTTAAAGTTTCTAGTGCAATTCCTGAGCTGAAACAAATGTTTGTGGAATTAAGTAGTGATTTCCTTTAAGTCTGGGGGACTATTTTACTGGGTATGTTTTCAGTCTTTAGATGTTAACATATGCCATATATTGTTTTGGTTTTTTTCCTGATGGAATCAGGGGTATCCAACCACACTTAAACCAACTGTAACTGTTCATGTCACTTAGTAAAGGTTTGAATTTTCTGACAGAATAACCAATAAAACTTTCATATTGAGAATTAAAATGGTTTAGAAAAGAAAGAAATTCTGGGAACTGTAAGTAAAAATAGCAGCTAAGCGTTTTATTTATGGAATACAGATGAGGGAAAGTTTGTTTTTTTTTTTTCTTTCAACAATAACCCTAGCTGTGTGAATAGTACAAAACAGCTGAAATATTCAATTATCTACTGCATACTGTCTGAGGGCCTAAAAAGTATGCAGTGAGTTGATGCACTCTGGATGTCTTTTAGATAATTTCATTTGTTACACATTGGTTTTGTCTTGTATTTAGTCTAAAATTACAGTGAAGCTGTACATTGCTCTGAGATTCAGTTATTTAACAAAAGGGTTAAGTGAAAAATCTGATGCAAGAATTGAATATGGAGCACTTGAATTGTAAATAAGATTGTTCCAAGGTTTCAATTTGTTGTATTAGTCAGTGACAAGTACAACATTTTTAATGCATGCCATAAGATTAGTCCTACCCAAAGTAAACAAGCAGTAGTCTGTGTGCATCTCCAGCAGTTGGTTAGGGTTATATGTATGCAGCTTTGTTTCTGATAATGGATTCAAGTTCAACATAAATAAAAACAGTGTACATTAAGGAGGATAAATATCTAATTGCCATAATCTGCCTCTGGAATTGAATGGATGTAAGCATGCTAACTAGAGAAACAATTCCTCAGCACAGAAAATAGCGAGTTGGGTGATTACTAGCAAAGTATCTGTACTACTTTTGTCTGTTAAGCCTTTCCTCTTCAAAGCTAGAAACTGTCGGTTTTAGGACATCTATGAAATCATAGGTTTTGAGTCTTTTAAATATGAGATGGATTGTATTATGTGTGCTGCATACATTTTGTGGCACTGTAGTAAAATGCATACTTTGTAAGATCAGTAGAGAGCAGGCCTATGCTGTTAAAAGTTTTGATAAAATTTTAAAGTGGTTTTGCATTCAGAATTCAATTTTAGTTCAGAAAATATATTGCTTTTTGTCTTAACACTTTAAAGAATGAAATATTTTTATAACATTATGCATGAACAAGCTGCAAATAGTATTTTATACTTTTTTGGTTATAAGCAATGTTTAAAAATGCACTGTACTTGCTTAGTTTGAAAAAGAATGCGGAGTGTTTACTTTCAAAGTGCATTATATGGGCCCAGGCAGAACTATGTTTCTGCGGAGCATCCAGATTAGTGAAATTTGCACCTAACAGAATTCAAAATTATTACTGTTAGGGTGAATTTTTTGTAGGTCAATATATTGGTTTAGAAAATTACCAGAAAAATGTGACTTTTATTTATAATATGGATTGTTTTACCAAGAACCAGGATGGTTTTTTTTTCAGATAACTGGATAACGTTTTTTAAGTACTTACATTCACTTCTTATTAAAAAAAAAATTATCTGTTTGACAGGAGATTTTTCACAATTTTTATTTTTAAATGTTAGCTTATCTGGAAACTTTAATATACTGAAAAATATTTCTGCCTCCTAAAAATGTGAAAGTCTTAAATTTACATTGAAATATGTAAGATTTTGAAATTAAATGTCCTGTGTACTGAAAAGAATAAATGTGATAAGAATATATTACTCATGAGTTACCAAATTATGGATCTAAAAAGAGTTAAGCACAGTCACAATGTTCAGGCTTAGCATATTTATTTCAGTGGTTTAGTTGTCTCTTATGAAGCTGATTTTTTTTTTTTAAGGAAATCTATCTTTTAAACAGACGCTTCAGAATTTGAGGCCTCTTTTTGAAATTACTGTAAACTTGTAATATTGATCACAAGTTTTAACAGTTTAAAAATTTCTAAAAGAAGAGAATGCTGACAACTACTTGTAGTTAAATTACTTTTGTCAGCTGATTTATGTTTCTGTATAGTGAAGCACTTGATTTTTTTAAAAAAATAACAGTAGGTTTGCAGTTTTAGTGTTGTGAGAATAATAGATGAAAAATTGCAGTTAGGAGCTAAGAATCAGCATCAAATCTTCAGTGTTGCAGTGATGCAGATGAAAATGCATTTCCAATATACTGATATAGGCCTGCTATCACTGGACTGGAAAAATATACTCAGTGTCCACACCAAATTAAAATTGTCCATAAGGGAGTGTTAAAACTTGTAAAGATTTCACTGCATTTATAAATGAGGTAGATTTCTAAAATTTCTTTTAGAAGAAAGACCTTGTATAAAGAAAACTTTTTGGTATCATCTTTAAAACATTAATATCTATAATTAACTTATAAATGTAAGAATTATGTGTCTGATAAACTCTGGTCTAATTTCTTCATGTGTTTCCTATTCAGTATCCTGAAAATGAGTATTGAAATTGCTAACTTGCCTGTCCTTGAACTCATTGCATTACTACACTTCATCTCACTTCATCATTTAATTTGTATGGTTTCCAAATCGTAGTGATTATCATCTATTAGTACCCCTGGTGACAGAGGGCAGGACACTGTTGTATCAGAGTTAATAAAGCAGAAACACAAGCCTAATTACTATGGGAGGTAAGCCATGCTGGCAAGATTTACCTTTCACATAAGGTCTATATGTGGTTAATACTTACAAATAAAGATGGATAGACAGGCATCTCTGAGCGTCTGTGTGCTTTCTTTCTTAGGCTGAAATAACTCATTTTTGTATTACAATTTTTGATAGATTGTCCTTTTTTAGTAGGCTTCTCTGTATATATTACGGTAATAGTTTTCAGATGCTTTATGTTCGATTTTGAAAACTTAGCTGTACATGGAAGCTTTCATCTGAGTTAACTTAAATGATTATGCAAATATAGCATAGATGCTTTCAGGCATTGCTTCTGCCTCTGCAGATTTATATTTTGGAGTATGCATACTGTATATATTAGCTTAAGATTTATTCAAAACTGGTCTGTGCATAACAAAATTACATACCATGATAGTATTAAATATAATGTGTACAGAACATTAAATAAGATTTTCCATAGATTTTTTGGTCGAGGGGTCTTTATGTATTTATGTGCAAGTACATGTACGCACTTCTCATGTAGAGAAATCAGTGTTATAAACAAGTTTTTTTATTCTGCTACCACTGTCGTTACACCTCATTCAAGTACACAGAGTTGGCTCACAGTGATAATAGTGATTTTAAAGATAAAATAGTTTAGTTGGATATTCCAAATCTCTGCAGCTAATACACATATTTTTAAAGGGAAATAAATCTGTGATCTGCAAATATCGATGTATTTAATTTTCTGGATATCAAGTGAGTCCAGAAACTTTTAAGTCTTTGTCCAAGTGGGAGTTACGATGGTTTGTTCTGAAATGATTCACTGAAAAGAAATACACAAAATTATTATGCTATCAGATTGAAATTATGATGATAGTTTATACAAGTCATTTTATAAAATGTTTTATTGATTGACTGTACGTCAATTTTAATTTAAGCTTTATGATTCAATCTGTGTCTATTTTTAATTTAAGTGGATTACATTCCGTAAAGATCCTTTTACTGTATTGACTTGGATGTACCATATTATTAGGTACTATGAGTTCAGCTTCTACAAATCTGTTAATACATAAAACCATAAGAAGCCTCTTATGTTCAAACCAGGTTAGAGTGAAGACATCAGATTAATATTTGATCATGTAGAAGTGCCCTTAATCAGATTTACTTATTTCTCAGAGTGTTTCTGCAATTATCATAATTGTTGTGCTAAATATGTTTGTCTTTATATCTGGCTTTGGGCATAATCTTCTCTCGTGAAACCCTCTCATTGTGGGACTCAGATTCCTGCACAAAACCCAATTAATATTAAGATGACAGTCCCTGATGAGTTCCCAAGGAGCCAGCAGCTGAGCAGACTCTGTAACGTTCTTAAGTACAGACTACTTGAATGATCAAGAGCATCTGAGGGAGACATACAATTCAATAATCCCTTTCTCAGGAAAGTCAAGAGTCCTGTGAGATAAGAGTGAAATCAAAGGAACACATCAGAAAGAAAATGACTGGTATAGTCTTGTAGTGTCTCTATTAAAATGCAAAAGTTATGGATTTTTTTAGGGGTGATGGGAACCTTTTCTGTTTCATTGATTTCTTTTTATAGTTTGATGATTTCTCTAAGATTATCTTAAAAGCTTAAAGAAAAAAGAGACTTCATCAAAAGGTATTTTGTGTGACAGGAGCATATATGCTTTTTTGTTTCCATTGTATTAACTAATGCAGCACATTTCAACAGTTCTTGGTTTTGAGACTTAAACTTATGCAATTTATGTATATGATATATTTGTTGTGGATTGTATTCTGATGGTGACCCACAAATTATAAATAGGCCACATGTGACCTACTCTGTTCTTTGAAAATATGGAGTTGCAGAAAAGCAATACTGTTTATGGGTTTATGTATGCATCAACATGTCAACACCTAGTCTTTTCCGATATCCTCTTCTATGGTGTAATATCAGCAACTAAATTTACTGTCTGATGGTAGCATGCTGACCTATTGATTTGCAATCAGAAATTGGTTTCCTGTCGCTTTAAAAGGGAAGCACTAAGGGGCAGTAAAAACAAGCCTGTCTGTTCTAGATGGAGCTTTCAGGCTTCATGCTGTACATTTTCTTTAAAGAATTCACATTTTTTAGAAAGAAGATTCTACAATTAGACTGAAAAGGCCTATTAATTTTTATTTTACTATATTGTGCAGAATTTGTGTGTTTAAATTGCTTTTGAAGTCCTTCTAACAATTATCCATAATTAAGATTTATTTTTTTTATGATTATGTGGCTGAAGCTGATATTTCTAGAGGTAAAAAACACAAAACCAAATAAAACATCTCAATGCTGGTAAGTGTTCTTTCACTATAGATTTGCATCATTTACAAAGTTTCATTATCTGAAACTTGTTAGACAGTGAGATAGTAAACATTACTAAGTGATCAAAAATGCACTTCTGCTAAAAATGCTTTTCTGTATCATTGTTAGTGTTCCTCCTTTGTCCCTTAGGTTTAATCCTTATGTATCTCACTGAATAGATTTATTCAAATAGTTACATAAAGATTTGTTTCAAAACTGGTAATACTGCAATGGAATGCAGCACAGGCACTTCCTAAATGTAGATTTTTCAGTCTTACTTATTCTCTGTTTTTAGTTCAGTTTATTGTATATTATGGTAAACTTTGCAGCTGACAACGTTATCCTAAGAAAGGAATTAATATTACATTAGAAGTATGGCCTGCCAACATAAGCATTTTTGTTCGTTTTCCCATGCCAAACTAGACTCGATTATGAAGGATGTAGAATAAAATGTGTCTTCTAGTTTGCTCCTACCTAATTAATATTCAAAAGAAGCAAAGAAGAAAAAATTAATACCTAAATCATACATATGTATATGTCTTTTGAGCTTTGTAATAAAGGCCAAATAACCCCTTACTTGGTTAAAATCCAACTTAAAAGTCAACATACAAAGGTGACTGCTGTATAATGTTAGACATATCTGTATTATGTGGGCACGTTACTGCTCCACCAGAATCTCTCAATAGTAATTATTATGCCAAGCACCCTGTTGGCACAATTACACTAAAGCTCTAATTAGTAGCAGTAAGATTAGAACCCCTACATGTTAAATCTGTAGAAGCAAAGCTGAGTGAAGGATTTAAAACAGTTTCAAAACATTGTATTGTCTTTATTACAGTCTTTATATTTCAGTAAAGAAGGGTTTTCTATAAAATGCACTTAAAATAATCTGGTCCTGTCACTAAAAATAGGAAAGATAAGGTAATTGCAGTCAAATCTCAGTACTCTGCTTCTACCAAGGTGCTTTATATCTGAAGTGACAAATCCAGTGAACTCTAGTGGAAGTTATATACTTTGAAGTTTTTCCTTCAATGAACTGATGTTTTTTGGATGGATAAAAGCTTTTCCTGGTGCCTTCACTTTAATTCTTAGCAATCGAGTGTTCTGTGCCATAACTTTTTGGCATGTGGCAAACCTTATGTCAGAACTTTATCAGTAGCTAAGCATGATCCTTGTTTATTCACGCCTTTCTCAATTTCACTCTTCGCTGTTCTTTCTGTAAAGTAATGAAAACACAAAGTTCATTGTCCAGCTATAGCTTTACGGACAGTACACAAACACTGAGCAATGCCACTCTGAATCTGTTGCCTTAGCAGGGAAGAAGCCGTTAGAAGCCACCACAGATAACGTCAAAGGATTTATTTCAATATTTAAAAAGTCATGGTCTTACCACCTGTCCAATAGATAGGAGGTTTCAGCAGTTTTGAAATGACTGGTGATGACTCTTCGTCTAGATTTAATATGTACAAAAACAGAATTAAAAATATCTACTTCTGTATAACACTTTCTATATACTAAAACACCTTTTTGCTTCAATGTCTCATCCTTAAGAGAAGAATTGTACACCTAATTTTTTTTCCTCTGCTTCTGGTTCTTAGTATGCTTTTTGTTTGAGGGGATGATGCTGATATTTTCTTGATTTTCTCTTTTAGGAACAACTTTTTAGCTGCACTGAATTGTAATAATGATCCTTCTCATCAATTTAATTATTCTTATTTATAGCATATGCCAATTTCTCACTGAGAAAATGATTGTATGATTGCTTTATCTTAATGTTTATTGATTGTATAGTGCCACTACCACTAATGAAGAAAGCTGGATGTAAAGCTAACTGAATCTGGTAAATATATTCCCACTAGTTCCAGTAAGATTTGAATTGTGCCTACGCTGGAAACAGACTTTGTGGATTTCTCCTCCAGCTTTTTCTGAAGGGAGGAGGACACCTTTTGTGGTTCTCATCTGGATTACTTTAGATGTAGAATTATAAGTAGAATTTTTGCACTGCAGCCCTTCATATTTTAGGATTCTCTTCATTGCTATTGCACATCCCACTAACTTGATCTGACAAAATTGGGAGAGAAGAGGTTGCCTGCATTTCCATATTTATCCTTAATGTGTTTTTCCACACTAGAAGTGGGAGTCTTGCACGACCACTGTTCTGTTGTGTCAGCCCAGGAAGAGACATTAAGGTATTTTTTCAGTATATATTTTTCAGTATAGCTTCAGGCTGGCTCAGTGACGTGTGCTACTGCAGAGAGCAGCACAGTCTCCATTACATAGCACTAACTCTACTCAGACAGCCTCATATAATCAATCTAGTTAAATACCTTTCTCTGTAAATGCCTAGATGTTGAGGGCACAGGTGAAAATCATCAGTGCTCTAAAGGTATTGAATTTTTATATGCATTATTCAAACTTAATTTATATACAGTCATTGGCATCTATAATATGTGGCAGACTCAAGAGCCTGCTGTCTTAGTTTCAATATTTACCCTGATTTTTTTTCCCAATTTTAGTCTCAAATTCAGGGAAGTTTGCAATGAAAAATTGAAATTATTTATGAATAATAAAATAACTGTCATTATATAACAAGTTTTATGATTTTAAAGAATTTTAAAATTGTTGAAGTTCATGTTTTTCTTGTTGTTAGTACTATTAAATGCATATTAGCATGGTCATTTTTGTTTAATGGAAACAAATAACAGTTAATCTTATTGCGAGGTTAAGTGGGTTTACTCTGTAAAGGGCAAATCCCAGATGAATGTTTTCTTTTTTAAAGAATAGCTTTAGTCACTGACAGATGGTCTCTGTCTGAGTCTCCCTGTAGACAGATACAGTTTCTTTTTACACGTTTATGAAAGTTGTAGATACAGATATTCGGTAATATGCTGTTGTGTAGGACAAAGAGTAAGCCTGGTGGACTGATAGGATTAGATTTCAGAGCAGTGACATATGGCTGGTTTACCAAAGTGGACAAAATTTGAAAGACATAAAAAAAGGTATCTACAGTTACATCTACTCACATAATGGAAGAACTCATATTGGGCGAATTGCCTCTTAAAAAAGACATTATGGTAGCTCTTACTTAACTCCATTTAGAGTTGGTCTATTGTTATTATGTCCTGATTGTGTGCATTTCTGGCTTTCAGATAACTACACACAAATTGTGACATGGTCTTAACTGCAGAAAACCAGCAATGCCCTAATTTAAAATACTGATAAATTAGTCCCTGACCCTAACCAATCAGATATCAGCATTGCTTACATCTGTATTGCAAATTTCTTTTATAAATACAACTAACAGGCTCTATAATCCTGTAAGGTAAGCCTGCATTTTGCTTTCCCTGTGTGTTACGTGTAAAGTTATAACATCATTATAACCTTAGTCAAATAACTATACAACATATTTAGTGGTCATTTGTCACACTAAAATTATTCATCGGTGTCTTGACTGAGTCGGATCATATTTATGTGTTATGCCATACCATGTTTTTTGGCAATGGAATTTGCTAGATTTCATAGATTTACTGTGTCTGCTTTTTTTTATGACTGACATAGCAATAACCAGATTGCAAGAATATTTATGTTGTTTGTGGCTTAGCAAGATAATTAAAGGATATAAATTAATCAAGTGCAATTAATTAGAAACTTTATGTTCACAGCAGTCCTTCTTTGCATGTATAATTTATATGTATTGATTTCCTGGCTTTCATTAGCCTATGAGATAACAGCAAAAATGCATTAGAGAAGAAAATGTACAATTAGCGTGAGAGTGAACCCTGGCATAATTGATAGATCAGCACATGTTTGGGGCAAATATAAAGCTTTGTTAACTGTCATAAGCAGTTAGAATTGATAAGTGGTATTTCACTACATATCTCTCAGCTGATTAATGGTGTTTTTAAAGAGTCCTCTTAATGGGAAGCTGATAGGTTGGTTGAATTTACATTTTAATCAGAGTATTTATGATGGAGGCAGCCATAAGAAATTCATTGGCACAGTGGTAAGGACCTTCCCCTGAGGGATTTGGGGAAGAGAAAGCATTTTAATATGGCTACTCACCTTCCCCTTCTTTGTATGACCTGGTCAGTGCATTGGAAGTGCAAGATTATTTGCTATCAACTAGTAACTGACTGTCATCAAGGAGGATTTCAGTTTCTAATGTGCTAAGTAGTAAGGTAAATTGAGAATGACAGCCTTCAGAATACTTGAACGCTTATTTAGGAAAAAGTAGCTGTTATCAATAGAAATTACCTGTAACTACTACTCATGGATCCTTACTGTGTGAACTGCAGTGGTTTAGTTATAGTCTGGTTTAAACAGTGTATTTCTTTTATACCTGTAGGTCCTTCTGCTATAGTAGAAATCTAGATTGAAGCCAGTTGCCAATTATCTGCCGAATAAGGTTTAGAATACTTGGATATGTTGGAATAGCCTCAGACAATTTAAAAGTGAGGCTCATAATTCATTAGTCTGATGTCCTTTGTTAGAACAACTATGTGTTCCTTGAAAAAAAAATTCACCTACATTTGTTGCTTGCAGATTGAAACTAGAACTTTCATACAAAAGCATTTTCAAGTCATACTATTTAAGATTATTTTCTGATTTATACATATACACACACTCTACCTCAATAGAAATATCTAGCTAATGCACATATTATTCTTATTATACCAAGTTTCTATCTAGCAAAAAAGTTTGTCTTTCCTAGTTAAACTAGTCTTTTATATGGAACAGAAAAGCCAACTACAAAGTGTCTTTCATACTCCTTTTATTGACATGTCTCATAACTGAGTAGACTCATTATGCATCATTTTCTGTGTTGATGAATTCTTTTGTATACCTGTTCTACAAAATGAGCATGGTTTATTTTATATTACGTTAAGTACGATTTTGTAGTTTATGTATTTGGTATTTTTGGTTTCTCACACTGCTAAATTACATTATCTTATTGCTAAAAATAATTCATAGAATGCTAAATATTTGGTATAAAAAAAGGAAATGACCTCTAACTATGAGAATAAATTAAGAACCCCATGCTAAATATGATAGCTTATTTGTATGTCACATTAGCCAAATCGGTTAAGAATCTTGGGCTGTATATAGACATGTTAATTTTGCCATATATATGTCTTAATTATTCAGAGTTCATTAGCTTCCTCTCAACTCAAAATAAATGAAAGTTGGATGGGTTTTGGTATGGAGCATCACCAGAGACAGTTTCATAGATGGTATGGAAATGGCTTATTCCTTTAGAAATAAGGAGAAAAAATGGTTATTATATCACTTATTATTTTAATTCAGAACTGAGGGTTTCCTGCATTTTTAATTTAGATAGATTGCCACCTTAGTGCAAAGTTGTCTTTTGTATTGTGTCCTTATTTGCTTAATTCATGTTCTGCCTGTTGTGCATAACAGTGTCTTACGTTGGGTTTGTTAGCATTGCAAAGGTGACAAGTATCGTTTCATCTCTCTGGTGGCCACCAGGAAAGAAGAGTATCAAGCATTGTCTACAAAGTAATTCCCTTTTTTTCATTTCTAGAAACTATAAGTATAAAGATGGAACAAGAGACTTTGATATTATTTGGAATAAATAGCATTTCTTGATTGTAATCCTGCAGGTTTGTTTGTCCACAATCAGGAAAATGAATGCATTTTAGATACTGATCTCAACAGTGCTTGGTGTCATTTGAACTAGAGAGATTTCTTGTCCTGAAACAATTCTCTTCTCAACGTTTTGCCATTTTCTTTGATACATTCCATGTGTTTGAGCCCATTAGTGAGTGGCACCACTCTGAAACGGCAGGTGCTTGCTCATATTTTTGAGTACTAGTAGCCCTTTTCTCACATGCTTACCACCTGCCCGTTATTGGGGGTCTAGGCAGCCCCTCTGCCATCGCTCAGTGGACGTGGGCCTCTGCAGTGGCTGTGTAACTCCACTCACAGTGGCCTCAAGGAAGAGTCTTTCTGGAAGGCCTCATGCTAGAGACTCTTGTTTCCCTTCTTTCTTCTTAAGAACTGTTCTTCATATGAAATTTGTGTACAAGCATGTACGAAGTCTGACACAAAAAAAACCCCACGAGACTGTGCCAGTCACTCTTCTCATTTAACAAATTAAGAAAATCAGCTACAATCCCTCTTTGAAACAGTTCCCTTCTGAGCTGATACAGCTGCATACAATGCTGCCAATGTTCAAAGCAATTTTGCAGATCACTTTCTAAGAGACTGTTGCGGATCTCAGTCATTTTTGTTTTCACATCTCCTACCAACAAAAAATGGGTTCCTCTGAGCACCAACTTGATCTTTGGGAAGAGGCAGAAATCACAGGGAGCCAGGTCTGATGAGTAGGGTCATGATGTTGTTATCAGCATGCTTCACACTGAGAACTTGCTTCCAAACAAACCAGGTTTGTTTGTAAAAGTTACTATTGTAGTTAAAGGTAAAAAATATTTAAACCAGTCCATAAATAATTCTAAAATGAGTGTCATTATAAAACTATTTAAAGTTATGGCATCTTACAGAGAATTATAGATAAATGTTTCCTTGATTCTCAGTTTACTTTGAAAGTCAGATGTGAAATAAATGGTTATTGCATAGCAGGTATGTTGACTACATAATGATACGATCGTCTATGTTATGGTATACTCCATGTCATTTTAAGAATAAAAACGAAATCTGCTTGGAAAAAATATTCAAAGATTTTTGTGCCAAACTATGACAATATCATCTTTTGAAAATATTTGACTGGACAGTTTTCCAGCTAGATGTGTACCTGTTTTATTTAAAATGTTAGACACAATAAGTTGCTACATGTGTAGTTCAGCATTTTTAACTGAAAGATCTTTCATTTTATTATAATTTGGGTTCTCTCTAGTGTAACGCTGAGAACTGAGAGTGAAAATGTGACAGTATTCCAATAGAAAAGATGGAGCGGCAGTGGTGCAATAAGGATGTGGAATGTAAGTTGTTGATATGAATGTATTAAATTAGTTTATATGCACCAGGAGGAGAGCTACTTGAGCAAGGTATTACTGCCTACTAACCACTAAATTCTCCAGTCAAGGGGAGCATGCCCAGGGTTTTACATGAGATTCTTTTTCACTGCAGGATTCCCATCGCTGGCTGACTCAAATGCAGCTTTGTTCAGAGCCTCACACTGTAACAGCAGTTGGAGAATGCTGCACTAGGCAGGTTGTTAGGTATGGGATAGTACCTAGAGAAATACCTACCTGAATGTCATGGCAGGATTGCAGATGTTGGCCTTTTTCTTTCTACAGAACAAAATGATCTAAAATCTGTCTCCTCACCAATATATAGCAACCTAATACTCATTTCTCAGAAGCAGGACATTGTTCTGGAAGTTTTACTGGTCTTTCAGTGCAGAATATGCTGCTGCTGTGCCCTCTGCAAATAAACATATTTTGCCCAGAATCAACCCTCCAGTTTAATAGCTTACATAGATGCTGGCTTCCTCACTGTTTTTATCTATATTCTGCGTTCTCTTTAAAACAAAAGATAATGAAAGCTTGTTTCTGATCAAAGCTGCTTCCTGTACCTGTTATTTTTATGATAACTGTTTTAAATTCACAGGTTAATGGCAGTAATTGAGGATAGAACAATTCCATTGCTCAGGAAAGCAGGCCATTTATCCTGAAAGAAAGAGGGAGCTGTTAATAATACCCAGTGCTTTTGTAATACAGAATTTGGTAAGAGACAAAGCAGCTAATCCAACTGACCTGACTGATTAAGACTCTGGAAGAGAAGGAAAAAAAACCCAGCTCAATATACAACATGCAAAAATGAAAATGATGTACTTAGCTGCAATGGAAAAAGTTGTAGTATTTCAGGAGATATAGACTTAAAAAAAATCATAATTACTATTAGCTTTGTGTAAAAAGCCCTCTTCTAATGCTGATTAATGGTACAGCTCTTGGTGAGATTGCTGGCGGTGGGCTGATGCTTTTATTTCTGCATAGTAAGCTATGACTTCAGAACCACTTGGCCCTTTTCATCACATCAGACAATCAAACATTTAATTTGAAAACTGTAAGATTAAATACAAAATTTGATATTCTTCATTTTAGATGTGTATGAAATGCATTGTCAGATAAAAATAGCAAATTTCTATGTATGTTTAGCTTCTGTTTGTCTCCTCATGGTTAGTTCCAATCCACAATGGAAAGTAAGAACTGGGCAGTACGTACTTGAGATATCTAAGTGTGAATGTAGTCCCATTAAGCAAATTCCTTAATTCATCAGGGTGCCTGTGAATGTGTCAGTATGTGACTGTTTCATGAATGTATTTGAGGAGGTTATGAAATTTTTGGCTTCAGTGAACATTACAGGATTGGAATTCATGTGACGAATTCTTTATATAAAATTGTAATGTTTTAGAGAAAATTGTCAAATATTGTGCAACTTAGGACTGAGAGCTGTACCCTCTAATGTCAATATCGTTAAGTTTTAATTTTTTAATAGAATACACCGAACATGACTACAGGAGAATGGATTGTCAAAATCTGCGTGTGCAAAGGTGAAACTGAAAATAATATATTTGCCTTTGGATGGTAAACTCAAATTTTAAAAAAATATCTGCAAAAGTCTTGAGTATACTTATCAGGTGTGGTAATTACATCTTAATTTCTTTTTGCTGTGGTCATTCTTCTTTAAGGAGGGAAACTTCTTTAGCAACAGCTTTGTCTGGCTTCCTTTATTATATTTCCATCTATTTTTGTTCTTGGATTGCACCTGCTCTGTAGTTATCTAATCTTTCTCAGAAGTTTACACTCTCAAGCAAAAGCTTTGAAGTTTACACTGATTAGTGTTTTATGGCATAAGAGATACGCATAGATCTTTCTTTTGCAGTGTTAAAGCTATTATGCACCTGGTGAAAAGATAGACATTAAAGTGCAGATGACAAACCTTTAAAATATTTAGTAGATTAAAGTACTGAATTACTCCCTACTCCTTGTTCAAGGTCCTTAATATTACAAAAAATTCTGTTAGCTTGGATTTTGAAGACAAGGGCCTTTAATTTGTAGTTGCACACTGTCAGACATCAGACATTTTGCAAAAAGGTAGCAGGTAGTTACAGAGAACCACCTTTTTAGCTAGAACTGTTTTAAAATATTGCTGATTCTAATCCTCTACCATCATATCACCTTCTGTCTTTTTTTAACGACTTACATGATCAATATTGATTAGATACTCATTTTTTTGTTGTTGTTGGCAGAAAATACTGTATTCAGCAAACATCTTTGCAAGATAGATCTGGTGTAATTTTGCATATAAAAAGCGTGTGGGAAAGAGATGTTGTTTAAACACTCATTTGCAAGCTAATGTACAGAGAAAATATAGGACTATAGGTTACCTGAAAGCGATTGGTTTTTTTCTAATATTAGAATTCTGATATATGTGTATATATATATACTATATGTATAAACGCAAGCATCTCGCTAGGACATAAGTTTGATCTTGTTGTATCTCCTTGCCTAAAAGCTAAGAAAAATGAATTTATTTTGTGGATAACTGCGTATAACATAAACATGAAAAACAAATTAATTATGTATAATTTAAACAAAAACTTAGGAAACTTTATATTTGTTGTCACCACGCTTGGAATAAACTAGAGTACAGCAGCCGTTCTGTTTTAAAGATATCATTGCTGACTTTTTGGAACTTGGATTTATATTGCTAGAAGAAGAATGAGAGGGGGAAAGTAGATGAGTGTTTTCAGGTGCAAAAATGATCTTGAAAGTGATATTAAAGATGTGGAAAAAATTATCTGTAAAACTGGGATTTATTAAGAATTAGTACCCATTGGATAAAGATAAGTAATTTAAATGTCTAAACACTCACTGTAAAGATTTCTTCTCCTCCATTTTATTTATATTGTAAGTTGGCACATAAATTTTATCCTTACCAAAGAATAGATGACAAAAATCTGCAAAGACTCCATAGTTAATACAGAATAACCTGCCCTTAGAAAACTTATTGTTAAAAATCAAGTGACTTTAATACTAGATATGGAACTATACGCAGTCATTTGATTGGCTGTATTTGACTATTATTTATCAAAATCTAAATAGAGGATGCATAATTAAGTTGTGAATATGAAAGACATGAAGATCTTAGACTGCTCCTTTCATTAAGACTGAAACTGCGTAAGCCAGCTCTGACTGCATGGGAATTGGGAACCCGTTTTATTTTACATTAAGCTGAATACAGTCCTACAAGCTTCTACCTGCCCTGGAAGGCATGGTTACTTTAGAAGCTGAGAATTGCACCCAGTACTCCAGAGAATGTTGTGGTTAATTGATGTTTTTGTTGAAAGCAGTCTAGATGCCACCTCTAGATTCCTTTCTAAATCATTGTCTACATTGTATTTTTTTTTTCTTTTCTACCAGACAGATAATTCTAAAAGCACTTTCTCAAGCATCTCTTAATTAAGAAGAGTTGGTTTGAAAACTGAGCTCTGTGTGGTATTTGCAGCAGTAGTTGGAAATGACAAGAATCTTTTTGTTGTTCAACATAGTAACAGTGAAGCTCTAATAAGCAGTGAATAAGCAATAGTAATTTTGTTCACTCTAACAATCCTAGTCCTTTCATCCTCAATGTAACATTTGAAACTTGTATCCTTTACCTGCTTTGTTTCTGGAGACCAAGACTTACTTTAACTTTTTTTTTCTTGCACAAGCATTTTTTTCTGCAATTTTTTCACCACATTGTTTGAAATGGTTTAAGCAGACCACCTCACATCCATGTTTCTATTTTTTTAGTCCTAAATTCAAGTGTACCTATATATGCCTTGGAATTGTCAGCACTGTGCAATGACTGTTTTTTGTGAATTGTGTAACATCTTATGCAGAATAGTAATAACGTTTTAAAATGATGAAATAGTCTTTCATTGTATCCAGAAGCACACTTTGTCACTGATGCCTGTAGTCCTAAGTTTCCTTATGAATGTCCTAGAAGGGCAAGAAAAATCTTTAAAAAAAACCGAAACAAAAAACAAACAACAACAAAACACAACAAAAACCCCCAACAAAACAGGAAAAAAACCCACCAACCAAACAACAATAACCTGGCAGCCTATGGAGATGAAGTTTTAAGGAAAACATCAAATACTGGGAAAGTATTACAGTAAAGCCTGTTTCTTGACTGGCCACACAAACTGTGTGGTAAAGTGAATGAAAAGAAGAGAGGAGATTTTTAGCACCGAAGCACTTGATTTGACCAAGAAGGATGAAAATGAAACAGGCTAGTGACATCTCATCAGGCTGGGACTCTCAAGGAAATAACTAATGGAAATGAAGGACGACTGGGCTCCTCGTGATCACAGCACAAAGAGAAGGCAGAAATCAAATGCATTCACGAAAGTAGCAACGATGAAATTCAAAGTAAATGCTAAGATAGGGATGTGAAAATGCCAACTACCATAAGATTAAGAAGAGGTGAAGCAGCTGAAAATCTGTGTACTGTTAAGCCGATAGGGGTGGTAAAAAGTGAAATAATCATATTGTTCTCCACAAGATCATAACAGGAAAAGGGGTTGGAGGAAGGCATTCCCGTTGTGTGAAGTGAGATATTTTTTGGCTCACTTGAATAAGAGATTTACCCTAACTAGGGGAATTCTGAAATATTTTTTAGTCTCTTGAGTTTATTACTAAAGATTGCCTTAAACTAAAATGCAATTTTGGGTTTCCTTAACCAAGTTTGAACAAAAGGTCGAAAACTTCTTAGGAGTCTTGAAGCCCAGCATGCTGAGCTCACGGAGTTTAGGTGCACAGACACAAGAGGTCTTTGTACTTTAGTTGGGGTCCCATATACTTAGTTTTCCTCGTTTCTGAAATATTGCTGTAAGAGCTGTTGCTGCTTTAGAGTCTCCCGTACTTTGCTTTAAAAATTGAACATCCACCTCAATGTTTGTGCTATAAGAAATATCACTGCACCTTCTGGAATGAGCAGGGCATGGCTCTCTGGAAATAGATGAATAGCATTAATTGGCAGTAATAAACAGACTAGAAACTAATGCGGAATGGTAAACTGTTTCAATACTGGAATATCTTTTGGAGGTAAATGATTTTTATTGTTGTAAGTATTGCTTGATAGTATCAGTATGAATAGTTCGGGCAAAACCAGAGGAAATTATATTATTATGACATTTTTAAAAAATTGGAAAAAAACCCCTATAGTATATGATGTTATACATTGAAAAGACTCAGTACCTTACCATGTTTTCTTTGAATTACATTACTAATTTTATAATTCATTTAAAGTAGAAAATATGCCATGTACTATATATATGATGAGTAAGTCAACATTTACAGTTTCTGTAATAGGTCCAGCAGTAAAAGATGAATAGCAGTTTTGGAAAACACCACTGTTCCATATATTTCAATGCAGGAAGAATTTATATGGATATAAATACAGAAAGTGTTTAGGATTCCATCATGGAAGGCTGTGTAAGCTGTCAGCGTCTCAGAACAGCTTGCTTATGACTCTTTTCTTGGTCTTGACTGTTACCTCTACTGTGATGCTGTGGTAGTTATGAAAGTGGTGTATTGTGTTTTCTATCATAGCTGATGAAAGTGCTTGGAAAGATTAGACTCAATCAATCAGTGTTTTGAAAGCAATTTTTAATCAGCTTTGACCATCGGTTGTATGTAAGTTGTAGCTGGGCAAGTATTTGCGTTAGTATGTTTGTGATGACCTAAGACTGATGTAAACCTGATACTGCTGTTGATGGAAGCACCCATATGCTCAGAATAGAAAATCTCCAAATATTTTGCTGAGTTGAAATGGAGGGAGGGCAGGCATTGCATCTGTAGCATGTTTGCAACTCAGTGTGAAAAAGAAATTTCTTTGCATAAATCTTCAAATTTGCATGAAGAAATATTTTGGCACATAAATACTATGCAGGTTGGGTTTTTTTTAAAGACCACATCGATTTTTTTGTAGATTAACTTTTAAAGGCAAAACTTTTAAAGCGCAGTCAACAAGAACTAAAATGTATAGTCCCTTTGGATACAATTTATGTGTATATTGTAAAGTGAAAATGGGTGTTCGACCTTCAGTGTCAGGTAAGTGGGCTAAAATAAGGAGGTAGGTCAGAGATTTCACAGCAGTCTCACTAAGTTTTAAGTAAATCCATGTCAATGAAATTATTTAGTTGACAAATTAGGATGTAAATGTAATAATATATACTTTAAGGCCATCTGTACAATCTTTGCGTAAGAAAGCTAACAAAATTCAAATGTAAGAACATCCGAAATGTCTGGGATTAAATGGAAGAAATGGTGGAAGTTCACTGAAATACAAAATTTTTTACTTTCTCTTTTGGGGTATTACTATTGAATGTCATTTTATATCTCAATTCTATTTATTCTAACATTAGTGGAGAAAAATTTCCACTAACTTCAGAGATTTACTGATGCTGAGAATTCCTCCAAATTCTGCTGTTTTAGGTAAGAATTTCTAGGAAAAATCCCCTAGGTAAATATTGTTAAGTAATGGATTTTTATTGTTGGGGTGAAATGCCTTTCCCTCAGTATGGAAATATCAGGAGACAAACATGCTTTGAAAAACAATGTACTGGAGAAATTAAATTTTGTGTTTTGGAATGGAGGTAGTTTTAGATTTGTTTGGGTTTTTTTAATATATAGTTGACAGTGCTCACTGGAAACTGAGTTGAGGTATATTCAGTGTGTTCAGAAAGATTGCAGTTTTATCCAATCAGGACTTGGACTAAGAATGTAATAAATTGTCAGTGCAGGCCTTTTGCGTTCATTTACACTAAAACAGAGTGTCTTATTGCTGAGAAGTAAATCACAGTGGCCTCAGTGCTTTCTTTTCCATCTTGTATGTAAGTAAACTGCAGGACCAGCTGGGAGGTTGAATCAATCTGCTGTTTATTACCTTGAAATGTGACACCCTATTTTAAGTGCCTCAATCGCTTATGATTTAGATTGAGTAATGCATTATGTTTAAACAATACAGAAATCTGCTTTTCTGTTAGTGGATTTTTCACTTTAGATGTGATGGATTTACATTTGTAGAAAACTTTTACAGTGCATCATCATGTTATTATGTAAAATGGAGTTTCAAACAGAGAAATAACAAAAATAATTTCACTTACTTTTTCCTGTCATCTAATAGGTACTAATAATTTCATAGGGTTTTTTCCTAGGACTTTATTTAAATACACTGTAAAAACATGTTATTGATCTGTGTTTTGATTTTCTTTTTTTTTTGTCTAGAACAGTTTGATATTTCTAAGGAAATTGTTTTCCAAGAAAACTGTGTTTTCTTGCAGAGGATTTCTAAAATAATTTCCCCCAACTGTGTCTTGTGTTTTAATACAAGTTTTCACCATTAATTTATGCAAGTAAAAAGGTGGTATTTGTTTTCAATTGTTATTGTTTTTCATGGTGGTTATGGGCTGAGAATCAACACTTCTCTTCCAACATGATATTCTGGGGTCATACACCACTTTGATAACTGATGGTGAAAGTCTTTGACTTTCATTATATCTTGAAATTGAATATTTGTGTTGCCCTACTTCTAAAGTACCGATGGCAACAGACAGGGATCTTATCATATTAAAAATAATATAGATTTAGTTGAGTAAGAAGAAAATAACACCCATAGTGATGAATGTTTTAAGAATTTTGACATCTTGGTCATGTTGTACATAACTTATTTATGATAAAAGTCTCTGTAATTTGTTTTTTGCCTCTGCTCTGATTTTTTCACTAGCAAATTCTAATTATATTACATCAGCTCTTGCTTACAAAATCAGTGTTATATTTTTGAAAATATTGAACCGATCAAAATAAGGAAAGATTTTAAGATTTTCTCATAAAAATGGAGAAGTAGCCCTTTAGAACCCAAGCAGGAAAAACACTTGAACATATACTTTTTATTTCAGCAAGTTCACAGGAAGTCTCAGTGATATTTTGTCAAGTCACTTTGACTTTTTTGCTATGTATCGCTTAAATGGAAAAAACTTTAAAAAAAGTTATTCTTGTAAACTTTAAGAAAGTTCTTATCCATGTGCTGTTTACAACTGGGATCTTTGATGGCCTCTATTTCCTTATAAGGGTATCATATTCCAAGTAGAAAAACTCACCAAAGGAGGACCTTTACCCACACTACCAACTTCTTTCATGTAAATAGCACTTGAGCAATACCTGCTATTTTGGAATAGTGGCAAAAGACTATTTTGTTCCACAAATGACCACAACTGATCAAAATTTTAGCACAGAAGTGACCAGACAAGCTGTATTCAGGCAAGCAAAATTTTAAAGGTATCTTGAATGATTACCTGGTACTTGAATCAGTTTGCTTTGACTACATTTTTCCCCTCCCTGTTTTATTACAGGCATACTGTATGTGCAATAGAAAAGACAGAGGAAAGCATATGGCCTCCCATTTGAACTTCTGTAATTAATCCTTCCAAATACTATTTCCTTGGAAAGTTATTTTTAATTTTATTACAGTCTGTTCTTGTATTTTCCCACACAATCACTTGGGCAACATTTGTATCGATGAAAACGACATAAAGCAGCTCTTAACTAAAAGGAGACTGCTGTTTTACACAACATGTAAATGATTAAGTGATAGGTTTTTATTACTGTTGGTGTGTAGAGTGCACCACGGCATTTGAGCATTAACCCTCCCCTCTGCCCCAAATCTGTGTAGTCCTACAGGGTGTGTTTAGGATTTTTTTGTGATTTAAATCCATATGCCTTCTCATTTAGAAAGTTTTTTAAGTGCTAATTATTCCCTCAGAGGCATATTGATATTTCTATATATGTTGTGTGGATTATTGCAATCATGCAAAGTAAATTCCTGTGCGATAGAATTGATAAGAAAGAAATTGAATTAAGATTCTCTCTTATATCTATGATATTAAGTTATGGAGAATTACTGTCAAATGTCACAATAAAAACCCAATCTGTTTGGTCCTATCCCAGTCAGTGGCTTGTACAAAAAAAGAAAAAAATATCTGCCTGTTCTTAAAGCTTTCTTTGCTGCATGCCTATAAACAGAATTATGGATGTGTGCACTGAGCATGGCTCTCTATGGGCAAGATATTGGATGCTGTAGCCTTTTAAGGAAATGTAGAGGAGTAACATTGGAAAAGAGATGATATGATGATAGAGAACAGCAAGGGTTATGTTTCTGAATATCTTAAAATATTTTATGGAAGTCCATGCATTGCAACCATGTTGAATTCTATGATATTTTTCACGTACAGAGAACATATTTAGTATTTATTACAGTTGCCTACAAAGCATGGAATGGTGAAAAATTAATAATTTAATTTAAAATGCTTTCTAGATATTTTCTGCGGTTGGCTTGAAATACAGGTTAAGAGGAACCTTCAATCTCAGTTTCATTTTGAAAAAGGTAGTGTTATTCTGAATTTCAAGCTTTTGTAAATCTTATAGTAAAATCCACCCTTTTAAAATACTCCATGGAATGGTTCTTGTCTCTTCCCTTCCTCATGCCTACCCATTTATCATTAAAGGAGCTCTCTGCAGCTGTGTTAACCTGTATGCTGTTGATTTTAAAGGTTGTAATTCGGAGCATAATTTCAGTTAAGGTCTATTGGCAAGAAATAGGACTGACTAGGAACAGTGGACATAAAATGTGGTTTTATTCAGATAAACTGAAGAGTGAAAGCAGTGTTTAAGATTTCTCTTGGCAGCACAATTCCTATTCAAGGATCACAGCAAGATCACATTTCCAGAACTGTGATCAAGGTCTGCCTCTTAGGAACATCCAGTTGTTGGTTTTGTTCCTTGAAACTGAAATTGCTGCATTGTACCAGAGAGGACAACACAGACTTGATTTACGTAGGAACAGCCCTCATTAATTCAGGTGGAGTATTAGGTCAGCTGCTCTGCAAAATGAGGATTAGATAGTGCCATGTCTGCAAACTCAGTTGCTGTTTTGCTTCAAAGATATGCTTTTCAATTCTGTCACATACAAAGTGTAGGCTTGAATGGAACACTTCTTTATGGCTATATGAAGTTATGCTTTTGCTGAATAGTAACGCTTTTTCTTGGCCTACATATATGAATTATATACATGAAATGAAGCTGTCTAAATGTCAACTTTAAACTTGGGTGCTTAAATAACATTAGTTAAGCGTGGTTAGTTCATATATTTTTAAGTAACATTGATTAGATTGTATAATAGTTTTAGGAAATTATAACTGCTTTTTTATAAAATATGCATGTGAACTAGCAAAGGTATTACGTTCCTTAGTTATGGAAAAATCATACTTTTAGGTTTTCTCTGGTTTCATGTCTTGTTTCTAAAGATTGATGATGCCCTTGTAAAAGTCTGTTAAATCTCTGCCGTGATAGAAAATTTTAGAGCATTTAAAAGCAATATTAAATGTATTTAGGATACATAGACACATCCAATTCCCACACTTATCGAGAGCCTTAGTCCTTGATGTCATTCATGTTAAAGCGTGTGATGTTGTCATGGTTCACGTTTGAACCAGAAGTAGATATCAAGTTATCTTCTGGACTGTCAGGCAATAGTAAGATTTGGTTAATGCTCTAACAATTCTAAAATGTTTTCATTTTTGTTACATTTTATTAATATTCTTTTAAAATGGGGTTCATTATAGCCATAAGTGTTGCAGATTTGAGATGATTTTTCTTGTCAAGCAGCAAGTTAGATCCTATTGCCCTAAATGAGGTGATCTGAAGGGCATGGTGGTGAAATGTTCTAGATCCTATGAATTATCAACTATTTCACGTAGCTCTGATAATTCTCTACGCTATTAAATAAGTGAGAGTCTCAAACCTTTAGACAATGCCAAGTGTAACTGTGAATATTACTACAGGATGGTTGTGGATTCTAAAACTACAAAAACTCCAAAAGGCAAATAGATTTATTTGCAGAAGAAAAAACACTCCCTCACCAAGTAGTGTTGATAGAATGAAATTGGTTTTGAATATCACTGGAGTTTGACAAAATATATTATTTTGTGCTGGTAATTCTTGCAGAAAGGATCAGTCTTTTTGTGTACTGGTTTGTATGCAGTTGCTGATTTGTTTGCATGGAAACAAAAACCTAACAAACAAAACTCCTGTGGATCTTCAGCTTGTATAGCATCAGTGCTTTTGAGTTATCTACATTTCTTTCAGTGAAACAATGTACATATAACCAGAAAAGTGCTGCTTAGTATTACCATTCCCTTCATGTTTGAGGTGCAAATGGGTAAATGTTCCTCAGCTCTGAGGCCCAACCTCAAGACTGTAGTTTAATAACTAACTACAGTTTTAGTAAATTCCATCTCAGTGATCTCTTTCGCTATGTCACAGAATGTCTAGTGTTTCTTAGTATCTGTCCTTCAGAATAAATTTGTCATTGTTCTCCATGATTCTTCTGTTTCTTGAGAAGATTTTTTTCTTCTGGTGCTTGGATTCAGTTTCACACACACCTAATTTTCACACTGCAAGAGTAAGAAAGAGATAATCTTCATAATTAGTTACCTTCCACGACTTACAATTTGCTATAGGAATTAGATGAAAGGGAAGAAGGTTTTTAGATTCAGATCTTGAGAAACTCTGTTCCCCTATCCTAACATTCACCAAGATGACTTTTATCTAACAGCAGGAATAGAAGAAAGTGCTGCATAACTTCTCATGCATTCATGTTTTTCTTGTGCTCTCAAGTTTAATCTGCCTACAAAATACATGAATCTGACTCTAGTTGCAAGCAGTGGGAGGCTTTACCTTTAGCAGGTGAGTCATTACAGCATGACATTCCATTTTAATGCTGTTATGCAAAACCTTTTTGATGTTTTCTTATGATGTATGGATTGCACAGAATTTATGAAAGAAGCAATTAAGCGAGTGGTACATGTGAATCAGGATAATATTTAAAAGTATGCTCATTTACTGGAGCAGTACTATACTTATTTTGAGCTCTCCTGCCCTATGACATTAACATATAGACAAGAAGGTGTTCTTTCACCCTTTAAGAGTTCTTTGCCCTTTCATTCTGCTAGTGAACATTCTGTTAGTGTCCCTTTATAAACTAGCATGAGTGAGACACTGAATTCAGCTCTTGTAGCCTGAGACAATGTTGCAGGATGATGCTTCTTTACCCCTCTTAAAATTGATTCTTTAATATGCTTAAGTTAAAGTGAACTGATTATATGAAGCTGATGGTTGCTCATTGGTGAGATATTTTAGTAGTAAACCAGCTTCAGTGGCTTTTGACCTAACAGCCTTACAGGAGATAAGATGTCATTATATATTGAATGTAGTCCTGTATTAAAGCTTTCTGGAGACAGAGGATTCTTGCGATTGTGGGTTGGTTTTTGTTGGTTTACTTTTAAAATACTTCCTCCAGCCCACTTAATACAATTATGGTGCTCTTTATTGGAAGACTTTTCTGTAAATTTTGGGTTGCACTAGAAACGGGCTGTCAGCTCTATGATAAGAAACTTACTGTCATTCAGGCAATAATGCTCAACTTGTTCAATAAAAATGACCATTGTTTTATGAAGAGCGCAATCTATTTGTTAATCTATTTATTCTAAAATAGTTATTTATCATTTGTAGCTCTAGTCTGGAGCTGGAAGATTTGCATTATAAAGTAAAACTTTCCAGTTAAAATAAGACTTGCTCATAAATGATTCATTTGGCAGTTATTAAATCACCTTCTTACTCCCACCTGCCATAAGGAGTTTATCAGAGTATTTTAATGGCATGGCAAACAGCTGTCTATTAGCCATTTAAAGTTGGAAAGCCACTGGCCAGTTTACTATGTTAGATTTGTTCTTTACAGGCAGTTATTTTACAAGCTGGATGGTGTTGGAAGGCATTTTGGTTTTAGTTTATGAATACTTTATTTCTGTGGTAAAGGAAGGATGAATGAGGCTTGCATACCAGGAAAAGTTTTAGTACCACATAACTAGATGAAGTAGCAGTTAGATGGTCACTTCAGAATTAATATGCCATTTTCTTTGGATGTAAATGAACTTCAAATCCACTTGCCCTTCCAAAGCTAAGAAAATGAACGTTTTACCTGAGAGTTCAGCAAGGAATGGGAAGATGACTATGAAGCAATCCAAAGTGAATTCCATGAGAAGTACGCTTTGCCCTCCCTTGTCTAGCGCATATGGTGCGGTAATGTCTACTACCACTGTGTCTTTTTTTTAAAAATATCTGTGTACAAGCTGAATGTCAACAAAAATTTAGAAATATACTTGAAGCATTGGCACTATTGTCCATGTATAGTGCTTATAGGAGTCCTGTGATAAGAGAACAGTGGATTTTCTACTGAAGCGAAGAGAAAGTTAATTGTCCTAAAAAAGAGTCAGTAGCTGAATAATGCAGTATATTTTGGTTTAGGAGTTGCTCTTTGCCTGGGTAAAAGACAGACAGGAAAACATAATCTAAAATTTGGTTCAAAATGGTTCATCATACATACAACAAAGATGCAGAGAATTTCATAAGACTTCAGACCTTGGTTTACTTGTAATTGGATGTTTTTCCTCTTCCTTCATACTGTCTGTTTTTCCTACGGGAATGCCAGGAAGTTGGTGGCTGTGAGTGCCAGTCCACAGAATCTTGGTATTGTAACTGTCCTGCTTGTAATTTTGCAAGTGTCTAAGAAATGGATGTCACCTCAGTGTAGTCTGCATGCAATTCATATTGGTCTGGAGGTCAGAATGTACTGTAGATAAGAGATCTAGTTCATATATTAATTTAATTTCTCAGTATCTGCACATATGCATTTGTTTAGTCCCTTGAGCCCAGGCAGAGTCCCTAAAAAGATTGCTGGGGCCCTGCAGGGATGCAGTGTGATTTCTGTAGAGACCAATCACAGAATTATATATAGATCTAGATTAAAAAGTAGATTGCAAACAGACTGAAGAAAACAGGTGCTTGATAAAGCTGAAATAATTCATAGAAAATACAGATTTTCATGCATTGTAGAAATACAGGCATTTAAGTTTATATTCCTGGGACAATTTTTCAATGCTGCTCTGAACTGAGGAATTTTCAGAGTAGCAGTAAGGCTGCATATGGCCATTTGATAACTTCTCTTCCTTCATTAAATTCTTTTATATCAGGAAGAGTATACTTCTGCTTCTTTCTGCCCCTGTATACAGATATTGTTCTTCATTCCGTTCTGAAATGTTTTGGTGCTTAAACAAGGTGGGTTTTTGTCTTTTTGACTTTTGAGTTGACTATTTTACTTTTTGTTATATTCTTAAGGGGAACTTGATCTGAATTCCATAACACTGTTTACGTATGCGTGCAGTCAAAGCTACATACCTGTGTGTTGGGACATTAGGTAGTAAATAGCATGAGTACAATAACCAATTTGAGGTAGGTTATGAGAGAATGTCTTTTTGATCATGATCCTTTCCATACGTAAACCTTAGATAAGATTCACGCTTCTGTGACTTGACCACTGATAAGATAATAAGGAGAATTACAATCAAAGGGCCTACCAATGTCACTTAAATCTGTCACGTGTTTTTAACATAAGCTCTGTGGAAACAGAAGCAGAAGGACTCTTACATAAGACTCATTGCTAAACATGGTATTTAGTTATATATGAGACCCATTCAGGAAAATCTCAGGTGACAAAGAAAGATGCTTCAGAGCATTAATCCCAATATAGTAACATGCCATATACTGACAAATATATCCAAGCTTAAGTAATTAAATCTTTTTTTGCAGACGCATTATGATAAGGAGTGTCCTGAGCAGATTAAATTTCTTTTTCCTCTCACATACGTACAGTTCAGCAGTGACCATTTGAAAGCTGGTCTCTTCCCCTTCTGCTGCTTATTTCTTTTAAGACCCCTGGGGAGATTTCTCGAACCCTTATAGTGCCTTGAGTATAAAAAAATAGACACTACATTCTCTGGTCTCTTAAATACAAATTAAGCACCTCCCATTATTTGTATGCCACATTGTCACCATTATTTAATCTTGTTATCTTGTTTTCCTTTCAGTATATCCAGCTTCTTCAGAATGACAGGCTAAACATACCTTTATTTAAAACAATAGTATCCTGTCCCTTATATTCAAAATCTTTAGTTCAAAAAAATTATCACTGAAACTGTTGAATGCCTCTGTCTCACCAGTGGAATAATTCTATCAATATTTGTGTCTAAAAGAGTACTGAGGCTACTTAAAAACTCAGGAAGTTCTGTTTCATTCTATCTAATACATTTTGGTTTACTCTTGTGCAAGTCAAAAGATCAAACCCAGATCAGTGTCAGTGCAGCTCTGATGTTTTGTGCTTAGCTGTGTTCATGCATTTATTACAGGACAGAATTTCATTCAAACCAAGCAGCCTCTGGAGAGTTCTTGTTGCATTGGCTGTGTGAGAAGGAGAGTTAGCTATGGAGTTTGAGGTTGTTTCTTCATTTTTTTTTTCTTTCTCCCCCCTAATTCTAATGTAATGGCTTCTGCTCTGCCTGAAAAAAAGTAGGTGCTTCCGGTTTGAAGAGGAGCTTAAGGGCAAAACTTTGCATTTGATTACACACAGGCATTTGTGTTGGATTTGGTGTTTCTTGTTTTCTACATCCTGTATTAGAAAGGGGAAGGAATATTGAAAGGCAGCAATTCTGTATTGTTAAAAAAATCTGATTTTTAGTCAATAGTCATCAAAGTCAATATTTAAGTTTCTATTCTTTTTTTAAAGGCTATAAGATGATTGCTGGAAGCATTGATGTTTAAGTATTTTTAAATATGTTCTTCTCTCAGTCCTTACAAATTAAAAGGAAATTATAATGTTTTAGCACAAGCCTCCACATAACCTGCAAGTTGAAATGTAAATTTAATGAAGAGCTGAAAATGAGGGACTGGTTTCCTTTTTAAGTAGTGTAAACATATCTTACTAATTGCACCTGTTTATGTTGCTTCTTTCTGAAGTGGTGCCCAGGTGAAGTAATTTTTTTTTGGGGGGGGGGAGGGATGGGAAATGTTGCAAAATCTATGTAATAGGCTTTTTATGAAGGTGCATATCAGGGTTAATAAGGTTTTCAAGGGGTTTTTTGGTTATTTCTCAGATGAATAAATGTTAAGACTGCTATGTGATATAAGGAACATAACAGTTGTCATTATTCCCAACTGTTCCGTTGAGTTAGCTCTAGGCAAAACTAAAAGAGAAAAAAAGATTTTAATTGATGTGTTGAAGGCTGTGCTTATTTTAGACCTCGCACGTAAGATGTTACCTAATATATTGCTAATAGCTATGTGCAATACGATGAATTAAATTCTACTTACATTTGTATTGGGTTTTTTGTGTTGTAATTTTAGCATGTGGAGTCTCCTTCCCTGGAGATATACAAAACCTATCTCAACATGGTCCTGGGCAGTTAGGTCTGTGTGATCCTGGACTGGTTTTGGACCAGGTGACCTCCAAAGATCCCTTCCAAATGCAGCCGTTCTGTGATTCTGTCATTTACCTCGAAGGTTAGTTAGATGGAGCTAGAGCATATAACTATACACTGCTGTATGGAGGCACACACATGTTTACAGTGTAGCTGTATTGTTCTTCTGCACTGGGGGGAAGTAGGGTTCAGTGTCATAAAGAAACACGTAAAAGGCAGTACCGTAGGCCATCCTCAATATAATTGAATGATTTGATACTACTATGACTTTCTCCTACTAAGAAGTAGGAGAAAATATCACAGATGAAGACACTGATTTTTACAGATGGAATGACAAGACTAGAGCAGATACAGATACAGAATGAAAAATAGCCCCAATTGGAGATGCTGCACTAGATGCATGAAACTGTTTATCTTCAGTTTTAATAGCATGGAACCTAGATCATCAAAAAATACCAGGCTACAAATAATGTATTGTCCTGTTTTGAAACAGGACATCAGATAGGGTCTATTTTAAAAACAAGCCTGCAATCATTTTTTTGTGCAACGTTATTTTCAAATAAATCCTTTTTTTTCCTTTCTTCCCCTACGTAAGATCCTGTATCTCTTAATAATTTGCCATGGTCTAGTCAAACAACAGATTTCATCCAAAATCATAGCTAGCACAAATAATTTCTCAATTTGAAACAAGTATATTACTAGTGTGGAATAGAAAAATAAAGTGTTTAATTGAATTAATGTAGGCACTTTGTCAATGGTACAACCATTGTGATTAATGAAGATTAATCCCATTCAGAATGAATATTCTCTGTAAGGGCTTACTCTTGTCAAAGATGAAAAACATCAATGAATTCAGATTTAGTAGAAGAATATACACCCTGAGTAAAATATTTTGGCAAATTACCGTTCATTATTGTGTTTTTGCTACTTGGGTTAAGTTGTAGCTTTAAATGCCCTTCTGCTCTAACTGGTTCTAGATATGCAAGACTGAATTAAGCTACTTCTCAGATTATTCCATTTTAAGTGAGAGAAGTGACTGATGAAATGGGAGGGATGTTGGCTTCATCTCTTCCTATTTGTGAACACAAATGTATGTTCCTTGTCAGAAAACTCTGTTTGCTTTTTGGAAGGCAGTAAACAGTGAGTTCCTTTGATAGAGAGAGCTATTCTACCCCTATGGGCCAATTTTTAAACGTATTATCAGTTAGGCTGAAATGATATTGAGAAAGGAGTGGGAAAAATGATTTATGTTTTATGTCTAGCACAAATAATAGAAAAAGGACATGAATGATATCCTTTTTATTTATATTTCATCTCTATTAATAGCTATCAAAGGAACATTATGGCTAGTAAAGTGACCCACTTCCCATTCTTGCACAACTACACCTCATATAATTTCACAACAAAAATCAGTCAATGTATTTCTGAGTTTGACTTACTACATTAAAGAAATCATGAGCATGTTAAGAAGCTTAAGGATTTAGAACCTGTATCTTGAAATCCTTTGTTTTCCGTCTAAGATTTCTTAATCAAATATGAAGCTGTTATCTGCAGCTAACTGGACTTCTGAAGAGACATTAAAGGAAAGCAACTCTGGTATCTATTTTAACTCCCTGGGCTTGTGAAACGTGATGGAGCAGTACCTGTTCTTCCTGCTAGTTTCAGCAAGAATAAGCAATTATCCTGTTCTGCATTAAGAATATTATTAAATCCATTGATCCTCTTAGTGACTCAATAATCTGGATAATCATTTTAAATTTAATCTTTCATGTCATAAAGAGATGTCTAGGATTTCCAGGTAATATCAGTATCCAAGTTTTTCCTTGATATGCTGACTTAAGATGCAAAGGGAGATGGATGTTGATCTTGCATAACCAAAAGGATTATTTAGGAAAAAAAAAAAACACAAAAACCCCAGCCACCTGTGAAAATAATTAGAAGTTGTTTCCTTTCCCCTCATCCCCCTACATTCTGTTAAAAAACAAACAAACCAACAAACAAAAAAAAGACAAACCAAAAAAACCCAAGAAACAAACCACCAAAAAAACTCCACAAACCAACTCTGAAACTTAAATACAAAGAAAACAGTCTACAATAACAAACCTATGTGCTATGCTATATGTTATCATATGTAGTTGTAGTCATGGGGCCAAAATGAAGAACTGCTAATATTTCCCTAAATACTTCGTCGAAGATATATGATTTTTTCTTTTTTTTTAAATATACAATTAGGATTTTTTCAAAAAAATATTCAATTTGGATTTAATGGATGAAATAAAAAGCATATTTTAGATGGGAGTATTGTTTGGATATTTAGCTGAAAGGAATACTCAGAATGCTCCTACTGTATCTTCTAGTCTTCAGATCTTTTAGTTTGAATTAATTCATTAATTAAAAATAATAATTATGTATTATTCATAGCAGTTTACAATACTATTGTATAATACCAGAAATTAGAAATCTTTGAAAATTGTTGGGAAAAAAAAAATCTAACAATTATTAGACTATTCTAAATTCTCTTATCTTAAATAGTAATGTATACATTAGGTAAACATATATGGATGAAATTGCCCTGTATTAATTTACATCTCTGTTTTGGGATGGCTTATTTTGTACATCAAATAATATATACTCATAGTATTAAATTGATATTGAGGTTTCTAATCCTGTTTTATTGCTTGTTAACTGTAATGGTTAATATAATTACCTCAGGATTTTCCATAAAGATTCAGTGACGGAGTTAGTTTATTTACAGAACTTTAGAAAACATTGTTCCTACTTCAGCTCGGAAAAGGCCTAGCAGTAGAGCAAAAGCAGCATTGTGAGACAAAGTATTGGGAAAATTCTGAGACTCTAAAATTTATGGTGATGCACGGAGAGAAATTATATGCACTGGAACAGATTCAGATTGTAGGTCCAGTTCTCGTGCTGCTCTTGACTGAGAATTGGCTGCATCAACATAGAGGCAAGGGCAGGTTAAAAATAAAGGTGTTTACTCTCTCCAGAAGTTCAAGGTGTACTCAGAGTAGGCTGTTCTGAGACAAGGTGTAGGACCAGAGCCACTGGCAGTGGGAAAGGCTGGCTGACCTCAATTGTACAGGAATTCGGTGCACTGCTACTGAATTATAATGAAAAAAATTTTGGTTTGGAAGCTCATCAATTAAAATTGTAAAGAATTGAAAAAAATGTACAAAACTAGTAGTGAAAGCTGCTTGATTCTTCCATCTGCATTTGAAGCATGGGTATGAAAAGAGAATCTTCTCTCCTATGGTTTACAACTCCAGTACCAAAACTGAACCTGGGTTAGATTGTTTTCCTCTGAGATCCTATTGCAACTGCTGCTGGAAAAGAGCTTTAATTTTGAAATTCTCTTCTCATGTTGATCTGAGAGAAGATCTCCTCTTCAGAACATTAAAGTGCTCATTAAATTTCTGACGGCCTCATTCTTGAGGCATTGTGTCTTGGATTTTTTGTGTGACTCTCACTTTTGACTTTTTGCTTCATAAGCTGGGCTTGTCTTTTTTAAAGTATGTCTTTTTTATTAAAGAGATAAAAAGCTCAGATGAGACAGTGGTTATTTCATATGTAATTAGAGGAGGGATGAAATGCCTGTGCTTTTATCTTGAAAAAAATTGGCAGATAAATTTGGGGTTTTCAGATCTTCTGCAGATGCAATGAAATCCAGAGCTCAGTTACGAGTTCACGTTACCTTCTGGAAAAAATAAGTCGCCTCCTTTCTCTGATGACTTAACTGGAAATGGATTTTGTTGTGTGAATGCCTTAATATTCAATGAGTTGCTTTATTTTTAATTGAAAGCCAGGAATATGTTGTTGACAAGGAAAATACGATCCAAATTACAAAATATCAACACCAAAATTTCAGTTTGCTTCTAATTGAATTGTGCATAAAGTTCAAAATTATACCAAAATTATACCATGAACATGTTTGGAATGATAGAAAAGAATGTTCATAGTTTCAGAATGGGGGGAAGGAGGGAGAGTGGAAAGAATGAAATAAATGAAGTTACCTCAAAAAACGCAAAAGTTCTTTCTGTACTAATTGTGTTGGGGTATTGAGGAGACAGAATTTTGTGACTCTCTGTTGACTTCCACTATTAGGTGAAAGGGAGCCAGGGATTTTTTTAATAGAGACTCTCCTGTAAAGAAAGAGGGAAACAATAGCTAGCTGTCACAACAAGCTGATATATACCTTTGATCAGCCAAATGAATGTTGCAGGCATTTCTTATAGAAAGGAGATTGCTTATCGATCTATATCAAAATATGCATGCTAATCCCAGGCAGCAGAGAGTATTTTCAAGTGGAGTTAATAATCTGATTGCTGTCCTGTCTGGTGCAATTCACTGAACTCGGAGCTCTAATCAGTCTGGGGTCTTGCAGTCAAATGTATTTTGCTGTTTAAATTTGGATTTGTGACATTGATTGAGGAGTCCTTGTAAAGGTGTTGACAAATCAAATTGTTTGTTCCAGTAGTGTTTTGATAGAGATCAAGTCCAAAGTAATAAGCAGTGAATTTGTTCGTTACTAGTAGGGTGAAAGGAATGATAAAATTCACCTGCATCATTATCACAGACACAGTATCAATAAAATACATGTTTTGAGTGAAGAAAATGTACTAGTACTTGTGTTTCAATGCAATCAGGGATGGAAACAAAAATGCAATGCTAATTCTGGAGTTGCTTAATAATAGCTTTGAGAAAAATAATGCCATATTATTTTTTGGTTTTATAGCAGCTTTACAAAATGGGGAGAGGAGATAAGAAAAAAGTAAATCTTAAAACTTTTTGTTTGGAATTTAAATTAGTTTCTTGGATCAAAAAAATGTTGGTGAAAATATACAGTTTACAATGCAAGTGTTTGAATCAGTCATCTTCACATACTGTAACTGTGGCTTATTCTCCATGCATTTTAATTTTGTTTTAATTAAGATACTGAGACACGTACGCTGAGTGAAAAAGCACTGTTTTCTCCTAATTATTTGATTTCTCCTAAATATATCCTTTTTTTCTCCGCTCAGAAATCTTGCCTGAGCAGTATTTAAGGGGTTTGGTCAAGTGATCAAATCTGAAGCAATCCAAAACCAGAGCCGAAGTTATAGTTTTCACTATGTTCAATTGTGCGCACTTGGCTCTCCTTTGTACACATCTTTGGATACCCTAGGCTTGCTAGAAATTTATGGTTTACTTGTTTGGAGCATATCTCTATTGTAATATGTTGTAAGTAAGATATATCTTGTGCAATAGCCTTACTGGAAATATGTTTTTCTTTCATAGAATCATAGAATCGCTTGGTTGGAAAAGACCTTTGAGATCATTGAGTCCAATTGTACCTGTCCACTACTGAACCAGGTCCCTAAGCTCTTCATTTACATGTCTTTTTAATACCTCCAGGGATGGTGACTCAGCCACCTCCCTGCCCAGCTGTTCCAATGCCTGACCACCCTTTCAGTGAAAAATTTCTTCCTGATGTCCAATCTGAACCTGCCCTGGTGCAACTTGAGACCATTTCCTCTCATCCTATCACCTGTCACTTGGGGGAACAGACCAACACTCACCTCGGTGCACCCTCCTTTCAGGTGGTTGTAAACAGTGATGAGATCTCCCCTTAGCCTCCTCTTTTCCAGGCTAAAAAACCCCAGTTCCCTCAGCCACTTCTCATAACACTTGTTCTCCAGCCCATTCACCAGCCTCATTGCCCTTCTCTGGACGTGCTCCAGCCCCTCAATGTCCTTGTAGTGAGGACCCCAAAACAGTAGTACATTACTACCTTCTAGTACATACTGGACACTTACTTTCAGTGAAATAAAATATCTGTAAACCTTAGTGAAATAGTTAATTTTACTAAAGGTGAGGGCAATGAAAAGTAGATTTTGCTAGGAAAAAATGTGGAAGTTTTCTACAATTTTTAAGAAGGATTTTTTAAAATATATTTATATCTTTTACACTAGAATAAAACATTGTCATATAAACATTAAAATAACTCACTAGAACTTGCTAGAAACCCTGACGGGAGTTCTTTTATTTCGTGTCATATCATCAATATAAAAATTTTTCTTAATTGTTATTCTAAAAGATCTTCTGGAACTAGAGATCTTTGGAAAATTTCCTTTTGGTGGCAGGTTTGGAGTGTTGTGGTCTAGTGATGTTTTGTGACAGGGAAAACAAAATTAAAACTTTTTAACGAATTTATATACATAAAAATCTAATCATTTGAGAAAGTATGGGATTTGTGCATCAGGGATGGTGGAAGCCAAATTCAAGCCTTTCTTTTCTATATTCAAATTCTCTACTACAAAATCGAAAGGGGTTTAAACGCTGCTTACCTCTTATCAGTTTGTCTCTCCATGAAACTCTTTAGCTTAACATATTGACAAAATATCTGCCAAGTATTTATGCTCTGATGACAAAAAAAATTCCTGTAGAAGTGTTTCATCCGTGTGTTTGTCAGCTGTCCAGCAGGCCACTTACTGATGGTGTCTTGTAATGATCATTAACAAAAACCAGACTGGTTTAAGAAATTAGCATCCTTAGGAGCTCTCCTGGTTTCTGAGCGATCATAGGACCATCCGGGTTTGAAGGGACCTCCAGTATCTGTATTCCAACCTCCTGCTAAAATGTGAATCAGCTACAAGACCAGGCTAGGTTGCTCTGGGTTCTGTCTCGTGTGTCTTAAACCTCCAAGAATGGAGACTTCACTATGCCTATAGGCAGTTCTTCATGGAAACAATGCTTTCCTCATACTCAGTCACAACCACCCCTGTTTCAACGCATGTTCCCTGTCTCTTGTTCTTCCACGGCATACACTGGCAAAGTGCCTGGTTTGTAATTTCAGCAACCTCCAGTTGGTATAAATTTATGTCACTGTCAGGTGGGTTATTTGCAGCTTAGAAACAGACTATGTAAGCAGGGGTACGTTATGGGACTGATAACAAGGGGGAGTTGTTTTGGAAAGGGTCGGGGGGCAGGTGTATAACCAGAACCCCCAGGTCAGGGGGACATGCTGGCTGTGGTTAGGAAAAAAACTGGTACCTGGCTTGCATATCCCCCTTGCCTGTGTCAAGAAGATTGGCCATCCTAATCCCAGAGCCTATCCAGGTTCTCATTTTCCTCTTTTACTCTGTGAAAACAGTGTCCCAGGAATGAAATACTTTTTAAAATATTTCTTTTCTGTTCCTAAACAAAAGGTCGTGATAGAAAATTTCATGACAAATGGAAAAATACAAACTACCAGAGGCAATAATGGATTTTTTTTTTCTTGCATTTTCTAATCCTTCCTGTAATTGGGTTTTGAGTCCTTTTTATGTTTGGACTTTCCTCCTACTGTGTATTGATTTAATGACTAGACAAATGTTATTAAACATTTTTCCTTTTGGAATATGATTATGCTCTCAGTTTGATATACTGACCTGTTCTTTTTTCCTCTTGACATGCATGTAATTCATCCCATCAAACATATTTCATCTGATGTTTCGCTATTCTTTCAGTTCCTTTATTTAATTTCAGTGTTTAGGACCCCCTTCTGTTTCAGAGAAAGGCAGTCTGAAAATATTTTTTTGCTTGATAGTGGCAACTTTTTTCCTTTGTAGCCAAAATATTTCTCTTTTTCTTATGAGAAGGTCTCCTAGACTCAGTGACATGGATAATTTTGCTTTCTTTTTGTATCCTCAAGTAGTTCCTCACTCTCTCACCCACATACCCTTTGGGGGTTTTTTGCAGGAGTTGTGTCTGAGAACCATGCCACATCCCACACAATCCTTTATGAAAAAGAAAAAAATGTAAACTATATAACCCTTCCCGAACATGTTTCGAAACCACAGCAGCCATCTGGTTTTCCAGAAGGCCTGCTGTTCTTTTCATGTTTGGAGTAATAGTTTGATAACAAACTTGTCTAATAAATATAGAGCTGAAAGACAACAAATAAGTGTTCGCTGTCTCCTGACATTTCTGATGTTTTTCTAATTTATAACATTAAAAACTGTTAAAACAGATGGGGTTTAATATATTCTCCTGTACAAACACATGGCTTAAATTGTTTACAATATCAGTGTGTTGAATTATGCATACTCTATCAGATTTCACTTCATTTATTCTGAGTTTCTCTACAAGAACAAAGTTTAACTACTGGCAAGCATTTTTTGTAAAGGTAATCTGTTAACAGTCAAATCAAAGTTGAATTTTCACGTAGTATAGCATAATCATTAATCATCAGTGTAAACAGACTGTTTTGTTTTGTGATTGTATTATTCCTAGAAAACTTTGCTAGTCAAATTGAAAATATTTTTTTGGCCATATTTTACGCTAATGGGGTAGTAGGAACCTCTCCTTAAACCCAACGTTGCCTTATCTGATTAAATTCTTAGAATCATAGAATCATTATTACCTAAAGTTTGTCTTGAAATAACCAATAGCATATCAAAATGAAAGCTCTATCCATCACTAAAGAGTAGGAATATGTTAAAGGACATGATCAGTTCACAAAACTAATTTAGTACAAATTCCTTCTGTGCCTGTGCACCTTACCTTTCTCTTCAACTTCAGCTCCTTGAACGTGTAATTTTCATAGCAGCTCACAAACTGCTGGAAAGAGGAGAATTTTTTATTAGTCTGAGTGAAAGCTGCTGTCAGAGATAAAGGGGAAAGAGTAGAAGTTATGAAAATAAAATTCAATCAAATAATCTATCCAGTTATTAAAATAACAACATTCACCTATATTTGTATGGAATGTTCCAGACATGTAATACTGTGGCTTAGGATGTTGGAGGGCTATAAATATTTTTAAGAGTTCTAACCAAAATTTGAGATCAGCAGTGGAACATAAGGAAAGGTGTCTATGCCTCCATGCTGCACTTGAGGATAAGACATGTCATAGATGCTCTCCTAATTTGAAAATATCAGTGTGTATAATCATACTATAGCTCATTTTATTTTTACATAGGAAAAAAAAAATCACTAAATCTTGAATGAACCCCATTTTGAAATGACTGCAGCTTTCCAGAAGGTGATCTGTTAAGTTTTGTAAATAGGAAAGAAATTTTGCTACTGGGGGTGCTGAAAATTGTCCCTCTGATCCAGCAAAATGCTCAAACCACCTGCTTAACTGCTTGTATGTTTAATATTAATAAAGTAGTGAATAAGTTTCTGGTCAGAGCAGTCAGCAGCTATTAAAATCTTCAGAAGGCCTGTGCAATCTAAAATAGCAATTATATACTCTGATTTTCCAGAAAGATGTTTTCTGCATCAACTTTGCAAAAATTGGGACTGTATACAGTGGCCATTTTCAGCTTCATGTATTTTGTTTAAAACTTAGGTTTTCATACAATTTGCTATCTTAATTTTTATCAGTTTCACTCGTTTGTGTGCTAACAAAAACAAATATGTAAATGAGCTGCCACTTTACTTTCTAGCAAAATATATTTCTGTGCAAATGCTTGACTTTGTAATGTACTTCACAGTTCTTTCTTGTAATTAGATGTTAAATCTGCATTTCACATTGACTTAATTGTTGGATTATGTGAGGCTGTTTACACTTGCATTTCCAATTAATCTAACTCTCTGTCTACCTAGATATTCCTTAGTTTGTTTTTTTTCACAGCAAGAAATATTTATATGCATATAAGTATTTTACGACTTCCTGTATCATTAAAAATCTTTAAGTACAGATACTATTTTTTTACTTAGATGACAATTAAAGAATAGTAAGTAAGATTTTTGCCTAAATAGCCTAAAGAATCACAATTTATGGAACTGCTGTTATTCCTGGTCTCAAGTTGGTTCATTGAATTTACTTTGAATGTACTACAATGCCATTCAGAAGGAGAATACCTAAGACTGTATTTGTGACTTTCTTTTCTGACCTCTTTTTGTTTTTATTAAAACTTCTGTGGAATGCCTGATCTAAGAATGTGCTTAAATATTTGTTCTTAAATCTTAACTATAAAACGATTTCAAAGGAACTGTGTTTTACGGGTATGTAGATGGCTTTTTTTTTGGACCACAATTTCATCAGGATTGTTCAATAACACAGTAAGTGCCTCATGTAGTTCACCATGCCTGTCAGGGGTGTTTGGGAGTTTGGGATTAGGACTAACATAATCTTTGCCACAGAGTTTCTGACTGGAGGTTGGAGAGGGACTTTTCATCTTGCACATTTAATGTGCTTAAGTATTTTGCATGATTGTGGGTATGGTGTGATGGACAAAAGTGAAAGGTGCCTCAGTTTTGTAAATTGTGCCATAACAATTTATGTAAAATATAATTCATATTGGAATTTAATTTTAATTTTTTTTTCCTAATTACAGCTCAGGAATCTAGTTATGCTTATGCCTATTTTAAAGGTTTTTCATTTGTAAGAACTTGGCCCTCAGCTTGAATTTTAATTTGCTTTCTAACCTTAATTATAAAATTAATCTTTAAATGTCACATGATTGGACAGCTACTTATATTCATTTATGAGAAACTGCAAAGTGATACTATGTTTTGGATCCTGGATGTTTGGGAAGAGGTAAAGCTTATCGTAATTTTCTTGTGTGGCTTCTTTTTTCTTGTGTTTTGAAGTTATGCTGTGAGCAAGAGTCTGTCTACCATACTTACATTTAGTGTGACTGTATATTTCATGTGTCTGAAGATCTATTTTGCGTTTTATTTACATCTTTAATTTTGTTTGTGTTTGGAAGATTGTGTAATTATCAATTTGTAACTTGAAAATGTATTATTTTTCTAAGCAGTGTAGTCTTGTTTCAAATTATTCTGCAAATTTTCAGTGTGTGCTTTGAAATAAAGTAAGAATATTTTTCTCAAATCTTACTTTTTACTTCCAGTTGAGTACAAAAAAGTAACTGTTTGTAATTGTTGTATGCAGAATTACAAGTGTATAAGCTATAAGTGGACTCAACTGGGTTTTACATTTTAGACCACCAGCAAATGTAATTGTGTGCCGTACACTTGATGAAAAGTACAATATCTATATCCTCTCAGTAAGGGTTCTGTATTATAAAAGGACTAGGTATTGCTTGGGTATTAACTATACTGTACTAAAACCTATAAACACCTTTTTACACATATAGTGCACACTTCAATGCAACAAGCAAATGCTTTTCCATAAATAACAAACTTATGGAAAAAGAGGCCTTTGATTGCTTTCCAAGAATGCAATGAAACCTTACAGAGACTTTATTTTATTCCAGGAGCCGAGTGCTAGTTGGTGTGTATCAATATCAGACCTCTCATAATTATTAAAAAATAAGTTTTTATTTTAATATTGGAATCTGCATTGTTTACAAAGGAATTTTTCATACCCCAATAAATTATTTTTGGGGTAATGCTCTGAACATTTTAACATTGTTAGTGCACAAGAGGATAGTTTTTCTGAAAATGTAATATACCTACTAAAAACCCAACTGAAAATAATATGTGAAATAAGAGGCTGAAGGTTGGAGAGCAACTTTTCCCTGATATTTACTTGAAGTCACTTCTGTGCTGAGCTTTGGGTGAAGTGTCAGACTTTTTCTCTACAAATAATTAATGTGAAAAAAGGCCGCTTTGTTTTACGCCGGGAACAGGTGACGCCTAAATGCTAAGTGCACATTTGGTTGAATGTTAGATGGTAGCTGCCTGTGGCATCAATCATTTAATTTCATTGTCAGTCTGAGTAAACAGCAGTTGTTTTGTCTAAAGGTGGGACTGAGTTATGTGTGGCCTAACTGCACAGCAGATGGAATGTGGTTGCCTGTATGTATGAATGCTATCATCTAGCTATTAATATACATGGTACAGATGGTAATTTGTAACCAAGTACATAAAGCTGAAAACTACAGCAAAGTAGTGTAATCCATGAAAAGCAGTTTGCTTGCTTTACACTGCCATATATGTGCTCTTCATATCTATATGAATGAATGAAAGTTGGCTAGCAATGATAGGCCTCTTTATAGGAGTTCTTACTCATTCACAGATTCTAAACCTGAACCAAAATAATGTAATTATTTCTTTATAGGCAATGTAGAAATGTTTTGCATAATAAAATATAAAGTATTTATTTTTTCTTGAGAATTCACATTTTTGAAAGAGCATCTGTTTTTCATTGAAAATGTGTTTTTGCCAAACTGTGCATCTGGGACACTTGAGGTATAAAGAAGTTAGCAACTTGGACAACATAACAGCTTGACTTAGATTAGGTGTCTTGATTTCGTAGCCTTGGTTATATGTTCGGGTTAGTCCATTGCATTGCTTGCTTTTTGTTTTGTAGAGCGTACAATTGAGAAATAAATTATATTTCTGTGTCTCGTGTCCTCATTAATGAGTACCAGTGGCTAGAAGAACTAGTTTGACTGCCTAATTTACATTTTACTGAAGTGTACTGGCTTCCATGTGTTTTTGGCTGGCTACAAGAAAAACTTTGTGGGTTTCCAAAAGTTGATTTGGATGGTTAAGAAAGCATCAGCTTCTCTGCCTGTTTCTTGAGGAGTGCCTTGGAGCATGGAAGCCGTGAGATTTGTTTTCTGTGTTCTCAGCATTTCTTGCTTTAGAGTGTTAATAGTGAGATAGGCTTTTGGGCATGTATAGCTGTATGCCTGCTTGGGAAGTGCAGGTTTCCAAATTGCTTCAAGGTAACAGTTAATTTCTTAAAAGTGCTTATAGGTAGTCATTTCAAAGACTCAGCTCCCCAGGGTGCCATAGCTTGTTGTCTAGAATGAAGTTGTTCTGTTATGATGACAGTGATTTCACTTTAAATTCTTTTGTTACATGTACTGTGACTTAATTTGCAAAGGTATTTATTTTAGCACTCTAATCCCTTCCTGAGAGAACTGGATGTTTTAAGGTTTTTGTGCCTTCAACAGGTTTGCTGGATGTCTAGCGTTTGTTAAAACATATGAATAGATGCTTTACTTGCAGAGAATGGTACTGGATTATGGTATGACTTTTGTCAAATAACTTCCTTTCTATCTCTTTCCTCTCCTTATCTTAATTTTATATAGGGAGATTTTAAACTCCCACAAGCATAATGAAAACATTTGAACTCTATTCTTGACTGGAACTTTAATTGTTCAATCTACTCTTTGCATTATAGGATCTCTTCTAGAACCAAAATTCTGTTATCAGGTCCATGGACTTCCATGGAAACATATTCTTCCTAAAGCCATGCTAATAAGGAGTGAACACATGAAGGCTCCTTTAGAAACTGAAGTAATTTGAAAGCCATGTATGTACTTTAAGGACTGTACTGTAAGGAGGCAGCTGAGAAAAGCAAATATTTTGTCTAAGAGGCTTACGTTCATTACCCTGAAGGACAATAAAAGAAGTCTGACAATCTAAAACAAAAGTGAAAATCGCTGATTGATAGGTAGATGTCTAAAATAAACCTTTATACTCCAGAGAAATATACGGGGTTTGGTAAGCATAAGTATATCTAGTTATGTTTTTTTCCTTGATAAGTAAGTAGAATCATGCATACAGACATATGGTAAAGATTATAAAATTTTGTGTATCTGACTTTAGCTTTTGTACTTGTTCCTAATAATGGTAAAAACTGAGCTACCATAAACACAATTTGATGCAATCAAGTCAGGGAGGAGCTTTCTGATTTTTCAGTCTTCTGCTACTGTAAATATTTAATCAAGTTTTAAACATTAAAGGAGCAGTTTGACTTTTCTTATATTGTTTTCCCAGTAGAGTTGTAGATCTTATTAAAAACATTCATTATGTTGGTACGGCAGTTTTAAATGAAACAGGCTTAATACCCTAGTTCTTCACCTTTGAAGGAATGAGTTCAAAAGTCTAGCTCAGGTCATAAGGTAAATTATCTTGGTAACCCTAAGACAGCCCCTTGTGGACGGACAAACTGCTCCTTTCAACTTCCTCCCGCTTACACCCCATCCAATAAAAAAAACCCAACTCAATGCTTTCATCTTTACCCAACACTTAAAAAGACATTGGGTTTGCAAGGTACAGGCATGTTTTGGCATTGAAGATAATTCTGTAATTTTATGTCCTGTCTTAAGGATCCAATTTTTATGCAGGTTTTTTAAAAACAAAAATAGGCTTGAAAATATTGTACATTCCTATAAATAGTCATCCACATTCTGTTCATAGCCTTATTTATTCTGATAGAATTCTTAGTCTTTATGGCAGATTTCAAAACTATTTAGTCTGATATCATTTCAGTCAACCTCTATTTGTTTACATTTTTGTTTCCTATATTGTTGGGTAGATGCTAATTACTTAGATGGATTCTTCACCTTACCATCTTGTCATGTACTCAAGAGAAAAATCAGCTGGAGAAAATGTAGATGCACCTGTCCAGATACACCTGTAAAATTGTACCAAAAACCAGCAAATTAAACTGCTGGTGTATTCGTTTGCAGTTTATTTCTAGTTTTGTTTGAATTTCTTAATTTTATTTAGTTGCTATGATTTTCAAATGCATAACTCTTGAAAGAATGCAGAAGAAATAATTAGCTTCTATCTGCTCTGTACTGTAAACCACAACGGGGTCTAATAATATTCACAGCCAATAAATAATGCAAGACTGGCAGGCTGTACAAGCCTGTTTAAACAGCAAAGACTTTAGGAAAGCACACAGAATCTTAAGTTCTTTCATTATTTTTGACATTGATTTGTCATTAAAAAAATATATTAGTTCAGATTAAATTGATCTGAAACATCCATTAATATGGGTGATAGATTCCTTTTTTTGTTTGTTTGTTTCCACTTCTTTGATATTTCAAAATAAGCAAAGCAGAAAAAGCTAATTGTACTAAATATTTTTTTCTGATGAATTTTGCTCTGAAAATAGGACTGGAGACCTAAGGGGACAAGTAGATACAAGTCTGCATTAGGCTTGCTGCTAATAAGGTCAGGGGTAGTTTGACATCATACATCTGTAAAATGGATTAAGCAGTACTTACCAAAACATACTGGAATATATTCACAGCTATGTCCAGAGAATTAATGACCTCAAAGTGCAGAAAGGTACTCGGATGGAAAGGGATATTTCTTCTCACCCTTTTTGATATCCCATAAAGATTTATTTCTTATACTGTTTCTTATCCATATAACTTGCGCTAGCTAAAACCACTTTGTATATTCCGTATTGTTGAGAATCTTCAAATACTATCATTTTAAACCTTTGAAAGCAGTTTTGAAGTTCAGTGTTTTCCTGGAGCAGATTTCTTTCTGTCCTTTCACTGAACTCTTGTTCTACTCCTTACCTGCTTTCCTCAAAGAAACAATTCAGAACAATCATGCTGGCCTGAGATATGAAACAGGAACATGTTTAGCTCTTTCACAACAAAAGGATGCAACTCCAACATTCCACATGCATTGTTTTGTTCTTTCCAAAATAGTTGTTTTAGGGGTTTAATTATATTTTTAAGCTATTTTTAAAGCTATATTAGACACTTATTTTGAACCCCACAGAAATGGACTCAATGAAATGGCGCAGAAAGATGAGGCAATGAGTTCTATAAAATGTATGCTATTATATACAGCTGTATCTGTATATCTGTGTTTGAGGTACACGTTCCCCAAAAAGGAATTCTTTGAGTTTCTGCTTTTCAGAGTCTAATTTCATATGGCATTTGTCTTTTCTAGGTTCAGTTCCGTAGGTGCTCTTGGGTTTTGCTGAACCTAGAGCAGACCAGAGAAACTGATAACTCCTTTTAGTAACAATCAATCTTGGAAGAATTCTGTAACAGCTCTGAATAAGAGCTCTGTCGATATCTGAGGAAAAAGTGGGTGCAATGAAAGTGAAGTAAAGGCAATATTTACCACTAAGAATGTTTTTATAATGATAAGTTTAGCTTTGTGTGTCTTGATTGTGTTGTTATGGTTCAAGTATCATCAGTAGAATGCGAAGAAGTAGTGCAAGGAGATTTTATCAGATCTTAATGACTGCCTTTGGAATGGGAGGGATGAGATGGAAATCAAGATGGGAGAAGGCAGGTTGTGCTTGTCAACCATAGCTGACAAGTTCAAAGAATAACGTGTAAGGGAATCTTTACTGAGAAGAGTAGTTAGGAGCGATAATCAGACCTAACGCTTAGAGTTGTGAGCTTTGTCTTATTCATATGCAGTAGCACAGTAAAAAATGTCAGACTCAAACATTTATCTTCTTTCATTGTTTTATGGTTTTCTTAGTAGGTGTAAATCTTCATTTTTTTAGGAAACTTCTTGAGGTACATCCAATGGTTCTAAAGTAAATCTGTTGACTCTATTTTATTCCGGTATGTAACGTAGACTTCCTGTAGGAAATATTCTTCCCTAAAACCAAATATGTCAATAAAAGGATCTCAAACTCCAGTTATACCAGGCTAATGTCTGCATGTTGGTTGTAGTTGTAGATTAAAACCAGCCATTTTTCACTTCCCTCAGCTTACTGCACTCTAGAAGACTCTAAGGAACCAAATAAAGAAACAAAGCACTATGTTTACAAATAACTTCTCTTAAAGCCTACCGGAGTGTCTTCAGGATACAGCCATAAATTTTGGACTGGGTGTGAAGTGCTGTATTTGATATTCTGGACCATATTCTAAGCAGTTCTAGTAAGTCTTTCATACTATAGGAGAGATTTGTACAATGTCGAAATTTGTAAATATATCATTGTAATTCTTCAACATCTGATTCTAAGATGCTATCAGACTTCATATTTCAGACTTTATCAGACATCAAAAAGATCCGTGTACATCTATTCAGTTTCCTCGTACTTCTGCCAGGTAAGACAAGGAAGGAGGAGCCACCAGGAACTTTCTGACGCTTAAGAACTGCAGTTACTCTAAGTACGTGGAAGCATGGTATGCAGTCCACTAATGCATAGTAACTTATCAAATTTGATTTAGATTGGTTTTGGTACCAGTAGGATTGTGTATGCATTACACATTCTTAAGCTCCTCGCTGGATGAGCAGATTTGGTACTGCAAAGTTGGAGAGGGAGTAGTCAGTTACAGCAAGAAGAAAGAAGACGGAGAAAGAAGAGATCTGTCAACATAATGTAGGTGTATAAATTATGGCAAAAATCGCATAATTTATTGAATTTTCACTGGTATACAAAGGCATAGTCTAAAGTTGACTAAGCAGATCTTACTCTAACAGTGATGATTTATTTTTTTGCATTTTAGTGCCATTAGCACACAAAAAAAATCACTTATACCAGGAAAATAATTGTATTTCCCAATAGATAATGTATAGAGGACTTCTTTTTTGTGTTGGAAAAAAGTTTCCAGTGGATTTTCAAGATGTTAAGAAATATCTGTAAAGCCATGCATAGCACTGTAAAAGCTATGGAAGACATTTCCCGTCTTCAACAAGCTTTCATAGAGCATATTTTTCAAGTACACTTTTGAAATGAAAGAATTAAAATGCATCTCTCCATTCTGTTACCATTTTATTTTAAATCAAAGAATGTCATATTGACATTTCATGATTTTTTTAATAATCTACCATTTATAATGACCATGTTTAATTGCTCTAATTTAAAAAGGCGCTATCTGATTGCCTGCATGCATGTAACAAAAAAACGTAATTGTCTTCTGCAAACCACTGAATAGATTTAGGAATCTTCAATAACAAAATTACATTAATAGCATATGCTATTAAAGATGATTGATGGCAAAATTGGAAGCATACTGGTTTTACACCACACAAAAGCACACGGTGCTTTGAAGATGGTTCTGAGTGTGTCAACATCAGTACAAAGAAGAAAAACAGTGTAATACTAAAAGTCCCACTTTACTGAAAAAATGGATTTGGTACTGGGGTAGATCAAGTTTTATTTCACTTGAGATGACAATATTTCTTTACATTTTCTGAATGTCTTTTATCTATGTGAATACATATTTCAATAGATTTTGTGTTCAAATCTGTGTAAATACCTACCTTATCTCACGGAAGAGTAAGAAACTCAACTTATAGTCAGGTTTTCAGAGACCAAAAATCCTCAATTCCATATTACCTCTCAGTTGGTTTAAACCATATTTTACTGCAGTTCCTTTTATGAATATATAAGCAAACAGGAGTTCCTTTAATCAGTTTGCAACTTTCTCTACTTTGAAACCCTGATTATGAATTTAGAAGAAATCGAAATTCTCTCTATAAAAAGAAGAATACAGGGAAATTGATGAAGAACGTAACATATTTAATGTGCAAATTTGAGAAGAGCTTCTGTTTTTATTAGTAGCATGGTGGTAATGTGAAGACCTCTAAAACTCCGAGGTTTTACAACAGACACCTTTTTGATACATATATTACTTCTGCAAGGACATGAAGATAAATTATATCTATCCTCCTTCAGTTTCGCATTATCCTTTCGATTGTTTTTAATGCTTTTTAAAGTAGTATTTATTTTCCATGTCATTCTGAAATTTACCGTGTAAGTTTTAAAGAGAGTTTGATATCTGTTCGTTTTCTAAATATTAGCATATTTTTCTTTTATATTCATATCTAAACTAATGCTTGGAAAAAGAGATGACTTATTTATCAGGTACATTGACACCTTTCATTTTAATCATTTTCCTTAGTAACACTGTGATCAAGAGCACTACAACTCTGTGAATGGATTTCCTCACAATCACAATTTTTCTTATATTACCCATTTTTCAAGCGAACAACTTTTGGAAATGATTTGACTAATCTTTTGTTACTGTAAAAATATCTTTAATGTATTTTATGTAAATATATTTTTATATATAAGGAGTAAGTGGAAGGGAAAACATTTTAGAGAATGGCTGAAATGCTATGCTTTTTTCAAAAGGTGTATAAATATTCTAGCTTTTTCATACAATACTTAATGAAAATTCCCTTTGCCAGTTAAGCATTGCTATTTGCATGAATGGTGATGGAAATATAAAGCCAGTTTGAAAGAGAAGCTCCAATGTAATAAAATATTTCTGTTAAAGGTTCTGAAGAGTTCTTTTGACACCTTCTACAAACACGTTAGATGCAAACTTTTGTTCATAGCTATTGGAGGAAATTCCCTGGGGTTTCTAGTTCTGATAGATATAAAAAAATTGTGGGAAGTGGCAAAATAGGTCAGAGCCACACTGAAAAAAAACTTCTTCAATACAACTGGCTACCTAAAGCTACCTTCAGGTTCCTCCTCTAAGGATTATATCATCTTTCAGCTTTGCAGAAATCTCTCTCTCCCGCCTCGTCTCTTGTCTTTGGAGGTTATCAAGGTGACAGAAGCTATCTTGTCCCCTTTTTGGTCATTGTTATGGGACTGTCCACCACTGACTTCTCTCTTTTTTTGCCTCTTTGAACTAGTTAATAACTGTTTGACGGTATCCTCTTGCACAATTTGATTATAAAGGGTATATATTTCTTACTATATAATGAAACATTTGTCATACTATATTGTCAAAATATAAATCTATATTTTTCTTGTACTGTAGCATTCATGTGTAATTAGAAATTAGATTTGTTGAGTTCGAGTCATTTTTTTACAATAATCTGTATAATAAAAAATGTGTCACAATTTACATGATAGCTAAACCTAAAGCTGAGTCAAAGTAGTTAATTTTTTGAATTTACAGTGTGTCATATTGAAAATTTCAAGCTAAAGATACTCTGTTACAAACATATAATTAAGAATGTTGGTGTTTGTTTTTTATTTGTAATGCATAGTATCACAATATGGAAACAGACATTTTATACTATTTGGAAAATAGTTAGAATTAATAATTTTATTTGTACTGGTGGGTACTTCCAGGGACACAGATTTGAAGTGACTCCTTTGGTATTGTCTGGGGTTTTTGCTTTATTTTCTCTTACTTTCTTACTTTCTCTTACATTCTCTCTCTTACATAATTGTTTGTGAATCCAATATTTTACATGTAATAGTGTATAATGTTTAAGAATATGATAGTCTTTTATCAGACTACTGCAGTGCTCCATTTTAAGACTGTTTTTGTCCAATAATGAGCAAAATGAACAAGTATTCTCAATTTGGCCTATGCAAGTTGGATATTTTGTCTTCGATTCTTTACGCTTTATTTTTGCATAGTCTAATGTACTTGCATGATAGTTTAATAAAAATTATTTGGAAGGTGTCAGTTGATATTGTGACACCACTTTTTGTGCATGTTAATAATGCATACTAAAAATGTTTAAATACTGATGACAAATATTATTTTGATTTCTTCAGAAAATTATTTTGTAGTGTAAAAGACATATTGGTGATCTCCAAGATGCAGAGAATCCTTTCAATCCACCTATATATTTGTAGCTCTATTTTAATACCTCATTAAAATATTTTTAGGTATTTTTAAATGGAGGATTTTTCTTTTTCTGGCAGGCAGGTGGAGGGGTACTGCTTGCAAGACCCACTTTGTCAGCATGAAACCAGTCTCATAAATTTTTATTGAAATGAGCTCATTACTTTTGATTTTTACCAGTTCTGCAGTGATTCAGGGAATAGCTTTCAATCTTTGAAAAAAAACATCAATCAATTACTTAAATATATGCACTATTATTAGTGCAAGTTGGCCTTTCAAGGGTGGTATTAAATGAAAATATATTGTTGGCATTGAATCTATGGCTGGAGCACGACTTCTGTGATTAATTAGGGACAAGAACACTTAAGCACATTTTGTCTCCTGATTGGTTAGCTCTTCCCTTCTCCACCCTGCTTCCTTCATCGAGGCATAAACTTTATTCAGGACTTACTGAGCATCCCTTATCTATAATTAGCCTTTCTGTAAATGTAACAGATTCAGTTATCAACTTTGAGGAAATATACCTTCAGGTGGTAGAGTTGATCAAATGTGTAACTTTTCTCATAGCTGCACAGTACGTACCATTTTTTCAGTGATATGGTGAGAAAAGTACTTTTATAATAGTAACTCGCTGACAACATTTGAAGTGAAAATTGCCAGAGTTCTTGAATCTTTACACGTTTCCATGACTGATCATCATTTCCTTACAATTCCAGAGACTTGTGTGAATCATGCCTACAGGGTACATATGTTAGACGTTAACAAGAAAATACTTTCCAGAAATTAAATATAAGATTCTTAAAGCTTTTGAAGTGCACCTAGAAGGCTGAATGATTAGAGACTTGTAGAACAGAACAAAGAAATAATTCATTTGAGAACTAAAAAGTCAGAAAGTCTTTAGTTATAATAGAAGTATTTGTTATATCTCAAACAAAGTAACAGTTACAGCGTAAGTGTAAATACATTTTAGGTGTTCCATACTCTAGGAATGCTTAGCCATCTCTCTGGTGATATGTCCTTTCAGTAACTTATGTGGATGCAACTATCACACCCTATTAAATTTATCTTAGAAGAGTGTATTTATACTTAACAACTATGAAATCGGAACAATCACAGTAATAAGCATTTATCTAAGTGCGTCAATGAAATTAAGGTCTAATTTCATAATCACTGCAGATAATTCCTACTCTATGTATTATTGAATTCCTCCCAGCTACAGGCTATCTAATAAACTTCTCTATTGTAAATACTTTTGTGAATTTCTGTTACCATATCCCAGTCTCCCAATAGTATTTCAGTGGTCTGTCCTAGGTTAAAATTTAGAATAATTTTTTTCACTAGGATTCAGTATAATACATTCCGTGTAGTCTTTTAAACTTTCAAGCAGACCACTGAAATTAAAACAAACAAATCCTACTAAAATGTGCATTCGTGTATGTAAAATTAGATTTTATGATACTGACAATTTGTGTATTATATTGGACTTCAAACTAAGTCTAGTTCTTAACCAGGATTATATTGCTGCCCTTAATCCTGCTATGTAGAACCTTTTTTCCACAAGCGAACTAATTAAAATCAATACACAAAAGAATTTATCTCATTAGGAAGAGTGGTAGAATAGGGTGCTACCTTATTATTCAAGCATAGGTATTTAACAAACTCAAAAGATTTGACTGTGCTCCACTTCTGGTGCAGACACTCTAAGCATTGCCAACATATGACAGGACTATATTAAGCTGTTTTGTCACTACTTATAATAACGGAAGAAAACATGATGTTAAGGATATTAGAATCACTTCAAAATATCCCTGTTTGTTATCTTGTTCTTGCAAAATTGTTAATACACAAGAACTACGTATAGCTTATTGCATAAGTTCTTGCATAAGTTTTGTGAACTATAAGAATGTTTTAAGATAAGCTGCCAAAGAGTAAGTGGACTTAAATATAGATGCAGTTGAAAACCCAAAAAAAGTATTGTAAGCTTGCTGACATGACAGAGTTGGTTAAAAACTTCAAAATTAGCAGTCCCTTTGTTAAGTTTCCATTTGCAAATGGAGTTACATCAGCCTAAATTTTGGAAGAATAGTCAGTGTACACTTAAAGTATATTCAAAATTTTGCTAAGAGGATTTGCTAGGTTAAAGGACTTAAGGTTGGGGTCTGATTTCCTGTCCCTTCCCCATGTATAATAATCGCCTACTGATCAGGACACACCCAAACAATGATGCTTTGTCCATGTAATCTGAACAGTTAGGGTGTCTTAGTGTTTTTAGGACTCTGTTGGCTGGGAAATGTGGAATCTTCAGATATACTGATTATCTTTAACAGAAATTCTACAATACTAGTAACTCAGAATTACTGAATCTAAACACTAGAGGAAAGCTACACAATTAATCTAAACTAATACTAACTTTTTATTTAAAGATTGGTAGCGAAAGAAGACTTTGTACTGAATGCTTAAGCCGCAGTCTTTTAAATTCTCGTATTACATGCATTATTTTCAAAGTGTTCTACAAAACTTTTTGGGTGGGGGACAATGTCAGTATTTGTATACTTTTAAAACGCTTGTCTAAATCTAGTTATAGCTATCCAATATACTGGGTATGAGTAGGGTATAATAAGCTGTTACCTTTCACCTTGAGTAGTGTTTTTTGGGGACAGCTGGCTTCACTGGTGAAAATATATGATGGTTTTGTTACTTCAGTTAAGGAGACAAGCGAAGTGTTACAGAAGTTCACTGGTATTCTGAATGGGTACAGAAGAGCAAATTATTCAAATAGCTGTATAATTGCCATGTGTTCTTCATGTTTAAACCACAAGTCCAAAACCAGTTTTGTTTCAGTTCAATTCATTGCCAACCTATTCTCGTAAAAGAATGAATAAATGCCATGATCTTTTCTCCTGTTTTTAATATTCTTATTACAAGAAGCATCTGTACCTTGCTTGCTACTGCGAACTGTTAAACTTGGTTAGGTGTCGTGGGAATAGTAATTGCTACTATAAGGTTGGATCTAATTTTAATGCTGGTGGTAATATCTGGTTTGTTTTGGTTTTTTTCTGGTCATGCATAGAGGACAGTTTAACTAAATTAAGAAAAGGAATCCAATGTAAGATAAAGTAATAGCGAAATAATCCTGATTTTAATTTCTTATACAAATAAGAATGGTGCCTCACTGTGCTCAAGTAATGTAGGATTATGTTACAATTCACAGTCATTTGTTTTTTTTCTAAATGATTCATAGCTTTGCTAAAATATTTTGTGAAAATTCTCTCACCTGCTTCCTTCATCACCACCCCCAACACCCCCCATACACACACCCTCAAATTTCTGGTACAATTAGAAGACTTTGTCAGAAAAATTCTTTGAATACATTGTAGAGGTAGATATGCCACGTTAATTTGAATGAATTGTTGCTCCTACCAGAACTCAGATGAAAAATTTCTACTGAAGATTAAAAATAGAAGAAGCTTTTGTAAAAATGGTGGGGGAAAAAAATACAAATGTTCAAAGCAAATAATCGACAGATTAAGATAAAATTATTAATCTTTATGAAAAGATCTAGAACACTTGAGTCTAATAAGAGATGGTATACTGTGATATACATAAAACTTAATTTTATACTATATTACCAGACACAGCTTTAATACAGGAGTTATGTAAGGAATAATACAGTAAGTTCACTGTGCAGTAGTAAAGATTGAGAGTATGAGTATTTCTTGTTAGGAATGTACAGACTATGCTCATTTACAATACAGTCTTTATATATAAATATATGCAGACACACATATATGTATTTATACATATATATTTAAAAAACTTTGGGAACAGATACCCTGTTTCATATTTCTCCTAAAATAAATGTTGTGTTAGTATCATTTTCTAGTGCAAGAGGTAAAGATGTCCTGTAGTTATCCCTAATAATCTTCCAAAATTTTTCTTGTTTTTTTATTTCATCAAAGGCAGTAGCAGCTGTCTAATAGCTGTGATGAAAGAGCTCTAAACAATTTTATTCTGCTTTGAAACAAGACAAAATTCTGATGTACTTATTCTTACGTTTTCTTACTCATCAAATAAAAGAGGCTGTATTAGCTAAGATTAAATCCTTGAGTGATTCATAGATGAAAAAGAAAACAAAAATCAGACTAATTTCTGTATCTGCTTGTGAAAACAAATATTTGTTTTAGTTACCTATGTTTTTTGGTATATTTTTACTATCACATTTAAGGAGATGGAAAATAGTGTAAAAGAAGTGATGTTGGTTTAGATCGGTATCTTGAGTCACTGAAACTCTCATTGAATACACTCTGTAATCTCTAATCTGGAAGTTGTTGAATTTGATAGAAGGATTTAAAAATTTCAGTTGTCTATTAAATCCGAAGATTTTGTACCAGGCTGTTGGTAAATGCTATGTGTTCCCTATGAGGGATCATTCACTGCTATTGTAACTAATGTAAACTGCTCTAACACTGCTCAGCTAGTTATTGAGATAGCTGGAGTGTTTAAAAAGAGGAACTTGTAACGTAAAATCTTTTTTTGAGATAGGATTTTTCATGAATGTTGTCTGTTTAAGAACATCAGGCATTTGGAAGAGTGGGCTTGCTTTACATGAAATAAAGGCAGATTTCTGTCTTAACACTCCAAATCACGTGCGGTGTAGAGGGTATTCTAGGCTATCTCAGTCTTTGGACTAGCTCAGTTTTCCTTTTATGGAGTGGTTACTTGGGGCTTGGGGGAGATGGTTTATTTACTTCAATCTCACTGTTTTAAGAAAAATAAGTATTTGTATTGATACTGTTGAACTTGGTTCTTCACTCAATTTGTCTAGGAGAGAAGAAAGTGAGATTGAATGACAGTCTTGTCTGAACACATTAGAGGAAGCCAACAAAATCTAACAAAATTTTGTCAGGACCTACCATGAAGATTAGTCTAATAATAATAAAAGTCTCCTACTGAAAACCCTATACAGTGAGTTTATGTAGTCTGCATTGTGCAGGAGATCAAATATCACCAAGAGGTTTACTTTCTTAGAAGTATAAGACTTTCCTATGTATGTAACGAAGGAACACCTGTACAGACAATGAGAAATCTCATGAGAAGCATTAGCAAACTTCTCAGTCTGTTTTACTTGAGCAGTAATAATTAATTTTCAGTCTATACGCATCCTTTTAAAGGACCTGAAGGTTTATGCCAAGTGTACAAATAAGACAGTGTTGATAGATAACTAGAGCATTGGGCCCTTTTGAAAAGTGGAATTTCAAGCCTTGAAATAGGATCTAGCACTGCTTTCTTCTATTGATGTTTCAATATCTCCTATTTCAGATTAAGATATGGATATTTCTGTGCTTTTAGCTATCACTTTTATGCATCTAGATCACATGATTTGAAAATTTTTGCTTATAAATGGCAAGATGTATACTAACAATCTTTGAATATATTCTTATTTTATAAATTATTCACAATGAGAATACTACCGTTCATGAGTTCTACTGCTTTCTGATATACTCATGTGTTTGCAGCATCTAGTTGCTTATGAATATGAGACAGCAATTTATAACCTGTATTCAGCTTCAGTTGCTGCTACTGCCTTATAGAGACTTCAAAAAAGCTTAGAAACATTGAATTTTATTTCAGCATTTGTGCATATCAACAGTTGCCTTGGATTAGGATGTAATGGTATGTTTCTCCAGCTGGAGGTGGCCTGACTTCTCTTTGGAATATGTCCGGTGTACTGAATCTGCACGTCCTCTCTCATGTATTTCACATACATGTCGTAATACTTTCAAATAAATCATTCAATGTGCAATTATTAAAAAGCAAAAATAGCAAGTGTTGCCTTTTCCACAGTGCCTTTCACACATGTGAAAAAAAGGAAAAAGTTTTGAACATCTTAGTAATGGTAAAACTGTTGAACTTCACAACTTCTGGTAAGTACATATACAAAAATGTCATGAGAGATTTGTGAGTGTGATCACTATTGTTTAAAACTAGGGTTGTATAGTGTAAGAAGAAAATAAATCTTCAATATCCTTATTGTTTGGCGCACAGATACATTTCAAATGTTAAGAAAAACAGTGCAACTGTTGGTGTTCTGATAAAATCAGATTCTAAAACAAGGGAGTGATAGGAAACGTATATGGTTAAAGAGTCTGCAAAGTTGTTTAACTTAATAAATCCTATACAGTTACATTAAATTTAGGACCAGCTGTTAGGCACAGTCAGGATGCCAATATAAAATCAACATATGTAATCTTGGCCAAGTTGGGTTTTTTCCCCTCAAAGAGGACATTTGTGCCAACAGCACATGCTGCAAAAGGACTAAAACTCAGTCCCATTACCACTGCAGGGTACATAATTACAGAAATTTACCTAAATATGGAAAAATTGTAACAAATAGGGGAGGCTTGGCAGATATTTTGGTTTCACATTTGTTATTTGGCATAACACAGTGTCCTGTTTAATTCCCATTGCTGCTACTTAGTGTTTCCTTTAATTGTGGAGCACATGGCAGCTCTTGTTCTATTTAATTTTCTCATAGCTGCTCTCACATTTTGGCTACAAGAGCATTACATGAAAAAGCACATAAGTATAGATTATACCATACTACACCCTCAGGGTATAGTGTGTAAAAATAGTCATTTCTGATGCATAAAGGCTTCTTGCATTTAGAAGTTAATCAGTATTTTAGAAAATAAGAAACAAGACATAATTCGTATGTCTGCGCATATTGAGAATATCTTTGGTGTCCCAGATTGGTAGAGGGGAAGGAAGGACAAAGAAGATCTATTCCAAACCTCAGCCGGTAGCTTTTGGTCTATTTGGCATCCTTTTGCATCTGCAGACTGAGGACTAACGTTGCTTTCTTTTTCTATAACAAATCTTTTATTCCAGTTATTTCTACATATCACTACCCATGTTTTAGAGCAAAAATCCTAAAATGTCTAAGATTATCAGTGACCTTAACGATAGAGTCAGTGATCTGGTATACATTTAAAGCAGAAAATTAATATGCAGATCAGTGCTACATCAAATTTAAAACGTGAATTGTTTCAGTATGAATTTTTGTTTGTTTTGATTTAAAGGATTACTACATAGATATATTTTTCATGTTGTATTAAACATGTTTTTATTTTACTCCCAAAGTTCTACTTTTAAAACTTTCTCAGTGTTCTGACACAGAAAAGGTCTTATGCCAGCTAGTTATCTCTTCTTCTTCTTCTTCCATGTCCATGTGTATCTCCATGCAATCCCAGTGAAAAGTGGTGCTGTAGTACTTACGAGGACATAGTGTGAAAGTCTTTATTCCCAGTTGTAGGGTTCTGTGAGACCTCCTTAACTGTGTTTCCATTTTATTGTTGTTTTCAGTTGCACAGATCTGTTTTTAAGAAATTTTAAACTGTTGGGAGCAATTTCTTGCCATTTCAATTGCATGGGGAGGTGATGAATAATTTTTCAGCTTGTATGGATGATGCTACAGACTCCTAAGCAACTTGTTAATAAAGTTTGTTAATAATACTCAAGGTAGCAAGAAGCCACAGACTAGAAAAAGTGGCTGTATACTTAAATTTCTTGTGTTTGAACCAATCTGAAAATTTATAAGACACAAAGTTGACAGATGTCTGCAGTAGTCCCATGTAGTAGAATTCAGTTAGTGACACATGAGGAGGGCTACAGCAGGCTGTAGTGGTAGAAGATTGCACTGCTCCCGAAATTAACATCCAGTGGGCCCATCTTATACAAATTAATGTAGAACAAGCATAGTAATTGAATAATTATTACATCTGTAACGCCAGCCCCTCTTGGTGGGAAATTAATTGAAGAAATAAGAGATTCAAAGATGTGTTAACACTTTGGTAGCATAGATGGCTGAATTATGACGTGAGGGTAGGTTAATGGAGATGAAACGGAGCTCTTGGACAATCATTTGACACACAGGTAATTGAAGAGTTATCCAGTGCACTGATGAAGGAAATGTATTCATTACCATGTGGAATATTTTATGCAGTGTATATGCTTTGGTTGCTATTCATAATCTGCAGTCTCAAATTAATGAGAGTAACTGGGAATTGAAAGGATTATTTTTCCAAAACTGAAAAATAATTCTCAGATATAGGGTCACCTTACTGATAAATGTAAAGAATCACATATACATTTCATCCTATAAAAATCTTAACAGGGCTATGGGGATGTTTAAGTAATCACATTAACTTTGAGGTGTCTTGTCAAGTTGGTGAACTTGTGTTAAAAAATTACCAGTCAAAATCTCTGTGTACTAAGGGCAGATTAATCCATAAAGAACAGATATATATTTTTCTTCTCTGTTATTTTTCTCTAAGTATTTTAATCATGTTTACTGATTTCATTTGGAGAATGTCTGATACACAACTTTTCAGAGTATAAGAGTGGCTGTCAGAAATATGAAGGAATACATAATTTATTCAAAAACAGTAAACCTCATTAAGAAAGGTTATTGCACTTATAAAAACTTCTCTCAGTGCTCATTGATTAGAGATTAAACATTATCCTTTGTGCTATTCGGATTGGGATTTTTAATTAGGATGTCATTATTACACAGATATACTAAATGTTAAATTGATTTTTGAGACCTTTTGAAATAATGGTGCTACTTCTGCAAAATGAAAATCATAATAGATTATTGACTTATACTTGGCTTTTTGTTCGAGGGCACATCTCCAATGTCAACATTTTCAATATTCTTAGTTTCATGCAAAGAGACACCCATAATTAGGCTTATATTAAGAGTTTGTGCCTATTGACTCATTTTTTATTAATGGCAATAGTATAGCATAGATTGTCTTTGAATGAGAATAACAAGCAATGGTGCCTGTTGACGAGTAAATATAACAAACTTTCTACTTGATTAGTTTTTTTAATATTTTTTTCATGCAAACAGTATTACAAAAGCTATTGAAGTTTTTAAGCAGATATTTACTTCAGTTGGGACCTACTTTTAGATGAAGTTTTGAAAACAAAAAAATGCTAATAAATTATTCTGTCTTTCTATCTAATCCTGGAAGGAAAACAGGAGTGAGGGAACAGGGACAATAAGTAAGTTTTCTTAATATTTAGCAGTTAGAGGCTCTCCCTCTGAATGTGCAACTGCTTAGGTAATGCCAGGATGGATTAAAACAATTTTCATTATTAAAATTATCAATATTCAGATATAAACCCCGTGATCAAGTAAATGGGAAGCTGGAAGAGAAACATGTTAAATCTGACTTTTAATTAAAACATTTTGTAGTGCTTTCTTTCTGAAGTGAAATGTGCTCAGACTCTTAGCTGTGGAAATCAAGGTTGAGGAGAAAATGTCACTGCTGTTAAGTGTTACTAAATTTTGTGTGGTTTCCTTATTTTTTTCATTAACTTCAAAGTTTACTTCCCATTACAGTTGTTCAGTGTATACAGTGGCAGGAATTAATAATTCATGGCTTTTCTCTAGGAACACAAAAAGGGATATTTATCAGATACAGATTTAAATACACCATTTTCATTTGAATAAATATAGAAGTAGTAAGGTTTGTTTACAGCTGACAGACCTTTTTCTTTACTATATCGGTTGAGTGCTATGCACATGAATGCAAAGTCCAGAACTGAATGCATTGTCCACAAATATATTCAGAGCACGTGTATGAAAATTTCACATTCAAATTTTTTGAGGTAACGTACATGAAATATTCCATTAAGTTTTAATTTGTAGAAATCTGGTACAGGTGATTTTAGGAATTTGGGGCTGACCATGGGAATTGTTAGAACAACACTCCAACAATTGTCTCTAGAGGTGTCTTAAATATGTGTCTAATTTGCTGAGATCTAACCTGTTTGTTAATTTTTTCATAGCTAAATAAACAGATGAGAGAAATCATTGTGATATTTCAAACTGTGAAAGATCACATTTTGAAATTTCTGGAGGCACTCACAAAACAGAAAATTGCAGTCTAAATATGCAATTTATGGGAAGATATGGGCAAACCATGCAGAGTAGAACAGGAAAAAAAGTTACTCAGAATAATAAATAGCTCAAAGATTGCTAGCAAATGTCCACTTTTCACTATTAGTTCTCCAAATCTGGGTAATTTTACGTAAAATAAGAATTTTTTAACATAAAATTCTTTAGAATACTCTAGTAATTTTGCTTTTTTTTTTCTAGCATTTTTTATTCCCAGTAGAAACCTAGGTGTGGATCCACAAATGTATTTAGACATCTAACTCCTGCCTATGTGAATTGCTTGCAATCAATTGTGTCTGCTTCTGTTTCTCAGAAGCTGCCTTAACGGGAGCTCATAGGAACTTAGTGGGAGTTAAGTATCAAAATATTTTCATGCCATCTACCTAAAGTCTTATGATCTTTAACAAGAGCTTAAACAGGATGATGGAGAAGTTTTTCAAAGGGACTCATTTTATTTGACCAATCTGACCAACCTGAATAGCAAAGACTGTCAGTTTGTCTTCAAATAATTATAATAAACCTTCTCACAGGGAGAGTTTTACTCTTCCTATATTTTCAACTAATCTTGTTTTATGTTTTTATATAAAGTAATAATAAAATTAGCTCATTAAAAAAATCTACCACAAAATTTTTAAGAAGAATCAGCACACAATACTATGGGAACTGTGTATTTTTGAATTCTGAATTAATTATATTAAAATAGCTGGTTTTCACTTTTTTTACCAGTGTTTCAGCACAAAGTTTAAGTGTAATTCATAAGCAGAGAACCTAGATTTGAAATCTTAATGACAATATATCTGTAAATTCCTTTAAGCCCAATTCAGTTTGTCTTTTTTTTAAAAAATGTAATATTAATTTATCTCTATGAACTGAAATACTAAGTAAAATTGAAACAGAGGAAAAAAAGATAAATCTGAAGCTGCTGTTTTTTAGAGAAAGTAAAGGAGGATATATTGTGTTTTGTTTTCCCTCAGTCTTTGTTAATTTGTTTCCACATTGTGCTACATTTGGACATAATGTGCTTTGGATCAGTATAAAAATAAGCGACTATAGAGAGCTACCTGCAGGATGGGGCTCTTAATTCATTTGAAGTAAGCATATTTACATAGTTGGTGAAGAACCCACTGTTATAAAGAAGTGTAAAACTAAAAATCATATATTGGAGAAGATATAAGAAAATGTTCAGGAAGTCAATTTTACTAAAACGAGTTTTAAGTACTCAGAACAGGAAACCATTTCCCATGGATGTTAGATGTTTCTAATGACTGTCTAACTAGAAACAGGCTATCTTAATTCTCAGCCCCGAGCAAGTACAAATGACCTTGCTTCCAGACTTCACTACAATATTTATTGCAATTTGGATGGAAGACTTTTGACACCGTAGTCATAAAAATTACAGGGGACCACTTATCTGTGTTTGATACGAGACATAACGTAGACTTGAAAGTCCCAGTCTCCAACAGGCTTTAACATTACTCTTTAATGGTTTTGATGGCCAAAGGCCTCTTCAATTCAAAAAACAGTGGTGGTCAGTAAATTTCCTTCAAATGTATATTTTTTCCTCTCCTCTGAAGAAAACTAAATGTGTATTGTTCCTACTGATTGGCAAGAGATGTGTAGCAAAATCTAAGCATAACTAAGTAGGCAGTGAGTAAAAAACAGTAGGCAGTTTGTAATACCCTTTTAAAAATGTCCCTGTAATATTTGTTACACATCTTGTTGTTCAGTCTCACAAAATGTTAGTGATTATTAAAACTTGTTCTAAAAAATAAGAATTTTTCTTTGATTAGCTTTAGAGGTTCCTGAATTGGTACTGTCTTTAGACATGACCATAATACTTCGCCTTGTAGGACTTAAGTGCAATGAGATATACCCAAATAAAAAATAGAATTAAAAAATAAAAATAAATGTTCTGACCATGACATCTTATTTGATAACTTCCAGGAAAACAATGTGAACTAATTTATGTATAATCTTCTGATTCAAGACAACACATCTGTCTTACTTCAGATGTATGTATATATGGTTATCTTTTAGTATGTATACATGTAATAGTAAACCCACCAATTTTTGGAGATTAGGTTTCTACAGACAATCCTCTAAGTCATGGCAAATTGTTTCCATTTTACTAGTTTTAAGGAGTTAAAGGTATCATGCACTAAGATGATGGTACTTTTAAAGCTCCTGTACACAAAATATTTTCAATTTTCGTTTCAAGCCATCCTCAAGATGCATGCTTTGTGAAAAAGTGTATTCTTAAACTCATGTACGTTTATGATCTTATGAGTTTTATGAGGGGCAGCTGAGGGAACTGGAGTTTTTTAGCCTAGAGAAGAGGAGGCTGAGGGGAAACCTTGTCATTGCCCACAATTACTTGAACGGATGTTGTAGCGAGCTGGGTCTCAGTCTGTTCGTCCAGGTGACAGTGATAGGATGAGAGGAAATGGCCACAGGTTATACCAGGGGAGGTTCAAACTGGACATTAGGAAAAATTTCTTCACTGAAAGGGTGGTCAGGCAATGGAACAGCTGCCCAGGGAGGTCGTTGAGTCACCATCCCTGGAGGTGTCTAAAAAGCAAGCAGATGAAGTGCTTAGGGCCATGGTTTGGGAGTGGACAGGTATAGTTGGAGTCGATGATCTCAAAGGTCTTTCTCAACCAAGAGATTCTATGATGCTATGATTATTTAATGTCTTTAAAGAGTCTAAGATGATATTCTTTGTACCTAGGCATTATTAATGACAGATTACCATGAATGAATCGGGGATTATTCATTCAATCAATTTTGGAGAAATGTTTTGTTCAGGTGGCCAAACCCTAAAAGCAATACAATTGTAGTTCATGTATAAATTCAAATTAATGTTTTTCTTTAATAAAATGACCTATATTAATAACAACAACAAACTTAGTTAAGAGCATACGTGATTATTTTCTAGTTTAAGGCTATAAGCTACAAGTGTAAAGGTCACATATACATAGGACAATAAATATTTATTCACTTCTACAAATAGTTACTAAATAACAGAGCCAGAACACTGTGACTGTTGGAATGGTGAGGTTAAACGCTTAAAGCTAATTTTTTGGTCATATGAGGTTAGTATCACAAAGTTTGGGGTTGTCGGACTTCATGTTTGACATTGATCCATCTCAGGTTTATCCAAAAATGTCTCATGCTGATCAATAATACAGCAACCAGTTTTAGATTATTGAACAATGGGAAACCAAATTATTTAATACTGCATCTCTGAATAGGCTCTCTTGCTTGTTCAGTCAAATTATTGAGTAAATTCTCATCTTATCAACTGCCTAGCTAGTTAATTTCTATTGTGTCCACTAGATCTAGTCTCTATTCCACAAGCATCTTTGGAAGCTTCATTTTTATATATTTGAACGCTTCATTTTTACTCTGAATTTGATGATTACATATCCCAAATGTGCTGTTTTGCTGTTTCTGTTCTTTAAAGCTACCAGAAATATCTGAACCTTACTTACCAACGTTTCATTTAATCACTAAAGCTGAATATAAGAAGCTCTTATGTAGTCTTTTCTTTTAATAGATCTCAGACTGCTCTATTATGGAAAGTGTGTATTCTTTCTTCTTTCATGTGGAGCAACTGAAGGAAGAGGAAGTGGTATTAGAGGAATTTGGGAGTAGAGCTGAGATCTAATTAATTCACATAGCTAAATTGGGAACTTAGAAATACTGTAGGAAGTTTAATTAGCGGCAAGAAACGTTCTTTAGAGTGGGCATAAACACAGTAGATATTTCAACCAAGTTAAAAAAACCTTAAAGTGATTTTGATAGACCTAGAGCATGGCATCAATTGTAGGCAAGCTCTGGAATTTCTGAGATCTAAATAAAGAGTCTAAGTGAGTGTAATTTATAGTTTTAATAGGAAATAAGGTCATATAGTATCCAAATTATAGAATCCTTTTGTTCAGAAATAGGAGGCAAGGTTAACAAGATGGTTTTTCTTGACAAAAATCTCTGAATTTGTTTTGTCTGGGATTTTAAAACTTAATATTCAGATTACTCTGATTGGGGCTGGTCTATCCATTCTTCTTTTCTCTGATATGATTTGGAGGAGCATTCAAGAATTTGTCACTATGGAAATAGTTTCATCAAGTTAATTAACAGCTAATGTTCACATTTTATCGCGTTGACCATATTTGTTTTTACAGTCAGCACCAGGACTATTATATTTACTTTCTCCAAGATGCCTTTTACTTAATTGGTCAGTAGGATTAAAAACATTCTGATGTACTGAATGCATTTAATGGCCTCACACCTCACTTCCCATAAAGCTGTATTTCTATTCCTGTTCTGCATCCTTTTAAAGCACTCACCCAGCAATTTACTGATGTAACCAATTAGACTACAAAAGAGGTGAGATTTCAGAAGCTGCTTGACAAGTGCTGGCCCCTTTCAGATCTACAGCAAAGGAAGCTTATTTACAATTTTAATTATTATTACTTTTATATGTTGTTTAAAAGTTTGGTTAAAATTAATTTCATTTGCAGTAATTTATTTCAAGATGAGAGTTTAAGTGGAGCTCAGGATGTACACAGATGTTTTGCCTTAGACTTTTTGAGAATTGAATTTCCCTCACACGAGGATTTGTATTAAAACAGTAATTGCAATGTACCTCTCTTTGGGTACATTTACTGTTAAGTTGTTGATCTTCCTCCTTGGAAATTTGAGGTATTTTTTTAGTAATATATTTCACTCCACAGTTTGCTATGCACACTGTCATATATATCTTAATTTTGCAATAGACTGTAATCCTTTTTCTGCACTAAAACAGGAAAATAAATCTGGGAAAAATATCTGATACATATAAACACCATCAGAAATGGTTTAATAGCTGTGGTTTTCCCTTGTTGCTTGTGTTTAAAATAAAAAACTTAGTATTAATTACACTTAAGCTGACTCTAGGATTATATTCCAGAAGAAATTTAAGGACTACCAGGAAAGAAGATCCTTTTGAATAGCCTGGGAAAGCAAAGGAAATGCAGGTGATCGAGTGATCGTGTTTCACCAGTTCATTGAAAACTATTGAATATTATACTATGAAGAAAATTGTTTTCTGTAAAGGGAATTTTGAAAGAAATATGAACATTCAATTTCATGTGCAAAGAAATGAATCTGAGATTCTCTAAATTATGTAAACTACACCTTTTACCTTCCTGTTTATTCACTGAAGATCATTGATTAATGAGGGGGTAAAATCAGCTTATTGCATGCTGCAACAGGCTGTTTATTTTTTTCAATTTTAACTGACAAATATAATAACAAAATTATAAAGATTCATGAATAACAGTAGGCCTTAAAGGGTACCTGGTTGTAGACAGATGTTCAAAGACTTTCTGATTATTAAGAACACAACTGTCTGTTCTCCTAATGCCTGCAGTTTTTATCATCAGCTGTGTAGTATTTTGGCAGTATGCACATTATCAAAGGCATCATCTTAGTTAAATTATGCATAATTGACATTGTGTTAACTACCAATTTTGTTCTCAGCAAGAGTAAAAATTGGATTTTAGTAATAACATTCTGTGGAGTTCTCAGAATAAGCTACATGCAGAATCAAGTTAACTGATTGTATATTTTGTTTCTAGTTAATATGAAGTGTGTATTATACCCAGATATTATGCTTTATCTTTAACATGTTCTCTGTGGTCTTGCTTTATGCATTGCATTTGTATCATGTACTTTTATTTCAAATTGAGTGAAATGAGTAGTGAAATTTTTATGTGGGATAAAAATTTATGGGATAGAGTAAAAACAAGTGTAATCTTAGCAAGAACTTTTAAAAGGTAGGTGTTTCTAAAAGGTGCAGTTTTGGGTGTGGACAAGACATGCAACATCTTGCTAATTTTTAAGAGGACTCTCAAGTGTCTCCTGTCTGCAAAAGTCTCCTTTCGTTAGCTTTTCTAAACATAGCCATCTTTTCAATGTTGTTGCTTGTACCAGTGACTTCAATAGTGTCTGGCTACTCGCCAGGTCTGCCTTTCATTTGATGTGCCTTCTATCAAATAAAGTTATGTGGACTCCAGTTGTATTTCAGTTGTTAATTGAAGTCCAAAATTGCCATTTAATGGGCTGACGCTGTAGATAGTATTTTTTACTTTGTCCAGAGTTCTGAAACAGATCTTAAAAAGTTACCCTGACAGGTTCTAAGAATCTTTGTAGTGTTTGTCTTTCTTGAAGATGAACGATCACTTTGTCCTTGTATTGTTTTATCAAGGATTTTTTTTGTTGTTGTTTTGTCTACTTCTGTCATTGAGACAGGATGGTATGTGTAGGTGATATGGATTGTGATCTGGATTAGTAAAACAGTTTCCAGATTGACAGTATCAAGAAGGTATTCTTTACATGCCATAGATCATATTTTTTCCATCAGATCTCTATCAAGTTTTGTATCATCTTGCTTTGTTCCCGTCAGTTTTCACTTTTGGGTGTGTCTATCCATGTGAGAACCGAAGAAGATGCTTTACTGCATTTTATTACAACTAATACCAATCAAGATGAAAATTATATGCTAGCCCCTTCATAAACAAAATGTGGAGAGAAGGCAAATTTTGTAAACAGGAATGTTTGTTCCATGTGAATCAGTATTTTTAAATGTGTGAACAGCTTCATATTGTCTTAAGCCACATGTACTTAATTGCATATTGTTTACAGTACATTGCTGTGGTAAACTGACTTGTCTTCAAGAGAAGTTTTTCTCAGGTTAGGTCATAAGCCAACAGTCTGAGTTTTGAAATTGTGCCAAATTCAGAGAATAAATGTCATCTCTGATGTAATAGTTAAGGTCTGTCATTAAGAAGAAGCCTGTAAGTAGTGATTCAGTTCTGTGTTTTGTTTTCTTTTCATTCTCCAAACAGCCTCTGTTTCTAGTGGCAGATTTAATGGTATGATTTACAGCTCTAAAAAACCTTTATCAGGGACAGAAAAATGACAAACAATAAATATATGGAGCATTATGTTAACAGCCACCACACAATACCTTGTCAGTTGCAGCTTGATAGCAATACATTTTAATTTTCTCTTTCATAAAATATCTTGGCATGTGCGCCTCATTTGAACACAGACTTGGAAGTCAAGTGTGTCATCCAACCATGCAGTTTATCACCCTCTATATTTTTTGTCCTTTTCACTTAATGTCATCTCTATGGCAACAGGCATCGCCCTGGAAATAATTTTCCAAACAGCTTATGTGTTTGAGGGGGACAGCCTGAAGTTCAAAGATGTTTGGTTTAGAGAAGCAGGTTTAGTTTATGTTTAATAAAAATTCTGAAGAGTTTCATGTAAGCAGGACTGAACTGGATACAGAGAGAGAGAGAGAGAGAAGATATCCTTGCTAATATACTTAATGTTTTTGCGTGCCACAGAAACCAATAGTAAGGAGAACACTTTAACATCGAAATTCCATTTACTCCAAAATAGATCTCCCTCGGAACAGCCTAAGATATGGATCCTTTACGGGCATAACTTGGAGCCCTTGCAGTTGCGCTTGCAGTGTGTTACAAGAGATGCTACTTATCTCAGAAAGGAACAGGCTTCTTTCCTTCTGGAATTCTGTACGTGGTCCCTGATCAGAGGTTCCGTAAGAGCTAAATAAAGGGCAAGGATTTATGGTTTGTTCTGTTTTACTTAGGAACATGTTTAGGGTTTGATTCAGTTGATGTTACTGATTGTGATTGCTATGGATCTAAATGTGTATTTCTGTAGAAACCATCAATACAAGCTAGCATATCTGGTGAGCATATAACATATTTGCTTTATGTTTACCAGCTATGGAAAAGCCTTATGTCTTAAAGATCCTTTCTCTTTCATTGTGATCCTTTGCAGCTCACAGGGCTGTCCAATGTGAGCGATGTTTGCCATCTGCAATTTAACACTGAGGTCTTGAAAAGCATCAGATGTGAATAGTCATGGCTATGAGCACCTGAAGTAACCATTAAATCAGCCCCCAAACTTCCAAATGTTATATATATTAAAAGAAGTAAGAATTTTTTTAAGAAGTCATTAATGATAGCTATTCACAGAATTTAATAAATAATTAAACTAAACTTTTAAAGAACCACAAGAACAGCTGGTCTTCAAAACTCATGCTTAGTGATGCTGCTCAAAGATTTACAGTAAAGGAGTATTTCATTCTCCTCGCAGTATCAAGCAGGTAAGTGCTCACAAATGCACACACATATTTCCACTTCTTAGCACCTGGTAAAGGAAACTTTTCTTCAAACCATACAGTGCAAGAATTCAGGAAAACAGCAGATGAAAGAAATTATAGCAACTTTCCACATCATCTGGGTTGATGGCTGTTACCACTACCAGCTTGCTGTGGAGAACTGTTGCAAGAAGGGGATTACATGGGAAATGGACTAGTGGAAGATATGGAATAAAAAGCAACCCCAAGGGAAGACCTCCTTTTTGGTGTTTTGCCATTACATTAACTAATGGATTTTAGTGGTTTCCTTCCTTCATGGTAAACAGTCACACACGCATAAACGCACGTGTATATTCAGACTTCTAAAGAAGGGGGAGGAGAAGTAACAGTTTTCTTTGCTATAATTCAGAGCATATGGTAAAAAAATATTGTTTGTTATAGCTCATAGGCGTATGATGTTTAAATTAAAGTAGCATTTCCTAAATAAAAATAGTCTTTATGACATATGGCTATTAAAATGGTACTTTTTCCTCTCTCAGCGTTGTTAAAAATTAATGTTTTTAAAATGTTTTATACCACCTTGGGCTGCTGGCTGCCTTTCAACAGGACTGAAACTTGCCATTCAGAAATTAAAAATGAAAGGTAGCATAGATAATAGGGTATCTCTGTAGCCCTATAAAGATTCTCAGCGTTTCAGTTTTAAGGGGTTTTCTATTTCATTTAAAATTTCTCAGAATTTTTCTCTTTTTTAAAAAAATTCATTTTTGGAAATAAACCAACTCAATACTTTCAGAAAAGAAAAATCAGCAAAGAACAGCTAGTTGTGAACTGGTGGCAGGGAATGTTCTTGATGATGTCAACTCTCGTTAAAATGAGCAGATTGTTTCCACAGCAAACATCTTACAAAGCAGAAATCCAGGTGCTTTCCTACTTTCCTCTCACCTCTCCTTTTTTATTTCAGATTTCGATTTTATTCTCCCTTGAAAAATTAATTATTCCTTCATTAATGTGGAAGATACATAATAATTGGATAGGTACTCTAACCTTGCTACGTGCTTGAGAAAAATATAGTAAATTAAAATAATCCTATAAGATTTTGTGTCCCTGTAAACAACAGTATGTGTTATTATGTGTTATAAGAGTATAATGAATAATGAATATAACCCCTTCCAGTGTTCTCAGGGCCAGAGGTTCAGACAGGCTGAACTTGAAGTTCCCACTGATTTTAACAAGTTTTGAATGCAAAACGTTTCTGCTAAACAGATTACAGAATCACAGAATTGTTTAGGTTGGAAAAGCCCTTTAAGATCATTGAGTCCAACCTTAAACCTAACACTGCCAAGCCACCACTGAACCATGTCCCTAAGCACCACACCTACGCGTCTTTTAAATACCTCCAGGGATGGCAACTCAACAGTTTCCTTGGGCAGCTGTTCCAGATACAGGTCTTAAATTTTTGTCTGAATCAAGTTTTTTCTATTCAATTTGTCTATATAAACAGATCATTAAACATAATAATTTATTTTATAGCTTTACTTGAATTATGGGAAGATACTTCACCTTACATTTTAATTTTGATGTGCACGTAGACAAAATTTTAATGCTTTGCAATCATAAAATTGAAACTGTACAGCAAAAAAAGGTGCTGGTATACTTTTAATAAAATACTTTCAAGTTTGCATTTATGATGCTGGGACACAACTGAGGACTCTAGATAGACATTGTAATGCTTGTGAAACATTCTACTTGCAGAATAAGGCAGAAAAAAAATGGATTTTAGGATTCCCAACTAGTCATTAATCCTCCTTCATTTAACTAGTTGAAGCAGTACACCTCCTTTCCTGATGAGAATTTATCAGTGCAGGTGTGCTGAGTAGTTTACAATACATTCACTTCTCAAATTAGAAACCATGCCTAGGCTCGCTTTTTCTTTAGTATAGTGTTTTAAATCACCTGAAAACTGTTCAGGTGACCTAGAGCTTTGTATTATAAGGGGGATTTTTAGTTTATGGTTTTTACCCAGAAGCCTTCTGTGAAGAGCTAGGTGCCACCAAACAAACCTCAGAGAAGTTTCTACCTTCTATCTTGATCCAGGCAGATGGAAGCTCAGGTAGAGGGGCAGACTGAGATGTTGGCCAGATGTAGCCTTGGGGAGACTCTCTGTCTTAATCTGACAAGTAAAATATTAAAGTTTCTCAGGCACAGATTTGGCAGGCATATTGACCTATATAAAATCTAACATTCATTCAGAAAGATTTATAGTAAATTTTTACACTGCAGCTGCCTTTCTGTTTCTTCAATGTGGGAAACCATTTTAAGAACCTTTTGCAGGTTGGTCTTCAAAGCTGATTATCAGCACGCTGCCCTGAGCATGCTAATTAGAATTTGCTATAGACAGGTGATTTTGAAGACTAATCCCAAAAACTAACTGCCTCTGGCAAATTTTCTTGTGTCTTTGATACCTTCTTGAAGTGTGAGTCCAAGCAGATCTATTCCTCAATTTTGCAACTGCAGAACCTGTTGACTACAATTTGCCAAAACGGAAAGCAGTGCAGCAAAACTGCCCCTGTGAAAGAGAAGGTGGGATAGGGCCGTGTTGAAAAGGGAGACTGAAGTGTTTGGTCAGTGGTGAAAACTGCACAGGTGAAACTTTCAGAATGTACTTTTCTTTTTTTCATGAGAATAAACAGTCTTTGAGACAGATTGCTTTGTGCACTGTGCAAAAATGCATAGAAGGGATGATAAACTTTAACAATGCTAGATGATAACCTGCCAGAGAGGAGAGAAAACGAGAGGAAATAAACTAGATTGGCTTCAGAATTGTTTCTCCTTTCTTCCCAGAGGAAAAGTTCACAGCATGAACTGTGGATGAGGAATTCAGAAGAATTAAAAATTTCGGAATCTTGCTGGTAAACTGAAAAAAACTGCAAAAATAATTTCCACTTTTAGTGTTTGCTCTAATCATCCCTCTCTTTTTTAAGCCACTTAAGGCATAGATCTTCTACAAATGCCATTTGAATGGATGTCGAATCTTGAAAATCATTTATTTTAGATATAGTGCATTATCCATAATTTTTAAAAGCTGGTTAGGTTCACTAGAGATGATATAGCAAGCGAGATGAGAAAAGTATAGGAAAGGAGGAGAGTGAGGTAGAGAGTGTTTTTTCAAGTGACTACAAACACACCCTGACCTAAAACAGTTTACAACGTAGGTAAAAGTTGCTAGTCACAAAGGGAAATATAATTTTAATATATGATTTTCACTTAGAAGCAAACTATACTCTTAAGAGTAGTATAGTTTTGTAGAGCAAATTGTACACAGCATAGATTTCATTTTGGAACTCTTAATTGTAGAACATTTATTTCAACTTCTCAATTGCTGTAGAAGCTGTTTTCGTGCACACAGTCAACTAGAAGCAAGCACAGCTCTCTAAATAGCATACCTCTCAGATCAAGATATTCAAGTAGCTAGCTGTGGCTTTAATCACAGTGTTCTTGAAACATCCCTTTAAAAAGCAGCCTGTATTTCCATGGAATAGTGCTAAGGAGTTACCATTTTTCCTTCACTGATAAATGATAGCTTCCTTGAAGATATAGCATGCATAGTGGATACTGATAAGAAGAAAAATGTTATTTTGACTCTGATATTGTTTAATAAATACACTGTAAAAGTCAAGAACTCTGGGCTGTTTTGACAGAAAAATTGTCACTTTTCTAAAAAATATTTTCTAATTAATTAAGTCTAGTTTAAAATTAGTTTCTAATATTTGCCTTGTACATAAACTGCTGCTTCCTTTTTAAGTAGACCAGATCCTGTCTTTGGGCAGATACTTAGGATTTCAGGGTTTTGGTTTGTTTAGGGTTGGGGGGTTTTTTTGGTTTGTTTGTTTGGGGGGGAGGTTTTTGAAGTTTTTAAGTCCAAAATGATAATGTTGTAAAATGATATTTCAAGAATTTTTAATGTCATGGTAAGTCTGAGACCTAATAAGCAACGTATAACATCTATATTAGTGCTTCCACTTGTATTTTATAGTGAAGAACCTGGTGTGGTCATATAAGGAAGGACACCAAAATATCATAGGTGGAAACTAGGTTTTTCATAAAAAACCCTATACTTGCATGTCTGCATTCACACAAAAAAAATAAGAAAAAAAGGAAAACCACATTCAGGGAGATTATAACTTGATTAATAGTTATAGATTTGTGTTCTTTACTTGTTTCTAGCATAAGTTGTGTACATACCCATTCTCTGTGTCTGCACACTCATTCTCTGTGTCTTGCCAAGTAGTCTTGGCAGAAAGAACATACAGCAATTTTCATAGAACAAGCTGTAGGGATTTTGTTCTGTGTGTAAACAGCAACTCTTCTTTGCCTAGCTTAAAGAAAAACTTATATTTATGCAGATTTATATCATAGGACATATTTACCCTAATGCCTTGATTCTCCTCTAAGTCAAAATCTGCTTTGCACAGTTTTGCTTCCTACTGTTGCTGTAAATGAATGATTAAAATAATTTACCTCCCACTACACCCAGCACTGCTGTGCTTAATGCACACAGTGATGGCCCAGACAGTACAACTAGTGAGGAAGGGGTGTGATGAGATCCTCCTTGCATCTCAATCATGGTAGCCTGCTGTAATGATACTGTGATTGATGGTTTCTCTGGTGTACACTGGGAATCAGCCCAAATTTGTGGGCAAAGTAGTGAACAAAGGGCATCTTTACACATTTTATTTTTCCTTTCTTGTTGAGCCATGTTTAACTTTTCCTTGTGTAGTGAGAGGGCCTAGGAAGTGCTGGACAGATTTAGATGAAACAAAGTCTTTAATTTTGAATAGAATCATCCTGGATATTCTCTCTCTCATAATAAAATCAAAGCTAAAATCCACATCTTTTTTTGAAGCTGAGGAGAAGGAAGTCAAAGCATTCTCCTGACTTAATTGGGTTTGCTCCTCATAGCTTTTACTTGGCAGTAATACTTCTGAAATACTGTGGAAGAATTTTGTTCATCTTTAGGCTGTCTTCTGATAATCCTGACCAACTGTAATTCAGCAAACTGACAGACCAGTAATAAGTTGTTCCCATGACCATTTTTCATTTGTTTATTTTTGTCTGTAAAAGAAAATTTACAAAATTGCATCAGAATGTTATTTGATAACTTATTTTATGGATTTCATTGTTCCATTCACTGCAGTGAAACATCATTGACCTAAAGATTTTGGGATCCTGCGAGCATGTGGACTTATTGAAGTCTCTGTCATTGCCATATGACTGTTAATAGTGGAAGTTTGGAATAATTTTTAGATAAACAAGCGGGTTCTCTCACTGCCATGGAAGTGTTTTTCTGTAATACAAAGTAAGCCAAAGTGGGAAGCAGCAGATACAGCAACAGATTTGTATTCAGCCATCAAAATTTTTCAGTGAAGGGAGCTCCAGAATAGAATTGTTAGTTATATTTCTAATGCTAGTGTTGTAGCAAATTCCTCTCACAACAACGAAAAAGGACAAAAATACTTTATCATGGTGTATCCATATGATTTGTTTTAGCAGCCTCTGCTTCTGCATAGTAGGAAGAAAATAATGTAGAACACCTATGTAATGTGAAATTCTGTAAAAGCAAGCTTAGGTCTGGAAAACAGTTGCAGTGTAATGTAGCAGCATTTTCTTCTTGGGGTAAAAGCACATGCATCGTAGTTTATATTCCTTTTCATATCCAGGCTAGTTCAAGTATCTCTGCTCAGTGCTGTCTTGCAGCTGATAGACATAACTATTCCAAGGAAATGTAGAGCTCCTCTAATTGTTTGGGTAGTTTATGATCACAGAGATCTAGACCCTAGTTATGAAACACTTTTTAATAGTTTGAAGGACTTCTGACAGTCGCTAGGATTTACTCCAAAAAGAATAATCCGTTTTGCAAAGTTGATAAATCAGAATTCAGGTTAGAAAGTGAAATACTTCTCATTGTTCTCTATGGAAAAGGAAAGGCAAAATCATTTCAAAGCATAATTTTATTCTACCTTTTTCTCTGTTTTACTACCAGTGTAACCAACAGGACTCTTTAATTATGGTATCACTGTCTATGATGAAGTTCCAGGAGGCTGCTGAACACAGACTGTCTGCCTGCTTTCTACTCTGTGTTTAGAGCATATGGTGTATGATTATTTTGTTTAATTTGAGGTTCAGAAAGGAAAATTCTTTTTAGTACTGAAATATTAATAGTGCAGCAATGACTGCAACTCAACTTGCAAGCATTTCCTATTTTTTCTTAGATTTTTCTGAATGTATCATGCATAAAGGATAAAATGACCGTACCTTTAAGTGTCTTTCTAATGCTCACCTTATATTTCTTTTTTTACTCCTGCCTTACAACTGTAAATTTAGCAAGTGGAGAATTGTGAAAAATATTAGTAACTACTCTCTGTCTTGCATTTCTTTTTTGTGCATGACTCCTCTTCTTCCCACTTCCTTTTTTTATGTCTGCCTTCATTTATTCAGTGTAATAGGAATTTTCAAGTTGAGGGCAGTAAGCTATAATAGAGTTTGCTTCACTGGTTTATGGCTAAGTTCTAAAATTCTTTGGATTCAGAGGCTTGTAGGAAGTGCAGCAGGTACTTGCCAATCTGGATGCATTTTTGTGGCAGACTTTTAGTTGCTAACATGAAAAATAGATTTCATATATATTTTTCATGTATATTTATAGCTTTTCTTATTCACTCGTTTGTTTCATAGAGTGCTGATTTTCCACCATAACACTTAGTGCTGTAATGCATTTCCTTTGTACTGGATAGTCCAGGTAATCTGCATAAAATGTCTTTTCTGATCGTAGGCTCGGTAAAATTCAGACCCAAATTAGAGATTCTGAGGCAGATTCTACTGAGATGAATTTGTATGGCTCTATTCACTTTCAAAATTTGGTGAGAGACACCACCTTAGACTCTTACAGAAACATGCATTACTTTTGGAATGATGCTGCACATAAAGGCAATCAGCAAGTGTATATTCACAGCACATATCAATTTGTTGAGTCATCTGTGCTGCCCTTTTTGACGAGAGGGAATACCGTGTTTCCTTAAAGGTGCATTTCATAAAACACCTCAGTTCCGTTTTTTTGGGGATTTCTGGCAAACCTTGAAGAGAGGTGGATTCCTGATCTTTTAAGTACATTTGCAGAGAAAAGAGTATAGAAGACATAGAGTACTATAGCTTTGTAATTTGGTTAAATAATTAACCAAAGTAATTTTTCAGGTTAATTTGATATAACATTGAAAAGAGTGTCAGAGTGTGGAACACACTATCAGTGGTTGTTTGGGGTTCTTTTTGTGTGGTGCTGGATCCTTTACGGCTCAACATAATTAACTTTTTATGTGCCAACTTCCTGCCTTGTAGGAGGATGAAGAATATAAAAAGAAAAGCGTTAAGGTTTTATTAATGTGGGATTTGGGGGGAGATGGAACTTTTTAATTAAAATTAGGGTTATTTAATCACAGGTATATTAAAAGGAAAGCTACTATGAAACAAAGTCAAATATGTTTTCTATAAGATTTTATTCTTTGCAATTTTTGTCCATTTATAGCACTATAGCACATTGGAAAGAGTGTTTTGTTCAGTTAAGATAGATGCTGCTGAAAAGATTCTATGAGTGCTTAATAAGCCTTCATTATGAATTGAAATTACACCTTGATATATTCATTGCTTTTTAATTATAACTTCAATTTACGTAAATTTTTATCTCTTCAGAAAACATTGTCATGTTCAGACTGCTGTCTGTGCTGCTTTCTGAGTATATTGTTAAGATGCTGAGTGGAGCTACATGCGTGCTCCATGAACTGCAGTTTGCTTTGAAATACCTGTAATTAACCCATTCAAGTTTCAGTACTCTGTGTATTACTGAAATTAAGAAAGAACATAAATTAATTTTGGGTTTAGGTGATTCATCAGTCCCTGCCCTTTCAACACAAATGTCAGGGTTTTTTGAAAAGCGGAATTTTTACAGAATGCAAACTGGCCAAGTGTTACCATATAATGCTGCCAGTCCTTCCTGTGGGACAACAATCATACCCCTCCTTCTGATAAGACTACAGTTAACAGTTGTTTCTGCTCTGGTTTGCAAGGAGGAAAAAGTTGGGCACAAATTGTCAGCTGCTCTGTAGCTCTTCTGAAGTCTGGATCTGAAAAACCATTTATCTTTCTGAGGAGCTCAACTGACAGAAACAAAGGCATTTCTTCTTCCTCTCCATAGCTGAAATAGTTAACTGTAACACTAAGGATCCAATCCTGCTGGTATTGACAAAACTACTGATTTCTCCACTCACATAATCAGTATTCCCTGCAAAATCTCTCATCTTCCTGCACAGAAACCATTAAGGATATACAAAAAATGTCTGGTCTTCATAGTTCTCTTTCACTGTTGGATGTAAAATCTGTTGTGTCGCTTTGGATTGAAGTGTAACAAAATATATTTGATCTGCATATTAATTTCTGACTAATTAATGTTTTTGAACGACAGATTGATGGCTGGCAAGTTATTTTTTCTTCATAGAAGTATGCTGTGGAAATTAGAAGAGAGGTTTTTTAATTTATGAATTGTGTTTGATAGGATTTTTTTCTTTGCATCCATCAGTTTGTAAACTCTTTCAGACAGAGCATTGTTTACAATCTCCTCTGTCTTTTGTTTCCATGTAGATATAATCCTTCAAGGAGCTTACAGAAGAAACCTTTACACCTGGCAGAACAAATTATTGCCAATAAACCATGTATATGTGATAATTGAACAAGGAGATGCTGCAGCTTGGTGCAAAGCGATGGTTAAATAAAACATTACTAGGCAATACTACCATGATCACTTTGGTAAATATGTTTGGAGATTCGTAAAAAACCAAGCAAACAGATCTCTGGCTAACCTTTTGACTAAGAGAAAGGAAAGAGTAACTGATGAGATTAGAAACAGAAAGCTGAAGTCTTCTTTCTTCCAGAGCAGCAGGGACGAGGGCGCCTTAGTGATTCTGAGGGAAACTCTGAATGCTGAAGACTGCTGATGGAAAAACTGACTTGGTAGCGATTTCTATGCAGAATATATGATTATAGGCAAAATTATTTACTTTTGTCTTCTATGTTGGTTATCATGTTGCTGCTCATTGGAGTTGTGTTTAGGCCTGGAACCTAGACAGTGACATCTATGAGTCCTATTTCCTGCATTTACTGCTAAATCTTAGAAAAAGAGATGTAAAGAACACTTTGATATGTTAATTTTTACATGCACAGTGTTAGCAAAGCAGTTCAAACAGCAAAAGGAAGTTTACTCACACATCAGAAATTACAGTGAGTTACCGTGGCTCTGTCCACAGAGGTGTTTGGGGTTTTTTTTTAACTCTCTTTTGTTTTGTTTGTAGATGGCATTTTGAAGTATGTGTTGTGGTTTAGTAAAGGCCCTGGGGTAAAAGCAATGCGTGTGTTGCTATCTATACTGAGACCTAGGTAAATCCATTGTACCACATCTGACCTTTATTTGCATAAATGTATTCTGTCTGAATCCAATTAAGTAGTTTTGCTGTGTCCCATGTTAGCTGATGTTCCTCCCAAATTCCAGTTTGATTAGGCAAGTGATCATTTGAAGAGAAACAAAGAATGGTCTGTTTGATCCATATGATTAGGAAGAGAGAGTTGTGACCTGAATGCCCTGAATACTCAAATACAGAAAGCAAACAAATAAAAAAAAATAACAGATTTCATCATTGTGGAGACCTGATTAATTATTATCTTTTCAGTTAACTGCAGTATGTCTGTTTCTTAGCAGTTAATCAAAATCCCTGCCTAAAGCAAAGTTGTAGTTCTCTAGCTCAATAAAAGAAGCAACAAGCTGTGAACAAATAATAATAAATTTAACCCATTTTTGTTTTGTGTTGAAAAATATCACAAAGAAAATTGTATACAGAAGAGTTTGGGGACTTTGCTATAAGTTACATGACAACTGTATATAAAAGTTCAGGTTTTCCAGAGGTTTGGTTTGAATTGGGCTACTGAAAATTCTTCAGTAGGATTATGTGTGCTTGTTTCCTAAAGGTTTACTAAATTAGACAACATTTTGGGGCATAACAATTTAGGCCCAAGAGATGCTGTCATATTTGTTGGCTGGGTTTTTGCTTATCAGTGGCATTTGGTCACAATTCTGTGTACACAATGGGATGTTTACATTTTGGAGGCACAGCAAGAGTGCATTTCAAAGCATGTAAAACCTAAGACCCCACATAGACTAAAGCAAAGTAAAAATGTTCTTATTATTTGTTTCAAGCATACTTTTGGAAGAAATAATCTGTTGGTAGTAGCAGCTGAGGAATTTACTCTCATAAAAAATCAGTAGCGGATTCGGGCCAGTTCAAAATTTTCTGGGCAAGAGGGATGGTTGCAGAGTGAATAATATATCTGAGAAAGCTGTGGAGCATGAGGATTTCACAAATATTTGTTTAGAAATATTTCTCTGGACCAAAAGAAAAGATGGGAGGAGTCACGATGAGTGGATTTGGAGGCTGCAGGAGAAACACCCGAGCACAAACTGTAATCCTGACCAGTTTCAGTTCTTCTGGATGCTTAGCTATACTATTAAAGAAAACTTGAGCCAGTTCTGAGTTTTTATTGCTACAGTGAAAACCAAGGTATTCTTGGTAGTGTATTTAGAGAACTCTCTTTTCTGTAAGAAATGGTAGAAGAATATCCTCTGCCTTGATTTTTTATTTGCTTTTATTTTGCACTGTCAACCACTTTGCTTTTGGAAATATTGCAATATTTTTGGTTTAAATACAAATACAGTTTCAAGTGATTTTGATCCTATTTGAGGATAAGGAGTGTTTGAAAAAAAAAAAAAGAAGAGAAGATTGAAAAAACCCAAACACATCTTTATTTATACGTGCAGGTTTTTTGAAGAGCTAAATTCCCCTTCTGCCAAGAGTTGCAAAACTAAAAATATTTACTGCCTTTTTCTGTTGCCCAAGTTCTCTGGCTTTTGAACAAGTCATTTGTCCTTATGGTGAATTTTTAATGTTTGTAACAGTACTAGATTGTTGAGCAATAGAATATTACTTCTTAAGCACAACAGAAATAAGACCTAATGATTCAAATGGATAGTCTAAAAGAAATAAAAATTAACAGTGCTTATATTATAGTATGTATATAATTTCAATATTACTCTTCTTTAGGTTCAGATTCTATCTCAAAATGAGATAAACTCATGTGGCAGGAAAGACATTCAAAACAACAGATGAAAAAGAAGGACACAAAAATTTTCAAAGTTTCAATGTCGTTCTCATCAGAGTCCTTTCCTCTTTCTCAGTGTTCCTGAGAACACCTTTGTATCCTTTGTATTTGATGTACAATATCACACATTTCCTTAGAACCCACTTATATGAAATTCATGACAAGACCTGCAGTCTTCATTTGTGGATGATTGTCACAATGATTAGGAGCAGGTAGACTGCATTTTTGTATTGAATAAAAACATATATTATTTCCTTCTAGGTTCGGTGGCAGCTGCTTCTTGTAGTTGTGCTGTCATTTACCTTGATGCTATTGTCATTGCAAGAGCTCAGTGCATAATTTTTCTTGCTATAGTAGACAAATCTGCAAATGGCTTTTATCGTAGGTGGGCTTTTTTTTAACCTTGATCCTTTGCTTGTTATTTCCAATGTGACTTTCAATCAATTCAAAGCAAGTTTTGGTGCAATCTAATTTTTGCTTGAACACAGGCAACAGATATAGTGTTTGAGGGGTTTTTTAATATCAGCTTCTACCATTTAAAAATATTAAAGGAAGACTTGTGATCTGGTAGGCAGCTATATCTAGTGCTCTTCTCTCCAGAACTGTACTTCACTTTATCTTCAGAGTTTTTTGTCAGAGTATCAAAACCCCCCACTATTCAGAATTCCTAGATTGATCATATATATATTTTTACAAAAAAAAAAGACGTTTCATTGAAATACTTTGACTGTTGATGTTCTTGTTTATTCCAATGCACAAAAGTAACCTTTGTAGCTTCAATTGTTTTTCATACACCATCCTAAACCACCCTCGAACTGAAATCGTCCAGTATTAGAGATATATATTGGCAATCTTTTTGCCAGATTTTCAGTCTTTCTCAATTTCAGTGTTACATTTAGCTTCTTGTAGACTGGGAAACTCTTTTCCTCTGAGGTTTGGTATTACGTTGCTAATCACGAAAGAGAACAAGTGACCTTTGTAATGTTACTTCTAAGAAGTAAGGGATCAAATAATTCCAGTAACTTCATGTTATTTACTGACTTTAAGATGTGAATACATGTTTTTTTCCCTGCAGTACAGCAGTAAGAGTGTATTGTATGTCCTCCATAGGTTTTTTTCATGTACCCTATTCACTTTCCCAGCTACAGAGACAGTATGAAAACGACATCCATTTAGGGTGTGTCAGAAAAAGTTGGAATGGTTTGTTTTATCTGAAAATATACACCCTCTTGGATGTCTCTTCCTGTTCAAATTCAAGTGACTCTTGTTTTCAAAAATAAGCTTGATTTAAATATTATTTGACAACTAATGCTTTTGCAAAGTGTCGCTGTTGTGTGGTAATGAGTGGTATTTTTGATATTTTAAGAATTGAGCTCTGTAACTTGTTTTAATCTTCTCTCCAAGGATATGGAAGAGTAATTCTGTAAAAACAGTTTTTGTACTTTTAGGTCATAATGTGTAACTGAAAGAAACATATATCCTAATTTCAAAAGAATCTAATTAATAAAACATTTTTATAACAAAATATATAACTAATCAAAATAATTTGAATGTACAATAGCAAAGTGCAGTTGTTCAGTGATACATATTAGCTAGAAAAAGAATAATTATGGGTTTTCTGAAACTAACTGGCAAAACCCAAATGTACTCATGTTTTATTAAAAGCCACTTTCATTGCACTGGCTGTTTTCTCTGAAAAGTAATTTACATTTCCATCTGCAAGTATGTACTTGCAAAATTCTATAGATAACTTCCAGTTGTCAGTACTTTTATACAATAAACTTTTCCTTGATATACACTGAAAAATTGCGTGTTTATTAAAAATACTTTAAGTATCTATCTTTGTTAACTTACAAGATTGTAGCACAATGTGTTAATGAGATTTGCTAAATTCTTTTCTGCCAACTTACTTTCATTTTGGCACTCCCTCTCTACCCTTTTACAAATAGATTTCTTCATGTTTCTAGCATAGTGGTTATTTATAGTTCTAGCTACAGCATAGCTTCCAGTTAAGGGGTGAAGTACATAAATAAAAGTTCTAAATCAGAAATAAAAAAAGGCAAAGTTGGTCCTAGTCTTGATCTATGCTAGATTTCAGCATAGCTCAACAGCAGCAGACTGTTTAGCAAAGAGATGTAGGAAAAAATTAACAGAATGGATTACTCAGACTAGCTATGGAGTATCCAACTCTACAGACTCGTGTCAAAGAAATTCTTTCTTTCTTATCTCAATTTTGAAACATTTGACCTGAATAAAACCTACTGAGCCCATCCATGAGGTTTTTTGCAAAGGTGAATTTTTCTGTCTCCTCTGATGTAGTAATAGTTTGGGAAGTCCCTGCATCCCTGAGGTATGACACTATCACATATGTTTTATGTGGGAACCGGAATCTAGATCTTTGTAGGATGTTTCAACAATTCCAGTGGTGTCTGTAGCTATGCAAGTTAACTGTCTGTCACAATTTTATCCCTTGCACAGAGCACAAATATTTAGAGTCTTACCTGAAATCCATCAAGAGTTGATCACTATGCTTGCCTTAGATGGTACCTGTCTTAATTAGCTTGCTTCTTTCTTTCTCCTGAAAGGCTATGAGGGGGAAGAGGAGGAAGCTCATTTATTAGATTTTATGTCCAATAGATATTGCTAAACAGACTTAACAAGAGGACATTAAATGGAAACACTTCCAGACATTAATCTCTGAAGTTAAGAGAATTTAAATCATTCATCTAGAAACAAGTTACAAGGCTTATTGAGACATGAATATTAGCATGAAAATGCTTCAAAAATATCCTGTACTGTTATGTCGTTGCTGGAGGTTTTTAACATCAGTGTCTTAGAGCATAACTGACCTTTGCTTAGGCAGGAGGATACATTGGGTAAACTTGTAGAGACCTTCCCAGTCTGTGTTCCATGCAAAAGTGCACAGAGGAATTATTTGAACCCAGAATACGTTGCAGAAATACGTTAACATAGTATGGTCATACCTAATCCCCCATGAACAAGGGAGGGATAAGGCTAATAAAATTTTTTTAAACATAGAAAACAAGAGACTGATGGTTCCTGTTATACATTAAAAAGTGCATCATGGTGATGTTACCATAAAAAATGAGATGTCTCTCTGCATAGTCTCTAGAAGACAAATTGTACCTTCACAGATGTTAAATGTAATCTGAATACTCTCTACCCTTTGTATAAAAATTTATTACTGTTAATGGATTCTTTACATGATGAGCAGTTCTTTAATCTAACTGATGTTCAGTAATTTAAATTGCTTTTGTTGGGAAACGGATAACTAAAAAGTGCTAAATTATTTACAAAAATAATTTTATAAAAATAAATTTTGGAATGCTCTCTGAGGCACAAGATCAAATAAAAACAAGTGCCTTGAGCTTATTTTCTGTTCAGCAGTGTCCGTTTGCGTAGATCATTGCTACCCAGAAGGGAATAATCTGCATTGCACTGCTCATGTGTAAGATTTCAGATAAAGACTGGCACACACTTAAGCATCCTTTAACAGACTGAAGCCTCTAGGTTCTTGAGAAGCTTGCCAGATCCATGTTTGCTGTTCACAAATGTCACTGAAAACAATCGTGATCTAATTATTAACCTGACACACTTCTCAGTGAAGTGCTAACAGGAACATTTGTGAATCATATAATAATGAATCACGCAACGTGACCTAAAAAGATTTCTGTTTTGGTTTTAATTCAGGTCTGCAGACTCACTAGCGATTCTAAAACCTGAAATGTAATTAGAGATTTTCATGTGCTGTGTCTGCCATTGGAGAAAGAGAGTGAATAAAAGCCATCTTGCTCACAATGGTTTGAAAATCTTAGTGTAAAGCAGAAGGCATAATCATGACATCTGGCTCTAGGTTCACCATTTGGTTTTGTCACACTCAAGTCTTCTGGTTTACCAGTTACTGCTTTTTCTTTTTCACCTCTTTCTCCTCTCTCTGAAACAGCTCTAAGAATCAACATTCTGTTCTACAAAATGTTACAAATTTTATATCTTGAAAGTTTCAAGTTTGTTGTATTTATACTTACTTAGCATTGAGATCTTTAATTTGGATAAGTTCTTTGCATTTTGATGAGAGATGTCTGCTTCCAACACTACTACTACAGCAGGAAAAAATACCACCATTTGTTCCCCATGTTTTTGTTGTTGTCATTCATCAGACAGGGAAAGATATTTTATGTTTGCTTACACTTTTTACAGAGTAGTATCCTTGTGATTTTCAGTCATGTAGATATAATGTCATGGAGGGAGAATGGATGTTTGGAAAAATCCATGGATTTATTCTAAGGAAAATAAGCTTACATGATTTCGCTGATAATAAATATTCTTAGTTCAGTCTGTCTCTGTCTTGCTCCTAAATTTCACAGGATTAAAGATTGCATAGATAATAGTTTAGTGAAAATTGGTGAATTAGCAGCCCCACACAGGGACAGGAGAGCAGACTGTGAGCATCTTATCATTTCTGCACCTGCAAATATTTTGGTCATTCATTGTGCACCTGTAGCTTGTGGTTAAGTGCAGTACGTGCTGCCACTTGTCCGGTCAAACAGGTAACAGGTCTATGGGAGGATGGTGCACTTGGGGATGAGTACCACAGAAAGGAAAATAGTGAAAATCAGACTATGGATTTTAGTTGGAAGTAGTAGGAGTAGGGAAGGGACAGATTTGGAAATGAGTATTCAAATTCAATCCATCTCTCTCTTTAAACAAAGTGAAGAGTGACTTTCTGGGAAAATATAAGGATAGCATACTGTGGACTGGAAACTCAGTGATATTCATAGTGAGGTTGCAGTCAGAGTAAAGTTGGTTTAGCTAAATAAGGCTGCACTGAATGTTCCCTTGATTTCTTTAATATTTTTGCAATCTTTGGGTGGTGTGAAGCCAGCTTTCCATTCCTTGTCTCTATCCTCTCTAGCTTATCAGAACCCTTTCTAAATGGAATAACTGTCTCTCAGAACATACTACTGGTTTGGGTTCGTTAGTTACACAGAAATAGTTCTTCAGGTCTTCACATGCAGCTGTATTGTAGATTAGTTGCAGAAGAATAATTTGGGGGAACAGCATATGATTTTGGGTAGCCTTTCCTCAGGTAAAGTCATCTATTCTGTAAGCAGACACATTCTTTTAAGTGACTACACATACTCTTACAATGAATAATTTTCGCTGTTAGGTCTTAGGATCTCAAAGGGTATAGAATTTAGTTTTACCGAGTGACAAAACACCAGCCTGAACAAACAACTGAAATAAAATGCCTGATATTAGAAAGGGTACTCTATGTATGCTTTTGAAGCTCTATCAAACTGCTTTTTCTGGTGGTTTCTTCTCTGTGTTTTATGGATACGGCTTGCTGGTGGGCTGTTCATTTGCACTATGACACAGCTTATAAACTAGTTTTTCATTTTATTGCCTTAAATGAGCTGGGTTTCAAACTCTACAGATAATTAGATGATCAGTAGAAAAATACGTTGTTTCTTTTCTGAGATTTTAGTCATGTTTTAGATGTGTAATGTATGCTTTGAAGTAAACATGAATCAAAGTTTAAGAAGCTGCACAATAAAATAAAATCTCTAAGTGGTTTTGAACCAGTGTCCCTGTTTCTTTTACTCAAGTCCATCATGGGACCACTATTTCCAAGAATTAAAATAATTTTAGAAACTATTTTCACAATAGGAAATCAAAAGATGTTTAGCACAGGTGTTTCTATGTTTTTGATGGAAGAGTGGATATGTAGCCTCAAAAACTGTGCTTCCACCTGCTTACTATGTAAGTTTGAGATACAAAATAAAACAGTAGCCTGGCTCAAGCTGTCCTAAAACACTAGTTGCTTTTTTCCCCTGCTATTATCGGAGCTATTTGGTTCATGTATGGGTATATATACAGGATCTGATGCCAAAAAAAAAAAGAGACTCTGCCTGTTACTCCTTTATTTAACAAATTAAGAAAATCAACTATGATTGCCTTCAAAATAGTTCCTTTCCGAGCTGACACAGCTGCATATGATGCTGCCAAAGTTCATAGAAATTCTGCAGACCATTTTCTGAAAGGCTGTTGAGGATCTCCATCATTTTTGCTTTCACATCTTCTGCTGACAAAAAATGCATTCCTCTGAGCATTGGCTTGATCTTCAGGAAGAGACAGAAATCCCAGGTTGCCAGGTCTGGTGAATAGGGTAGGTATTCAAACACAGTGATATTGTTATCAGATAGAAATTGCTTCACAAAGAAAGCATTTGGGGCTGGTGCGTTGTCTTGATGTTAACTCGCTGTTCACTCTTGCACACTGATATTTTCTGATCCAGGGTAAGAAAACATCTATATTTGAGCCTTGTCTTACTGTGACATATTAGAACCCATCCTATAACCATCGCTTTGTCTCTTCTCTCCCACTCTTGGTTCCCAAGCTATAGGGTTAGTCTCAGTTTTTTTCTGTCAGACCTCATATAGTTCTGGATTTACAGAGGAAAACTTCTTTCCCTATACAAAACCTGTGTTGTTAAAATAACTATATAATAAATGGAAAGCTGTTGGGAATTTTATAACAGTTGTCTAACAACATAAAGCTCAGCAAAGGCAAGACTCCATAAAATTAGTACCAATCAACTAGATATATTTTAAAAGTTGTGTAAGTTGTAAGATTAGTTTTTACACAAATTTTCTTGTGGAAGCTGCACCTTTTTTAAAATAAAAATACAAATGTAAAATGACTACCTTTGCGGATGCCTATAATCTACATCAATATACATTTTTATATTATGAAGCTATAGAAATGCATGATACCAAACATTTACATAATTTTTAATACAAAAAGAAATTTAAAATTAAAAAAATAAAAAAGAAAAATTGAAGAATCCGTTTTTAATTATATTGTATTCCTCTAAGTACAGCAAGTATTTGTGCTTTATTAAACAGACTTAAGCAATTCCATGACATGGTTTTGTGCCTTTGCAAATAATTCCTCCAGAATAGATTTATTTTCCTTTCTGCCTGCATCTACAGACACATAATGAAATATACCCTCTTCCAAATTCTTTTGTTGGAGCAGCTTTGTCTTGAAGTCAGAGCAGGTACACATGTATTTTACTTTTGATTTGAGATCATACAAAATTCAAAAGATCATTAAACATGCATGTTTATGCAAGCTAGGGCTTTTCATTATGAAGTTGGTGACTTGTTCCTACCACATGGAGACTTTGAAGCATGCATTTCTCTGGGTGCTTGGAGGCAGTAGGTAAATTTCACTGGTTGTTGTATTGCATTTTCCAATCTTGATGTTAATGGCAATTATACATGTCTATCAAAAGCCTGAGCTTAATTTTTAAAATCCAGTTTGGAAAATACAGTTTTCTTTCAAACAATCATGTAGCTGGTTGGGTTTGGGTTTTTTCCCCTCCAAAGATATCATATACAGGATGTAACTGACATTCTGATAAGCATTACTCCAATCTGTCTTTTCTGTAAACATTCTTCTATGGCCTGTTGAAATAGAAGTGAATTCTGGTTACAGCTCAGTTCCAATGTATTTGCAACTTGTGAAAAGTGGGTTTGCCGATCTCAGCTACACCACGTGTTTTGTGCTGCAGCAGGATTACACATGTGCTGCTGTGAAACGTGAAATCAGAGCAGAGCTAGACCTCCCCTGAGAAACACAGGCTATAAATTGTAAAACATTTAAATGAAGGGCTAGAAGAAAAAGGCTTGCCTCAGGTTAGGGTTAATTGGTTTGGGTACAAAGAGTTTTATGTCCATAACTTACTGTCTGTCTATCTATCCTCTTCCTGATTTCTCTAATGTTGTTTTGCTTTGGGGCAAGTTTGTATTTGTTTTTGCTGACAACGATATGGTTGAAGTCGAACTGTTCTTCAGCTGCTATGAACTTGAACTTATTTACTCAATATTTATCAGATCTTTGCCTTGAATACAGATGCATTTTTTCTAAAATGTTCATTTTCCAAATTAAATTTCTTCCCCTCTTCTAACTTTTTCAGTACTTTTTCCTTTGACATTAACAAGTCACATTGTTAATGAATTTTTGCAAAGTTCAAGCATTACAAATGTTACTAACATAAACCTTAAAATGACAGAAAAATGCTTCAAAAATAGCAGTTCACACAAATATTGTTTAACACAACTTCTAGAGTCAGATCAGCTGATAATGAAAATCAGGGCAGCTATTTTCTTCAGTGTGGTAGTATTTGAACAATTGATGCTGAAGTATGGTTGGGTTAATTCTTTCCATGAACCGAAGAAATCTAGAAGTGTTTTTCAATTTAAAGCATTGAACTGGTCTGAAACAAACAGATCAACAAATAGCTTTTTTCTTAAAACTTTAGTTGCCTTGGCAAAACTCTGGCCTCTGACAGGTTCCACTTACAAGCAACTGAAGCTGGGTAAGAAACATAGCCCTTCTGTGTAAATTAGCAGGCTACCCCACAACCTTTAAATGAAATGGTGCCAAAAGAGGTCAGATCTCCCTTAATACGGTAGTGACAGTCCAATAATTTGTTAGAAAAGCACTTAAATACAATTAAATACAATATTTCGGAAAAGTTACTGATAGGGCAGAAATCAGGTAGGTCACCATTACATTGTGCTATCAGCCAGAATTATCCATTATCATCCTTTGAGTCAAAGTCTAATTTACATTAGCTGAATTGATCCAACATATTAAAACTGCAACACATTAAAAATGTAAAACATTCCTGAACACAGCTCTCTATACAATGAAAATACATTTATAACTACCCTGGATCTGATACTACACCTTTATTGCCCTTTGAGATGCTTTCTGATCTCATTTAGACTCATGTCACGGGAGTCACTTCTGCTTAATACAGATGAGACTGAGATCAGAAACAGAATGTAAGTGGGTTGACAGCAAAGTGGGAATAAAATTCAGCAGGCTGGAGTAGACTTGTTAAGAAGGTTAGAAAGTAGATGCATCACCTGTAGGAAGAAAATGGTTTTATATTGCCCTGTAGAATTAGGTTATAATTCTGCATCTGCTGTATATGCCCATATAATTCTGTCAAATCGTGTTCAATACCGTATTCAAAACCGAACTCTTTTATTGTTCCCTGATCTTTTATACATTCTTTTTTTTTCTCCATGTGAGCCCAATGGCTTTCCAGATGAAGAAAATCAAATGTGGGTTTGGGGATACCTAGTCATGCAGACAGTTTAAAGGTGATTAACTCAACAAGATGAGGTGCTGCACTCAAGATCCTTTTTGGCATAACTAATAATCAGCAGTGCCCAGAGTTATGCTATAATTCTAAGCAAAGCAATTTATGATCTCTTATTATTTAGCATAAGTATCTTGCCATAGGATTTCACAGTGTGATTGAATGCTGAATGTAATTTTTGTTGCTAGAACCTGTGGGTGCACATGGTACTGTAAAGACATTTGAAGGAGTTAAGTCTTAGGGTTCCGAAAGTAGGCACTTGAAATTACTGAAAACTTTTGACCTTAGCTTTCTTTGCTGCAATTTCCTATCTGTAACACAGGTGTAATAATACCTGTGTATTTGAAACCATCATTATAAAAATAAATGCATGATTGCTTAGGAAGAACTCGAAATGTTCATAGAAAAGCTCTTGAGAAATTAGCAGCTCACTTTTCAAGCAGGAATTACAGAGTACACGTTAAATAAGGCATCAATTCGTATGTTGAAAGAGGAGGCAAAGCAGGTGTATAGACTAAGATTTCCTGTAGTGATCCTGTTCCACTGTCCTGTGGGGAAGGAAAAAAAAAAGGCTAAAATATTAAAAACAGTGAAAATGGTGGATATAGTTTAGATATTAAAGGTCTATTTTCAGCCTGCCAGGACAATTCATCTATCCTGTGCATCAGTTCCCCATAGTCACTTCTGGTGGAGGCATCTTCCCCTCATTTCCATATTCCCAAGGATCAAAAATAGGTTTGCCTGGGGAACTCCCAAGCTCAGGAGAGATGAGTTTCTGTGCCCACAGCTAATCCCCATCTATTTGTGTAGAAGGCCATGATAACAGGAAAGGCTGTGACAACCACTCTAGCAGTTGCATCCAAACCCTGACTGCCGTACTGGCAGGGTACTCCCTAAAACTAGGGAGGAAGCAAGCTGCTGCCCAATCTCTTGCCCAAGAGGTGGTCTGCATCTCTGGAATAAATCTGATGCATCCAGGAAGCGTGTGACCTACTGTCAAGTGCAGAATAAAGAGACAAGGTGTGCACTATACGTGGACAGGAAATAAGACACAATATATGCCCTTTCCTTGCCGTGCGTGGCAAGTACACAGCTTTGTTTTGTATAAGGTTTATCTCTATTGGAATAACGTATTGAAAATGTGGACTTACTGATTTTTTGATTTGCAAATTTAGCTTAAGTGTTTTTATGCAATATGCCTTTAAAAATACATGACTGTTAGCCTGTAAGAAAAGAATGAAATTATAGAAGGAACAGAAAAAGTTTTGAAAACAGCAGATACTCTGGTTCCTTCTGGGTTGTTATTACTGAATACTGTAATGTCTCGGTATTCTTTCATATTTGCTGCAGCAGATTGGATTTATAAATACTCCCACTGGCTTTGATTGCAGTTAGATTGTTGTGTTGATTAGATGAATTTGGCAGGCACACAGCAATAAGCAAAGTACAAGCTGAGCAATAAAATGGATAACAGCATTTAATTTAAAGATGTTTTTGACTAAAATTGGTAAATTAAACTTACGAAACATACGTGAATTATGTGCTATGTAATTTGAACCGTGCTGGCAATACACAAATTTTAAAAAGTAATAATTTTTTGTAGATAACTGATAACATTACAAATTAAATTTATGTAGCTTACAAAGAGGTTTAGAACTGTTTCTAGGAAAGAATTCATTATTTGTCTCAGATTACAAGTAGGGAAACTGAGGCATGAAATATGTTTAATCGTCACTTGATGAATCCCAGAAAATTTGATTTTTTCCCCTTTTGCTTTTAGCCTTATGTTCAGTGTCCTATGCAAATTATAGAAAGTGAGACTATTATATTGTTCGTTGAACATATAATAGTAAAATCCTTATTAAAACAGTTGCATTTTTATATTCTATTGCTATGACTGTTTCTCAGTTCGAGGATTTATTTTAGTAGGGCTTTTTGATAGAGCATTTACCATTCTTATTACAGTGAATTGGTCAAATTGTGACCTCAGCTTTATACTGTAGTCAATACAATTTTGAATCAGCCCTACCATTTCTCAAATTAGTACACTGTGTTTGCAACATGTGAATGAAAAATGAAACTCTCCTGTGCTCAAATTCTCAGTTATTTAAAGCACTGGATATTTCATACCAATTGAGAAGAAGATTAGGACTTCTGCATATATTAAAAGCTATGAATTGCTCATCTGTTTGTCCTGGTTTTGAAAATATTTGAGGAATTGTTGCTGTCTTGGAAGACAACATGTCTGCCCATTTTACAGTTTGATGAGTCTTTTTTTGCTTGATCTTGGAAGGGATGCGCTGATACTGCCCTAGGGTGTGATCCTTTCTCCAACAGCAATCTCTTGCAGGAAAAAGGTTTTAGCTAGTGCAGCAATATGCAGAAACTCTTAAATATTTAGGACAAGTTCTTTTAATGTGATGCTGGGGGTTTGTGTCAGCTTTCTGACAAACCCTTCACAGAGAGTTGATAAAACAAACATGAGACAGACAGAAATGCCATAGTCTGAGAAGAATTCAGAGGAAGTAAATACATGTCTTCAATTTATCATCAAAACAGATTGCACGTACAGAAAAGAAGGGAAAGGAAGAGAATGTCAGTCTTCAAAAACCATTATCAGCTAGTATTCCACAGTCAGCTTCATTTCTTTTTTCTGTTGCATGTTAGCCCTGCATAGAGTGACCTTAAAACTAAGGAAGTGGTGAGGTAGCTGATGACATCTTTGTTACATCTTGCTTTCCATTTCAGTTTAAGTATTTGAAAAGTCTACAGAAGTTTGTGAAGGCCAAATTAATTTTAGAATAAGAGTGATTTTGCATCAAAATCGTGTTTTCTCTTCACATGCGAGGTGTTTTACAAACCACTGTTGAAAATATTAAAATGTTAAAGTGAACAGAAACTAAATAACTGTATCAGAACTCAAACATTTTTGCAGTGGTTTCCATTTGCAGTTTGTGTAACCCAGATATTGATTGCTCTGGTGGTGACAGAGGTGGGAGCTTCCAGATCCGTAAATGTCCACATCTCTCAGTAGAGATTCAGCTTGTGTCAGATTCATATCCTTTGTGGATTTGACATACAACAGGCAACAAATGATAGGTTGAATTTCACTCATAAAACCTCTAATTTTGAGAATAATAGACTTGCACAGGGCAACTGTAAACACATGAAAAATATGAAGAACTGAGGTTATGGTGAAGTTAAGCACCCTTCCTCATGGTACTCTTAAGGAGAAATTCAGCCATCAACTCCAGCAAGACTTACAGGCCTCCAGCATCAAAATAAAGAATGCTGTTGGTATCACATGTGCCATGAGCATTAACTTTACTTGAAAAAAAAAAACGGTCAGTATTTTCTTATCAGTAATTGGAATGTTTATTTTAGTAGAAACATCCAGTTAGTTCTCAGATGTTTAATAATTAAGTGGAATAGCGCTAACTTGGAATGTAAGTGAAACGTGCATTTCTTGCAGTGTGAGCCAAACCCTGTTAAAGTAAATGGAAATGTTCCTGTTTATGTAAGTGGACATTGGATCAGAGCCTGCACAATCACCTGAGAAGCAATTTACTACCTAGTTTTTCCCCTGTATACTGAGAAGGCTGTTAAAAATGCAGTGTGTGGTGTGCTCAGCTGGCTACCTGGCTGCATTGAGGGAACGCTTAGAGGCATTGCAGTTTTGTGTTCAGGGCCCATTATTTTAAGTCATATTGTAATTGCAAAGGGAAGTGAAACAATTTTGTCTGTTTCACGGGGAATAGACACTGCTTTCCATGTTTAAAATACCATCTGATGGGATTAGAACTCTGTGAAGTGCACTACCATAAAAGTGATAATTAATTTTTAAGCTGAATCTTGATTACTAAGGCATTACAGTACACACTCTTAAATCACAGTTTAATATTGTACTTTATAAATCATAAGAATATCTTGGTAAAATTGCTCTAACTAGCACTTCAGAGCAGCATCAATTAGCTCATTTTCTGTGACACCTTTACGTACCCTTTAATTCACACACTCATGGAATAGCACATATTTCACAAATACTTCCCTAAGATGAATGTGTATGTTCACATAGCAAAGTTGCATGCAGAATTTACTGTATTCCAAGAAACTTATGGGTTTAAGATCCTGTTAAGAATAGAACTTAAATGCATATGCAGAATCTTAAGATTAAGAAATAATTTTGTTATCATATCATTGATTTGATAATCAGAGCAGTTCCAACTGGGAGAGTCTACTGTGGGAAAGGATTCGCCATTTGACTTTCAAAAACCATCTTGTTTATCCCAACTAAAAATACATAGATAGAACTTGTGACCTAGGCAGTTTGAAAATGCTTCATTTGTTACTGGGTTTTCTGCCCTTCTAGTCAGTAAAGCTTATTGTGACAAATTCTGCTGGCATCCTCAGTGTTCTGTACTAAAGAGCAGGAGCCCTCTGAAACCTTTTGAACTTTTCCAGGTGAAGATATTTCCTTTGAAGCTCTTATCAGAACTCAGTTTATCTATTATACTACTTCCACCAAAATATAACCAAATGTATATCAGAGGATTCTCATGATGATACAAAAGGACAAATTAATTCTTAATTAATTCAAAGAATCTGCCAAGGACAAACAATATATTTTAACACTGGCTAGTTTCTTCTTTCCTGATACTATATTTAAAGTCTGTTGTTAGACAGACTCCTTGCTTGGGCAATTGGCCAGGTCAGAGTTCTGAAGTACAGTTTTTCATTAAAATTTGCTTTTATTGGGAGGCTTGTTTTAGACAAGGATAAAAAAAGATTTTTTTAAATCACTTCATTTTCTTGTTAGCATCTGAGATACTGAACACTGGAATAAATATTAAGCTGAATGTGTCACACGCTGGATCCTACAAAGTGAGAAGACTTTTAAGATTTCAGTACTTTTTTGCCTAAGCAATATTAAAATCTGAATGTTCGTCTCATTTTGAGCTGTAGCAATGATGAAGGCTGTGCCAGTCGTAGAAGAACATAAGTTCTTCCACTCCACCAAGTATTTTGGTGTAAGATTTTCAACTTATGGTGTAGATTTCTGATAGCATTAATAATATGTTTTTTAATTGTTTTACTGCAGAAATGCAATCTTTTTGGTCTACTACCTGTCACCTTAAGCAGTAATCCTTCTGAATGCATAGCTGAATGCCATCACTTAGCATTTCACAAAATTAATGATTTATACCCATATTCAAGGGAAAAAAATTATGCTGCCTGTTTGCAATCCAGAAAGTAAAGGCATATTGTTAAAATGTCATTGGAAATTTAGACTCTTGTCTGTATAAGTTCCTTCCACTGTATTGCTATTGATCTAATGTGGTATCATTGTACTCTAGGTAACACCAAGATTCAAATTTGCTGAGAAGTAAAGGTTTAATTGGTGAATTATTGAGTTCATGTGAAGTCTCTGGCCACTCATATTAATCTAATGCCTGTCTTCAAGGACTTAAAATACATTTGCACAGTCACCCTTAGGTGTTCATATATGATTTGAAAGTTTTGACTCTCAAGAACTCAAAATAATTATTCTCGCTTATGTTGAGGGGAAAGATTCCATTGACTTCAATGAAAGTCACAAGAACTATGCTACATGTGTGCACTTCTGAAAACTCTGCATGAAATCCAGCACAGTGTCAAACTGTTACTTTTAAGATCTTAAATTCTTAAAATGAACTATAACATTGCCACTGCAAAAAAATGTTGAATTTTTTTGGAGAGTAGGGAGTAGAATGGATTAGTAAACACTATTAGGCTAGCGCAGCACAAATATAGTATGTCTAAAAATATTTCATGCTTGTGGAGTAATTATTTAATATTTAGGGCCATGCAAACAAAGCAAATCACTTTTTGCCTTTCCTTGAAATCATCTGACTGATGGGCATTGGTGTGATGATAACGTGCTTCAAATGTTGATGCTTCTGAAAAGTCCAAGGATACACACCTTGTGACTCTTCTGTGTGTCACTGGAAGCCATTCCAGTTATTCACATTGTGATATGGGGAGTCTTCTAGTTCATTTATTTTTAACTCTTGATCTCCAGGCTGTCGTTTGCATCTGTTTATTAAATTGCAAACTCAGCTGTGAAAATGGTTTTTATACTGTTGTTTTATTACAGTCCCATTTAGAACTGTAGCTGGGCACAAACATGGTAAATATTTTTCTTTGTGGAGGCACACGTTGTTGGAGGGCCATTTAAATAACATGAAAACTGGAATTGTTTGTTTACGAGATCAGATTCATTCATTACTTTGGTGAGGAGCTGTGAAATGTAAATCTCACATTCCACTGGACAATAACAGCACCAGCTTGAACTCATTTAGAGGTGTGATATTCCATTCAAAGGCCGGCTGTTAATTTTATTGACCAAATTTTGGAATTGGGGTAACATTGATATTCAGGAATGCCTCTGAATTATTGCTTTACTTCTGCACCATTTTTCTTATCTTTAGAAAGAAGAAGGGGTTCAAACTTTATCTGAGAGTATTTGTTTTTTGAAAAATGTGTGAGTTTGTTGATATTTTGTTAGCAGTCTTCTGTTTCACATTTTCACGTCTTTCTCAGAAAGAAAATGTATGCAAGGGCGTAAAGAATGATATAATAATATTCTTTAGAACCACTGTTCATTTTCTTACATAGATTTGAGTTTGTGTACGTTTAATGCTGGTGGAATTTAATTCTTTTATCAAAGTTTTGAATAATTAGATACAAAAAATGGGTACTGGTCTATAAACTGTAAAATAACAGTTTAAGGCATCTAAAATAACATTTAAGAAAGATTTTTGACTTAGAGATTGAAATGTCAGTGGTTTAAGGAATATTATGGAATTGAGTAAATTCTTTGGCAAGACTACTTAAGCCTAGCGTGATTTATAACACGCATGAACAAGATTATAAGCAACCAAAAACTGGACAATGACTTTATTAAAAATTATTACCAGTTTCAGCTAAAATTATTCAATGGGACTAGTGACACAACATGAAACATTTTAAGTAAATCAGTTATTTAGCAAGCGGCTATGCAGCGCTTTTCTAATATTGGCTGGTTTATTCCTGTTGGTTTTGATTTAGGACCTAAAAATTAGGGACCCAAAGCCTCCAGTCAGGTAAAACCAAGATCTGTAATACTGTCTACATAACTGTGTGTTGCCAGGTCATATTTTACTTTATGATGAAAGGGAACAAACACTGCTTCATCTCCTTGAGCTGACTTGTCAGATCTTAAATAGAAAACCCTTCAAATTAATTTTGTGACTGATATATTTCCTTTTCTGTGCTTTTGCTGTGTGTGACATGCTGCTGTTTGGATGTGTTATTGATACATGCAATGTAAAATCACAGAAAAACTACCAACTGCTACTGCCCAAGATGTCAATAGCGGCCTGATCTTATCAAGGGATTTGACACCTAGATTTATTCCAGATAATATCTATCTCAAAGAGAAACATTAGTAATCAGTATTCTTGATTATTTGGAGAAGGTGTCTGCAACTGGATCTACCTTGAGCATGGATCCTTATTGTTAAGTTTTTCTTTTTGTCTTAAGAAAGAAAGAGTATTTACTAAGATGTTCTTGGGGAAAAGAATGCAAGTTTGGAGTATTGAACTGTGGCATATAAAAATATCACTGATGTCACAAAAGCTCTGTCATGAAGACGTTTTATTGTTGATGAATTGTAAGAACCATCTGGGTACTATTCTAACGATTCACAGGCCTCTGTATGGATGGTACAGATGCTTCTTTTGTTATTGGTGTGATCTTGTAAATAGTTAAAATATTTACCAAGGCACCTCTGAGCCAAAGCTATACCATTTTATTATTTATACCTTTTCAGAAGGACAAAAATGGAGGTGTCCACTAAACGTGATGGATTAGGCTTATAAACAGCCATTATTGCCATCAAACCTCACATGTCAGCTCCCCCTTTTGTGTCTGTGCATTTCTAAGCTAACCAGTGATCCATGCATAAGATAGAAGGTTAAGAATGTGCAGAGAGAAAGGGGGTTGACTCCAAGCAAGATGTATCTTCTGCTGATTAGAAATACAGCTGTAGAAAGGGGAGAGAAAAGAGTTTTTGCAACACAACACTCCCCTTTTCATTTCACACAACTCACTGTTTAGAACCTGCAAATCACTAACTAGCAGAGTCACTTAGCTGTTTCATGTAACTTAGTGCAGCTGCCTTTTGTTTTCTCAAGATAAAAATCAGGAAATGCAAAAAAATTAAACAGGACCAGAGAGGAGAAATGGCAGAGGGAATGAGAGGAAAAAGGTTGAGCAAGTGACTTCACAACTTGTTGACAGAGCAAAGTACCATTTTGATATAATTAAGTATGCTTTAAAAGCTAGAGAAAAGAGAAAGTTAACAGAGCTTATTCAATATAATCCCTGTCAGTACCTTAAAGCTGAAAAAATTATTCCTACTCTTAATGCCCAGGCAAAAATAAGAAATTATTTCAAAAGCTGATAATGTATCTTTTAAAAAAATTTCTCTTCTCTCTGAAAATATAGAGCTCATTGTGGAGTCTTTTCCAAGTATCTTGACACTTGATTTTTTTCTTAAGGGAAATTTATTTTTATACTAAAAATTTATGAATATGCAAATTCTTTTAAAACTTCAAATAACCATTGAATATGGTAGGTTTGTTAATTTTTGGGATGATACTGAAAAGTAATGTGCTATAGTCTAATGGTGATCTGTTGCATGCTATTGTTAAAATTGCTTTACATGGCAGTGTAACTGCTGAAAGAGGAGAACTGATTATAAAAATTGCATTTGATGTTTTGGAGAAATTATGTAAGAGCAAAGGTGATATATTTAGGCTTGGTTTTATGCTGCTATACATCTAATTTCTCTTTTGTCTTAACCAGAAACTGATTGCAGCAAACTATTAGATAATCCCTTTGCACAACTGAAGTTTCACAACTCACGCACAACTCTTATTCACAGCGGAGTGATGTATTCATGACTGCAGAATAAAAATAAAATAAAAAAGGATAGATAATATTTGTTGTCTTTCTCATATAATGTTTGAGAACTTCAAATTCAATGCCGCTGTTAAAGCAGCTGAAAGCTTTAACTGAGTTTACGAAACTGTCCCTTACAAATAGGCTAGAAGTTATGTTTGAATCATAAAATTGTGTGGAACGGTGTTTTCTGATGTTGAAGAGTGGGTTTACTTCAATTAACACTTAGAATGGCCAGTCCAGTATTCCAATACATTAGTATGCTGGTGGACTGACCATCTCGTCTCGAATATGTATTACTGCGATCTGAACTGTACAACCAATGTGGCAAAGGCCCCGATTTCAGTTGCCACTCCCACTAGGAAATTAAAAAAAACAGGCCTATGCACAATTTATGCCTGCAGTTGGTTCACTCTATACATTGAAAAAAAATCTTATAATTAGAATGAGATTCTACTTAATTTTTCTCAAATGTAATCTGAGCTGCTGTTACTGAGCATCTCACACAAGAGAAAAATAACAGTAAAATGACAAATGTTCAATAAACTCGCATCTGAAATACAGGAATATTCTCATCTCTGACCTCACAGTTTAATACAAATTTCTGCAGGCTTTGGTTTAACTCAGTGGAATTAGCAGTTGGGAATGTGAAATGAAATTACTTAAAGCAATGAGTGTGGGAAGAATTTCAAGTCCCAGTTACTCTTAATTAGTGTTTTTATTTTTCCATGGGTTCTGCTTGATAGCAAAATAGGCAAAATAGGCGAAGAAGGTTAATGTTATACCCCTTGAATCAGTTTTTAAATTGGGATGCAGGCAGGCTGCAAGAATCACAAATATGTTGTTAAAAACTGTGTTACCACTAAAGTTTTAACTGTACTCTGTACTCATTCCATTTCAGCAAAACATGTAAATCTCTTGCAGATCTTTCAGAAGGCCTCAGTCTATCTGCAGGTAGCTCTAAGTGGATTGTCTCATGTTAAAATCAGGGATGGGATATGGAAATTCTGCCTGCATCTGGTTTTGCAAGTTTAGGTCATGAAAAGTTATTAGATTTTTAGCTTTTCTAGTTTCAAGGAAAGGAGATATGTGTTTAGGTTCTCTGTGTGATAAGTGTTTTCTTTAACCTCTACTAATGCCCAGACTGTTCAATTATAAATAAAAAAGAAAGTACAAAACATAAAACTAGGAATGTGAATGGTATTGGTATTTTCTTTTTTTTTTTTTGTGTGTGTGTTTTGTGAATAAAGTGAGGGTTTGTTTGGGATTTTTTTTCTTCAGGCAGAAGGCACACACCACTGCACTGATTTGTTGCTCAGCTCTCTTTGAGAGCCTGAAAAATGTTAAAACAAATCCTTCACCATTGTCTCTTTATGGCCTACAGAGCGAATGTTGGGTTATTCAGTGTCTTAGACCTCCCGTTAGCTGGACAGGATCAGGAATTCTTCTTGGTTATGATTCAGTGATCATACAGGCTAAGTGTATGTTTAAGTGAAAAGAGAATTTTATATACCTCTCAGCCCTGATGCTGTTACTGGTGCATTTTCAATATTTGAAGGGGAAGAGACTTTTAAACAAAAAAAGCCCAAATCCAGACATTCTTGTAATCTTGTAGGTTTGGATGACTAATATCTCATGCAGACAAAAGCTAGTTAAAACTGACTTGAGATAAGCATTCTTCTGCAATGACTCATCTTCCCTAACAATAATGGAAATGTAGCCCCTGTTTATGAGATAGCTGAAGTGCAAATAGAAGTGTCCATGAAGCTGAGGTTAATTACAGGAAGGACTTTCATGGTAATTGCTAATAAACAACACTTGTCCTCCTTTGAATCTGTATTATTCTCTGCAGAGGAAGTTAGCTTCTGCAATTTGAATAGAATTTTGAGCATTTGCTCAGAAGGTGTAGGCAGTAAGAGGCAGGAGTGAATAATAAAAGTCAGCCATAAAAGGGTAGGAAGCTGACCACATCTGACATTTTCTCTCCTATAAAATGTAGAATTCTGAACGAGTTACTGAATTCCCACAGATCGTCCCTGTCTCAGCATGTAACGTGGTATGACCAAAAAGAAACAAAGGCCTGCATCCATTCCGAGATCAAAACAGAAAACTAGGCAGTCTGGGAGCAATCCTGTCTGCAAAGGGACAAAAACTTATTCTTTTAAAGTTTCTTGGTGGTGTTTAGAAGGCTGATTTCAGCTTTAAAAGGTGTGTTCTGTGAGAGATTAAAATGGACTATAAACCCCCATAGAAGTGAAATCATAGCAATTAAATTTGGAAATGTACAACCAGTATTATTTTAAACTGTAAAGAAAGCAACTATGTTAGTATTTTAAAAGTTGTGTGATTGTGATATTAATTTTATAAAAGAAATTAAACTGAAACCCCCATCTCTTTTGTAAGAGCCTTCTTAAATTCCTGCATATTTGCTATGACGTCTGCTCCTTTCACAAGAAATGCCTGCAAAGGTCTGTATAGGGAAGGTGCAGAAGGTGACCAGGTCTTAGTCTGTGCTCTTTACAATACCACATAAGTATCTTTATCTTATCTATGTTTGTTAAATCAATTAAAAGAACATATGGAAGTTAATCCATGGCTGACTTACTTTTGTAGTGTGACACAGTAAGAACGCATGGGATTTCTTGTCAGCGCAGAAAACACAAAGTAGCTGTTTGTTAAATGCCAGCAGGTCAGATTTGTGGCTGTGTGGAAAACAAGTCTCTGTTCTCTTTGATAAAATTATTCAAAATTTATTTTAGGTGGTTAATGATTTAAATTCCTTTTTACCACAAGTATTACAACATTAAAACAAGAATGGTACACAGCCTTTTTGAGAGATGTAGAATTCAACTGGCTTAGTGACAGAGCTTTTGGTATTTATTTAACTGTTACAGTAAATGAAAAACATAGATTCAGTGGTCCAAAACTTACCTGCCATTATACTTATCTGTAGTTGCAATTTTAAGAATTTGATCATTCAGATTGCTTTCATTTAGGTAGATTTGAACCTGAACCTTTGATTCCAAGGGGTTGCCTTGAGCAAGAGATATGGTACCTTCTTCTGCTTAATCAAAATAAATATTTATCAGAGCAGGCACCAACATCTGCAAGAGGTGGAGCTATACCCTGCAACTGGATAATTAAGGCATTCTCAGGAAGTGGGAGAATTAGGCATATGTTCTCCAGGGGAGAAGAGAAAAAGATATGAGGAAAGATGATTTCTTCCTTTTCGCCACCTTTATGGATGTAGTTTGTCATGTCCCTTGTTTTCCTTAGAATTATCTCCAAATGGGATACCTGCAGGTCATAAATAAAGCATTTAATATCAAATATTTTCTTCTTCTGTCATTGAGAAAATACAATTTGATACAATATTTCAGTGTGAGTTCAGTGTATCTTCTAGGGTTATTTATAGCCTGATTGTTAATAGTAATGGTAAAGTAATAAGTGGGTTTTTTATAAAAGTATTAGGCAATGCAGGACACCTCTATCTGTAGGAAATGGGATTGGCAAGTGCTTTGGAGTCTAGTATACTCCAAAAATCCTTGTGCAGACAAAAGTTTTGCTGGAAGCCATAGATGTAGTTGCTTAAAGATCAATCATAGGTGTGTGTATATGACAGGAGTTGTGATAATTGGTGGGGCTGTACATGCAATGAAGTACAGGGGATACAATATTGTTTAGGATCCTTTGTGTGGATGGATGCTCAATGGAGTGAAGAAAAAGGAGACTGATTTTATCTACATTAACTGAAAAAAATGACTGAAGTTTTGGAAGTTTTCCTTCTTAGAATCCCATGGAGATGATCGGCAGGCAGATTAGATATTGGATAGAAGACAGTGGAAGAGAGAGGAGGTTTCCTGCCTTTGCCTCTGCCTTTGCCTCTGCCAGGAAGGGCTTTGCTAGAGGACAGCAGACATCCCTTGTTCCAGGGGCTGCAGCTCATAGTACATACACTCAGGACTGTACTAGTACCAAGGCAGAGAGAATCTGAAGCATATTATTTTAGTATAAATACCTCCTATAATTGTAAATTGCCTTCCAACAGGCTTTCTTTTTTCAAATCAGAGATAAGTCTTCAAACTTAGTAAAGTGAAGGCATCCCTCTTGTGCTAAGCACTATGAACATGTTGTACCCTTGACTGATTCAGGTTTTGTAATAATATTTAGTTATTCAGGAGTGATGACATAATTGGCCTTTAATATGTGAAAGTTTGGCTTCCTAAGCTATCAAGAAGTTTCAATGTGTTTCGCCTAAATACATATTAAAAGTGATTTGCAAAATTACAGTTACACAACTGTCTGGAGCTACAGAGTCTTCTAAAAAGCCGAAAATCAAGATCATTAGTAAAGTACAGATATCTTTTTAGCCTCTTTAGCAACCTTCTCTTTCTAATATTTTCTCAGGTTTTAAAAATAAAAGCTAGTTTTTCATTAAATTTGCATTAAATGGCTATCTTAATGAAATAATTCCTGGTTTATAGACATAAAATGAACTGCACATAGTTTACTTACATAGAGATGTAAGTAGAACCTTCAGCATGATGCTCAGCAAAACAGATGTTTGTGAAGCTCTCACTCACAACTTAATACATGTGTCTTAGAGAGAGACACCTGCAAAGCACGTCAGAGTCCTGAACAGGCAGTTCTAACGCAGTTTGAGAGAACAAAGTATTTTTATTCCTTTAAACAGGTATATAATGATCTAGTTAATGTGGTTTTCCCTGGTTTTCCACACAAAACCTTTGGAGTTTTTTAAGGATTAGTGAGAATTTTATTCAGTAAGTCAAGAGATAATTTTATTTGAGTTATGAAATTTTTAAGAATTAATATGTTTAAACCTAAAAAATACATTTTTCATTTATAATTTGGGATGTTCACATTAGACATTTGATAATACCTTGGAAATGATTGCCTTTATTTAGAGGTTAGTGGTAGGTCTTGAGGTCTCTGAAAGATGCAAGAACACACCTAAACTGTTTCTCATGAGTGGCTGTACATTTTTTTAAGATCAATTTTGCTACCCTGTGCAGTGATATTTCTTTAGCTTTAGAATGGGTTGACCTTCAGATGTAGCTTTTCTGTGGTTCTTTAAAATAAAAAAAAATAAAAAAAGAAATGGTTCCATTCACATTTGGTTTTGTTGGCCTCTTTCTGTTTAATGGACAACTGGTTTGTTTTATTTATCTGACAGGGTTTCTTCATATTGTTTCAGGTTATCAGCACTCTTGCAGATCATATTACAGCTTGTGCTCGGATTTGACCCTCGCTAGGGTTCACTTTAAATCAGATCCTTATCATTAATGCAATGATAAATAGAGATGCTTTGGAAGCAGTATACAGATTATTTATTTAGTGCCTCTCTGTATCATGTTTTATACAAGCAGGGATCAATGTCAGACCTTTATGGATATAGCTTAGGTTGCATTCAGTAACTACAACCTAAAGGTCTTTAAATAATGTTAACTTAATAGCTGACATTTTTATGAAATAAGTCTGCAAGAGGGGGAAATGTAATATTGCTCTACAGTGAGGAAGTTTTTGATTTTTAGTTTCATCCCAAACCTAGAAGGATGTTTTTAGTTTAACAACTGCCTCTGAAGTCCCCACTTTAAGAAAATAAATAAAAAGGGAGACAAATGCTTTTAAGGAAAAAACTGAGTGCTCTACCACAGGGGTGACCCTGGGTTATTGCTTTTGGGTGGCTCTAAATACTTTTGTTTTAAAATATTCTTGTTTTAAAGTTCTCTCATTTCTACATTTTTCCTCTTATGTCATAAGTTATTTTCTTTTTTCATTAGATAAATTTAAACTGAATTTAAATATATTTTCCCATTTTCAACGCTAACTTTGTTCTAAGCCTTATAACTTTCCCAAGTGCCCATCTTGCTCTGAAAGATGGCAGAATTATAGTTTGTGTATTTCCTATCTTGGTTGTATTTGCATTAGTTTTAAGTCTCCTTCTAAGCAAAAAACTTGTAAACTTAAGAATGAAGGGAACAGGTTATTCTATTAGAATTATCAGAAATCTATTCTGTGTAACAAGAATTGAACTACTGCTTAAATGAAATAATTCATTTAAGCTTTTATATTGTTATAGATCATTTTCTATAAGACTTTTTGAAGCAATATAGTAGGCATACAAAGAGAGGAGCAGTGTTCAGTGGAAAGATGTTTAAGTACAAATTTATGTTTTGGCAAAAACAAGACATTTATGTTTGAAGGTAAGTCATGGGCAAAATTAGATTCAGGTTTTAGCATAAATACCAAAATCTTAAGAGCTGTTCTATCAAAACTTCAGTCCACACCGTAGAAATTCTAACTATTCAGTGTGTTCTTGATGATTTTCTTCACGTTGTAGGAATATTTTCTTCCTATTTGGAAATAAAGTCTGGGTGGGTGGGTTGGGTTGTTTGATTCAGTAAGAAATCACTCTTCAAAGAGAAAATATGAAAAGTATTCAAAACTGTGAAATTGTTTTGAGATTTGCAGCTGATATATTTCATCCTCAATAGGTACTGTTACTGCAGAAATGCTCTCTGTAAAGTCTTAAGCATTTGAGTCCTAGCACGTTCAAGGAAAATAGCTATAGGATTTTGTTACTTTTACTTTCTCTTCCACTTACAATTTTAGTCCAAGATGGTAATCATATGGCTAAGATGAAGAGAAAAAAATCCAACCTGAAACAAAATTCAAGTAATTCAGAGATACATTAGAGTTCTTGCAAACAGGAATAGTGACTGTTGCAGGGAGTTAGCTCCAAGCTGTCCCACTCTGTTTAAGAGGCAGCCAAGGAGCAACTGTCCTCAGGAAAATGTGAAGGATGTTAGATTAGACTGAACTATGCTAGAGATTTATGTTGTGATGGTCTCAGTACTTCATGCTCATCACAGGATGGTCAAAATTTGACTGATTGAAAAGTTGGAGAGATATTTGCATCATTTACTTTGAATGTCCTGCATAATTCCTCTTTCAATCTTATATTGCTGTAATAGCACTAACAAATACAAAGAAAAAATCAAATGTTCATTACAAAGTTACAGTTAGTTTTACTTCGCTTTTTTCTTGCATGTTAAAATTTGTTAGGCTTTCATTTCTGGAGCTGGTTTCAGTTGTAGTCACTAACAGTGCAAGAGTATCAGAATAATTGTAGGATTCTGTGGGATAGGGATGTTTGTGAGTGTTCATTTTGACTTCACACAGAGTATTTGAATTTATGGCTGAATTAGAACGTGTTTCTTTAAAAGGATGTTCATACTTCTTTAATGATTAACATATTTTATTATTTAATTGAAGATCTGTTGCTGCGGAATGATATAGCAAGTTTCAATCTTTATCTTGGAAAGTATGAAGTGATAATCTAAGGAAATGCAGGAATATTTTAAAATATAATTTTTTACATTGCTGAACTAAATTCCTTCATAAATGAAAAAAGTACAGGTAGAATTGTACTGATTCATTTGGATACTCAGGATTTAAGTTAATACACTGTATTCCTCCTAAATAAGAATACTGGAGGTACCTAATTGATAAGAGGTGTTTAAACAAAATTGAAACAGAATGCATTCCGATTAAACAATGTATTAATTGATTTATCTGGAAGACATCCAAAAGAAACTTCTATCATCTTGGTTAAGTTTGTTCTGATACTGTAAACTGTATTATTGCATGTTTGTGAACTTAGTAGTCTGCTTAACTAGATTCCAAAAATACTATTAAATTACACTTTATTCATTTCTCTATGACTTGAAATTTCAAAATCTCTTAAATTTTTGCATTTGGGGTGGGGTGGGTTTGGGGTTTGCAGGGTGTGGATTTTAGTGAAGAGTAAGAATGTATTTCATTAGACTGACTGGTCCTCTTGATGAAGGATGGGGAAGAGAGACTATTTCCAGAAAAAAAAAAAACATACTTTTTTTTGAGAACTTCTGGTTTCAGAAGCTTTCTTTCCATCTATACTGGCCCCTCTAAAAAAAAAAGTATTAATTAATTCACTGTGGATCATCTTGCTTGCATCTTTGAATATTATGGTTAAAACAATAATACAACTCTTAGTCATCAATGGTTTTATATTACATCGTTTGTCTTTATGAGTCACCACATAAAGCTAAGAATTACTCTAGTGATTGATAATCCAAATTTCAAATACTGTCTTCTATAAATGTCACTTCCTGGTCATTATTAATCAAGCATGTACCTATGTGGAAGCACAGGACTCTCCCTGCTGCCAGCTTCTGTATATGCTCAGTAATACCAAGTATGAAAGGACTTTAAATGGATATTTAACTGTATTATCTGTACTTGTTGACATGTTAATTGGTCTTAATGGAGCTTGACAAATACTAAGTTAATGATAACTGAGTGCAACAGATGGATAATAAAGGAGTCTAAAAATCTAAACCCAGATTTTCTCGGTAAAGACTGAACTTAACTATACAGCAGGCAGTTTCTAGTACAGCTCATTATTAGATGAAATGCTACTGTTTGCAGAACTGCATTGTTCTACTTTTCCTACCATATTTTCTTTATTTGTAGGTGAGAATAATCATACATTTTGTATAAGGCAAGATATTTTAAAATGAAGAGGAAGGTGTAAAATCAAACAAGGATTTGTTTGGAGTATATGTCTTGTGAACATTTCCACAAAGACCTTATTATGATGTGTCTTATGCAATGAAATGAGAGAACATCCTTGAACTGTCTCGTTGCCAGTCACCAGAAGTTGTTACCACCATATTAAGAAGTGGGAGACAATCCCAACATGCAGTATTGGCTTGTCTTTAAGGTGAAAGATGCATTGATGGTCTTTAAATCCCACTTTAAAGAGGATGATGTATTTAAATCTGGATGCAAGGGGGAAGGGCAAGAACTTCCCCTGAATGACAGTTACTGATATTATCTCAATGTTATTAGTGATTACTTTTACTCACACACCGCTGTGAGAACGTTAATATTGCTCTGTTGGCTTGGAACTGAAATACTCATAAACCTCCATTTAAAGAGAAACTTCTAAACAACAAAAATATAGAAATACAAACATTTACTAAAACATCATATTGAGCACACAGTGTACACACTGTGTTTACAGTGCAGTGCTAAATGTGAAAACAAACTCATGTATGGGCTCTTACGGTTTGGAGATTGGAATTAAGTGCCAGAAAACCATGTCTTAATGGAATTAGGGATTTGACGGTGGTTGATGACAGCCAGGCAATTCCACATTATCCTATGTGCTGGCCCACATCATGCCATCAAAATTGTTGCTGAGCTCCAAAGAGATCCTGTCTGCTTAAAACCTGGCCTGTCAGACCGTCTCAGGCTGGGATTTTCACAGCACTGTGCAAGACATGAGTGCCCAGTTGTTGAATAAAGAGCTTTAAATCGGTTCTGCAACTGTTTGTTTAAGGAGTTTGCAGCTCACTAAAAGATTTTGCCACCTTTCCAAATATACCTATCAGAGTACAACTGGATATTTCATTCAGATTCACTAAATAGAGCTAGGAGGATAAGACATGGGCACTACAAACCCTGAAGGTAGCTGGGAAATAGAGGTAAAGTGTGTACTGGAAGCTCTGCTCGAGGCAGAAACAGATTGACATGGTTTGCAACTGATGAGTGGTTCCAGTATGATTAAAACTTTAGAGTCTGGTCTTGTTTCTACTCACATTGGTACTTATTTAAAATGTCAACATAAAAGGTTGGTGCAAATTAAAGGTAACAGAATATAGCATATGTGGAGAGGGTTCGTTGATGCATCTGTAGAAATTTTAGAGAGCTTATCCAATGTGCAAAGTTAAACCTACTGTATTTCTGATCCATTATCTTCTGTCTGACCAGAGGCTTCAGAAGTAGGTGAATGAAATGCCCAAGCCCTCTTACATCATGGCAGTGGCATGATCTCCATATGGAAAAAGGAAAAATCTTCCCTAAACCCTAAAAGCCAGTTAGATTCTACCTTGATGATTATCTGATGACCCAGATCTTACATTCTTAGCTTACACCATATGAATTCCAAGCAGGTCTTTTGGCTTTAAGTTACTCTTGGGCACACTTAGAGCATCGTGTCTGGGTTTTTCCAGCATCTCTGGTATATTTTCTGTTTCTTAGTCTCTAATGTTATCTCTTCTGGAAGTCAGATCTGCAAATTCAGCTTTCCCAAGGTAGCCAGAATTTGTTCCTCATTGCAACATTCCTATACAATTCACAAATCCACAGTATCTTTGGCCTGTGTCTGCAGTGGGTATACGATTTACAGTTTGCCTTCTGCAGAGGTTACAATATAGACTCAACCTTAGTAAAGGCATTTCTAAGAGTAGTCACCTGATTACCAGCCCACAACAGTGGTCTTTAAGGTGATTGATTCTGACCTTGCTGAAGTTTAGTGATTTTTAATATGTTGATCTTAACAAATATTAGATTCAGGCTTAAGTAAAATGACAGCAGATAAAGACAACAGATGAAAATTTAATTTTACAGCTGAATTTTCTTTAAGTACACACAGACAGAATTTTTATAGGAGTATACATTGATTTCTGGGATGTCAGAATCCTAGGACTGCTCTTCTTTATATTCAGTTTAGAAAAAAATTTTAGGAATCTCACTTTATTTCTGTAAATGTGATGTATTTTAGAAATAAATTCTGTACATTTTCCTCCTTTTCTACACTTACTGCTAAAACCCCCAAACAACATCTTTTTTTTGCTAATAAAGATTCAATAAATCTTTTTCTATCTATACAATTTCTTTTTAAAACAATATTAAAACTAAAACTCATACAGTAATGAGTATTTTTTTTCCTGTTTCATGAAACCGAAGTTTAAACAAATGCTACTGATTTTATTGGGATGAAATGAAACCTTTCAGAGTCTCATGTATGTATGCATGTACATTCTCTACTCCATCACTCACTGGATTTGCAGGGTAAACACATTCAACTCTCCGGTCTGAATTGAGCTGAGTAATTATTCAAAGGTATTCTTGCAAAAGTATGTGATGATCCTGGATAGTCTTAGCTGTTTTGAAGGTTATTTGCATCTGACTACACTCCAAAGTCTGCTGAGAGATTTTCCTTGACTAAAATTTTGATTGATCTGAGCACGCAAAAATTTTCAGGTTTTCCCTTTGCCTTGGAAAAAGAAATGTTCTCTCAAATAAATTGTTGATAAATTAAAGCCGAAAGTAACGTCTCCTTTCAAAGAAATAAGACTTCCTACTTTAAAGTGACTGCTAATGAAAGTATTGGTCTTTCTGATTCTGTAAGCATTCATGTATACTCTTCTAAAACAAGTTAAGTGCATGATATTTAGAAAGTTAATTCAGCCTTTCTGTCAATAGTGTATGAAAATAATCTGGAAACTCATTATTTGCCTAAATTTTCAATTTGACATTGATATCAGTTTTGATATGGAAGATTGTACTTGGTTACATCTTTTCTAATTTTTATATTCACATTATATTAGATTTTCATATCGCTAAGGATAGATCTAATAGATACACAAATGTTAACATATTTTTTGGAAGAAAAATTTAGGCTGTTTTTACAGCTACATAAAGTTGATTCAATTTTCAAATTTTAATTATGACTTATATTTTATGTGTACATAATAATCACTTTTCTCATAATAATCCAGTACCTTCATTTAAACATCTCTCAAATGCAATTGTGCTGCCTGTACATACTTTATTTCACCAAATAGCCTGGTTTTATATTTAATATTTGTAATTATTTCCAACCTTAATTTTTTCTTTCATATTATTTTTTTTCATAGTCTTTTATTTTCTCTAAATGAGGCCACCTATAAAACTGCTGGAAGGTAGTGATGAAATAAGTGTTTCATGAACAAGGAAACTATTATAGCAGTCAGGAAAAGGGAAATTACAGCATATGTAATAGGACAATCACTACTTTTGTAAAATTCAGTATGAAATTGTTAATGTCTCTTGACAGTTCTTTGGTAATTAAGATTTCATCTTGATTGTCTTTCTGTTAACATGAAATGATATGATGGTTAATATTGTTTAAATCACAATGTTAACTGAATGAAAAATCATGTATAATGCTCTGCATAGTATTTGTTACAGGCTTTAATATTATATTCATCCCAATTTAGAAAAATATTTTTTAAATTACATTGTGAATGTAAGTTTATAAAATTGAAATTACCTATTGGTAGTATTATGTTTATATAAAATATATTAAAACATATTTATATACTTTTCTAGCTTTTGAAAATGTATAAATGATATAAATTGATGCTAGTTATGAGATATGACTAAAAGGTAGAATTTCAGACTAACTGATAATCCAGCAAAACTCAGTATGTGTTAAAAATATGGGTAACAAATGTAATTGCTCCAAAACATATTTATGAGACAAGTAGACAGTTATTTTACCATTATTGTAGCTGAGATAGTGTTTTTCACTTTGGATATAATCTAGATAAGAAACATTAAGGCAATAATCAGTCTAAGCAAGGTGCTTACTCGGAGGATAAAGGATGTCATGAAAATCAACCTCCCAAAGTGCTAGAAAAAAAGCATTTACGAGTATTGGGTCTTGTCATAAAGATGCATGACAGAAAGACACAGCCCTCCTAGCTAGAAAATGAAACAGAAACTTACCACTTTTCCATAGCTTTGTTCCAAAAACTCTGGCAAACAACAGTGAACACTTTCTCAGACAAAAAGTGGAAAGCAATGAGTACTTACAGTGTGTGAGGTAATAGGTATAAAAATCAGTGGGGTTACTACCATGAACATACAGACTTTCACTATCAGCCATTTAAAATCAATTTGAAGGCATTTGGAAAGCATTTTAAAGAGCAACTAGGCATCAATAAAATTTAATTAATTAGGTCTATGGATGCACATGTAAATTGAGTGTTAATTGTGCTACCAATGCTTTTCCATTAAAAATTAAACTCATGATTAGTAACGAAGCAAAAAAGCAAGCCAATGTGGTTCCATAAACAAATCTCATTTTGTTTAATTGTGCCCCCACTTTAGATAACAACCATAATCACACAGAATCCTTAATGTATTAAGAAGAAAAATAAGTTTGTCAATCATATTTTTATAAACAAGAATAATATAGTAATGTGGTGATTATTGAGGTAATCTACTGTAATTTATTTACCTATATGTCTGAGTATAAAGAGATGAGAATTAATACCAGTGTTAATTCAGCCAGGATGTAGATATTTGAAGCTTCAGTTCCATTTCTGTTTCTTCCACACACTCTGCTTCTATAGCTATGCCGTAAGCACAAATACAAATCGAGGGAGGTGGGGAAAAATGTTCCTAGTTCTTGGAAGAAAGTCAGTGGATTTCAGGAATGAATGTTAACAACCAGTGCTTGTCAAACAGAAATGCATCCACACAAGCTGGACCGAGGTTTCTACAGTGTGAGTTTTAAAGACAGATCCTCTTCTTGTACACTGTTCTGGTATCTCCATGGTTCTGGATTCTGTTCGCAGGCAGGGAGCTGGTGGTTAGGAATTGCAGAGCCTGAGTTTCATTAGCCGGAGCCTCTGAATGATTTAAGCACTCATTCTCCAGTTCCTTCGCCAGCAAAATGAATATGTCACTTCATTGTCTCACTATTTGTAAAGGTACAAACCCCTTAAAAACTGCACTGTACTCAAGGATGAGCTAGACCTGGTTACCATATAAGTTGAGACAAACGGTATTATCGTCTTTGAATATTATATGGAGGACTATGATAAAAAGAAATATGAAAGAAAAAAACCCAAAAGAATCTGAACTAATACACTCTGAGGATTCTGAATCCAAATCTTAACCAATCCATTTATTCACACCAGCTTTACCAGCAGAGCATCAGTTAACCTGTGGAAAAGCCATTCATAGTTCACTTTGTCCCTCCATATGAAAAAAAATGTTAGGACAAATCAGCTTGTGACCACAGATTTTTCTTGTTAATTGTTAAACCATACATTTTATCTAGAGTTTGTTTGTGGGTGGACTTTAAGATGGTACCATTGTAAAAGGATTTGAAGGCCAAATCAACTAAACCAGACAAAGTAATGTCTCACTAGAATCTAATTAGATAACGGTGAGGAGACTGCCGTGATCTAGGTTTGGAGAAGATCAGTCAAAAATATTTAAGTAGCAGTTAAAAGGGACCTTGAATAAAAGGCTTAGGAGCACTAGGACAGTATTTCACAGATACTGCAAGAGCAATCAAAATATGGAGTATTTTATAGATTCCGTACCGAGCTTTGCAATTTCTCATTGTCTTTTGGGCTCAGGAACTGCATCTCTCAGTGCAGAGATCTTCTTTCTCAGGAGCTTCTTTGACTGTGCTGAGTAGAATGGGAGGAAAAAGAAAATTTTAGAACTATCACAGACTTCCTCCCAGGGCCTTGTGTACCTTCTCACTATTCATAACAATGTGTACTGACATCTGGGAAACAGGGGTGTTCCATACTTACATGCTAAACTAGGCAAGTCCAGTTCAAATTCTTCATAGCCTCAGGGAGAAAAGTAAGAAAACTTTGATAGAAGGAAATTTTCAAAGGCAGAGAATTGATTTTCTCTCTTGTTCTTGAAAAATCAGAAAAATAAATGTATACTAGTGTTGATAAAACCTCGATTGCCTAAATCTCACTGTCTTAAAAGATAAGTATGTGCTTAAATTATTGATTAGCTTCTTTTACTTAATGTGAAACTTTTGACGTTCATGTGTGAAACTTGGAATTTTGATAGGTGAATACAAATATCCTACCAAATGTAATTTGTGCTCCAAAGGTTTGTGGGTTACTTTCTTCACACAGGGGTTAGTTCTTTCTCCACATAGTGCTAAGGTGCACTTCCCTTTCAACATAAGCCTTTCTCCCCCAAAACACCTCATGCCCATTTGGTTTAAATACTCTGCCCTGTCCATGTTTAAGTTGTGACCCACATATTGGACATGTTTATTATCTCCAGTGACTGAACAATAACATGAAGCAGTGCTAAAGGAGCAGTGCTCTAGTTCCATAATTACTTCAGAACTAATCCAGCGTGGGTTGATTTGCTTTTCCTAACAAGTGTGTCCTGTCCATCCCAACAATATCTTCAGACTAAAACCAAGGAAATAAGTGCACGAATTTAACAGAGGAAGTGGCCAAATCATGGTCGTTTTGTATTTATCCATGCATTTTATTTACAACAGCCATAACAATGCACTTCTCTGAAGCACACAGAGAACTATAAATTTGTGGGTCTAATAGATTTTCTACTTTGAAACATGACCAAAGTCCTTAACGGTAGTATAATGGTTATATATTTCATGTAGACAACAACCCCAGGAGATTTGTGCATCTGACTGTGAGAAGCGGCTTGTGCCTTTTCACTGCGGTTTGGAGGACACATCTAGTGAGTTCCATATGCATTATTAGAAAACAGCACAGAAGGCAGCATCAAGAGCAAAGTGAGCTACTTGAAATCCTGGCAGTCAAGTCTGTAGTAAGCATTTGTCTGATCCCAGTAATGTCTGTCCACTGAAAGATTTTCAGTGCACACAGATGTTCAAGTAGGACTGGACTTTGTCTGTGTCTTACCTGCTCAGAGAGAAAAATAAAGGCTCTTCACACTTTGCGTTGCCTTGCACCTAAGGTGCAGAGCAGAATCTGATTCCCACTGTTCTGGGGCTCAGAACTGTGGTCTGCAATTAGGTGGACAGAGAAGCTAGGAGCAGCTTTGTTTTAATGTTCCTTTTCCACTTGGTTGCAAGTAGGGAAGAGAAAGTGTCTGTTGGAAGGCAGTCATAGCTGACTTTGTTAGGCATTGAGGGGAGCAAAGAAGGTAATTCAGAACAGGCTGAAGAACAGTGGGATCCTCTAAAGAATCCTGCTTGTTAACTGCCCCCTCCTCCCATGTCAGATAAAGTTTACAGGCATGCTTTCAAGCAGCTTAAATCTCCTAATCTTGTAAGAGAAATGGAACTATTTGCTGTTGCTTGTATCTACAGTGGCTTCTGCCTCTTCATCTGTCATGTGACTCAGTTCCTAAACCTCTTTGTAAATGTCAATTAGATGTTTAGCCACAGATTGGGGGATATTTTTGTACAGGCTTTGGTGTGTGTGCTAGCACATTTGAAGAGTAATTTGAAATTATAAGTGAACTAGATGGATTTCTTTTTTTTCTGTTAGACTTCCAGCTGATCTGATAAGTTCCTGTTTTCACACACCAACTGTATTTTTATGAGTGCAAATCATTATACAGTCAAAGCTGAGGACACAAATTTAAGTCTCCTTTTAGTTAATGTGAGCTTTTTGCTCATTAGCATTCAATCAGAATGAATTTAAAGGTGGGGATAGAAGGCAAGACTTCTAAATGTGCTAAATAGCAACAAAGAGACGAGAAACTACAGTTCTGGCTTCGGGTTTTCAGGTTTTGGGGATTTTGGCTTTCTGCAGTTTTTTTGGTTTCAATTTTTTCTTTTGCTTTTTTTGTTCAGGTTTTTTTGGTTGGTTTGTGGTTTTTGTTTTGGTTTCAATCTGTTAGTTACCTTTGGGTTGAAATATCATTACTCTTGGACTTTGCTGTCCTGCTTGGCGTTCGTTCATTTAGAGCAGATTTACAGCACAGGGAAGGGGTTGTGTTTGAATTGTCAGATAGGTGTTAGAACTGCTGTAACACCTTCAGATTGAACAAGTTATTGCCAAAACCAGTCATATTGATCCTTATACATCTGTGGGCAAGTAGTAGGTTCTCTCTCCCACACACGTTGACTGGTTTTTATTATTTGAAAAGTCTAATAACAGTGTACAACTAGAATTGGCAGAATGTTGTGAAGAGGAGATCCGTTCTCATCTTGGGTGCTGAGCAAGCAATTGTGTACAAGTTGCTTAACTTCATGGTTATTTTTATTTTCTCTTAGTTGTGCAGGCACTTTTAAACCAAATTTTCCAATTAAATTTCTCGAAAAGGTCACTATCATAGTGGGGTTTTAGTAGAAATAAAAATGCTTTTTATAAAATTATAAAATTTTACAGCTTGTGAAATGCAAAGATCAGTCCATATTTAGAAGCAAAAAAAAATAGTTTTTCTATGAAAATAGAGTTATTTTGTTTGGAATATTTACTATCCCATACTTATTTCCATCGTGGTAATAAGTAAAGATAGTGAATCTCAGGACAGTAATCTTCTATTAGCAACAGTTGTTTCCACAAACTCATTTCTTCAAATTTTGTATTCATTTTAAACTATAGAAATATAAAAATACAAGTATTTTAGTTTGAGAAAGAATTTATTTTTATATGAAATTTTTTTTGTTCGTTACTCTCCAAGTTTTAAATTTTTCAATAAGCAAAAGTTATGATACACAATGGATATGAAGATGAGAAACTATTTCACTATGCTTTTGATCTAAAAGCGCTGAGAAGGTAGTTCAATCAGTGCTAAATAAATAAATTTTCAAATTAGATTACATCTAACAAATTGTAATCTATTTATTATCATATTAGCCTTATGACAGGCTAATATTACATAATATAATGCATTTTAATGCACACCAAATATCATCTTCAGATATAATATGCCAATAGTATTATTCTATCACACACATTACTCCCACAAAGATACATAACAGAAAAGTTATGATAGATTTATACAATGAAAGTACCCATTACTGCTCTCTGAAAGAGGAAGACACTATATTATTGATTATAAACCAGATATTTTTAAAAATTAGTTTAATGGGATATTAAAAAATAATTACTTTTATTGGGAATAGAATTCCTCATGGGAAATTAATACATTTCAATAAACTGAGTGTTTAATTTGAAACAGAAATTCCAAGATTGAAATTGGCCGTGCTAGGAGCTGTCATTAGGATGGGATTTTCATTGTTAGATTAGATTAATAAAATCAAAGAAAGAAACAGATGCCACAGTCTCTTTTCAAACTCAACTACTATATTTGTTCGAGATATCAAGTGAAATCTCATTCTATTAACAACTGAACATACAGGAAGTAGATTCCCATTCTTGCTGTCTAAAAATACAAGAAGGAAAGACCAAGGAAGAGTTGAAAATGTTTTAGCAGATTTTATAAATAGCAAACTGGCAAGATCCAAAACTTTATTCTCAGAATAATGTGCTATTGTATGAGGTTGGTTTTAATTTACTTTTGTCTATATTATTATTTTTATTTATTGGATAATAGACAATATAAAAAGGCCCATCATGAGAAATACTCGTTTTTCCATTATCAACTAACTCACAAGCTGAACAAGTTTCATAAATCATAATTATTTCCTTGGTAACTGCACTGTGTTTATGTATGGTTGATGCTGTTCTGCAGGTGGTATCACATGCTGGTGGCTCCTCTCAGATGAGTTCTTTCTAACTTTGCTCTGTATCTTACTGTGAGTTTGGGTAGTGTTAAAATTTATAATAATTTCACAATATCTCTGACCTAGAGAGCGTATTACCTTCAAGAAGATATAGCTGAGCTTTATGAAATCTAGTAAGAGAAAGGTAGGAGGGAGGAAAATTTCTGGTGTTTGTTTTTCTCGTGCTGCTTTGCTTGTGTCAGGTTTCAGGCCTTTAATGCCTTTTGGTTTGTCCATGTACTTTTTGTTTGTTAAACTTTGTGTGCTTATCTAACTTCCTAATCTCCTGTGGGGATTTGATAACCTTAGTGTTTTTTTCATGTTGCTGCTAGTGTCTTTGCCATGATTAATGGGATAGACCACTAAACTGGCCACCTCCAAAATTATGGAATGTGTTAATCAGATGGGCAGATGACCTCAGGGAGTGCAATGACCCTTAGGATCAAAGGTCAGACTTAAACAATATGACAAATACAAGGATGTTGTCATTTCAGACTAAAAAAGGGTACATAGATAAAGGGTAACTTGAGAGTGACATACATATATCTTGCAGTTTACATGTGTAAAAATTGACTTTTACCATTAAATAGCAAGTATTATATCTTTTCGGACTTGCTGTATGAGGTTGAAGTTGAAAGGGGAAAATTGCTGGTAAGGAACAAGATAAGAAAAAACACAAGATTTCATTTCAGTTTCAGTGTATGGTGTAAAACAACCTGTTATTTCTGTGCCTTCATTTTCATCTCTAAAAATGTTACAGAATGTGATCCTTTGTAAATCTGTTTAATAATCATGCATTTGTGATACTACAGAAGGACAATGCAGTGTTGCTACCAGTGCTGCAGTTGAGTTGCTGTTTCATGTATTATCCATTTAACTGGAAACATGACACCATATGGTATAGTTAGTTTTAGCAGAGAGTTTTATTTTTCTTTCTTAATTGTTAAGGTAAAGTGATCTCTGAGGAGTTGTATTATAGAGGGAAAAAAGCCTCAGTCTTCAGCCTGGTACAGCTAAGAAGAAAAATGACTTAAGATGAATTTGTTCTTCCATTATACTGACGGGCCAGGTACCAAACCAGACTTTGTCATAATTTAAGACCCCTCTAAATTACACTGGCTGAATAAGCTGGGAACCTGTCAGAGCACTGTATGATTTTTCCTGAACAGGGCATGTGTTCTGCCTGGTGCTTTCTAAACCAGCCTCCTACTAGGTCTAGGAAATAATTAGCATAGAAATGCATTATGTCAAGGAGAATCATCTGTTACCCTTCATGCTGGCTTTTAGTCACAGCTATACAAAGCAGTTCAATGTGGGACAGGAGTTTGAAGCTTAAGTCTGTCGAGTCAGTGAACCATCAAGCAGACAGTGCTGGATCTTCCATAAAGCTTCTATTCTGCAGGGTTTGTAGTGGACGATATAGTCTGCAGTACCGATATCTTGGCCCAGTTATTTAGTATTTTTTCCTATCTGTAGTCCTGAATATTTCACAAATGGTATAAAAAGCAGTATAAAAACCCCCTCATTTCTAAATATACCAAGTATCAGAAGTATTATATAAGTTTTCATAATGTCAGTGTTATTGTAGCTGTGTTGTTCAAAGGACATCACTAAGCCAAGTTTTGTGCTGGTTTGTAATATCTTTTATTACGATTAACATATCTACTTAGACTGAATCTCAGCTTTTATATTCTTTCAAAGTTTGCTGCTTCTGTTTCAAACTTAAGAATTAGTCCGAAGTATCCCAGCTCATTTCGCCCCCCAGTTGTGTGTTTGCTGGTTCAATAAAAAAATTTCTTCTCCCCAGAAACCTAGGTTTGCCTTAGGAAATTCTGTCATGAATACCCGGATACTCTGCTACATGTTGACTTTATTGACATTAAAGGAGACAAAGCTGTGAGGAATAACTCATAAACTATCAATTCACCTTTATTACTTAGATAAAGATCTGACTTGGTTATGATTGAGTAAAGAATGCAGCTCACCATAGAAACTAAAAACTGTGAGGCAGGCTGGAAAGGTAACACTTTTGATATTGTCAATTAACATTCAACATTAATAAATTAAAAAAAAAAGCAACTTACTGCTTGAAAAATATTTCCTCAATCTGTCTTCAGACTAGCTTTTCTTTGTAGGTAATAGCTGAAATGTGTACTATTGAATATAGTGAACTGAGACTTGGGATGGAATGATGTATTCCATTCTGAGGGCATATGTATTTATATCCTAGGTTCAAAAAAGGAAAAAGAAAAAAAATAGATAAATCTTTTATAACAATAATAAAAAAAGAAAAGAAACCATTTTGCATGAAAACATGTTTTAACTGTATTTGTAACACTCAGTAAATAAATTATAGGTTTTATATCATTCAGAAAGAGCTGCGAGTGATTTATTCAGTTATTAACTTCACACGCTTGGAAGAATGAATTAAATACCAGTCCTTGTTGAAGGCTTTTAGATTATTCTGCCAGAATATACCACTTAAAAGTTTTGGCAGCTCAGTGTGTGTTGTATGATGAGCAGAAAGATTTTGGTGGAAGCTAGAGCAGATGAGTCTGTATCCTGACAGTTTACAGCATCTTATAAATTCCATGAAATGAAAATGAATTATGTATTATTGGGTTTACATAAGGTCACCAGATGAACTCTGACCTTTCTTTTTTCTCATTTGGCTCAATTATTAGATGAAATGACAGATCTGATCTCTTTTCAAATTGTATTAGAAGGGGCCTCTTTATTTTGCCCTCTAGCAGCAATTTTCTGACAGAACTAGGCAAGTGCATTAATTATGATTGATTTAGTGGGTCTATAAGGTGATTATTTCTCAAATTCTACTTCTGTGCGAAAACCTTTTGACCTCTCTGAGGCCACACAGCAAATGAAATCCATAAGAAGATTTAAGAGGGGACTGACCAGCACTGCAGTTTCCTTCTGCTGTTTGAACTCAAAACACTTTGGGATGTCCAAACAAATCCAAAGGACTGAATTACCAGGACATGCTATGGTTAAAATGTTTTAACAATTTGATATCTCTTTTAAAAGAAAATACCATGACATTGATCAGAAGAGGGAAAAAAAAAAAAAAAACCCTTTTGGAGAAGGGGAAATGGCAAATAAGATTTTTTTAATTTTAAATTAGACATTGAAAAGATCAAGATAGTTCATATCAAGACTCTGATGGAGTTGTTACATTGCAGTTAGAATAGTCTTCCAGCTGTCTTATTTTGATAAAATGGAAAAATAACTTCAGAAAGCAGTCTAGGGGACTACTTTTTCTTGGTGTCACTAAATATATTATGAATTACATGCATGTATACTTATAATTATACACGCACATATATAAGCATAGTAAAGAATATGGTTTTAAACCATATCTGTGTTTAAAAGAGAAACTGCACGCTATATATTTGTTCATAGGTAACATTGATGCTTTGATTATAGGTCAATAGAAATGCAAATTCTCTTTCCAGATACACCACTCTGATTTTGGCCAGCTTAATTCCATGGGAGGCCTGCAGTGCAATATTTCTAGATACTCATTTTGTGTAATAATGCCTTTTACAGCTCTGTTGTTATTAACCAGTCAGAGGATATGTGAACTGAGATAAATTTCTTGGGAGCGGAGCTGACTGGCCTTCAACTGCCAGCTCAGATCAGTGCATAATGGGTGCAGAGGAGGCCACAAAGACGATCAGAGGGCTGGAGCACCTCTGCTATGAGGACAGGCTGAGACAGTTGGGGTTGTTCAGTCTGGAGAAGAAAAGGTTCCGGGGAGACCTTAGAGCAGCCTTCCAGTACCTAAAGGGGCTCCAGGAAACTTGGGGAGGGACTTTTTACAAAGACTTACAGTGATAGGACAAGGGGTAATGGCTTTAAACTGAAAGAGGGGAGATTTGGATTAGACATTAGGAAGAAATTCTTAGCTATGAGGGTGGTGAGGCCCTGGGACAAATGTCCCAGGGAAGTTGTGGATGCCCCCTCCCTGAAAGTGTTCAAAGGCCAGGCTGGATGGGACCTTGAGCAGCCTGGTATGGTAGGAAGTGTCGCTGCCCATGGCAGGGGGCTTGGAACTGGATGATTTTAAGGTCCTTCCCAACCCAACCCATTTTATGATATCCACTCTGCCTGTTCCATTTTGCCTCATCTAAATTTTTACTCAATTGCTCCTTCCAATAACCGATGTCTAGAAAACAGAGGTAGGGGGATGTAGATGTAGAGGAACAGAAACAGGGTTAAATACACTTCTCCTTACTAGCCCAGAGTTCTAGGTCTATTACTGGAACAGTAAATGTTTTGGAAATATGAAGTAAATGCATTTTTTCTGTAGAAAATCAGAATTTTGCAAGATGTAATTGTGAATAGTAATCTAGTTAACACTCAACAGTTGACTCAAATCTATATTTAGTGAACATAGCTGTTACAAGATATTAATTAGGAGTACTGTAAACTTATTTGGGCTTTTTTCATATACTTGTAGAATGGGCTGTTATTCAAGTAGGTCTTTCAGGAACTCCTACGCAAAGGTCTGAGAAACCACTTAATCCAGATGAGGTTTTGACAGTTAATTTTAACTTTCTAAATGTAAAATTAAACAAACAATAATCAAAATAAAATTAGAAGAGAATTTCAGACAGGTTTCAGTACCCCAGAAGTAAGGAGACTTTGCAGTTTAACATACCACAAGAAATGATGAATTTAAATAACAGCAGATTAGTTGCAATGTTCAGTGTTCTTTCAAAGGTATTTTTAATTCAGTTTCATACTATTTTCTTTGATTTACTTAGAAAAAAAACGGGTTTTGAATTGCAAATCTAAGTAGCTGGACAGTGCCCAGAGGTGATACTTATGGGGAATTAATCAGAAAGATAAACTTCTCTAAGTGAACTTCATGCTCATTTTAGATTACACTTCAACATCTTTTTCTCTCTACATGTAATGGAAAATAACTTTGAATTTTAAGATGTGATTACACCTAGCAAGCTCAATTTTGCTAGAATTTCAGATCAGCAGAAGCATGCCATTCTGTTGGAATACGGATGCTTCAATGAAGTATTAATAAGACACAGGATGAACAGAGAAAATGTCTGATGCATTTCCGTGTGGAATTATTTAGAAATTGCCCTAGGATGCAGAAGTTGTGTTCACATCTCATCTCTGCTTGAGGCAGGGTGATCTGAGATGAAAAATCTCTGCTTTGAATCAGGTAGAAAAAGAACATGACCTGGCTTTTGCAATCCAGGAAAATTGGAACCATGAAACAATTCTTCTTCTACCGAGCCATTCAAAGCAGCACCTGTGGTACTTTGACACATCACAAACAGTACTGGTTGTACTCTAGCTGCATCTGCATTTCAGCTAAACAAAAATAAGTTGGGCTTTTCAGCTACCCTGTGCCACTATACGCCAGGGTATGGCCTTGCTTCATTAGGTAGCTGTTTTCCCATAAAACCATTTTTCTTGATGAGCACTTCTTTTCAAGTCCTTTTGTCACTAGTGCATTGTGCACGGTATCTCACCAGCAATTTTGGATTTTTTTGCTTTACTAGCATAAATGAGAACACTACCAAACACTTCATTAGCATCCTTTGCAGAGGCCATAAAATATTTAAAAAGCAAAATGTTCAAAAGTCATTTGGGAGAAAAGTGCCTGTTGAACATTTATTACTGAGTGAGTTTTCTAGAGGATTCCTTGCTGTCTAAATTAATCTCTTCAGCCATGGAAATTCCTGTGCTGGAGCATGTGCAGAAGTCAGAAAAGCACAGCAGTTATCTTCGTGTTACCTATCAGCTGTTCCCACAGATCTCTGCAGATCTTAGCACAAATCCTGTCACATTCAATGGTTTGGCTGGTTTATCACTATGCCAGTAACCTTTGGAAAGGCAGAACACCTGCATTAATCAACACATGTGCTTCTCTTTCTTTCTAATGATACTACTTATATTGAACTTAATAAGGTTATCACTTTACACCTGCTCTCAGAGATTTGGTGGCATAGGCACTCCAGCTCTGACGTAGTATTTCTGATGTTTAGACTTTGGTCTTCTATTAAAAATTAGATGAAAGTCATAATGTCTACTTTTTGACACCAAATAAGTATATCATTTCCAGTAAAAACAAGTTGATAACTGAAGTTATGCTAATAAAATAAAGTACAATAACATGGACTGATGTTCAAGATAGTGGCTTAGAATTGCACCGTGTGGGAGGCTTCAGCAGTGTCTTAGCTGCGCAGCTCGCTGGTTTATAGGTAAGTGGTCCTCAATAAATTGAAATAGTGAGATGTAGCTGTGGGTCGAGTCAACCATCTTGCATCCTTTTGAGTTCATCCATGCACTCTGATGCTTCAGGTATAAAATGCATAAGTATTTCAAATGATTCTCAACTGTTGATGAACTTAATTTCTTTTCAGAAGGAGTAATATGACTTATAGGAGATGGTTTCAAACCTCTAAGGCACTGATCTGCAATATAGTTGTGCGTTCCTTTTTCTCATTATTTACTGGAAGTATTTGAAGGCATCAGTGTTTTGAAAGCTGAATGACTTATAAAATCTGACCCTGAGATTCCTCAATTTTTTTAGAGTTTGGCTCAAATTTTTTTTTAGCATCATTCTGGGTCATGTATCTTTGTGAGGAACATAGAGTGTAATAAAGAGGTTGTTAATTCTTAGAACTGATAACTCAGACATTCAGTGTAACCATTAGAATCTTTCAAAAGATGATTTTTTTCTTGTTACTGTATTAGAATATGAATCATTTTTTTCCTAAATTATAAAAAATCAAACTTGGAGGCATCCTGTTTTTTAAAAAGACAGTAATTATTTTGGCTGCATTTTTTCCTTGCTGTAAATAGAGCTGTGGCAATCCAACATGCAAACTTTCTTATTTATGTTTTATTAAATAAATAAGAGGTTTCAGGCACTGAAGGTATGGTCGCACATTTGTAAACAATACTAATGCTTTTATTCTTCACCTGCACCCTGTTCTGCCGTTAGATGACAACTGCTCATAAAGAAGTATTCTATCGAAAGAAGATATCTAGTCAATTTTCTAGACACTGGGAATTTCTCATAGCATATTTATGACTGTTACATTCCTTGAGACATAAAATAAAGGAAATGGAAAAAAAAGAGGAAGAGAGGAAGTCTGCTCCCACATTGAAGGCAATGTGTGTATGGCCATTGTGAAATTAAATTATATTTCCAGGCATGGTATATTATTGGTTTCTGTAAAAGTCTTAGAGATAATGTACTGCTGGCCTTACCACATTTGTGACCTGGTAATTTTTTTTCATACTTTGAAAGTTTTAGAAAGTACACAGACTTTAACAGTTATTTCTGCAAGGGTGTGAGGGAAGTCTTTGTCCAGATAAAATTATATTCATATTAGAATTATGTAGTATGTTTTATTCCTCTCTTGACAGCAACTGTAGGAGCAAATACCTATGTATTAGAGACATTGTACATTAAGACAACCTAGAATTTATCTACGTGGTAAAAGTAGCCTTTGACTATTGGACCTCAGGAGACTACTGGTAGCTTCATATACCATGTTGGTGTATGAGCAAGCATTTGTGTGATACTCGTTTGTGTCAGAGTAAAGTCCTGCAGGGGTGCTTACGTTTTGAGATGTCCCATGACCAGCTTCCTTTCCACCCACTTGGCAAAATCGGGCATACTTAGTAGCTAAAGTTACTTTTTTCATGTAACTTTGTGCTTGTCAATCTTCTGGGCATGAACAGACACTAATGTTTGATGTATGGGTGGAACGGTACTAATGTGGGTTTTATACAGTGTTAAGCTGTCCAGGGACAGGCTTGAGAATTGTTTATATGGATTCTCCACGCTTCAGTATTCATTTCTGTCCTACAAAGATGATAAATCAGCTTTGATTTTTTTTTTTAAGAAATAAATGTCAATAATTCTAGTGCCTGATTATGTCAGACTAGGACCCTAATAGCCTTGGGTTTACAGTTTATAACTCCCTTGCAAATAACAACATTTTTATAATAATAAGTATTTTTTATTTGTGAGCAACTTGATCTTGGATCTGAGCTGAGATCATTGTTCTCAGTACATCTAAGAGCTGAAGCAAGTTGGAAATGACGTTCAGAGGTTACATTTCAATCTCTGGGTTCCTTGTGCCTTGTTTAGAGAGAACTTTCTGCTCAGAAAGCTCACTTCACTTCGTTTGAATCTGAAAAGAAAATGTATTACGTTTTAATATTGACACAAACAAATGAGTTGGTTTTAGTTTCTGTCATCCACAAACCACTATGTTTATAATACCATGAGTATATTAATGGACAGATTTAATGATATATATATTATTTCTGTCAGGATCCTCTAAATTACTTTTGCTACCACAAGGCACAAAAATGATGATCTATTTCAGTGAGCAAAGGAAGGTAGGTTGCACTTCTAGCGCCCATAAATTCTTTGTTTTAAAAACACCAAGGCCTTTGAAGCAGTACAGTGCATTTTAAGAGATTAGCTAGTAAAAATCAACCAGTGGAGTGGAAGAAGATTTCCTGATGTGCCTACCTGTATCATCTTTCCCCAGCCCATATCCTTCCATTCTAAAGCTGGCATTGCTTGACCTCATTTCATTATAATTTCTCAGTTTAGGTGGATGCCTGTGGAATAACGTGTTTTGGGGCCAGAATCAACTTACCATAACCTAGGAAAGCTTTTTGCGTAAAGTGGGGGTTTTTTAAAGTACTTCCCTTCTTAAAATTCCTGTTATAAAAGTTTATGCTCCATATTTTATTGGATTCTCATTTTCATTTCTGATAGTTCGCTACTATCTCCCTGTTTTTGTTTCTGGAAGAGGTTTGAGGAATATGAGGTTGAGGGCAGAGGTAAGGAAGGCATTCATTTCTGTATTAATCATACCAGCTCTATAAGAGACTTGTTCACTTCAGCATTTCACCATTAGTTTGCAGATCTGTTGCCATTTAAAAGCTGGGAGCATTATTAGAGATTGACAGCCATTCCAGAGACTGTAAGTCATGAGACAAGGAGAAATATTCAATCTACATTTAAGAGTTTCAACCTGAAAATCTATGTAAAAAGAATGTAGTGTTATTAAATCAAGCTTTCAAAAACTAGGAAGGAGTTACGCTGTACTGTGTTGCCTTAACTTAATTAGAGAATATCAGAATGGTTTAGGTTGGAAAAGACCTTTAAGATCATCGAGTACAACCCTTAACCCACCATCGCCAAGTCTATCACTTGGGAGATAAATAGTATGCAGTCATTAAATTAATATATAAAAAGAGTCAATTTAAGGTTATAAGACAGCTTGGTAACACACAACTATTTATTATTTAAAAGAGAATAATTTGCATTTTGAAATTATATTTTACTGTAGTTTTAAAACAGAAGTTGATTTTAAAGCATGTCTCAAAAATATATCTATACCCTCATTTCTTCCTATGAACAAGGTTCAAATCTCTCCATAGCAAACATCTCTCCTTTGTGGATCAACAGTAACCGGAGAGAAGTAGGAGACAGTTTGTTCAGGTGAAGATAAAACCAAAGGTACCCTCTACAGCAGTCACTGTAATAGTGTGCAATCATTGAAAAAACAAAATTTCTGATCCTCCTTGCTCTAAAGTTACTCACAGGAAAAAAAAAAGTAACTGTGGCAAGTGTGTACTTACTGCTGGACTACATTGTGTAATTGTCACCTGTAAATGTTTGATTTTATCTAATTTAGATTTTTAAGTCATAGATTGGTACAAAGACATTCTCTTTTTAAGAATGAAGTACGTTTCAGTGATACTGTGCTGTATTTACTGTCAGAAATTTAGAAAAGTCATTTGGAAACAGAATGAATCTCTATAATTTATTAAGCAAAATACCATCAGTCTGTTGAAGGATATCAAGGGGCGAAGTCAATTTCCAGGCATCCTTATAATGCATTTGCCATCAGAGATGCACAAAAAATCAAATCTCTAGCTTCTTAAAGATGTCTTGACTTCAATCTTTTTAGCAAAGATTTGGGCTATTTGATCTTCTCATAAGACCTTATTTTCTTTTCTTAGACCTTGCTGCAAGAAAAAGAATCCTGAAAAGAAAACGATATCCTGTGAACGCATTGCAAATAGTTTCCTCTACTCTAGTTTGTCAGTACTTTTTAATCTAACCTGAGAGACTTTTGGAGAAGAGAGGAACATCAGATATCTTGTATTGTTTTGGTGTTTATTTGATATTTGTTTTGGTTGAGCTTAAATATTTGGAATATTTATTTTTTTTTTAACTGTGAAATGAGAAAGAATATATCAGTTTTATTTTCAGTTTGATACATTCTTAATCTACAGCAAAGACAAGTAGAATTAATTTTAGCCATTGAGTTGTTAATCTGAGTAATAAAATAAGTTAGTTGAAGACTACAGACTATGTGCAAATGGAATTAATTTTTCAGTGTTTAAAAAATTTAAATAATCAGACAGTCTCTACAAGCATCAAAAAAATTTACGCATGTAGGGTGGAGGTGAGGGTTACGTGTACTAAGTGACTTCCTGCAAGCTGTTTACTTATGTTTGTTCATGATGTAATCTAGTGTTTCAGACCAGATGCCATTCTTCAAAAAATGGGAAAGGTTATTTGGATTTAAGTTGTGCAATTGGGTTGGCAATTACAATTGTCTGGATGATTTAAAAGAAAAAAATCTTTGGATCTAAACCAAGAAGATAATGCATGTCTTTAGCTGAAAGGGTGTTGAACATTTCACGGTGTTGACTGACTCTACAAAATAATTTCCCTCACAGTTTTAGTAATTTCACATGGCTCTTTACTCTGTCCTGCAACATTTTCCTTGTTTAGAAGTGTAGTAATCCTAAGAGAGGGCAGTTTTATATTCAATAAATACAAATCAAAAGCAAGATTCTGAGATGGGGACTAGGGGGCTGGCAGGAGTAGGAGGAAAAAGAAAAAAAAAAGCCCACACCACAGATACCCAAATGTTCATTACCCAGATCTTTGCAGGAAGTGATTGAATAGAATTACCTACAAAGAAAATGTGGCATTTTAACATTATACAATCATGTTCCTCATGGCAGGTGACATCCATCTCCTTGACGGAGACTGTATCTCAAAAATACATTCAATGAGCTGTCTATAAATTCAAATAAACCCTGCAATTTAATTTTCAACATATCCATATGTTTGAGAATCAAGCATTCAGCAGTTGAGTACAGTTTGTGTTGATACTACTGTACCCAATGAATAAGGAGGAAACAATGCAGTGCCACTGCAGCTATAGCCAGGTTTGGCAGGGGGCTGCAGGAGAGAAAGGATACGTCCCAGTGTTCTGGGTCTGATTCAAGATCCAGTGAATAGATTTTCCCAGAAGTTCATCCTTTCTTGTTTGGTCAAACGCAACATTTTTCATGGTTTAGAGGAACTATGTCATTACTTAGTTAGAAACACAAAGAACCAAATGTGTCATTGTGTACCATGGAAATGCAGCCAAGAATCTTTTAAGATAAAATAAAACCTTTAATTCTTTAAGAAAAATAATAGAGTACAATACGCATTCATTTAATTCTTAAGTATGTATTTTCAGAATATCTGATCAGTTTTACTATGTGCAAGAAAGAGAACACCTGAGACAGCTGCAGTAACAAAAGGAAAAATGCAGTGTTTATTTTTCAGTTTTCAAAAGGCATTTCCAAAATAAGTCTCATTCTTTTGTGCATGTCCAATTGTGGTTTTGCTAATGAAAAATGATATCTTCTTATAAGCTGTGTGAAGGCTGAAGGAACAGCTTGAAATAATGAACAAAAAAAGTAAAGGTTTTAACTGAAAATTCATTTGCTCTTCTGGAATGTGACATACTACAGGTTGAGAAATGTAGTCCTATAGTGGTAGATCTATTGACACAGTCAGTAAGGTCCATGCGAGTGTGTTGGTATCAGTCATAAAATTCCTATCAGCTTAAGTAATTTGAAGATGCTTCTGACAGTAATCACCAGCAGAGCTATAGAATATTGATTAGGGTATGAAGTGCTCACTAGTTTCCTTCAAAGTGTTTGGTGCAACCTGTGGCTTTATAGTGGTAATTTTAAATTTTGGGCTGACACATACAAAAGCTGTTAAATTGACTGCCTGTTAGGTTTAGGTTGGGCCTAACACTACAAACCTACAAGGGAAAGGCAAAAACTCAACCCACCCCTCTTACTCTGTTAAGATCTTAGTATTGGGAGGATACGTGATTTCAAATCAGTTCACCTACTTGTGGGCTCCCCTAGACAGATAACCATAGGCAGAGGTTTTATTACATTGCGTGAATCAAAAAAGAACAAGGAGCATCCTCCATTCAGTGAGGTGGACTGGCCTCACCAAGCCTCAAACTTTACTCAGAGAGTCTGGAAATACCAGATTCTGTTAAACTCTGCTGTCAGGAACCTAACCTGTGACATGTAGTTGCAAAAGTATTTTTGGTGACATTTTAGCTTTTATAGAGCAGGCAAAGGATTGTGTCATATTTTGCCACTGGTATTTAAACTTTCTGCCTTCATTTGCATACTTCAACCTTTTAAAGGCCAAAGTTAGGATGTGTCAGACTTGTAGAACAACGAATATTTGTACAACATAAAGCGAATTTGGGGACTAAAATGAGTAAAAGTCAGTACTTGGGTTCTCCAGGGTCAGCTCTCTTCATCAAGGAGAACATGATGATCTCCTATCAGATTGTTAGTGGTTTATTACTTGATAGGTAAGAAGATACTAATTTTTAGTGTCTGGAGTCATGTTATACTATTTCTGTTCTTCAGTAACAAACTTTCTGAGCTGTACAAAGCTGCCAAAAGTTTGTTATTGATAACTATTAAGACTATAATGGTCAGTGTATTCAATAAATTTTCCCTGCCAAGTATGTATTTAATCATTTGTTCCTTAATAGCAGAGAATTTAGTGCTGAATATTTTGGTACACCTAACTTTAAAGTTAGACACATACAGCTAGCTCATAAATTATGGAAATTCATCTTCATATAACCTCATGTTAAGACACATGTCTTTGTCATCTTCATAGTCCCATTGTGAGGCCTTCAGATCTGAACGCTGGCCACTGATAATTTTTGAGATAACAGAACCATCTTGCCTTATCCTGCCAAGCATATGGCCCTTGAATTTGTGGAAGTTTCTGTGTAATGTTTCAGTAAACTTTTCATTGATGTTAGAAGGGTTTGTTATGGAACAACTACGCAGGATACTTTATCTTATTTGTATCTAAATAGAGTCTTAGGTTTGTTTTTTTTTAAAGGTGATATATTATTTTAGAAGAAATTAATTATAGTCCTTGAAAACAGTCCTGTAATGTGCAGTTACATTCTAATCAGCAGTTATCTAATCTTTCAATTTTCATCTGTCAGGATCATCCATATGTACAGGAATTTTCTTAAGTCTTCTGTTATTGTTTTTTGTTCTTTTTTCAAAATATTTTAACTGAAAAACAAGGGAGGAAATGTTTTTTTAAAAAATGTAGTTTTGTAGCTTTGAAAATTTATTGCACAGCTGGGGACATTTAAAGAACTTAATTAACAAGCTCCAGCCTTAACATTCTCTCTCTTTAAGGGGGGAAAAAAATCAGTTAAGGTTTGTCCAATTAAATTTTAGGAGAGTTTGCTGATAAAAAAAAAAACCAAAAACGCTGTGATTGTGAGCTTCCAGTTTAAAAAGAGAAGTTCCGAATAATGAAAACTTGCAAGCTGATTAATTCAGTGGAAAGCTGTTCTGTGCATAGTTTCCACAAACTCATAAGCACTTGGGCATTTTTAGCCCAAATTTAATTATAGCCTTTGATAATCAGGCTTCACTCAAAAGAAATCCCCTTCTTCCCATAATACTTGATGATGTAATGCTCTATTATAACTCAGAACTCTTCCCCCAGCACTAAAAACAAGCCGTCTTCATGTCAATGGAAAAAAAAAGGTGACCTCTCCTCTCTGAGTTTTACATTTCATGTTCTGCAAACTGATATAGATCATGCAAGGCTGTGTTGGTTTTTAGGGTTTTTTTGTTGTGTTGTGGTTTTGCTTTTTTTTCTTTTTAATTTGCTACTGGCTGAAAACAGCTAATAAAGGCTCAGTTCAAAGCCATTTATTTCTTAGTGGGGGGGAAAAGATGTTATTCTGACATCATTGCTCTGAATGAGCAGCCTGCAGTTCATACAGTATACGCTCCCCTGGAATGACAAATTTTCTGCCTTTTTCTTGGGGGGATGTTCAAGCAAAAGGAAAAAATGCATAAGAGAAGCAAAGAAAATTCATTTGTATAAGCTGGCCCCCCTACTGTGGATTTTTCAATTATATATATCTAATTATGGCTGTCAGTTGATGAATTGAGAAAAGACATTTTTTGTCCCCCCTCCTTTTTTTTGTCTCTTCGTCATCTCTTCTGTTAGAATGATTATAGCACACTTACACAACTAATTGCCTTACTGCTTATTAGTGATACAATTATGCAGGCCAGACTCCTTGTGTGAACAACCATCTGCAGAGAAAAAAAAAGTGACACTATTCAAAACTATCCATAATTTAACCAATGTTATTCCAATGCACTGAGCTCAGACAATTGTTGGGCCTTCATATTTCATACCCACCCTGGAAAAAGAGGGTTGTGGGATTTTTTTCTTTTTTTCCCCTCTTTCTCTCTTTTTCTCTGTGCACTGATTCACCTCTTTAGACCCACTGTGAATTGGAAAGAAAGGAAGAGAAAAAAGTGCTTCATATGTCAACAAAAAGGAGGGAAGTGAAGCATGGCTAATGCCCATTCCTCCTGTGGGCAATTTTTCTTCAAATTTTATACTAATAGGCTTTTTTTTTCTGCTTTAGAAAAAGTTGAGAAAGTGCAGATGTCCTGACCACAGAAATCTGTATATGTACTTTTTTTGCTTTTAAGTACTTTTAAAGCAGCTGATGAACAACACAGAGCAGAGTAGAGAGAGTTTGCAGTGCATGTAATTGGTTCTTAGGAGAATGTGAAATGAACGTCTTTATATTGCAGCTTCCAGAGTGGTAGGTGTTAGAAACCAAACAGGTGAAAATGCAGGAGTCAAAACAAAGCTTTGTGTGTTGCCGATTAAGCTAATGTGGAATATTTAAAAGTCTAAAAGATACTACTTTTAAGTAGTAGCTTAGAGATAATGTCAAAATGGCTGCTGAGGAAAGAAGGTGGAGAATAACTTTATTTTTGTCATTTACCTTAGTTTCTCTGTACAGTTGTATTTGCCAAGTCTCTGAAATGTCAGTCTACTGCTACTGACTGTCCAGAATAAGTAGGAAGAAAGTAAGTTGTGGAAACTAGGATTTCTTTCTTTTTTTTTTCTAAAGTCAGAAGAAGAGTACAGAAACATATACAGAAAAATGGAGCAAAACCTTGGTGTCAGTCCCTCTCAACATGTGTTGCAGAAGGTTCATAATTCTTTCGGCTTACTAGAATGTCGTCTGACTGTAAAATAGAGAAGAATGGAGAACTTTACAATCAGTCTTGGGGATGCAGTTACATTTGTCTTAAGGATACAGTTCAAAATGCACAATTCTTACATTTCCTGGCTTTTAAAAATATCAGTGTCAAGATGACTTGAAAGATGATACTTGCCATTCCCTCATCGTTCTTCCCATTCTTTCTAATACTGTTTGACTGTCATCCTTACAGTAATTATAGACTGAAGTATATATGTTTATACTTTTGCTTGTATTTCTAGAACTCTTTGGCTCTACAGGTGAGTGCTCTGATAGAAGCTTTGGCCTGGACTTGGGCCTCTGTGTCTTGGAGACTTTGGGTTTAGAGGTTTACTTCTTCAACCTTATTCATTCAGAATAAATGTAGCGTCATTTATCTGAAACATTTTTAATGCAGTGCCCTGTTATTGTGAGCATGCCTATTAGAACAAGAATGAGGTCTATTTGTCTTCAAATAGGATTCCTGCAGTTTTGTTCATGGAGTCTCTGAGGGGGCTTTTTTAATCTCAATGACTTAAATGCACATTCAAAACTGAGAACCCCAGATTCTGAAAAAATGACAAACTTCTAATGTCCAGTCTGTATGAGAGGGGAGCTGCAAATCCAGCTTCCAACTATTCTTTTTCTGAAATTGTCAGCCTTGAGTCCTGTCAGCTACAACAGGAACCAAGCAAAGCACTGCCTTGCAAATTCGTGTTTTATTTATGTCTCAGTTTCACAGACTGGACCATTTCCACTTTCCAGTATTTTTCTTTTTTCAGAACGTGAACTGAAGTGGCACACTGAGGGACTCTGCATTTGCAGTTTGTCTGGTGGCAGTGTTATCTGCACTGTGATTTCTTTCTTCTTCAGTGCATTAGTACAAGAGCTCCTAATAATTCCAATAAGACTGTAGCATTGGAAAAGCTTGCATGCTGGAAGTTAAAGTGTTCTTGAGGGAATTTAAGTTTACCATACCATTACTATCTGTGATACAAAAGCTGAGTAACTGCATTTTGGACTTTCTTTTCTGTTCTGGAAAGTAAACCCTGTTTTTCTGCATTCTGAAATTTCAGCTTAAATTAGAAGAATAATAGTGGGCCTGGTTAATTTTTCACTACCTTGTAGAATACTTGCATACCAAACCATCTCATATTTCTTGCTGTAAAATGTACTATTAATACTTCAGGCAACCTGACCTTCTAAGAAGCTTTACAGATTTGCATCTTCACTTAAGTATAGATGACAAAATAGCTTTGAGCTATCTCAGCTCTTTAATAACTGGTGCGCTGCTTCCCAGCAGCTATGAGTTGTGATACCTTATGTTCCTCTCAAAGCGCATTTCCTTGGTACTCTGTAGAAAGAATAACCGCCAATTTGATTGTTTATATTAAAATAAATAGACAAATAAGTAAGTTTTCTCATCAACAGTATATGACAAAATGTCTGGAAATCCTCTGGGCATTGAGTACCTGAAGACTGGAGATTCCAAATGGCAGATTAAGACTTTCTGTGGTTATAACATATTTCATAGTTCCTGGAACCTTCATTGTGATGTTATGGTGGTTGTGGCAATAAAAACTGCATTGAGCAACAAGGAGGGCAAACACAATGGTAGTATTCAAAAGTTGTATCATCAGGCATGCATGTAAGGTGGCTGAATTATGCAGAGATAGCTTTAATGCTGGCATATCACACCCTTTGTGGGCCTTACTTAGCAAACTTCAGAATTTTTTTGGATAATTTCTTGTGTGCCGGTCTTGAAGCAATCTGAGAGTAGTACAACATAACTTCTCATAAGCTTACTTACCTGACAAAAGCATACTCTGCAATTAAATTACTTTCTCTTTACTGGTTTTATCTCCCCTTAACCCATTTCTAAAAAGCATACAAAGCAAGTATACAGAGTATACAAAGCAAGTATAGAGAGTATACAAAGCAAGAAGCGCCAACTTTGGGGATGTGTTAAAAAGTACTACTGCGGTATTTCCTTGAACTTTGTGAAGACTCACAGAAAATGGTTCCACAAAAGGGCTGGAAGTGGGACAGTGGCTGAGGGACAGCTATTTAAACACTATTCTTTCCCACCAGAAGTTAACTTTTAAAGTCATTAAGTATCAGTGCTACTAAAATATTTATTGAATTTAATTACTTAGAGACTGTCAGGAAGAATTAGCCATAGGAACCTTTGCAATCACAAAGAACTTAAAGTAATAAAAAGCAGGCAAAGAGAGAGAGAACACGAGGATGGAGGTTCATATATGACCAGTATCGTTTTAGATAACTCAGGGTTTACTGGAGGAGTTCTCTGTGTGTTATAGAACAGTTGGTAAGAGCACACTCTCATGACGTGGGAGATCTTGCAGAGGAGGTTGGGTGGTGTTGTTTGGTTTGGGTTTTTTTAATTTAGGACATGAAATTCTAAAGTTTCTAAAATGTTGAACAATACCTCTGACCACCAAGCTGTTGAGTAGCTTAGATGTCACACTTTCTGTCAGTTCTGTCTGGTAAATGACCGAAGGTATTTATTTTGTATCTCATTGAAAAGCAGTGTAATTCAATGTCTTAATTTTTCATGAAACAGCTGGTTTGTTCTCCCCTGAGCCCCACTGTTAGGGAGGTGTGATTCTTTTGAGTTCCATTATTATCCAAATGCCGCCTCTTAGGTCTCCAATAATTTCTGCGATGCACCAGAATGTTTTTTTGAAGAAGTCCAGTGGATATGCATGGAATTCATAAACTCACTTAGCCCTTCTTGTAAGTTATATCATTTTAACATCTTTTATATTGTTGGAATCTACTTCAATATACAGAAACTTTAACAGGAAACAAAGAATTTTGAGGAACCTCTGTTCTCTTTAGCTTCAGAGAGTGAGTTGGGTACAAGTAGGAATAACCACAAGCTGATATTTTACTTGCCACTTTCTCCTCCTTTGTAGACAGTGAATTAATTATCTAGAAACCATGTTTCACGGTCCTTCTAGTTTCTGTTATTACACTGGAAAACAGCCCTGCAAAGGTATATACATTTGCTATCTTCTGGTTTGAACTCCTACCAGTGAATTTTGTGCTTCTCCTGTGGAGCTCTGTGCACACTGGGTAATAACTCAGTTGCAACAGTGGGAAACATGTAGAACTGCAGAGTGTTCTTCCCCATACTGCTTCTCTGTGCTATTCATGGGGATAATAGTCAGACTGAGAACAGGAAAGTCTGTTTTACAAACACATGATGTGAACAAATTAAACGGGTTCTTTTTCCTGAAGATGAGAACTTTTCTGCACAATCCTTACGCAAGAAGTGTCCAAGAATGTTTCCAATAAATAAGGTCAAAGTGGCTTGAGGTAGATATAAAGTAAGTAAAGTAGCTGACAAAAGACTTGAATGCTAGAATTTGGGAAAGAAAATCCCAGGCATGACTCCGCTAACACTATAATTGAGTCTTTCACTTCAGCAATCTTTTTCTTTTCAATTTTTTTTAAAGAGTAAAAAGGAAACCCAAAAACCAGTTACCGTTGCCAAGTACGTACCCTTCAGCATTTAAGTAGGAGTCACAGAAAGCTGATTGCCTTAACTTTGTCTAGGAAAATGGATTTATTGTTATCTGCACCTTTTTTATATATTTAAACATCTATCAACTCTTCTAAGTTTAAACCAACCAAGTAGATGGTCACAATGGTTTATTTCTGACTTATAAATGTATTAATGTAGATTTGTAGGAAAGATCTCCAAAAGTAGCATCATGACAAGAATATTAAGAAAGAGGATGGTGAGTTATAATTGTGTGTGTATATTTTTATATCTCTAATATTGGAACACATACAATGGGATGCCATAGTTAGTTTTGGTAGGTCAAATATTGCACTTCTTCTTCCCCTAATGCTTTTGATTTTCATGTTGACCAGATCTAATCTGGGGACTGACGTGATTATACCAACACAGAGACCTTAAAGAAATCATGTGCTGTCACCACTATTAAAGTGAGGGGGAAAAAATCATGGCAAGTGAAATAACTTGCTTTGGTTGAGAAATCACTTAGCCTGTCATTATTTTACACAACCAAATACAGTGCTGACCATAATCTGCTGCCTTTCAAGTAGGAAAAAATACATTACTTATGCAGGGAATGTTTTAATGTAACAAAGAGAAGGAATAAAAATGCCTTACAACAGTTTTATTAAAAACAAATTCCCACAGTAAATACATATACACTCTGGTACCATGGTGAAACAGCCAAAGACATCACTGTTAAGTGCTATGGGAAGTACTTATAAATTACTTGAAATAAAAAACATTGTTGCCTGGACATCAGGGTTGAAATGCTGCAGTTTGTAATAAATTAACACAGAACTTCACTTCCCCTCCTCTAACAAAGCAGCCATTTGTCTGAATAACCCACATTCAGCTGTGAGTTATATTTTCACAACTGCAACTGCATTCATTTGCAAATCATTCTCTAGTTTTAATGCTCAAGTTTTAAATACCTTAAGAACTAATAAATAAAGCAAAGTAGAGCAAACAGTTGGCTTGTAGCCTAAAAACTGGCCTAATTTCTGGGGGAGTTTTCTTTCTTCTTTTTCCTCTTTCACAGTAATTTTGTATGTCTGACATTTCTTTAAGCTGTGTTTTGTTTTTAGTCTGAATGTTTTTTCACAATATTTAAATTTAGTGAGAACATTTCATGTTAGCAGCAAAAATAAAGAATGCTTTTATTCTGTTTTCAATATTAAAATACTTGTCAGGATTTCATTCCTTGACTAATTTAGAGTAATCTTTGTGTTACTTTGAGATTTTTCTGTTGTAAATCACTTTTATTTCTTGCAAACAGGTTTTAATTTTATTGATCCTGGTCTTATGCAGAAGTTTTACTCTTGAGAATGAGTCCCTCATTTTCCGAGATTAATTTTAAATATAAATCTGAGAGGTATTCTGTATAAGAAAATCTTCTTTCATTATCTATTGGTAGATGTGAAATGCAATACTTTATGAATATTTAAATAAAATCTTCAAAGGAGTATGACAGAAACGTCTATTTACAAAAAGTTGAGTTTTGAGGTTATTTTCCAGGCATAATTGAAGGCTGATTTCTACAGATAGAATCTTAGGCTTTGTTCCACTTACTCATTTTGTTTTGAATAAATTCCTGTGGGCACGCCTGAAAGGGTTGGTAGTCATTTTCAGGAAGTGAAGTTTAGGGAACAAAGTTCCTTGCAGGGACTGCTTTGGTTTAGAATTGATCAAATTTTCATAAAAGAGGATTTGAAACACTTCTAAAATCTCTTTTCTCCTTTTTTGAGGGTAGCCCATCTGCATGGAGAACTGTTTCTTGGTGTAAACAGTGTCCTATGAACAGTAGCATATAATTCTAATGCAAAACCTTAATTTACAAAAATATCTGTCTTTCATATTACTTAGCATTGTAGTTATGACTTCAGAACTAAGAGCATTTAGGTCAATTATTTGAAACTCTTTCTGATAACTGTAACTACTTGTTTGTAAAAGATTACAGGACTTTTTAAAGAAAAAAACTTCTGGTCCCAGTTCCTTTCTGCACATTCTCCCCCCACTCCCTGATTAAATGCCTGTAAATCAACTGTATGCATACCAAACACCTATGTTCTCTAAAACTTTGAAACAATCCCATCTCTCAGAAGATTTAGGCAGAGAGGCTGCAGTGTCTTATTTCACATAACTTCTATGCTAATCTGAGAGTGAAGAAGGCAGTTCTACATACGTCTTCCCCCACACCTCTATTTAGTTTAGAGATAAACAGGTCTTCTTACTGATCCAGTTTAAAGCTATTCTATTTTTCTCCTTGGAAAATTATCTATATTCTGCAGATCTCTCCTGTTGAACCAAATGGATAAAGAAGAATTATAATATCTAGTTGACAAGATGGGAGGGGAAGAGACTGCCTCTTTTCAGATTAGGTTACTTAGATTGCTTTATTTGTGACATGAAACTGTTTTCAGTAAGCTACATTGTGGAACTGAAGATGAGTATAGAAAATAAAATTAACTTTTGAAACTGAGCTTATAGTTATGATGCTGTAATTCCTCGAGCATTTCTGTAGTTCCTCTACTGAAGAAACTGGCTGCAGCTCTTCAACTATACATTTTATTTATTTCTATTTTTATTTTTTTATTATCTGGGTTCTGTTTAACCATCCATCCTATGGATTTGCCTCTGATAGCTTTAAATATAATTAGTATTTCTATTAAGCAAGCAGTGTTTCCTTAGTAAAGAAAATGAAGGGTATACAGGTGTCCTACAACATCCACATAGTGCAAATCTCTGTAAAGTGGTAAAAGCTGCCATGCACACCAATTATAAGTTTAACTTGTGTAGCAGCCATATGTAAAACAATTATTATGAGTATACTACAAAGTTAAGCCTTGCTTAGCTAATAAAACTAAGTAATCCCTTCAATTTAAACAGAATTATTGAAAACAAGTAAAGCAAGACTTTATGAAATTTGTGAGGAGCTTTTTTGTTGCATATGTTACTGGAAGGTTTAAAACCCTTCCTGTGCACTTTTTGTAAACTCTTAGCAATAAACAATGTAGAGTCATAAAACTGCAAGTACATTTTCATTACACGTATGAACATCCATAACAACCAAAATTTTAGTCCCTTTTATTTGAGAGAGATTTGTACGAGGATGAAAAAGATTGGGGTTAAGATTAAGAGGTAATGATGTGACAGGCTTTAGCTTAGACAAAATCACTTCTCTAGTTAGCAGAGTAATTTCAGCAATACATCTTCTGTAATTTTTTTTTAATCACTTAGTGATTACTTGTGTGGTGCTATTTGATTCATTGGCCATCAGTACCTGATTAAGATTCTATGCTTAGGCCATCATTACTTTTCCACAGGCCACCCATATGGTGTTAGTGTTGAGCCAGTGCAAATCCCTCAGCTTAGCACTGTATATTCTGTTAAAGAAGACTACGTGAAATGCTGACATTAGCATATGTTCTTGTCTTATTCTGTTGACCTTTATCCATGGCATTACACTAACACTGGATCTTTGGAGTTGGTCCAGTAAGAAATTGGGTTGAAATTATAAAATTAGCCATCTGTCCATTAAAAATTTTACTGAGCCAGCAAGTTGAAACAAAGGAGCATAATGATGCAATGGAATGTAACTATCAGATATGAGGTAGACTTCAGATTTAAATTTATGTATTTTTTAGTTTCTTTCATTTTTAATGGGTTTTTTTGCATAGGTCTTCTCTCCATAAGTGATTTCTTATGAGACTACATGCACACCTGATGAGGATCTATGTCTTTAAATTTATTAGGTATTACTTTTTCTTCCTGTATATTATTGTCATTTGATATTCAGAAAATTTCCCTCTGACCATTAAAAATAATTCTTTTCAAAATGAAATCAATTATATAAACTTGATATTCCAGACATCTCTCTTAAGGTTGGATGAGTTTTTTCTTTAGAGTCTGGTTTTCTTTTCAGTCTAGTTTCTGTGATTTTGTTTCTAGAAGTACTGTGAAAATACATAATATCTTAAAACATGGTTGCAATAATGATAATTAGTTGTTCAAGAGCTACAATTTCAATGGACTTGAACACTTTCCCTCTTCAATTGCAAGGTCTCTATTAAAAATACGAACTACAGTAGCTTGGGCTATAAAGAGCCTTGTGGAGCATTTTTGAAAAATAATTCATTTACTAATTAACAAAATAGCATTTGTTTATTTACAGTACATAAAATGTTTCTATCAGGAAACAGCCTGCTGAGAGTGCAGCTCGCTTGCTGTGCTGACAGTGGAACATCTGCAGTTTAATTTAATACATTAACAAAATGAAATGGGTAAATAAAGGGATGTTAAACAGCTACTTCCCAAACTCTGATATTTTTACTTTTCTCTGGAGGTCAGAAGCACTGATGAATGATTCCCTTCTTTCTCTTTGCCTTGGATACAGGAGACTCCCATGTACCAACATTGTTCCAAAGGGTGCCAGGTTGCAATTGTGATTGATGAAATTACACTGGCCTGTCATACCTCACTTCATCTGTTCTTCTATCTCTTTAAATGCTCTGTATGTTGCTGTCAGGGATTATTTTACTCCAAGTATTACATTACATCTTTTCAAAAGCATTTTTTGAGTGTGGCATGTGGCCACCAGTCACAGCAAATGGAGTAACTGAATAAAGAGGACTGTGTGTTATGCTCAAATTCTGGACCAATGAAATCTGGTTTCAGTAGGTAACTCGGTTCTAGTCAAAAATACCTTTACTTTTTCTTTCAGAAAATATCTTATTGATTTTGATTTTTTTTTCCTTAGAAATGAAGACACATAAAGTCAGGCTCACATTATGGGTTTTTCGCTAGGAAAGTATATTCATTTTCTGATAAAGTGAATTTAAGGGATAATTTGAGCCTTTTTGAGGCCGTTGTGCTATCTTGAGTCGCTCTTGGCCCTTCATCACCTTCCAGGCTTTATGTAGGTAGACGATAAACTCAGAGAAAGAAACAGGTTTGGGTTAATATCATATCTGAAGGTGGATGTTTTATCAAATATAGTACTTTAACCGAAGGTAACTTTAAAATGCTCATCTTTGCTGTCTCATATTTAACCCAAATCCAGTTTACCAGGCGAATTTCAGAAAAAGCTGTAACCTTAATAGTACATTTTAGACAAGGTCTAGGACAATGCATACACAAGAAAGTGGCTTGCTTCCTTTTCAGTTACGTACCTTATCCAGAAGTCCATTCCTATTATTAAATTTTCATGCATTTTTCATAGGAAGGTTAAAAAGTCCATTTAGCTAAGACTGGGCTCTATTTTGTACCTTATAATCAGTCTTGGTAATTTGTTCTAATGATGATTACTTATAAATTTTGCCTGTTTTGTGTATGAAGTTCAGGTTACAGGTAAAATCCAGGTACTTCATTTAAACCTGGTAATGGAATGGTGGTTATTAGAATGATAATCATTTGCATGAACTCGTGGTAACTGATTTGCTTAGAGGGTGCACCACTGGACGACTCTAATCTGTGGACTCTGTGGTTAAGAGTCTAGCTAGGAGAGGAGTCCTTGCCTCAAATAGCACTGTCATTGCCCTGTGGCTGAATCATGGTATTCTGATGTTAGTTCCACGTTTTAACGGCTGGAGTCAGCAAAATAAGATTTCAAAGTTTGTAAATTTATAAAATGAGTTGGAAACTTTAGCAGCATACTTAAAATGGATGCTGAAAGTAGATACGAGGTGGATTAAACCAATAAAGTTAAGAATTTGCAATAACTGTGATAAAAAATAATAAAAAAATATCTGTAGGAATACACAAAATCTGATTCTCCTTCCTCTCCCTTCTCCTAATCAAGGAATTTAAAAGGCTTATGAAAGCAGTCTGTTCTTCATAGATGGTGAGCAGGATGAAAAGGAATTATTTTTTTTCATCAACTAATACTAATCTATTTCAGTGTTGTAATTAGTATTGGAATAATTAGAGAGAATATAAAATGTCAAAAATACATTGGATGTTACCAACAGCTTGTGATTAATCCTTGTGGGCCAATAGAGCTATAAATGTTTCACTGGTGAGGTTGAGCTGAGGAGATACACAACACTTTCACTCCTACTTCTTTGAGATTTCACTACCAGGACTCACCTTTAAATTTAATATACATGTTTCTCATGAACAGTTGTTTTCTGGGAGGTCCAGTAAATCAGAAATCACACAAGCGTGGTCTCTTCCGTGGCTGCCCTCCTGCCCCCATCCCTACCGCATGCAGTTTGGTCCCTTGATACAAAGGGGTGGTTCCATCAAGTTTGCCTCTAGGTTAGTGCCCTATATTGGTTTGTTGTATATAGAATTCCCAGAACATGAACTGCACCATGAATCAAGTAGGGAATGCTTAATAAGGGTATCTATTTTGTTGCTGGAGCATCTGTTTGTCAGAGCAAAACCAAAAGATATTTATTAGCAAAAATTGACGTTTACATATTCATACAGAAGAAACTATTTAATTCAGACTGTTATATGCATATACCTACCTGCAACAAAGATTCTCCAAAACATGCATATGCATTCTTTTTTATTTTAAGGGAGTGCATAAAAGTTTTCTAACCGTGCTTTGAACTTATTCATAAGGTTTTATGTGTCTACCTGGAGCAGATTTGAAATTGCTTTTTATAAAATATGCTGCATTTATAAAATGCTTTTTTGGATGCTTTTTTATTTTTTAGTGTTTTTATCAGCCGCAACTTTAGATTTCATAGAGCCTGGGGAATTTACAAAGGAGCCAACACAGAGTAAACTGAAGTCACAGATATTATACATACAATAGCTTGTCTGCTGACGCCAAGCTTCACTTTCCTCCTCCACTAATAAAAGCCAGTAACAGTTGTCTGATCTTTTGCATCAAAGACAGTGTTTATGAAGTGGCCTGTCTCGTTATCTTAAAATGTACATATAATTCCTCCATTAAAAGCTTGAGAAGAATTATGAATCAACGTTTCATACTAAATTGTACGCAGATTTGAGGACTAAAATAATGTTTCATTCATGAATACTGAACCTTCAAAATAGGAGTACCTATGAAAAAGGCTTCTCTGAGTAATATTTACTTACCTGAACGATGTTTCTTTGTGTGTGTCCAGTATTTTAAAAAATTAATAATAATCTTTAGCTTTCCTGCTCACAGGCTTTGAGATATTACATTCAAATTTAAGTGGGATCCAGCTCTTTACATAACCAGCTCAAAACTCTCTGATTATTAATAAAGAAATATAGAAAAGACTGAGGGACTGTTATTCTAGCAGTGCATTGCAAGGTTTAGGGATGATTTAGACCACCTAGAAATAAGAGAGCTCTTGGCCGGTTGGGACTATTCAATCTGGCTGGCAGCTTGCTTTGTCATGAAGTTCTCAGGAGTCTGGGCTGTAATCTAGGCAAATCGTGTCAGTGGTTGGAGTCAACTCCTAGGCTAACTCGGAGTTCCTCCTGCCCCTAGTTGTGTATGCAGACAATGTACAGGACCCAAGTTTGCCATGGGGGCGTATTTTGGAAAGAGAGCATCAAGGAGCACCCAGCCAGTCTAACGACAACTCCAGCTGAAGGATCCAGAAAGGAGAAGGGATCTAGGAGTGGTCAGTATCAGTGATCCTGTCTCTATCCAGGTGTTTCTAAGCACTTCCTGTGTCGGAGCAGCTCAGGACTAGGAAGAGGGACAAGAGATAAAACCTGTCCTGGGAACTAAAGCAGGCACTGCCAGGTGCTTTCTGTCCACATGTAGATGGTTTACCTGTGGGCATACAGCAGATCACTGCTTTGCAGACATCTGCATAGACTGTAGGTTTGAAGGTGATTCTACTGATGACAGAAAAATTCTGTAGTTTATTTCAAATATTATTTTTGTTCTTCTATGATGGCATTTTAAAATACACAACTCAAGGGCCTTTAGTCAGGGTCCTTTAATCAACAGTAAATTTAGGTGACTTCTCGTATTTTTTTTTTCCTGGAAATATGAATTCATTGCGATTCTTGGCACCTAAAAGTAACAAACTGTGGTTGAATTCGGTAAACATATTGAAGTAAAAACATATGTTGAAATACCAAAATATTGAGTAAGTTCTGAGGTATATTCAAAAATTTGCCTGAGTTTGACAAAATAAATGAGAACTTTGTCATTATTTTTCCATATTGAGGTGGATGGCTGATGTTATGGTACATATAGGAGTAATATTTGTCAGGAACTGAAGTAAACGACACGAAGGCATTAGAACTTTAGACATCTTATTGGCCTCATCTAGAATAGAGGTTTTCATGTCCCACATTTCCAGGTTGTCTAGGGTGTCAGACTTTATAAGACTGCCTCCCTCCCTCTCTCAACGTACCTTTTTTTTCCCACCTGCAGAAGTCTTTATTTTTTGCAAGCAATTAACAACAGTTAATTTTGTGCCAGAGAAACAGTTTGGTTTTTTTTTTTTTTAGTTTCCTGGAGAAGAAACTTTTTCTTAACCTGGATGGTCCAACAAATTGACGCAACTTCTGAACTTTTTTTCTGCTATTCAATTTTTTTTATAAGTGTCAGGCAGAACAGCTGCAGCTAAAAAAATCCAAAGTGTATTTGTTTGAAATTGTAGTTTGGATTGAAGGTGAAATAAAACTAACATTCTTGAAACCTTAATCACTTTGGTGATCATGCTGTATAAATAAGGTATTTTGAACAGGTTTCAAGGTAGATCCGTTTTGAAATTATATACTCATTTAATATTAAAAAATACAATAAACACTGAACAAACTTGGCAGTGCTTTCAGAAAAATCTTCCAGAAATATTAATATTTTTGCCAAAGTTCTGCAAGATCTCCAAGCACTTGCCTTATCCAGAAGAGCATATCAAGCAGCACAGGACAAAAAAAATAAGAGAAAGTAATGTTCATGGAGGGGAAAGAAATCTCTTTCTTGCTTTCTTGTTTGAAAAATATCAAATTAGGATATTTGTTTATAAACAAGGGAGAATGGAAAGCAGAGGAATAAATCTAGGATATGCGTGTGGTTCCCTGAAGTATAGAAATATAACTATCCTAGCGTATATTTTCCAACTAATTTCTAGGTTACAGCGTTTTCAACTATCTGCATGCTTCAGTATGTAATCAACTATTTCTATTTCAGTTTATGAACCATCTTAGGTCTTTCATTTTTGTCACAATGAATGCAGTATTTTTCATTAGAATGATCAAAAAAATACACTTACAGATAGAGAAGATAACTTTAATAATTTACTAGAATAAATTTAGTATAAAAATTCACGAAGTACTATACATTTACATACATCTGCTGTTCCTATTTCATAGCTCATGTTATAGTTTACTTATGTCTTAGTCATTTGCATCAATTAAATTGAATTGGAGTATTTTTCTCCTCCTACTTTAGCCCTTCATCTTCAGCTGTCAACATGCACATGCTAGTCAGAAGTGTAGCTGTCAAAGCTGACATCAACATCTATAGTTGTATTTTTCTGGTGTCTGTATCTGTCTTATTCTGAGTATTTCTTAATGTTTGTCTTGCTGCTAATAAAAAGATTTGCAAAGAATTAAGTTTCTACTATCCCCTTCCTTAGGAACGGTGGAAAATGGGATTTCTGACTTCAGCAGAGTTACTCTTTTCCCATCATGAGGGTCAGATTCTGAAGGTTTTTAAGCTTTCAGTAGGTTTTCTCTTTGCCATTGAAAAATACCAGGTTCACAGATGTTAATAAAAAGTATTTATTTCAACTAAACAGATTATCCCATGATTTAATACTCCTGGTACTTCAGCTAATACAAAACCTGTGGTATTTCTTCTGAAAAGTAGAATGAGAGAGCATGTTTATAGATAAAACCATTTATGGAAATACTAATAGTAGCGTGTACTGCTGAAATGAAGTTGTGAGAACATTATTACTCAAAATACATCCAAGTGATATTCTTTCATTGAAATGAAAAACTTTCGCATTTACTTGAATGGATGCAGTATTTGTATGCTTTACAGATTATTGAATAAAACCCAAAACATTTCAAACATGATTCTTCTTATACAGTTTACAAGAAAATATTAGAAGCTGCTCAAAAATACAGCATTTATAAATAAATAAAAAGTACCTAATTTTCAGAGCAAATGAGAGACCATGATGAGTGATATGCTGTAATGAGTACTGAAAACCTTCCAGTGTAAATAAACAGATGGTAAAAAATACTTAAGTTACAAATTCTTCAAACCACAAATACCTAAGTCACAGGTCTGTGCTACAGATTTTGAAGGAAAACTTTGCACCAGCATTTCCTTAGTGTAAACATCATCTTCCTCTTCACAGGGAGATAATAAATTGGTACTTACCTCACTGAAAGGTTGTGAAGCTTACTGAATATCTAAGTTTTTGAAGCTTAAAGGTGCTCTGGTATAGTAAATACTAGTAACAGAGTAAGAGGGGAAGTTTGATGTGTGGATTTGTCAGAAGAATCTTTAAACTGAATAGCTGCAAAAGCAAGTTGTGTCCATGTGAGCTCTGATCCCAGGGATTACCTTATTGGCCTCCAGGGACATACAGCTGGAGAGAAGTGTTGAGAGTCTGCTTTAAAAACTAGATATTGGTGTGAAATGTGTCTAACTGTATGTATTAATCTCTGAGTTACTACCGGGTTTCATGCTAAAGACACCTCATAGGAAAGTCACAAGCTTCAGAAAATAAGGGCAGCCTCTGAGAGACATGGTTATATTTTTGGGCACAATTATATCTGCATTGATCCTCAATGCAAAGAGAAAATTGAAAGGACTTTTGTTACCATGATTTAGGAATCAAGTTACAGCTTACATACAAAATCATGTCTAAGTTTCAGGAGTAGTTCAGAAAAAATTCATCTTTACCGAATTTGTGGAAATCAAATCCCAGTCTAAAGTGATAATATTTATTCATGGTAAACTAAAATATTAATGTTTGATTAGATTGATAATTTTATCAAAATCTGTTGCAGATAGGATAGAGCTTAACAAACACTTCCTTTTTTCTGTCAGGTAGCTTCCCATTAAAAATACTACAGTACATCCATATTGATCAATTCAAATACCCACACTAGCTCTAGGCCTCTGCAATAGGACAATCATGTATCTGAAAGGAACCATGCAATGACACTGACGCTGCTCCTCTGCTCCGGGACATTGTCCCGGATGGGTGTCCATCACATTCCTATAATCCAGTGACAGTTATCAAACAGCTTCTTCCGGCGTTTCATCGTAGCTATCCTTTCATAGTGGTTTGTCCCAATGTCTATCCTAATGCTTCCTTATTACATAATTTCCTGACCTTTATCTTACTTAGCATTAAACCAATTGTCTCAGTTTCCTGATATCACCATGTCCTTTGCAGTGAACTTTTATAGTTTTGAAGTCTCTTAACCTCTCTCTGCTGCTGAATGTCCCCAAAATCCTTTGGTTCATCCTCTTGATTCTTTTAGGTGTCTGATGGTATTTGTTGGTATGCTCAGGGCTGTGTGTACCAGATTGTTTCATGTATTTAGTAAATTATGTGGTTTAATTCAAAACGCAGCTGAAGTCTTCCAGGGCCAATAAACCCCTTTATTTTACACACCGTTATCTATATCTTCAAGCACACCTATCGTGTTTACACAATAATGTGGTATGTTCTGCCTTGTTATTTCTGAGTTTTATCATGTTTCAAATTTTGATCAAGAAAGAAATATGGAGAAGTCAAATAGGATTTTGGTTTTAATTCCAGGACTGAGCGCTCAGTCTTATGCCCTAGTGGAGCAGTAAACACTGTTTTATTCCTTTTCTTAGCAGAAATGTGAGTTCCCTCTCCATTAGGTGAAAGGACTGATTGTTTAATTTAGGCCTAGCCAAGGGTGATTTCTCAAGAAAACTTTCTCACATATTTTTTGCAATGTCTCATATTTGACGTGTTCTAGTGGGAAAAATGGGAGTAGGTCATTTTGGTCATTCAGTAGGTGTTAAGATTGCTGGTTTGACTCAGTTGTTTTATACGCAAGATTAATTTTGTACCTACTCCTGTAGCCAAAACCAGAAATGAGTGACGTGTGATCTAATAAAGCTGATATTTATCTTGATTCGTTAAGCTAATCTCGAAAGCGTTTAGCTTCAGTAGAGTCCAAATTACACCCAAGGTTTAAAAGTAAATTCTTTTCATGGAAAGTAGCATGTGAATGTCTTTTTTCCTCTTAACAGGAGCCTGGTGTGTTACCATGAGAGGCTTTTCCCAGCTTTATCGAAGTGGCAGAGTTTTGCTACTTTCAGGTTACTTGGTGGGTATCCTGAATGGGTCAGATCCTGTCTGCTTCCAAATCTCGTTCCAGGGCTTCAGATCTGCTCTTGGTGGTGATGAATTTCCCTGAGTGCACTTTAGAAACATCGGCATAGTACAGAGGAGGCAGAGTATGATGGTCAGAAAGAGTGTGAGGGAGCTCTGCCAAAGAAAAACTTAAAAGAATCCCTTTTGTAGTTACCTGCTAGTAAATAGAAGACAAGAGACTTGCATTACTTTTTGCTTCTCTCTCTGTTAACCAGATACTCCAGACAGCCTGTTGTAAATGATTCAGTAGCATCTTTGGCTCCCAGCAGGAAAACTCTCTGAATTGTTCTTGGTAATAGCTTCAAACCTGCAGCTCTGACAGGTATTTTTAGGTCTGTCTTGAAGACTTATCAGCTTCCATACACTTCAGCTTCTTTGTCTGGAGTCACTGCAGCTCCAGACATATCATTGAAACGGGGTATAATTGTGGTCTCATGCCTTCTCAATCCACCCACCAATCTCAACTGCTTTAAAGGAGCCTCCTGCTGTGCTACAGGGAGTATTTAGAGCCTTTCTAAGCAAAGCAAACTTGAACTATGGGTTGTGCCTGAATTTAAAGACTACCTTGGAAGGAGGAGGAGTGAAGATGCGTTGTGAAATCTCTTCTTTAGAACAATATTATTTATAATAGTGGAACACTTCAACCTATGAATTTCACTAGAAGTATATGATTTACACTGCTTATCCTCTGGCATTTGAATTTTCAACGAGTATTTTCTGTTATTATGGGACAAATGGTAAAATATTATAAGGCTGATTAATAGTATAATAGAGGTCTGCTCCATACTGTTATAAAAGTGAGTATGATTTACTGAGAACTAGAGGAATAATCCAGTAAGCAGCACGTAACTGTTCAAAGAGAAATTTACCAAAAAGGGCAAGAGAAAGGGGGAGTGAAACCCTTTTCACTGCTCCGTTTAGGTCAGGATTGTGTCCACACTAGAACATTTATTCACAGAAATAATCCCTTTGAACTCAGTAAGTCTAGTAATTGAAGTTTTGTGTGCAAGCTGCATGCAGATTCACTGAGCACCTGCTGTCTATCTCAAGTAGTTTCAGTGTGTTTCCTTTCAACAACTTCTGGATGCTTTATAGGTGATTCTCAATAAAATGGGAAAGAAGAAGAAAGGAAGAGTTAAAAAGGGGGTTGGGAAAGCCCAAAAGTAACCTAAGATATTTTTTTTCTTATTTTTACTACTTTTCTGTAGCCCAAATGATAAAATCAGCAAGACTGGAAATGTTTTCAAATGGTGCTTTATTCTTACATTTAGAATATAATTTTTAATCTTCTGTAGCTGTTGAAAGCTGTGACTCTGACTTCTAATCAATGAATAAAGTACAAATACCACCAAGTCTGTCTTTCATCATGCAAGAGAGAAATCTGTATGGTCACTCTAACACACCTTACCAAAGTGCAAGTGGAGGAACATCTGTGCTTTGGACTAGTTCTAACTGCTGGAACAGAGATGGTTGAATTGTTGGCTTTTTGCAGTGCAAGTTTTTATGACTTGTCCTAATAGAAATAAAGGAGAAACAATGCAAAATAGTGTATCAATAGCAGATGTTAACCTGATAGTATATTCTATTGCATAGCTTCAAGAAATATTTCAGACCAGTACAAAAGCCTTTTCCATTAATTTAAACTATTAGTTGAACAAAGCAGTATTAAAAGTCAGAAAAAAAACATCAAATAGAAGTCGGTACGCTTAATATGGATGATAATGTAGGTAGTTTCCTGAAGAATCTAAGGTATAGAAGTTAAGCTCATCATTTATATCAACACTGTTTCAATCACAGTTAGTTGTTGGCATAGTATATTAAGAAAGGGAGAGCACAAACATGAAGATAAGATGATAATCTACAAGACTAAAATGACAATATGTATTTTTCCAGTATGGAAAATTTAATAAAATTTATCTTTCTAGATATTTTTAGAACTACAACCATGAGCAGAAGAAAACCCCAAAGTACTGCAATAGCAGCTGCAATGATGTCTTATATAGATTGGAATTAGTTTGTAACAACTAAAACTGAACTGTTCTTCTCAGGAAGTATTCTGTAGAAACAAAAACATACAAAAACAATAGAAAGAAAATATTCACTTCAGTAAATGAGTTCATGTTCATTGTATAAGCAATTGAGTAATTTAACTTAATTGCCACAAGTGCACATAGAGAATTAAAGCTACGTATATAGAAAATTTTCCACAGCAATAATAACACATAAGCAAAAATGGAAAAAAAATTGAGTAATTTTGTGGTAAATGATATATTCAGCAATAGAGGTACCTAAAAAAACAAAATGTTTTTCTTATTTGAAGATAAGGTAACATCTGCTTCCTACTGAGGTAAATTGCCTCCATGCAGAAGCCCACTGCGCTCAGTGTTAATCTTTCTATATGTTTCAATGGGCTTTAATTAGGTGATAATTTTCATTTTGCCTTTCTGCATACCTTTGTCAGCAACTGGTCTTGTGTGGAACATTTTGCGCTCAGTTTATAAAGGGTTTGCAAATTTAAACTGGAATGATCGTATTTGTTTAGATCCCACATGGAATCAATGACAGTTCAGCTTGGAACACAGATTCGGCTTTAATTCTGAACTTCCCTTGTCATTGCTGGGCTGTTTTCTGGATCAGCTTCATCTACCATGACCTTAGCTAGCCTAGTTCCAACTTCAACTAGAACGTAAGTGTTAAGGAACCCTCTCAGTGGAGTGGCATTTAAGGCTAACAAAAATGTCAGCATCACTTTAGTCAGAATCTTTCCCTTTCTTCATGGTCTGTCCCTTTAATATCATCACTTTGTAAGGTCTCTCACGCAATGATTACAGTGATTATGCCATGATATGAATTTTGGGAATTTAAAAATAAACAAGATTTCCAAAATATTTAAATTACTGCTCTAATAATACATTAGTGATTATATGCAATGTAGACTGGGTTAATGCACATTCTGTTCTGCCTGACATGATTTAAATCTAATGCAAAATGGACAGATCCATTCACACCTATGAAACTAAATCCAGATAGATTTGCATTAGGTTTAATGAACACTGCACAATATAATTAAAAGATGCTGTTACCTGAATATCAGTTTTTCTGTATGCATGTTTATTTGTAGTTTTAATTGAAAATAAACAAAATCAGAAGAGCAAAAAAAAAAGTAGAAAGATGTGTGAAATGTAATGATAATGGTTGACTTCTAAACAGCCAAGGAAATTATAGTCATCTTATGTGTGGGACAGGAACAAACACCTCTTAATTGCACTTCATTATAACGTACCTTTCTCTTCTCAGTTGTATACATTAATTATAAAAATCATGTTTCAGAGACGAAAAGCTGTACAATAGTTTTTTTTTCTTTTCCTTCCCTCCCTTATGCTGTCTGCAGCAAGATGGAAGAACAATATCAACTGTCATGTACAGAAAGAGCTTAAGAACTTTCAAAGAGAAATCATAAAAAGAATGAAAGGCTATTATAAAAAAAGGAGGAAAATGCTTTGATTTCACAGATTTGGTACTTATTAATGTTTAAGGTTCTCTCTTCTTTTTAAAAGTATCTTCTCATATTGTTTTGTATGTGTTATGTGCAGGTACATCGCTTTTTGATGACTATATCACATGCCATGTGGATTACGTAGATCATTATTAGCGGATGGAGGTTGAGGGGATGGGATATGGGAAAAGATACTACAGCAGCCCTTTAGGACTTGTATCCTTTTCTTGGATAAATTGTGGAAATCTTGAATATGAATTTCATGACGCAAAGTGACAGTGTCTTTTGGGTTTCATTTCTTTTTGCATTCCATTCACGTGGTATTTTGGAGGAATACATATAGACTCTCAAAAGGTAAGGATGTGGTTGTCTTACCAGTATTATGTCTATCTGGGACCAAACTTTCTGTGTGGCTACAACTTTCTTGATTAGGATTTTCAGTGGTCCTGTTTCCTATACGTGATGTTTCCTTACATTCTAGTACACAACTGAATAGTCTTACTGGCTTTTTTGAATCAAGGCACTACCTTACTGATGAAAACTTCCTGACTGCTGGATGCAGTCTCACAGTGGAACCATCTGCATGAAACCTCATATGCACGGGCCATAAAACGTAACCGTTATCTGGTTAATCAGGCTTTTAGTATCTCTCCTCTTGAAGATTTTCTTCCTTTTTTTTTCACGTCACTACAAACTTGGAATATGGTTTGCTAAAGCAGGAGTTGGTGATGCTAGGTGTCTCGTGCTTTCTAAGGTTAAATTCTTCATTTTGCTTGAGCCCTACAGAATCTCCTGCACCCCTTGTGGATATTACAGATGTGGTGTCTTTGTCAAAGTTATAAGCAACCCATTTTTTTTTGTTGCATGTGTGACCTATTAATAGTAGATGAAGACCTGCTTTTGTATATATTGTGTGTATAACACATTCTTGGGGAAAAAAAAATCAGTGAACTCTTTCATTAATAACTATGACCAGCAATAATCCTAAAGTGGTAGGTGCTCACAGAGACACAGGTGTTTTAACTATGCAATATAATTTTCTGTATGTGCATTCCAAACTTTTCAACTGCATCTCCTTCAGAGCATAAAGAAAAGGAAAAACCCTCCTATCGAAATGACGAATGTGTTATTTCAGCATATTCCTCAAAGGCAGATGCTGTCTTCTGTTATTTAAAATCTCCTTGCTAATGCATTCAGATTTAAGATGTTGATTTTTCAGATAGATTGGGTAACTCCTCCTAAAGCTGCACTACCCTTTACTAGACCTTATATTTGTTCTGGTGGGAGGGAAATCCTCCCTGTGCAAGAACTTGAGGCTTTTAAATTTAAAGTGGATGTAAAACGTGTATGAAGGGGACAGGTACTATGGTCAGATTACAAGCTATTGCTTTAATGCTTTTCATACAAATTAGTTCCTTTGTTTTCTTCCCCCCACACTCCCCAAAAGACCCCAGTTAATAGTGAAAACTGTGGTAACAATCAAACGTATGACCCTTTTTCCTCTCTAACGAACACTTGCAGCTTGCATATTGTTTCAATTGGTTGGTCAATTTATTAAAAAGAAAATAAACAATAAAAAAGGAAAGAGGAGTTCTTTACAGAACTGCACTAAATTGCAAGTAGAAGCTATACTGGTTTGCAGGTCATCCTGAGATCTAAGGATAGCAAATCTGCTCTCTTTGAGTTTCATTTTCATATCGTATATGTTTCCATAAAAGCAGCATGTGCTCTTCTGAATGTGTTTTCTTCATTCTTCCTATTACAAGCTTTGATCCGTGTTATACATCAGAGTAATTTAAAGACCCAACACAATCAAAATAATTTCTCTGCACTCCTCATCATTTTAATGCCATTTGTGAAGTAGTTTAACCATTAACATGTATAAAGCTATCTAACTACATGAAGAGTAACCACATGATCCATATTTTTCTGAGGAAATATTAACTTTAAACTGGGATAACCAACTTCCCAGAAGTCACCAAAGACCATAATGAAGTTAATATTAAATAAAAGGCTTGTGCAAGCTTTTATTTTTACAGTATGTGCTGAAATGTCCTTGATTTAATCATGTTTTGTTTATGATCAATGAAAGATTCACCTTGAAAATCAAACTGTGACGCATATCTCATTGAGAATTTGAAGAAATCATTTCTTTAGAAAATGAGAAAGCTTTTCTATGTGCTGTGGTATTAAAAATTTAGCACAATACACACCCAGAAATAATGCATAGAATTGAAACTGACGATGTGGGAAAGTTTCAGTTATTACACAAGTATCACCAAACTTCAGATTATTCAGTAAATCACACTTCAATTCTATAAATTCAAAGCATGGAAAATTCTCCTTTTTTCATTCTCTATGATGTTTCATTCTTTAATGTAGACTTGGGCAGCTGAACTAAAAATGTAAGCATGTGGCGTATTGTTATTTATTTTCAATATTTCTATGTATTTATAAGGCAACAATAAACACATTCATAAAGAAAAACAGCTGGAAATATGAACATATTGCTTTTGTTGAAGAACGTACAATTGTGCAAGTTCTGAGTTTATATTTCACTAGTGGTTATAACCATTTCTGTGACATTTCACCTACATAAAATCTTACTAGGTAACAAACCTGAGGGAAGATATTAAGTAAAACACAATAGTAATGAAAGAATCTCTGTATAAATCTAGAACACAAAATTATTTGGCTCTATGATATATGTGTATGAATCTTAACATGATTTTTTTTCTGGTTATTAAGTAAGGACTATTTACAAAAGATCCATGTTGGAGTGGGAACAGGTAAATTTATAGGAAGAATTATTTATAAATAATCCCTGATATAATAGGAACACATTCATGTGCCAGTGACCTGAGACCTACAATGCTATATATTTTAATTTTTAGAGGAGAAGCACAGGCTGAAAATTGTCTGAGATGCAGTAATAGTTAATTTGATATCCTAGGCTTTCATCGTGTAATATCTAGCAACCTTTTCTGACAAAATGGTTTTATTATATTGATAGATTAATGGTGTTATCAATGGATGACAGAAAATTGTTTATGCCCTAGAAAAGTGATGTAACAAAATTATTGTCCAAGAATTAATGCAAAAGTCGTGGAAAAATCCAACTTTTTGTACAGAAACATATATTTATCTCTAATTCTTCACTGAAGAGTCAAGGAGCATATTTTATGTAGTACTCTTGCTACTCTTAACTTTCTCAGAACAATTCTTCAGTGGCAATAATGCATGAGCTGCAGGATGAGCAGCTGAAAATCACAGTGCAAAATCAAACTGTGTCAAGTGAGTTGCAGTTTATTTGATAGTTCGAAATTTTTCTCTCTAGAGAAATGTGTTCCTATATTCCTAGTGGAAGAAACCCTTATCTCTTTTGTTTTCTCTACTTGTTCATAGATAAGTTAAGAACCAGTTACTTATTTTATGTAAAGTCTCACAAGCAGAGGATTATATAATTCAAGTTGATTCTGGTGGTATTAACTTCTTACAGTAGCGTACGAATGACATAACTTTATAGTGGATTAGCTTCATGAAATTGTCTTGATTATTTGGTCTATAACTTGACATGACACCCTCCAAATTTAGGGAGCTTAATTAAGAACTCTTGAAAAGAATTCTATTTGCTGGTTTAGTGAGTTCACTAAACTGTTCATTTAAACTCTACATGCTTTATTTGCCTTTCACATTTCATAACTCTTTGTGACTTGTATGATTCAGGCTGATTCACCTTGATATCGACATCACAGAGTTCAATGACTTCTGTACGGTTTGTGTCACCACTTAAAAATAATATAGCTCTGAGAATTGACGGTGATCTTTGTCCTCTGGTTTGCTTAATATTGTGGGTTTATGTTTTTCTTATTTGTTCAGAACTATTTGTACTTTGGATTATTAATCTATAACTAAACGTTGCCCTCTGTGTTCATCCTGTTGACGATATTTGGAACCAAACCAAAGCTATTTTCCTTAAAATTGTGCAAAGCATTTATGATGGTTTTTAATGAGAGTTTCTTCTTCACTTATAATCTTTTTGGAATCATGTCAGAAGGGGGCAAAATTGGCACACAATATTAGTACCTACGCTACTTCTATCTTTTTACAGACAGAAGCCTTGAATATCCTGCCTGAACAAAACCCGAAGTTGAACGCTGTCTGTCTCTCTCAGTAGCAATACATCGAACAGAGAATGTGTACTGTCACTTCAACAATTACAGTTTGAAATGAGCTATGGCCGTTCACTATCTGAACTCATGTAAATATCGACAAAAATGGGTAGGGAAATATCCTGTCTCAAGGAACTGGGGAGGAAACTAACCTCAAGGCACTGTGTCATCTCCAGGCTATCTCTTTCTTTGCCTTCTCCAATGTCCCTCAGAGAGGGCACTTCAGCGTGTTTATGTAGACCAGAGCACATTGCCTCAGTGAACTATTTGTGGGAATGGCTATAGAGGGGAAAAGTCCTTCCAGTGAGAGCTTCCAAGCTTTATTTGCTAGAGTCTGAGTTGTGCATTATTAGGATCAGAGTTTTGGCCCACTCAAGCTGTATGAAAGATTTCAAGCTTAGAAGTTGTTTGAAAGTTTGTACCATATTAACCTAAAAGGAAACTAACCAAGTGTAATGCCATAAAGTAGCTTTTGTTTGGGTTAAAACTTCAGATTTACACATTGTCTGCTGTTCTGAAAGGCTGAACAAACGAAAGTAAAAAGTTTCTTACTCATCACAGGTAGACTCCTTATCAGTCTCATGACATGAGGGTTGCATAGCTTCTGTGCCTCTGCTGCTGTAATCTGTGGCATTGCTAAAGGCAGCCTCAATGAGAGGGTTATAAGATGGATATTTGTATAGAGGTAGAGATCTAGATTATAAAAAATACATTATGTTTAATGAGCATGTAACAGTTTGATGTTAGTCATATGATGTGTTTTCCTTCACTTTTTCACTATAGCACTGTGTGACAGATGGTAAAAAACAGAGCACCTCAGCTTCCTAAAAAATTAATCCTGTTATGAACATCTGGAAGCACAGAATGCTGAAAAATAGAGACTGTGTGCAGCGTTTTCAAACAAACGGGGGCTGGAAAGTGTGTGTCAAGCAGACTCTTGTGAGTCTGCTTCATTTGGTTGCAAGTATGCCACATTATTGGTAAACCTTTTAACTCAGGCACAATTTCCACTGCCATCAAACAGAGGGTTTTTGACTAATCTGTATTACTTAATCTTTAAAAGCACTCCATTGATTTCAAGGGAAGAGAGGAAATTCTGATGCTACAGTTCAGATATCCATCTAACAAATTATATATAACTGCATATTAATCACAGTAAAATTAATTAAGTTGGAGACTTTAATCATAGAATCTAAGTTATGAAGAAAATATTTTGAATTGTAAAGGGAGTATGATGAATGTATCCAAATCCTCATGATCATATCTGACATCTTTAAAAGACAAGATTCTTGCTAAATGGCATGTATAGCACCACAGATGTACAAAAGCACAAGAAACAAATATGTCAGAGTTGCTCTTCCTCTCATTTGTCATAGTAAGTGCTCCCTCTTTCATACTTGTATAAGTAAGGTTTAGTTCTGAAATCCTTCAAACACAGATTTGTTCAGAATTTTTAAGATATCTGACAAAATGTATCCTTAAGCTTATATTCACCAGTGTGTACACATTAAGTCCAACCTTTTAGTATTACAAAACATGATGCAAATGGTACTTTTTATTTCAGTAGCAGAATAAAAAAATTACTCCAAAAACAGGTGGGGGACTGTCTGGGGAAAAAAAAAAAGGGAAAAGAAAAAAGTTTTAAAGTTTTAATTAGTAGTTTTTCAATGCAAGTCTACAAATTGCATCAGCCATCAAACAGAGAATGAAAAGGAATCTTTCTCATGAATAACAGCTATTTTAGATCAGCTTATGACAGATTTAGAAATTAGTTACATACACAAATAAGTGTGGGATAGGGCACAAAACCAAAATGGCTATGCTATGTTGTGATTTTATATTCTCCAGATCAAGTAAATTTCCATCTAGCTACAGTTCCATTAACCATTTTTTTCTCTTTATAAAGCAAATGCAACATAATTCCGCTAGAAGAAATAGACCATATTTGAGCTTCATAAATTTGTTACGTAAAAATGCAGTAAGTAGCATGAAGATGAATCAGTATGCCTTAAAAATATTACTAAATAAATGAGTTTGTAAACAGAATAGCTGCCATAAATTGCACTGCAAATAGGACTGCATAAAACTTTTCAGTTAATTTCAGTTCTCTGAAACAGTTAATTTCTAATGATTTTAATAGCATTGCAATAACCTAATAAAAATGGAAGCTTGTACTGTTTCACAGACAAGGCCTTCATAACGTGTTTAGAACCCTTTAGTTCTGCTGTTGTTTCTATGTAAGAATCAATACCGCAGGCAGCAATTATGTGTTGTTGTCTTTTGGCTAAAATTCCCACACATCTGGGATAAACAGATATTCTATTGGAACTTCCTCTGTTAACTCCACCAGTTTCCATGGAATGACACTCTCTATGCTTGTTAAGTAAATGATTGTTGTAAGACTATGGAGACATGGTCGATCAAATTAACCCCTTTTGTCCAGCCTCCAAAATGGTTCCCTTCATTTGCCTAAATTCAGCTGCTTTGGGGAATTTTTTCAAGCTTGAAGGACTCTCTGGATTCATCACATTAGCAAACTGTAACCTGAGAAGACGGTCTTTGGAGCAGCAGGACTTCTTTGGCCCCCAATTGTTTTGCTAATCAAGATTATTGCCACTATTGAGATGTGGAAAGATAGCCTAGCTGACAAAATTTGTCAGCTTCCCATGAAATAGTTCTGCCAGTTTAGTCAGGGTGCCGGCTAATATTAACATATAAATGAAGTCTCTGCCCCTCACCCCTTAATAGATGCAGAGAAAATATAAACACACACACAAAAAACCCCTCTGTGCTTAAATCAAACAAGCTTCTTTTCTCAGCTCTAGCCCATGTCCCTGGAAATCCTGTGAGTAGTGGAGCTAAAGGGAAGGGGGGAGGGAAGCAGAATTTGCACAAAACTACTTTTAAGCCATAAAGCAGCAAAGCTCCACTCCCCTGCTGATAGCAACAGGAGATTGATTACGCCTGCAAAAGTACAAATGGTTGCCTGAATGCAAGTGGCAGACCTCCAAAGCAGTATGTTCTATGTGCTGGTTTTACATTTTATAGCAGAGGGCTTGGATACAAAGTGAAAAAGTGGAACAGGGGTACGAAAGAGTTATCTCTGCCCAGAGGTCAAACCTATGAGAACCGCCGCTGCTGGTTTCAGAGCCTGACCGCAGAGAGACAGCCGGGGGAACCGGCCTCTGCTGCCATCGTCCCCCACTGGCACCCAGCACCTGTTTTTTGCCTTTCACTCTGTTTTCTCATAATCAGAATACATATTGTATTTTCCGGCTGACCTGCAAGGTGATATAATCTGATGCTCTTTCACCCACTTACACGAATTTTGCATTGTTTTGTCAAAGGCAAATGCTTTGCATCATTCTGGCGGCAACTCTTTCAAATCCCAGCTGTACCAAACCATAAAAAAGTAATTCAAACTGCTCTCATTTTAATTGTAAATAGATTTACCGAAAGTTCTCTTAATCTTTTAGCCTGATTTAAATATAAATAAATTAATATCTCGTGATATTTGTAATCTGCAAGTCAGCAATATTGGCCTTTTGGTACTAAATTAGCTCTTGAATGGCAACTGTGCAGCAGCTTTGTGTAGTTAGTGTACGCATCAGAGATGACTCTTCTAACAAGTTCAATAGGCTTTGCAAAGCATAGCTTTAAATAGAAGAAATCCTTCAATCATGATTTGTTCTTGCTTTATGAGAAACAATCAGATTATTCCTTTGTGCTGAACTGTGACAATACTCTAAAGCATGAATGAAAACTAGGATATATGTTCCCCCAGTGGATTACATCAGCCTTCTTGTTCATTAGGCTAACATGAAAAATAGATTTAATGTGTAAAATATCTGTCACTGAAGAGAATATTAAGGAAATTACTTGGAAGCAGTTTGTGGGAACTTCAGAGATAATGAGTTAATGACAAAGCACGGTATTTGTTAAGTAGTTCAAAGCAGATCATTCCTAAAGAGTTTCAGGCAAGTAACTAAGCTCCCTACTTCACAACTTTCAGAAGTTTTTATGCAGAGTTAATTTCAGCTTCTCCAAAAATGTTTTGTAAAATACTACCCAGAATGTGGAGCTGAAGAAGCGTAATCCAAACAGTACCATTGTTACCTACTGTTCCTGCTCATACCTATCTGAACTTCACTTTTCAGTATTCTGAGAAACTTAATTAAGATGTGTTAGACCTACTTTCTCAATTGAGGAAAAAACACTAGGAAACACAATATTCAAGTATTGTTTGCAATAGGATAGATTTAGTAATCATAATAATATAAATTTTCGTACATTTGAATTCACAGTCTGCTTAAAAGTTCAGATCTTGGAATCTTTGTGAATTTTCTGGATTTCCCTTCTAGCTCAACAAAGTTTCATTGCATTGAGTCCTTCTTCCTCCTGTGCTCTGGCCCCTCTCCTGCTGGGTATGATGTGGGGAAATGCTGAAGGATACATTACTTGCTACCCAATATGCAGTGTGTTGATGCTTTTTGTACAAATGAATGACCAGTCTTTGCCCCAGGGAGTTTACAATCTGGAAGAGGTTTTGGTTAATTGTTACAGCATCAGTTCATCAAAACTTATATATTCTTAATTTTACATTCATCCAGCTCTGGACCTTCTCAACAGTCTGGCTTCTGTTATAGGCATCAAATTTAAAACTTCATAGATACCTTCAAATAGCTAAAGGAGGAATATTGATATTTAGAGGTCAATCTACTAAACAGCTACCTTTAGGTCAATGTCATCCAGAGCTCACATAAGGTCCCCAGGAGTCAGAAAGATACACTTGACCGTGTGTATTAAAACCTCAATTTTCTCTGTGTGACTTTTTCTCATATTTTTTTCTGATCACACTCCATTGTTTTGCATCCACAGGACTTGTCAGGCACATAGTTCCACTAAGAAAAAGAAGTCCTGGCCATTGGAAGGAGCGTGGGGTTTTCCTCCACTGTGGCAGTCACCCAGCTTGCAAACTTGCTTTGGAAGGGGAGCCGAGTGCTGCCTATAATGGAGTCCTTCATACCTCAGAGAGAACAGCTGCCTCACACTTCAGTGCACAGAAACAAAACACCTGCCTAAACACAGAAAAACCAGTAAGCAATGAGACTGAGTATACATTGGATGTTGTTCAGACTTCTCTTTTATCTTTTTTTGAAATATTTTAACATTTTACTGCATTTTGGATGTTTTGAAAAATTGTGGGGTTTTGTTCATAAAAACATGATTTTTCTTCTCTTTTTGTGGAACATGGAAAACACTGCCAGTATTTTGCTTTTCCTCATTAGTAAAGATAAATCTGTATAAGTTTGGTTTGGACAAACATCTTGCAAGTTTGAATACCAACTTTTTGACCTACCTCAACCTATACTGCATCACTTGAATACAAACAGCCTTTCATTATTACCTATCTTTCTACAAAATATTGGATATATACTGAGCACTGCTTAATTTGGTATTTTTCTCTCATATGTTTTAGATACATGGATGTATTTCTTGCACAAAGAAACTGTAGATCTTCATCCATGCTATTGAAGGGATTTATAGTTTAATTTCAAGGGTGTAGCAGTGATCTTTGTAAGAAAACTGGCATTTTGACATTTTAATTTTAAGCTGCACTTTTCAGTGTATGACGCTAGAAGACAGAAATGGTTTTCAGCAATGACAGATGGATAAGTAACTCCACTGAAAATGAGTATATAACAAAATTAAAAGATGATTAACTTATATCTCAAGATCATCGATAACATATTGTAACTCCTCACTTCTGAGATCTGTTTAAAACCTCATTTCTGATACATTTCCATGATTTTCAGCTGAAATGCAGGGAAGTTGTCCATACTGGTCACGTTCTGTAGTTCACATCAGTGGCTGTTGTCATGTGGTAGCTGTTCTCATCTGGTCTTTGTAATACAAATTTATCACCTCCACCAGTTCGCAATGAGCCTGACTGATATGTAAAACCCTATACTGCCCACAACCATAATTGTCATTGTGTTTGGAAGTTGCAGAAGAGAGATTCAAGACCCAATGTTTCAATTTTAAATAAAATATTCTCTCACCGTTATGGGTGGTCTCCTTCCCAAACATTGGTAGGACAGTATAGTAACACTACCCAATGCAATTGCCTGAACTATGCATAAAAAATTCCTTCAGTGCTGTCAAACTTTTAATGTACTAAGTCGAATAGTCACATAGCATCTATATCAATCAAAATAAGTTTGAACTTCGTTTTCTTTATTTTTAGTCTTGCCCTGAATTTTATTGGACTGACTAATTCTAAATAATAAGCATAACTGTTTTATTTAACCAAGGGAAACGAGTGGGAACAAGTTCTAACTGACAATGGCTCTCTGCTGGAACCCAGAGAAGCAAATGCAAGCAATGCAGTAAGGAAGATCAAACTTGTTACACTGCTGATATTCTAAGAGTTTGAACTCAGACTCCCTGCTGGCCTCAATTTTACAATGATAATCATTTCCTAAAATGTCTTCATTTTGTAAATGAAGCTGTACCTCCCTCTGAAGCAGGGGTTTGCAAAGATTAAATCATTTACATTTCAAAGTGTTCATTTTTTGCCAGTGTGAGAAATACTGAAGCAGGAAAATGAGTGTTCCTTTTAATTTTTGAAAGCTGGGGGAGCATTCATAGTGAAAATAATCACAGCCTATTACAGCAGCCTTGCTTGCCTATCCCCACTTCAAAAGGATGAACCTATCTTTTCCCCGCCCAGCAGTGAATGACCACTTAAATGAGTGATGGCTTATTAATACTATGACTCAGCCACTTCTCGATAAGGAGAACAATAAGGGGTCAAAGCTTGAGCATCCCTTACAGGAATTAATGAGAACATGTTGCTGGTAATTTGGTCTTTTGGAGATTACATTTAAATTAAAAGGTTCTTGTGTCAGGCTTAATGGTGTGACCAATGTCGCCACTATTTTAAATCCAGAGACAACATTTTTGTCCTTTCCACCTGTATAATTTCATTGACTTTATTAAGGTTGCCTTGGGGGCTGGATGCCACTTAAAGGAAAAAAAAATCAGAGAAACTGACAAAATATAACTTTAAGGAAATTCTCCAAAAATAACACTAAAAATTGCACATTTTTAAGGTCTCAAATTAAACACTTGGGCATACTGTTATTTTCAGAATCAGGATGTATTATTACAAAAACAAAGAAATGCGTGTATCTTAAATATGTTACATCAACATTTCTACATAAGACCTGACATAGATTCATTTTTCAAAGAGTACTTACTCCGAAGTTGTATACTACTCTTGAAGAACCATTTAACCAGGCAAGGGTGACAGTGTTTATGCAAGTGTGTGGGCCTTCTCTTTGGTTTCTCATCTTTCTTGCCATTAAAGAGTTAGCTCCTGGGATCTCTGGTTTTATTCTTAACTTTTATTTCTACATTTTGTTATCAATATTAAATTGTTTGTGACACTTTGAAACAAAGGCATAAAATACAACAGTGAGTTCACATTTAAAGGAGTTAACACTATTTATATTGTTGTATGCGTTATTAATTACAGTAAGGAAATCCAACCTACAGTTTTCTATGGATTTTTTTTGTAGTTATAAAAATACTACGTGTAATGTCTTTTCCTATCTGAAGCCAAAGCAATGATGATCCAGATAGGATTACAAATATAAAACAATGTTCTTTGTGCTACCTAGTTCAAATTTTTCTTACACAAATGTGTACTGCATTTTCAAGTTACTTTGAAAGGCGTGAATCAACTATTTATAAACATTTGAGATTTAATTCCAAGGGAAAGTATAGGTAGTTCCATTCAGCTATTTACTCATTGGGCAGTGGTGATAAAATTGCAGAAAAAAATTCTACATTACTACAAGAACAGGCATAAGAATTTTTTTATTGGTCTTGATATGTTATTTCTGATATATCTGGAAGTCATACAATAATTTTCCTTTGCTTTATTTACCTTCTGTCAAAATGATATTGTTAGATTTGTTGGAGAACTCCTATAAATCTTAAAAGATCTAAAACAAATACAGTGCAATAAAATAAATAATTTTGTGCTGAGATAAGTTGAAAAACTTACTAAAACTATTAAGGGAAGAATATTCCTATACAACACCAATCCAGAGATAAGTTTGTCTATGCCAACCAAGAAAGATTTAGATTTCAACTGGAAAACAGGAGAACAGGTTCTGATGCAAGTATACAAAAAATTGAATAATGCCCCAGTGGGACAAACTTATTAAGAATGGGTTCAATGTTTGTCTGATTCTTAGGGAACATAATAAAATGTCATTAGCAATAGTATGATCAAATTAGGAATTCAGAAGGCAGAGGGAGGCTAATTCCATATGGTAGCATTATGATGACAAGTGACACTGAATTGTTTAAATCTTCCCTTGTCTGTATAGTACATTAAAATACATTGGAGAAGTGCATACTGCAAATTATATCTTCTGTCTCTTGTTCCTCCATTTGTCATTAAAACAGAGTTTCTGGGTAGCTGAGATTGTTTCTTGCCCTCTGTTCACCAAATTGACAAGATCTCTTGATTTATCAATAGCTAAACTCTTTGCTGACATCTGTGGAATGCTCGATATATACTAGTTCAGCACTTATAAGAGCTCTACAGCTCACTTCTAATAGGAGCTCTAAGCCTTATAGGCTCTTAAGGAACTAGAAGCCATCCAGATCCCTTACGACAGCCCTTGTTTGGGCCCCTGTGACAGTTTATGTCCTTTATTAATGGTCATTTAATCATTGATTACTCTGTGCCTACTCATGATGCAATAGACTTGTACTATGGCTCTTGCCAGAGGCAATGAAATCTTGTACCATTCTGAAACATAAAACATGTTTTCTCCATAATGAGGAGACTATTTCATGACTTGAAGTCTTAAATGGCCTCTTTTTGCTATGCAATAGCTTTTAACAAGGAATATGATCCAGAGCGATGAGGAAGAGCAGTAAAAAGAGGGGATGACTGGGAAGGACAGTATAGTTGATTCCAAGGAGAATGGTTGGCAGCCCCCAGTGCTGGGCACTGGAAAGCTGGAGCTGCCTGGAACTGCTGCCAGTCAGAGCCTCACTACAGGGTGGCTGGCTTGATGCAGGGGACAGTTGTTTTGTGACTAGTGACTTACTTATTGTTGCTGAGAAAGGCGGCAACAAGCCAAGTAAAAACCCCTTTTGTCCTTTACTCCCAACAGGGGACTTGGTAGTGGTTTGTCATGTGCCTGGGCATAATCCATTCAAAGACCTCACATACAATTAAAATAGACTTTGCTACTGTATGTGTTTCTTAGGAAGTGGTACTCCAAGTTACTGGTACTGTTCAATCATTTATTTAATGTTTTGGTCTGATTTCAATGCTTAATTTTATTGAGAATTGTTTTTGTCATTTAATCAATACTCAATTCTCAATATCACCACTCCTCTAAATATTTTTAGTAGTGTATGCGTTACATAAAAGAGGTATCGCTTATAAATAGTAATGTTTATGAGTAACCATCTCTCCTTAATGTAAATTCCAATATATTTCATGGTCAGAAATCTCCAGTGCATAGGTTTACCATTTAATAAAATATTAGCAGCACAGACTTAAATATCACAGATTAATTATATCTCTTTTGAGCTATTATGACAATTTTCTATCATTGATATTTTTATGCCATTGTAGCCTCAGGCTTTTATTTGCAATTTTAAAAGATTATTATTACTATTATTCAGTTTTAAGATACTTGAATGTAATGGACCTAATTGTACTAGAAAATCAATCTTATTTATCTGTACTTATTGTAAGATTTTGTGCTATTTTCTACAGTTTTTTAATATATTCTGGAAGAAGGCTGTAGTGGAATACATTGTCTCAGAGACCACAGTTCTTAGGTGATCATGGCAGCTATATGGCAAGAAGAGTCTCACAGTTACTCATGCTGAGTAGTACTTCTCCAGTAGAGTATTTCTGTGTAGTTCAGTGGAACACTCCAGGAAGAAAGGGGCTGTGCTGCACACAACAACTTGCTTTAGCTACCTTTCTCCTGGCAAATCTATGGGGGTTTAGAGCAATATTAAGAATCATTTGAGAAAAATGTCATTCATCAGATGATATAATCTCATTAAAATCAGAAATGTTCATAATCCTCTTAGTTTCCTTAAAAATAAATCTTTTCTGTACAAAGGTAATTGTGTCCACATTACAGAGATGGGTCTAAGTAAGAGAGCTGCCTCTGCTGTAGAATACAAAATGTTAGGATTATCCCCTCCCATATGAAAGCATGTTTTGTATCTCTCTGTCAGTAAATATTTCTCAATATTGTAGAAATATTTATAAAATAATTCTACGTTACCTCTACATAATTACAGAAACTACAAATTTGAAACTTAATAGAAGTTAAGAGAATTGATACAGGAGGTATCTAGGAGGTGGCCAGGGTATTCTGGGATCTGCAAGCAGGGAGAATGATGCCACATCCATGTGTCTGATAAACCCAGATTGGATACCTACTTTTTCAATAAAATCTTCAACTTTTCCCTTTCCTTCTTGTGCAGGTATAAGGGCAGAACTGGTTGGATGTGAGACTCGGGAGACAAGAAAATGATACTCAGTTCTTTTTAAAGTGTATCCTAATTGTAAGTATCATCAAGAGCTGTTTCTTTCTTGTAATTTTAATAGATCAAGTAACCTTATCTTGCTATGCAATATCATTACTATGCATCTATAAGATTTTGCTTTTTCTTGGAAGTGAACACCCTGGACCCAATCCAGATCACTTAATAGAGAACTTTCATTATTGGAAATGGTGTAAGTCACAATTAAAATCAAGTTTGTACATATTTTCATTATTGTACCTCTCAAAATTCTTCATATTTATTCAGGTTTGGTTCTTTCCTAATGATATTGGAAGTAGCATGGTTACCAAAAACAAGTTTTAGCATTTCTGTTCTAAGGTACAATGAAACAATGAAATATTTTCTATTGAGTTGATTTAGATTTTGTATCTCTTAAGTCCTGATCCCTCCACTGAAACACTTAATGGGCAAATGTCTGGGAGTGGAGGTTTTTTAAACAAAACATTACTGAAATGTGTGTAGTCTAGAATGAAGTGTGCTGTTGCCAGATTCAGTAGATATCCCAGTCTGACCTCGGATACTTCAAAAAAAAAATTGCAATGTAAAGCACTCTGAGCGCAAGGCCAAGCTTAGAGTGGATTAATGTAGACCCCACCTCCCCTGAGGTAATTTTTTTCATAATTGATTTTATTTCCCTTGATACAAAGAGAAATGCAGCCTACTCTTAGTTGCCATCTGATAGTGAACAATCTTCTGGAACACACAGCCAGTTTGATTGTGGGACACTTAGTCCAGGTGGAATTTCTCCAGTTTGCTAGAGTTCTCTTGTTGCCAGGATTGTGTCCTGTATATAAATAGAGGAAAGAGATAGTCCTGCTGGAGACATGATTTTCAAAAAGTTTTTTTTAAACAAATGGCTTTTCTGAGAAATTGAGGAAAATGTTTCAAGATAAAAGAATGTTAAATATAGCTAGAAATAAGAGAGCAGTATGTTCAAAGCGTATCAGCTTTGAAACCATGCACTTAACCCTGGGACTCAACAAGATTTCACGTTTTAAATAAAAATTTTAACTTCCTGAAAAGATAAATTTCATTCATCTTTTGAGGGTAGTCTAGAAAGAAAAAAAAGGACACATAATATATGGAGAAGTCTTTCACTAAGATAAGCATCTTTGATATTAAGAAAAAAAGAATATAGCATGTAAAAATAAAATGGGTCATATCCCTTCCTAAAGAACTCAGTTGTTAGATTTGTACATCAAAGTAGGAATAAGGTTATTTTCTGAAAGGTTTTTTTGGCTAACAAGTACATTATCTTCCAAAACCATTGCCAGCAACATAAAAATCTTAGTTCAATGGGAAATAAATACACCATTTTAGCACTCCTATTTGAAACATTATACAGAGCACAGCCTGTTCTAAGTTCAATGCAAATGTTACGTAAATATATCCATTAGAAATTTGGTCCACAAAAAGGAGTTTATTTGGTTGCTTCTAAATGATAGTGATAAATGTCAGCATTTGTGTGTAAGGCAGAATACATGTGTTTGTGTAACAGTCATCTATGTTCAATTGAAGTGATTTTATTTCTTACACAAACTGAGCTTTCATCCTGGAATAAGTTTTCCAGTAACACAAAGGCAAATCAGGAAATGTGTAAAATGGATCAGTGCCCAAAAGAATAAGTTATACATCTATTCTTGGAAAAACATGAGGACATATTGTCTTAAAAAGAAAGGCATAAATTACAGAAGAATGCAAGTTTGTTTGAACTTGTGTATTGAAAAAGTCTATACAAATCCTTATTACCTTACTAACTGTAGCATGAAAGTCCTTTCTTTAAGGTAGCTACCTAAATACACATAATCAAACAATCAAATTTCTTAAGTATCTGAGTATATGGGTGTATTTATTTTACTATTAAGTCAGCTTTGACTTTTGTAATATCAAATTTTTATATCAATTTATAGGTGTATTACCTCACAAGGAAAAAATAGGAAGATGAAATAAAGTGCAATGTTTTTTATTTCAAATACATTGAAATGAAGATTTTGAAAGCATAAAATACTAAACAATCTGTTTATTTTCTAGATAGGACTTACTCAAAATTATGTCAGACAAAAGTAATCCATGAAAAAAGTTTCTACTTACTGAATGACTGTAGTCTTGAATATAAAGTAGACTACCTTGACAGCATTAATGTGTATTAACCGACATATGATGATCTGCTGAATAGTAAATGTTATTGTTGTTCCTTTTGCACTTCTCCATCGTTCCATTGTCTCAAACTGGCATTTTCTTCTACAGCTTAAAAATATAATGTAGAAATATAAAGTGAGAGAATATGTAAAGCTATACTCAATTAAGTGACAAAATAACGATAATTCTGAGGAATCATTGAGATTCATTGAGTTAACACAAAGTGTTAACTGTATATTAGAAGAAAAACATCCAAACTAAATCCAGAACATTAAGAACCCTTTCTGCAGGAGCATTCCCTTATGTGTGTAGACATAGTAGAGACAGTGTGCCAGAGACACCTAGAATGAGATATAAATATCTGCTATCAGTAAAATTTCAGGCTCTCAGTTCTTATTCGGATTCAGGAACTGCTTCTTCATATAAGCAAAATAGACAGAAGTCTTCAGATGAAGCTTTTACGTTTGCAAACTGGATTATATATTGCTGCCAATAGCAATGGGCTGGACTCTCTGAGGACAAATTTCCTTGCAGTGCTGTGTCTCAGGTCCTGTGTCCCAGTGATCCCTGGTGGGTCCGTTTGGGTTCTGGCAGAGCCTGTTTCTGTCACCTGCCCTTGCCAAAGTCTCAGCTTTTCTGCATCTCTTAATACTTTTCAGGGCCAGTGAGTGCCATTGAAATAGAGTAGCCATAAAGTAATAAGCTTCCCTAAGGATTTTATTTATTTTCATGGAGACTTCAATAAATGGCATCGTAGGTGTCAGTGGGTTGGCAGAACAGGGTCTTCCTTCTTGGGTGGAGCCTTCTTGCATTTAGGAGGCATCAGTTCTTGTCATTTTGAACTGATCACAGACATAAAGGCTTTCCAGATTGAAGTCTAACAAGCTTCATTGACTGTGTCTAGACTTCAAAGCAGGTGCCCTCTTGATGTACCTTGAAGTCCTGGCCAGTTGATGATCCAGGCTGTAACAGGAACCACAGCCCTCCCTGCTCAAACGCATAGGTCACCTTCTAGTGGGAACACCACAAGTATGTGTAAGACAGATTCAGACCCTGAGAAAGGGGTTTGGTGTCCAACCTTTTATATATACTCAGGTAAAATCTATTGAAATTACATTCCTTATTTCAAAGAACTTAGCCAAACTGTTACCGTGTTAACTGTTCCTGGAAACAAGCTCATTTGACAACCTTTCAGAAACTATGCTTACCTTATAAATTTTGTATCAAGCATTTCATAAAACTTGATAAAACTGCGATCATAGTAGAGAAGTTGCACACAGTGCCATTGACAATAAGCTCTAAGAAAAAAGGAAAATTTAAAGAATTAAGGGTAGAGCAATCTCCAGTAAAACCTGCTCAGCTACTTAGTATCATAAATGCATTTTGGAAAAGTATTGTTTTCATTATATACATTAAAAAGTAAGCACACGTTTGATTGTCTCATTAAAAGCAAAAGTAATATCTTTCAATAATACGCTCAGGCATTAGTTTCAAACTGTTAGAGAATCACTGTTTGAATAAATGTAATGTGTTTACTGCAATGTGTTTACGTGATGAATGTTTTCTCTAGAGGTTACCCTACCTTCTGATGACTGAGTCTAACCCTGTTTAATGACTCTGACAAGATTCTTGCCTGAAGTAAAGTTTTTAATTAACATTGTTGTTTGTTTACATCCAGAGATTGAGGGGGAAAAATAACTAAAAACTTTGGAACAACTATTCAGTCTGCACTTGCTCTAAGCTGGAAGAAAATAGTTCTTAGTATATGTTTAAAATTATATAACACATTTCAGATGTTGGTTCAGATTACTGTTAAAGTGACATTCAAATCTGGGAGTGTTTCTTGCTGGTTTTATCCTTTTAAAAATTTCCACTGTGCTTTTTTTCATCTTTAATTAAATTTCAATTCATTTTATGATACTAATTAAAGTATTTACAGCAAGAAATTCTATCCATTTGCAAAAATGCAATAAATTGTGACATTTTCACCAACAAGTAAACTTTTTAGAAGTTTCACAAAATCTTTATCCTGTATTTGTAAGACACATTGAAAGATAGATTATCATTTGGTATAAGTCACTGTTGTTCACTGGAGTCAGAAGAGCAATTTTGATTTACAACAGTTTAGATTTTGGCCAGTAATCTAATTAATTTAATCAAAACCATGTACAGACACCAGAATAAACAATACCAACCAGTAAAGCAAGTAACCTATGTTACAATGAAAATAAAATTAATATCCCAGACTTCTTAAATCACTGTTCCTTTACATAGTTTTTCTTTCTATCAGCTTTGATCTCTTTCATTTCGTTAGAATAAACTTCTCATAAGAGGCACGAATTTCTTCCTATGAAATTGATCTCATATTCAACGCTGATATCTAGTGACTTTTTCCAGTTTCAGCTTTAAACTTTTTACAGAGTACTTTAAAAATAAAAATCCAAACACAAATTATTACATCATAAGTAGACAAACAAATGGCACGTCCAAAAGTGAATGTACAATAAATATATTTCTAATAAATACTTCAGTGCTGAGTAAATTACAGAAGAGTGAAGACAATGAACTACCGTTCTGATGTTGATTTGTTTTCTTAGCAGGGTAGTAGTTATTAAATTCGTTCAATCATAACCAAAAGTTGAGGTGCAGAAGCACTGCTTACTACACCAACCATTATCATCTCACTGTTTCCTTGGGCTTTCCACATCTGATTTGTATTTATCCATCAGATGCATAGCTTGTAAGCTTTTCTATTTTATATTAAAAAATGGGTGTAAAACATGTCAAAACTGGGCATCGATGTATAATTTTGGCCTTCGAGCTTTCTCAAAAATAAATACCCAGTATAATAATTTCAGAGCAATGGAGCAAATTCATTTAGCCTCCGGACAGAACATTGTGCAAAAATTTTACTTTGTTTGTCTTGCACTGATTCACAGATGCATAGAGAAGCACAGGAGCTAAAACTTAGAATAACATGGCCACTACCTACCAGTTTTAGCAGTTGTTGTATCCAAAGTTAATTTCACATTGTTCTTGCATTGTTTTCATGAAGTCATACAAGTTTATTTGTGGTATTCATGATTTCTGAGTATTTGGACAAATCAGAACGTTATCAGTAGGCTTCCTTACCTGTAGAAAAAGTAATGGAAGGCCTGCATTTTGGCATCTGATGAAATCTGTATTTTGGAGTTGATTCTTATATCTACAGCAGGAGTGTCAAACTCACGGCCCACAGGACGAGTCCAGCCCTCCACCATGTTTTATCCAACCTGGCACCTTGTTTCTCCCCTTGGGAGCACCGAGCTCCTTCCTCCTGTGCTCCTGCCAGCGCTGGGCACTGTGCAGCCTGTGACGTGCGTTACGCTGCGGGAGAACGGCAGGAGCCAGGAGTTTGACACCCCTGATCTGTAGGGTGGACAAGTGGGGCTTCTGCAAATACATTGTCCTATTACCGCTTTCTAATTAAAGATCAGCTGCAGGAAACCGTAAATTTAAAATAGTGATGACAATAATAAAACTTCCTGAGGAAGAAGGAGGTTATTGAAGATAAGGAGGCAAATACCCTACTAGAAGAAACAGAACTAAATGCTCTATGGTGACTCTAAAGTATTCACAGTGGGTATAGATGAGAATATGAAAAAGATGAGTGTTACAACATCAAGGGGTATGAATGACAAACAGATGCTAAACAGACAGATGAGCTAGGGTTGAAGGAGGCCAGTGCTGCTGTATGCTGATGGAAGAGAGAGGAGAGGAAGAGGTGGATAAAAAAAATATAGCCCCAGAGAAAACTGAAAGCCATGCTGAGAAGTAGTCTGGAGAAGATCACAGGAAACAGCTTATGGAATTAAAAACATTTGGGAAATTACAGCACTTAGGAGGAATTAAATATAAGAGAGTAATGGTCATCTATGAAAATAGAAACTTCAAAAAGGGACTGCAACACAGAACCTGGAGAAGAAGAGCGAGAAAATCAGTAGATATGATCTCAGCATGAATAGAGACAGACATGCTAAGGACCCCATGCAACATATCAGTCTCTAGGAAGACCTTTTATGAAAAGTTAACAACAGACTTTGGCAACAGAGAGCAAGGAAATATCTGACTGAAATGATGGTCTTACATCAGTCCCATCACAACTGGGAAGAATATGCATCAGATATAAATAGCATCTTGATTTATTTCAAGTGGATATAGCTTACTTTTCACTGATATTCCTTACTGTTAATTTCTTAAAGATGCTGAGACTATATAGATAAAAATTAGCATAATATACAAAGTGACGTAAAATTATATTGGAAGCAGAAGCACTAAAATAGTGCAAATGTATTTTTTATATTCCTAATGAATTAACCATATGGAAAGTATTATTTTCAGGCTTTGATTATTCATGTAAGCCAGTGGAAATATTTGTCAAGTGTTCAGATTTAAGAAAGGGTAAGAATAGCTTAAGCATAGGTAAGAAAGTGAGTTCATAATGAGAACAGATGCTACAGAGACAAAAGATATATTCACAAATCATATATGGCTTAATCCCATAGCCATTTTCTATATGTATTTAGAGTTCAACTTCTAGATATATTTAACAGTTGTTCTGCTCAGCAGTGCAACATGTGGCTGATTTAGGGTACTTAATACTTACCCCCCTGCTTATGCCAGTCAGGTATCTTTTTCTGTGCGCTCGCCAAGTCATTTCTGTACCTAAGATGACCTGAAGTTGTACGGGAGTCCAAGTTTCATCTCATTTCCTTTGTACAAATATTTCTGAAGTGCAGACTGCAGGAATTAAATACTAAAATCTCATTGAGTTGGGTAGAGATTCAACACCTCACAACCCCTGAGGATCTTGGCATAGTCCAATTTTGTGAACAGGGCCTAGGTCAGTCACTGTTTAATACAGTGCTTTCTACCACCATCAATACAGTATCCCATTTTAAGTGCTTAGTCATCTGAACAGAACTTGCCTGTTAATTTGTTAAAAGAACTGTGGGACATATTTCCAGTGCTTATTTGGCTAATGTAGAGTAGCCTCAGTCGAAGACAGTTTTTCCTTCCAAATTTATACAGAAGGTTAAAATGACTTCAGGAATGAGTTCCAGCTCCTTCATACACTGAGCAAAGGAGGTGAAATCCATAGGGAAGGAGTGACCAGCTCTGCTTGCAGAATGCACGTTTGTTCAAACCATGGGGATGTAGGGGAAAGAACACTTAACTGTGAGTTCTGTGAATGATGGTCCAAGTGTGCTCAAGAGCAGAACCTCAGATTTCTAGAGAATTTTTTAGTTGAGTACATGTGTCTGATCTTCATCCGTCTGAGGTTTTTAACAAGAGACAACTTTTGAACTCTTAGTTTTGTAATTTCTTGCCTACATATAGGCCTAAACGTAACAGCGTATTTTAAAGTTACGAAAATCATTAAATGCTTCTGTAATCATAGTCATATTTTTAGATGATGTTGCAAAATGACTTCGTAAACTGAGCATTAGTGTTAAATATGTGAATGGATTCAAGAAATATAGCAAACGTCACAGTAATGAGAAAAATTAGTGGAAAACATAAACTCACGTGAGCTACTCGATTCTTAGCAGCCCCCAGTTTAGAAAGAGGAGATGCAGCGTGTTCATCAGAGAGGCTGTTAAAGTAGTTGATTTGAAGCTGCCCCTGGAGGTGCTGTTCCACCTTATGTTTCCTCTGGGTTTTTTTCTTAAACCATTACTACTTGCAACTTTGTTTTTGCACAATAAGAACTCATTACAGTACTTTTGCCCTGATAATTCAGAAACCTGAAATGAAACGAACTTAGGCTTTAGGATTTCCACTAGTTCTGCTGAACTTTTATAACCTTTTTTAATTCTTCGAAGTGTCCTCGGGTCAGCTGTACTTAACTAAAATACTCTACACGTTCCAGTTTTGTGAGCCCTAAAAGTCATCTTGACCTAGAACTCTAGAACTGTGAACGCTCTTATCTCTAGTACCTGCAATAACGTCAGACATTTCTAGGTGAGTACTTGAGGCTACATGGGCCAACAACATGACAAACGCTATTTTATGTTAATTATATGATCATAATACAATACCATTTTTTTCCTGGGTAGACTTCTTCATTCTGAGTGCCTCAAGATGTACTCTAAATTTTTACTGAACCTGCAGACTGATTCCATACTGATAATATTGAAAGTATTTTTTTACAGATTTTACAGAAATATTCACAAGTTCTATAACTTAAGTGCAGGTAGTAGAAAAGAGATGAAGAATGGGGATTTTGAAGACTTCTGGATGAAGCTTGTTTTGATAACTTCATCTAGGTATGATATTGTTCTGTATGGATTTATTTTTCAATGCTCTGTGGTGATGTATTATGTGTATGTGATAGAGTAGTTCTTCTAAAAGTAATTGTCATTGTGATCCATTTAAGAGTAACAAATACAATGTGTACCATAAAGTCTAAATTCATGAGGTTACAAAATAATTAAGTTAATAATGCAAAAAAATTAGCAAACCTACATTATACAATATTAGCTTTGACAAATTTTGTTCCGTAAGACTAGTTTTTAAATAGAAATTTACTAGGTTGGTCACACAAGTATCTGTCCTGAAAAAGTATATTTTCTCAAATTAGAAAATGTCTTTTGTACAGAATTGGCTACAAGTGCCTTTTCTTATCTCATGTGGTTTTTAGTGCTATGTAAATTCATAGCTCAGAGGAATGGTATAATCTCACATAATGAGTTACGTAATATATTGAGCCACTAATCATGTATTTTAGTTTAAGAGAGGATTTTTTATTTTTCCTAAATGTTATTTTGTTTTTCCAACGTTTGTTTTTCCAACGTTATCATAAAACCTAATCCAAATAATATTAAATATCTTCTTTAAAGCTTACACAGGCACCAGAACTGAGGGGATATGGATACAATGCCATCCTTAACTCACCCCTATTGTGCGGGAACAGAACAGGATCTTCAAAGCTGCCGGGGGTCTCACATATCTCATATGTGCTGCAACAATGAAACAAATTATGAACAAGGCTTAAGGTTCGACTCTGAATTCTTGCCTTTGTGAGTTTGTGTCTCATGCATGGAAAGCATTGATTTTGCAAGGTACTCAGAGATGCGGCCTGTCTGTCTATGAATAGGACCAGATGGATTATTTTCTGAAGTTTGGCATTAAGACAGGGATATCTCCTTTTTTTGATCTGGCACTTCCATTAAGTCTGCACAAGAAGGGTGAGTAATATTAGAGGATTTTTATATGGGTTTTATAATTAATTTCAATAATAACGTATTTATAGTGGTAAAACCCATAATCATTAATCTCACATAATGCAATGCTGTTCTGTTCTGCTTTAAAATACACTAGTGCAGAAAACGCAGTTATGCTAATGTGCAAAGTCTAAACTCATCCCAGATTTGGGCTGTACCGCAGAAATTATCATAAGGTCAAAGACGTATATTCAAAGTTATTTCACAGAGAAAGTCTGAAGTGGTAGCCAGTTTTGCAACATGTTTCAAATGTACTGAATTGGCTGGCAAAGTACATTATATCATATGAAAAAAGGCATATGAGTTTTTATAGCCCTAGCACTGCAGTGGCGCTAGTAATACAGAGCCAGTTTACATTAGCTGCCATTGAGTTGAATCTGCTTTTGGATAACCTCCGTGGGTTTACTCCAAGAGGAAAACACTATTCAGTGTAACAAACTAAGTTTTCAGCTGTTCAGAAAATAAATGCTGGATTAAGTTTAATTTCTTTATCCACCTACTGATGACCTGAAAAAATCTTTCAATAAACCAAGTATTCTTTGCTATGCTCTTGCCTTGGCTGTATGATCTCTCACTGTACAGCCATACAGAAGTGCTGCAATCAGAGTTTAGATCATTCATTCTTTAGGCAGGTAATGAAACAGATTCATCTCATCTTTGTAAAACTGATGTTACCAAATCAAAATGTAAGGTGGGAGGGTAAAGAGAAATTTTTATATCTCTGCTAATACTAAGAAGTGAACAGAGGGAGAAGATGGCATTACAACTAAAAGAGGTCAATAATTAAGGACCAAATCCTATTTTGACTAAAGTGGCACAAATGGCAGGACTTTAAACAAAATTAATGGTTGCAAATCATTGACCGTAAAGCCTAATAAAATGTCCTTTCTGTTCATAAGGTTGTTCCCAGTTCATATTTGTATTCTGTAAAGCAAACATGAAAAATCCTTAGAATATAGATATATTTTATAAGAATTGCACACTTTTTGTACTCCTGTGAAGGAAAATATTGTGTATGTTCATAATATATGTAAAAGAACAACTGTTGACATTCATTTAGGTACATATGTCATACAGGAACCTGCACAAGCATTAACAACTGGATGTTGTTCTTGAAAAAGTGGAAATCTTATCCCTGATTCACAGTTCTGAGACTTTGAAATGCAAGTTTCTTAAAGGTTAAACATCCTATGTGATAACTTAATCCCTCCTTTTTCTGAAGGAGAAAGGTTGAGCATTGGGTTTTGTTATGAAGCTGATCCTTGAAACATAGTAAATTTAAATCTTAAGGATATTATAACACTTCTTCTAAGAAGTAGGTGCAGGATATCTGCCTGTACGTTTCTGGGCAATGCTTTGCCACCTTCCTGGCCGTTCTTTCAGTGTGCTTTATGGCTCATATGTGGAACCCATTTAGAAGGTTTCAAAATGCAAAGTTTGTACAATGGGGTCTTACTGAGTAAGCTAGTTATTTTCAATATTTAGCATAACTGCTGCATTTCAGAAAAGCAAAGGAAAGCTCTTTTAGATTTGTTATAATTGCAGCTGCATGGCAACATTTTATCCACTTGTTAACAGGGCTCTGCTTTTTTTTTCTTACAAGTTAAACAAAATCACTGGTCTGTTCACAGAAAAAATTCTTTGGTCTCAAGGCTTTTGTATTCAATAGCGAGGTTGGATTGTGCTGCAACAAACAGCAAGTCATTGCCTTCAAGAAGTAATGTGTAACACCTTGTTTTGTTCCTTGGTTCAAAAGGCAGTGTCACTGTTGTACACCAGTGTTTTTAAAGAAAAGACTATAATTCATATGCAAACTAAGTGGGGATTCATGATTTCATAATAAAATGTTGAAACGCTTTGATCATGAGCTGGAAGGAGGTGTGAAACACTGCTTCAGAAACAGACAGATATTTGTGTAATCAGCCTTTATGTATTGCCAGTTCAGAATAATAACATATAAAAAGCCCCAACTTACCTCATCTGCCTGGTACAGCCAAGGCATAAATAAAAGAGAACAATGGAATTACTATTACTCACTCACTGAGCTCCAGCGACATCACTGTATTCTTTATAATTGCTGGCAAGAAGATTAATGTTTTGTTAAATATCAGAGTAAGGTCACAAGGGGTCTTGCAGGGCTGTCTAAACATCTAGGTTTTAAACTCTTTCCTTCCTTCCTTTTTTCCTTTTTTTTTTAAATTTAATTTCACGGAAATGAGTTTGTAAAATTTCCTTTAATTATGGTGACTTTTACACTTTGTGCATTTAAAAGTCAGCTTCCATTTTTGACAATGCAAAAAACAGATGAAGGCAACAATTGCTGTATGGATGATAAAGCTTAATCACCATATTAATAGGAAGATGGTAGTTTTTTTTGTGTATTAGAAATAAACTTAAGTTTCATTTTGTCTGTCATATCTCTATTCCTTCACGTCTGCTAGCTCTGTATTCAAATTAGGAATATTTTCTCATCATATTAATGTCAGTTATCCTAAGTAATTATATATTCAGTTTAAAAACAGTCTTTGTAAATGTCTGTTAACTTATAGCTCATGAACACCAGGACAATAACAGCTCAGGAGAAAGCCTCGCAATTTTACAGAATAAGGAGATTTATACCTTTTGTACCTTCACAGTGTACTTACCCCTAGACTGAGTTTACTGGCACCAGTTTCAGATCATTTGCAGCAAACAAATACTGACATTTCTTCTTTGTATAGATAAAACCTTGCAGTTATCAGTCTTCCCCATCAGTCTTTGCCCAAGTGGGCTATAGGAACAGTCAAAGCAATATTCCATCATAAATTAACTGGGGTTTTTTAAGGAAACTAAAACATCTGATATGTATGGCAGTATAGCTTCACTTGGAAATGAATGCTAACATAGGAGATTTCTGGTAAATATAAACACAGTTGTTTCTGGTGAAGGAGCAAAGAAATTATAGTAATTTAAATCTCTTGTTTAGACTATTGCCAGTCATTTGCAAAATGCAAATATCTTCCTCATTTGGCTAAGATTATCCTCCAAATTATACAGGAGCAGTCTGGGCAGGCAGTCTCTTACACAAAAACGGTAAATGTGTTTTACAGGTCTCTGTATATTCTCAATTTTCAGAGGTGACCAGGCTCATACCTATCTAGGGTATCCTTACTTTGAAGAATTCTCTGAAACAGGTGCTTTTATCCCTAGAAATGCTCAGTGTGGGGGCCAACATGACAACTGCCACCTGAGTGACACAGGAACGTGATATGCACCCTCTGTCTTTCTCATAGTGCTTAGCAAGCTCCTGAGCAATCAATTCTGTGAACTCTAGAGTGGGTCATGATGGAACCAATAAAGCAGAGAAAAGCTGGTATGAAATAATACTTATTTCTTGGTGTCATTTGCATGCTAAAACACCCTTAATTCAAGAAATGAGAGGACTTCTTAATAAAATGGTGTCATTAGGAATCCATTAGTGTCTTCTAGTGGACTAGGTCTTTTCTTGAAGAGGAGTAACTTTAATATTACTTATTTTTATGAATATTATCTTCAGTTTATCTAGTATTAATGGCAATATATGGACAGCAGTGATGAAAGTCATACATTTAAATTCTACCATTTTGCATAGAAACAGCAGCAGCTTTATAAACAGTCTGCAATACCTGGAGAACTCTGGATGGTTTCCGAAAAAAAGATGACACAATTTTCAGTAAAGGACATAAGAGATTCAAGAACTCTGTTCTTTATCCAGTTTAATATATGACTCTTGGAAAAAAGTTTTCATTCAGTTGTACTCATTTTGCCCATTAGAAATGGAAAATCTGTTCCTATTTTTCTAGAGGTGAGTTGCGAAAATACTGTGTCAGTCATTACATACTGAGGTGTTAAATTGTTGTTATAAGGATCCTATTCTCTACATTCTTGGATGCGGAACTGTGAAAATTATCTATATAAAATACCATTTGAAACATAGATTGACTAATCCAGAAAGTGTCCTTCAGTCTCTTCATTTCTTGTTATCACCATTAAGTGTATCAAGTGGTATTGCCACACCACAGTCATTAAGTACTGGAGTTTTTCCCTTATAGTTACAATCCACTGGAGTCCTAAGGAGTAGGAAAGGAACCTGGAAGGAGTGGGAGTGAATGGTCTGTGTTAAAATTAAATTCTTTAAAAAAAAAGGTAAGACTACTTGCAGTTTATTTTGTTTGTAAGAATTCTTTATGAGCCATCAAAATACGAGGTCTGACACAGAAAAACTGACTGTGCCTATAACTCCTTTTGTTTACCAAATAAAGAAAATCAACTATGATCATCTTCAAAATAATTCCCTTTTCAGCTGACACACAGCTACATATGATACTGCCAATGTTCAAAGCAATCCCACAGATCATTTTCTAAAAGGCTGTTGAGAATCAACGTCATTTTTTCTTTCATATCTTCTACCAATAAAAATTGGGTTCCCTTGAGGACTTGATCTTTGAGAAAAGGCAGAAATTGCAGGTGAGAAGGTCTGCAAATGTGGTGGTGCTTAAGAACAGTGATGTTATTAGCTAAAAACTGCTTCATAGACAAATTGTTGTGGGCTGTTGTGTGGTATTGATCGTAACTCGCTGTTCACTCTTGCACACCAGTGTTCTCAGAGTGAGGGTAGGAGAACATCTTTATCTGACCATGCATCCACTCACACTGAGTGAAGCAATCAAGTTGAGCCTTGTCTCAGCGTGACAGGTTAGAACATGATCTACACCCATCTCTTTATCTCTCCCCTCTCAGTCTTGGTTCCTAAGCTATATGGATAGTCCTGGAATTTTTTGCATCAGACCTTTGCTTTGTGAATGAATTACTCCATAATTTCACTTTGTACATCCCCCCTGGAGCCGTGAATGCTATTCCCATTTATAACAGCCAAGGATCTGGTGCAATTTTCTCTTCTTGGCAAAATGTGTAGTGAAAGGTATGGACTGGAGGACTTGGCAGTCTAGCACCTATTTTTGCAACAGAAACACTACTAAATATCAATCAATAAAGTTAAACATAAATCTGTCTCCTCTGACGTTGCAGCTTCAGCAGGACTTGTAAAAAGTTGGAGTGCCCAATCAGAAGATATTTTGTGTTTTAACACTGAGCTTAGTTGGTTACTTGGTTCTGTCCACAGAGAGTGTCTACAGATTTGCACGCTTTGATGTTGCAATTACATGTTACCCCATCTGTTCTCGATATGGTTTATCTAGAGAGTGGCACTGAAGTGCAAACCTCTGCAGGGAAAATAAATTAAGCAGAAAACAGCAGGAGGCATTGTTTTAGGGAGAAGATCCAGTTTTTTAGATCTTTCTTAGCACTGGAAATGAAGATTTTGGCAAGATTTTTAGTCTAGCTTAAAAATGTTCAAGTCAGTAAAATAAATCTCAAATATGGGGTTTCTTGCAGCTTCCTCTCTGAGAAATACTAGTGAGGTTTACTTATCAACTCCTGTCAGTTCAGGTCGAATAAGTCTTAAAACTGCTCATTATTACTTGCATATGCTTGGTCATGAAACTCATCTGTCAAAAGCCCTTTACCTTTCATCACATTTTGTTCTTTGTACATGTTTCTTTGGTGATGTTTCTCTAAGAAAGATGTCTCTGGAATTGTTAATTAGTTTTAAATGAAGAGATAGAACTCAGGTTTTGCCAAAAAAGCAGAGTGGTTTTGGACTAAGCCCTGGACAATCAGCTGAGACCTACAATCCAGAGTTATTGCCGTTCTTTTAATCCTGGCTCTCATCCAGTTAACTCCTTAACCCAACCCCTAGAAAAGATGCTTCTTAACCAACCTCAATGGCTCTTTTCCATTGTGTGGATAAATTTCTTTTCCAATTCTTCTAGGGCAGCAGGAGGCAAGCTAAGCTGCCACTGTAATGTCACTGCACCAAGGGTCCCTGAAGGGCAGTTTCGGTCCTTCATACATTGTATCAGAATCAAATATTAAGAAACCTTGAAGACAAAGGTCTAATCTGAGTTTTGTTTGATGTGATCAGGATCAGAAAGCGGTTGGTGGCAAAGTCAAGAATTTGGGAGTTGTTTTTCCAGACTCTTGTTTCTGAGCTCTAAACGTGATGCTTAAAAACAAATATATATATTCTTTGTGCATATTAATATGAGATGAAAGATTATTGTTGTTTAGCTGTGAGCATTTTTATCTTAGCTGAAAAAAAAGGAGAGTTTGTTAAAAAATGGTCGATGAATCAAAGTATTACTCAATGAAATTAAAAGAAAGTAGAACAACCTGAATTATCCCAAGCTCCTAAAAAAAAGGAATAAAATTATGTTGACTTTACTTATGATGAAAGAAGATTGAGGTTTGAATATACTGGAAATAGATCACGATTCTAGAGTTAAAAGTAAGCGGAGTCTTCTATTTAGAAATATGTTAAGATATGATCATTCAAACAGATTTTATTATATTGTAAACCATTCAGGGAATGCGTCTTTCCTTCTGAATTATCATTTCAGGGTGCAAATTAGAGAAAGTGCTTTGATTAGAGAAAATATTCATGAAAATTATATAATTCAAAAACATAGCCTTGAAGCTCATGTGCCTGATAGTGTTCTTTATTATTTTGTTGATTAAATCTAAATATAAAAGACAGATTGCAAAACCTATTAGCTTACTGGGAGTCTTTTCTTATATTATTTTTGCGTTAGGTTATTGATTTATATATAGCTGACTTGCTTTCAGAGACTCATGTGTATCTCTCAGATTCACCTCCAGATTTTGCTATGTGTGGTTTACATGTTTCATCATCGTTCCTGATCAAGTACACAGCATACCAAAGACATAGATTTCAAAAGCAGCTATATTAGGTAAGATTGTGTATCAAAATGAATCTATTAATAAAAATCATAACAGATTTTAATCTACATCCTGAAAGATGTTTGGTGACTTCTTCGCAGTAAATCTTTAGAATTTGGGCACATGCATACCTTTCAAGATCTGTAGTACTTACTTGAGGATATGACTGATTTTAGCAGATTGGAAAATGCTACTGGCTAGATATGTAGCGATATAAATCAGACATTGAGATTAGAAGTATTTTCTCTTCATTATAAATAAATTTACAACAAAACATTTGATTTCTTGTCAGGTCTTATATTGAAAGAGAAATTCTGAAATGAAAAGAGGTTCTTAGTTCTCTTCCACAGAGATAAATGTGACCTGGATTTTAAGTCACAGCTTAGAATCTGATGCTTTGAGTAGATTAGTAAGAATAAATTTCAATTTTAGTTGCAGGACAGGTTAGGCAGCTTTTATATCTCTGAGGAACATTCAAGGGGACACTGTGAGTATCTAGGTCTCCAACAGTCTGGTTTCCAATGGTCATCACATTATTTGTTTCATAAGGTCAAACTTTACAACCCAGTTACTACCATAGGTAATTCCTTCGGAGATATTTTATCTATTTCATCTTTCCTGTATGTGAATTTGAGAACTAATTTTGCAGAATTATGGTTTGGAGAGATTGACCATATGAAAATTTATTTCTTAAAATGCCACAAAAATATCCTAGTACATGTAGACAGAAATCAATAACTGCAAATATTTTTTCTGTAAAAAGCATAATAAAAAATTAATAAAAAGCAAGCTAACTGTTGAGAGAGAAAGATAAGTATGGCTAAGGATGACCAAAGACAAAAGGAAATAGAAACTCCTGGATTATTAACTACTCAAGAAGAAACAGTGAGACTGAACATTAAATGTTTTCTTCTCATTCCGTATACCCAAAATCTAAAATCACAAGAAGTATCAAAACAATATAACAATAAAAAAACACAGGAATAAACTTAAATTGGTTACATGGGATGTAATCTTTTGAGTCTTACCATACTCCAAATTCACCTATTGTAATGGATGCATTCTTTTGTATCTGGGGAGTAAAGAAAAAGGACTCGTGTGCTTTTTCCTCACAACTAACAATAAGGAATTCAGGGAGGATGCCTGTCTACATGAGATGAAAGGCTTCAGGGTCTGTGACTCACCACAGTAAAAATGTATGACAAAGTCAAAAAGAAAAGAAATGAGAAGGTTGTATTGAATCAAAGTGGTCTGGGACCTTCATTTATGTAAAATTAGTTGAAAATGTGTAAGAAAAGTAGCAGATGGAAGAAACTAGTGAGGATAGGAAACCTGGTGGGGTTAGAAAGGGTGGGTGTGAAGGTTAAGTCTCCAAATATTCACAGTAATTTCTCATGTGAATCACTCTAACAGAATTGTCATATCTTTACATAGTGCCATCATTTCTTGAACACCATAGTTCAGAATCAGGCAGTCCTGGGTTTGTATGAAAACCTCTGCTACTTATCTGATCCACATTCCTGCTCCGAGGGCTCCAGCCCTTGCGGTAGCCAGCTCTGAACATCCAGGGATGGGGTGTGTGTTACTGGGTGTGCACACTGGAGGGTGCTAGTATTTAGAAAAGAGTATACTAATTGTGCTGGGGTCTTCCCACACTGAGGAAAAGGAGTGGAAGGTCTGAGGTTTTGTCCTCTAGTTGCTATAGGGGAGCTAGCTGTGACTGTGGCAGTATTCTGACTCTGCTTATCATCCAAGCTAGTCAAACATTAAGTAATTTTTTAATGCATCTTCAATATTCTGAGTCAGATTATGATTTCTATTTCTTCTATTACACATGTTTAATGTAACTTCATGCAAGTCTGTATCTTATATAATTTTTCCCTTACTGTATTTGCCTTGTTTATATGTGAATTTATTTGTGTTTTCCTCAGGCTATTTTGAATGTCATTGGGGAGTTAAAGATGATGTATGGCATGTTCTAAAGAAATACAATAAAAGATAATATAGCATATTTCTTCCATGCCTGAGTATATTAATTCTTACTTACATAAGAAAATAGACAAACCAAATTGTAAACAAGGAATCATTTGGAATCAGATTATGCATAAATAATGATATGCAGTCTCATCTCAGTTATAAACAAAAAAAATCTATTTTGATTGCTAATGGTTTTAGGAAACATTTTTCTTTTTCAAAGGAAATTACTCAATGTAATAAAAACATGCTTTTTAAAATAAATGGACTATTTTACCTTTTGTTTCAAACTAAATAAATAATCATAAATACTATACTTAGTGGTAAAAGGGATATAACTAATTCACACACATTTGTCTTGGTGATGGAGTTTGACCTTGGCTTTATGACACTCATGTCTGTTTTCTTTAAAAACTCTTTCTGGCTTTTATGGCTGCTTCCTTGCCTGCAGTTCTGTTGGTCCTTCTGCATCTGATTCAAAGCTTATCAATGGGGAAATTCTTAATAGCCTCACTTGGCTCTTGTATCAGGCAGTAGAGTTTATTGTGAAACTTCTACAGCTTCAGTGTCTCTGCTGACCAATGCATTCAGTCATACTTAACTGGTTCATTGACTTTTCCAAGTCTGTTGCACCAGAATTTTTTTCCACATAATGATAATTTTTAAAAAGATGCAATTTCAAAGAAGGTGGGAAGCTGTTTGGTTTTCTTGTGTACTGGTAACGTATCGTTCCTTCCTTGACTAAGTCTTTTTAACTTTAATACCAGAAAAAAACCCTCAGCATTTTATTTAGGTTGCATATTCAGTTTAATTGTGTAAGAACAGAAAGAGAAGGTTTTTTTTTTGCTTCTCACGTGAGTAAAGCTCCTTAAGTGTTTGCAGGATTGAGGTTTTAATTTGTAGCCCTGATTTGGCTGCACGTACAATTCTAATAAAGTTTAATGAACATTATTAAAAGTTTATATGCAGGCAAACAGGGTTGCACATTTGGAGTAGTCATTACTACCCTCCAAAAGAGAAGTGGTTTGAGGTAGCTTCAATTTTCCATTCACAAAAATAGGGGCATCAGGACAGTAAGAAGGAGAACGGGATCTCCTCGTCTTCCAAACAAAAACCAACAGTATATTGTGTTTTTTATTGGAAACCAGAAGTGCTGGTTTTGCAAAGTAAAGAAAAAACACTTTTGTACAATATTACTTTAGGCTTACACCTGAAGTACAGTGCATGTACTCTAATAATGTTCAAATTCAGTAGTTCTAGAGTCCAGACAGAGAGATCTGAGCAGTTGTCCGTGAAGAAACAGCTTGTTAACAGTAATGTAGAGTAGGAAAGAACACAAGTAAAATGCGGCTTCCCTGTTTTGTGCTAAACCACATCATGGAGGTGTTTCTCGGTCACTGATTGACCTTGCTGCTCCAGTCAAAATTTGTTACAAATACTAGAAAAAGACTTTCAGTGAAGCCAACTTAGCAGTACAGAAACAGTTTAGTTTCACCCCTTTGTTGTTGTGGCTCATCTTTATCCTACGTAACATGGACCAAAATACTACTGTGAGATTTACTCAGCAGAAGTTATCAAAACGTGGGGAGTTACTGCTATGAACTGGGTTCTACACCTGTGACTTAAGATTGAATGTCTGAGACCAGGGAGTCCAATCAAGAAGAGATAATTATGCAAATAAGTTGATTTTTTTTAAAGTCTCATTGTTTCCAAGGGCAGTTGGTGCTGCAAATGAAGTTACTCATATACTTAACTCTTTGTCAGGTCAGGTATTGTAAACTCTCTGGGGGAGGACCCATGGTTTTTTTTTTTATTTGTCTGTAAAGTGCCATGTATACCTATGGCACTGTATAAATAAATAATAATAATAGAAACAATAAAAACCATCTAGGGATTAAGCAGGCCTTTAAAAGAGGCCAAATATTCTTCACATAAATCTTGGATCTAATTTGAGCTCTAATAAGCTCCATTTCCTGCTTTTCCAATATTTTTAAGCCGCATTGCAATAGCTATCTTTTTTTTTTTTAACAGTTGTTTTAAGAGGGCCCTAAGGCAAGTGTCTAATCAACCTAATGGAATTTTCCATGCAGTTAAATGTTTTATTCAGCTCAAAACGTTGTCTTTGATTAGACTTACCACCTTCCCTTTTGCCCTTTTACATTATTTTGGCAGGCTCTGCAGGTGTAAAAGCTCCATCTCCACTGCAGCTCCATCATGTGTGAAACAGCCTCGCTATGTTTGCCTGTTTGGTTGCCTCTGAGCTGTGGAAGAAGACTTCAGAGCCAGCTCTACAGTTTCAGTCTCAGCTCCGGACCTGCCTATGCTACGTTCTAGATGTATGACAGCCCTTGGTACAAGGTACTTGGGTCAACTTTTAATTAGCTGACTTGTATCCTGCAAGTGACTGTGTGGTACTGATTGTAATCCAGGCTAACTATTCCATGTATTTGCCTGGATCTGGGATAGACTTGGTACCTTTGTTGAGTCTGTACTAGATTAACTAAAGCTCGTGTATGCTTGTGAGAATTACAGTCCTCTATGATAGCAGTGTAGGGGGGGGGTTTTCAGAATATGTCCAGCTTAGGTGGTTTAAAAAAAACAAATCTTTTAACCTTTCAACCCCTTTTTTTCTTCATTTTTTAGAATGAAAATTGGTTTAAATTATTTGAGGGTGTAACTTATTACATTATGCTTAATATTTACCCACCTCATGAGGTGTTGTGAGAATTTTTAAAGTAATATTTATACAGCATTTGAAGATGAAAAGCATTGCATAAGTGATAATTATTATCATTTATTTTCATGCCTCAGTTGAAACATCTTTATTTCTTTGTCTAAGATACTTAATTTTTCCTTTTCTCCTTTTCTTTTTTTTTTTAAATTGCTGTGCTATTTAACTTCATGTGTTTTTTTGAATATATTTTTTGGAGAAGAAAGCTGATGTACCATTTATATTATACTGTGTCAGGTGGTTCTTCCTTTTTTTGCCTTTCATCCCATGATGAACTGATGCTTTCACCAAGTCAGTTTGCAACCAGAGGTTTATTCATGCCAGAACAGAAGAACCGTTTGATTGTTCAGGAAATCAGCCAAGGCTCAGAAGGCCTAGATTTTCTCCTTTCTGATATAGGTTTCTGGTTTGACATGGGAAAAATCACTTAATTTCTTCATGTCTCAGCTGGCCATCTGTAAAACAGAAATGGTGTTTCCTTACTGTGTACTTGGGTTGTAATATTACTTTTCTATATTAAACAGCATTCATAAGTGTGATAGGAGAACCAATATACTTCAAAAGGCATGGTTAATCTCCTGTGTGCAGATCACTCACAGGATCCAGTGACCTACAAAATGGATATGGGGAATGTAATTCAGAAATACATACTAATTTAACTCTCAATTAACTAAAAGAGATAGATTCCATCTTATTTAGAGAGACTCACAATCTTTTCAAGATAATTAATACAATCTTTTCAAGATAATTAATAGGCATAACTCCATGGTCTCTTCTATTGTCTGCTTACAGAAAAAGAAGTTATACACCACATTTATGGTTTGCCCCCCAGGAAAACTATGACGAAGTTACTTCTGTGAATTTTGTTTTGGATGTATGTTTCTTGTGACTTTGTGCTAGAAACAAGTAGTCATGGCATTCTGTTATCTGGAGTCTATTTGTTCTTGCCATGATATGCAAAGGCATATCTTCTGGGGAATGGCATGTACTATTGATTGCTACTGATGGACTGTATGTTGGTAATTACATATGGGAATGTAAATGACCATCCACCTTTTTAGGAAGACGTCGTTATATTGGAGTTACTCCCTACCATAAGTATTAGGGCATAAAAATGAAGGCTTTGTACAATGTATGATTAGACAAAAGCCTAAACATAAACCATCATGTTTTTATTAGTTTCATGATCAGCATGCAATGCTGAAAATGTGGATAATATGGAGATAAAAATTTATCATATTTTAAATTAATTGGGTTATGCTTTTCAAATGGTTCTTCTCCCCAAAGGGAATGATCCACGGCAAGATAATGTTACTTAATAGTTTTATTTCTAAAAAGCACCTTCTTTCTCTGTGCACGCAAGTGCTTTACAGCTCAATAAAAACCATTGTGAAACAGACACTAAAACATTACCCAAAAAATCATTTCACTTTCCACTTTAAATACAGCCATTAAAGTAATACAGGGAGGTCTGCTACACAAGGAAAAAAATGAAAACCAGAAAACTTTATATGTGGAGAATACAGATCATTCTAATCATGTTGAAGCCTGCATCAGTTGCAGTTTCACTATCTTGAAATTGTACTACACAGATGCAGATTCACCATTACCCACTGAAATAAGACTGGTTGCTTGAAGTAGCAGATATTTTCAGAATGTATTACTTTGGAAGAATGAAGACAAGGTTATAACCTATGAAAGGCTATGAACTCTTTATACTTTTGTAACTGTTAGCATTCAAAAATTTAAATTGATTATTATTGGAAGCTGGTCCAGTAATATTGTATTCCTGTCCAGTTCTGATGGTTTCACCTGGTACATCCAATACTGAAGGTGAAATGTGGGCTTCGACAGAGTCAATGGAATTTCCTCATGTAAAGCCAGGAATTCATCGTAACTTTTTCAATTTACCTTGCTTTTGTAGCTAATGTAAGAGAGGTAAAGGAGTAATGGAACATTTTTGTTTTCATGACCCATTTGTATTCAGAAACTAAACTGCTCTTTTCTGAAACCAGGTTAACTCTAGGTTATTTTTTAAGCTTATTCTAGAAAACTATCTCGATAGATACTGTGAAGTTGTATCTTATTGATTTAATATTTTTGTCCTCTTAAAATTTGCTTAAACGTGTCCAATCTCATGTATGAATAAGACAGTTTTTTGAAGGCTATTCAGATTCTCTTAAAAAGCTGATACTTGTTTCCTATTTATCCTCATACTTTTCAGACACTGGTACTTTATTTGGCTGTCTACCCATACGTTTTTTAATGCAAAAGTGTGTTTCCTCAAAGACATCCAGTTCTGCTCTGAAACTGACCTCTAAAATGTTATTTTCAATTTTTTTCAAGGTGTGATGCAAACCCTGTATTTTCTATAAGTTTGAGATCAGGAAAACAGAGTTTTCAGAATCCCTCTGTGAATCTAAGAATTATGTCTTTTGATAATAGTACAGGATGCGCTCTCATGCAACTATTCTCCTCAAATGGGATTACAAACAAGTTTGTCGAATATTTTTAACCTTTAGTTATTAGTTTCTTTGTGTCTTGCTTCCTCCTTTTTTTAATTTAGTTTCTAACAGTATTTCAGTAGGTTTTTTGCCACAGCAACTGTTGAGGTAATATTGTAAAATGTATTTTCAGCTCTAAAATTCTTCAGTTGAGATTATTCTTCTCAGAAATGTGATTCTGTACTTATATGTGTGTATATAGGTACATGCACATATGCACAGACACACACACGTGTAAACCCATAGAGACAGGGTCAATCAATGACCACAACTCCTCTATATGATCTCTGTATTTCACAAACTAGCCAGGGAACGTTCTTGTAACCAAGAACTATTTGTTTAGAAGAAATGCACCTTAAGAATTAATCATTCATTCATGAGTAGTCTGAATTATAGTTTTAGCCTACATCCAGAAAATTTGTATGGTCCACATTCTCTTACAAGACATTGACAGACGAATTTTGTCACACTATTAAGGATACACTCAAAAAGAAAGTTTGGAAATTGTGTCCTGCAATCACTATTCTTATAGACACAAATAATGGATTATGTTAAAACCACTAGAACTGTGGCAGTAGATCTGCACATGAAATAGTGTTCTTTTAACTGATGGTAGCACTGACTTCTTACAGAAACCTGTTTTCTGTCGGTGATGTACCAATTTGCAATATAAAGAACACCAAAGTATTTTATTTTATTTTGATATCTACTGGTTTGTGACAGATGTATTTTTTTAAACATGCACATTGCTGTCATTATGCTACCTAAAGACCTGCTTTTCAATTGAAGCTTCTACAGAGATGTAAAAGATGAAAAAGCCTCAAAAATTAATTTGTTTGCTATTCACAGTGTGTGATGCAGGAATCATAAGACAGTATTGTGAAATCAGGAGTAAGAAAAAAATAGCTTCCTTCTAAAATTCTTTTGCCTAAAACCTGAAGCTAAAATTTCTTATATGAGAATTCATAAAAAATAGTAATGACAACTCATTGAGAAGTGAATAGTCAAGAACTGAGGTGCTGAAAAGAGCTCTGATTATCTTAACTTTAGTTGTAGGTTCGGCAATTATAAGACTTTCAGAAAAACTTCTAGAAATACAAAAGCAAGGTAGTAAAATCTCAGTATTACAGAACCAAACTTGTACTTAGTAAACATGAAAGTAAATGTTATAACTGCAGGTAGATCTTGGGGTTAAAGGGTTGTATGTAGCTCTGGATAGTTAGCTGGAGATGAGAAGATGACAGGAAGTTATTTCCTCTGGGTTAGTGGCCATGTGGTTAAATTACTCAGTTTTAGGACATTGGAAAGTATTTTGATGAATTTACCATCCATGAGCCCAGAACAACAATGTGGGACTCCTGATGAAGAATTTTTTGAGCTGAGATTAAGCTAAAGTCATGAATCTGCTAAAGGATTGCTTTGGTGCCAGAAGCCCCAGGAGTTCTCTGTAGTCACTGTCTGGAGTGGTAACTTGTTTGAATGTTTCAAAACTAAGAGTGCTTTCCTAGAGTGAAAAATCTTCACGCATTATCCCAATGGTTTTTTTTTCAGTTCCTCACTGGTGGAAGTCCTCCATTGGCTTCCACTCTGTTTGTCATCCTTTCATCATTTGTGCTCATGAACTTTTATCGTACTTCACATATCTTTTTCATTACAGAAATGCACCCTGCTCAAGAAATTCACATCAAGAGTTCCCAAATATTAAAGGTATTTGAAAGCCACACCCAACTCTGCATCTAAAATTTACAGTCCTTAAAGAGAATACAAACAAAATGCATGAGTGCCATGTTGGCTCAGTAACACAATTAGCAAATTTCTAGTTGAGATCAGCAGAGCAAACTTGCACCCAAAATATCAATAGTTCTAGCCAATAGCAGGTTTTGAAGTAAGAAGCCAGATGTAAATCCCATTTTATTAATTTATGTTGATGTGTAAATTTAAGTTTGCAAAGTGTTTTCTGCTTATATTTTATTTACTTACTGTCCCAGCTAAATTTGGCTTTCCTGAAACAATCTGAGAATTTAAACAAGGTTCCTGTCCATGAACTTTTATAATATTGGTACTACTCATTTCTTTTTTGATAGCACATTGTTTTATTCTTTCAGTCTAAAAAAAAAAAGGAAGGAGAAAAGAAAAACCTGCCACAAAAGTGGATTTTTTTTTATTGCATTTCATTTTAAGTCGTCTTTTTAAAGATCTGTCATTTATACAATGACAAGAAAACTTTCTAAATTGGAACTAATTTATGAATTCCTTCTTTTTGGCATAATGTCACTTTGTAAGTTAAAATGATAATGACTGGAAAGATCAAATATGTTTATCTAAAAAAAGAAGAGAGGTTTTAAGAGTTTGCTCTCATTAGAAATCTTTGCAAACTCTGTACACAGCAGGTATTATAGATTTTTTGAGTGCAAAAATCCTTTAGGTCAAGTAAAAGCTGAAGCTGAGAAAGGTAAAGTTTGAAGACAGTTCAGAATCCCTTTGTCTGACAACTGTATAGGGATGAAATACCTGTTTTCATCTTATGTGATTATGAGAATGAAACCTGATTTTGTTGCCAAACCAACCCTTCAGACTAATCCATATTTGTGAGTGGTTTCTTCCTACTCACCCTTCTGTTCACGTGCAATCCTTTGATTGAAATATTCACAGAACAGTGTGGTATCTGGCACTCACACTTGATAAGAGGTTACAGCACCGAGATGCAGGAGTCTTTGCAATCAGTAAGGTAAAATTATGTGTGTTTTTTTTAATAACTTCTCCCTTGTAACAGAGTGATATAGGAATTTGCATCCAAATGGCTTGAACTGGAATTTCAGTACACTGGAAAACTTTGTGACCTTTGTCTTTTCATTACAAGAATTGTAATGCTAAGGAAAAAACTATGCTGTAGCAAATGAAGTAGAATTAATACCATTATGCTCACAATATGCCCATTGCCTGGGGGGAATGCTGTTGACTGATCTAATAATACCAGAATCGCATCCTCACACCAGTGTAAAATGTATCCATATGTTTCTTATCAAGACCACTAGTGGCACAAGTCCTTGATCCAGGCAAGTAATAGTCTTTAAAGCTGTACGGAAGAAAAGTTTCATTTGGTGTGCCCTGTGCTATTGCTTCCTCTTACACTTCTGAATTTCTTGTTACTACCAGTAACATTGGCATTTCACCATCTGTTCTCTCTTCCAAGATGTCAGTCTGAATCCTTAGCCTATATTTTAATTATTTTTTTTGTGTTCTTTTCACCAGTGAGGTGTTGAAAAGTAGTATGAAAAAGTTTGTGATAAAAAAAGGAAGAACTGTTTCCCCCACTCATTGTCTTTCAGTGACGGTGTAATTACTTTTAAAGCAAGTACTTAAAAATAATTATGAAACAATTTTGAAAATACTGTAAGAAGCCATATGAGATTTTCCAATGCTTTGTATAGGCACACTGGATTCAGTGTACATTTCAGATTGCAAGTGAATAAGGAAACAATTTTTACTTTATATTACCAAATACACATGTCAAATTGGCAAGTAGTTTCAACCTAATCTCATTTTCACTATATCTTTCACACTAACCCCCCTAATATCTGATGCAAAAGCATACAAAGGTTAAAACCAAAAATATAAATATGAATAAGATAAAAAATATTCAAACTACATTGTTTCCTATTTAAATCTCCCCAAGGGTTCTTTTTCTCCTTTGAAACTATGAAGGAAGTTCTTAACCAGGATCTTCCTTTGACACAACATAGAGCTGATCATTGTGACACTGAAGAAGATCTCACAGTTCAGTGGTGATCTCTAAATGTCTTATTCTCAGAAGCTTCTACTGTCATGCCCTAGTTGTGCTACTTTCATTGACTAAACACAATTTATGAGGATTATTTGTTTAGGACATGCTGAAAAAGAAATAGTGTCTTATTCATAATATAATCCAGAGACAACAAAGTATGCTTTGTCTTTTTGTCTCTATAATAATTGGGGGGGAGGGGTGTGGTTATCCTTCATATGCAAAATTTTCAAGACAGTTCAAGTGTGATATATGACAAAATCTTTCTTTTACATGTGTTACTCATATTGATGCTACTGAAGCACGCAATTCAGTATCATTCTCAATTCCATACTCACTAGATGAAAGCATCAATAGGGAGACTACAATTAGACAACATGCCCATGAACTTTTATACAAAGCTTCAAATCACTAGTGAAATATGAAAAATAAACACAAGAGCAGGTGCTGCAGCTGGCTGGTTGATAAAAAAAAGAAATTTCATTTCTGTCACATATTTTGAAGCACAAGAAGATGGGAGTGTCTATGATCAACAATGTATTAAAATGCTTTTCAAAGAAAATAAGTGATCCCAAGCTATCTGGATGCTATCCAGATCTCTTTGGAAGTGCACTAATATGAGGATAATTGAAACCCAATCTCTGGATAAAGACTTAATGTCAATCTTTATTCTGAGATCAGAAATCTATCCTATCACTGTACATTAGCTGAGACATTTATAGGATCATGCCCTTGACTTATGTGCTCTACTTTGCACTATTTATTTCAAAGATAATTTAAGAAATGTTGAAATGCACTGAGGTGCAAGCTGTTAAGAATCCGTATTGTGCAACACATTCAGGAAGGTTTTCATGAACAAGAAAGACTGTAAAACATGATTATATAAAATATTGCTGAACTAGATTGTGTCGGTCCATTATCTTTAGATATGGGTAAAGATGTCCTTAAAATTATGCATTTAAAGCAATTTAAACCGTTGGCAGAGGGTGGTAGGGCAGTATTTAGCTTTTTTATGAAATCTGACAGAAATACAATTCACACCAGATGTATCAGAGATAAATTTTGACTAATAAGTTCTATTCAATTGAAAGAAATATATTGTTAGGTACCAACATGACATATAGGACTCTGAAAACTGAGTTCCAGCTCCACGTTTAGAATTGACTCATATTCCTTTCCTTTCTGCCTCTCTTTCTCTGTGAGACATGAAGCATTACTTACGTACAAGGACTGTGCTATTGTTACAAGCTTTCTGTTTGTAGAACCATGACAGGGTGCAAGAAAAAATAGTTCATGGTTGTTTCTCATTCATTACTCATAAGAAGGAAATGTGGTAGAAAAGTCATGAGAATGTTCTAGAAAGATTGTGTTGATGTATTTTTTCTGGTTTCAAGGAGGAGGAAAGAAGAATAGAGATCTGAAGTCTTTAATAGTTCCTCCTTGCTACAAGAATTATCTTCATATTTATTATACGTCCTTCATAGAAAATCCAATATCTGACTACAAGTGAGCACAGAAAATGGTTTGCCTGAAGACATACCTGGATATTGTTTGGTGCAAGTGTTGAGTTACTACAATGATGTCAGGATGGAATCACACTGATATGTCTGAGGAATGGATTTTCACCAATTTTTTTTCTTTAGATACATGAATATCATTTTCAGTGAAAGCTTTAGAATTCTTCATCATTGAGACCAGTCTTTTTATTTTGGATGCCATTTGTCTATCAGGCAAGTGTTAAAAATAGTGATTTTGGAATATTCTGGCCCCTGTTTATAGTTTCTCCATTATATTGTGATATTGCCATATTGTAGTATTGTAATATTGACCACTTAACTGGTTTTCCCTCTTTCTTTCCTCTCTTTGAGCTCCCTATTTATCTGGACAAATCTTTGAGGACAGACACTAGAGGGGAAGGATACAGGTATTATTTCAGTATGAATTCTTTAGATTTAGCACGAATACAATTTCTTTCTGCAACATCGGTGCCTACCATGGTCAAGGACTGTTTTGACTGGATTTCCAAAGGAAATTCTGCCAGAGACGTGGCCAGTTGGATGCGGTAATAATATTTGCAACAGTGGAACTTCCAGTTGAATCGCTCAGCTGGTTAAAGGTTTAAGAGCCTCAGTTAAGCTGCCAAACCATGGTACTTAACAGCATGAATTTTTAAGATTCTTTTTCTTCTGTTCCTTTTTGCTTTTGAAGAAATGTAGCTTAACAAAAGTCTGTCATAGCCTGGAAGGTTTGTGCAGACAGAAAGTAGTTAGCAAATGAAATTATGTGCAGAAAGGCTTTAATCCCTGCAGCCCTTATATAAGAACATCTGCTTGAATTACAGGCCATACATAAATTGTGTGTGCTCTTGTTTTTGTTATAGATCTTTCCCCTCCACCCGCTTCTCCCCACATCTTATATGATACAATGCAAAAAAAAAGCTAATTAGTACTTCCAGCCCCCCCATTAGTGAAACTTGATATGTTTACTAAAAAAATAATTACGACATTCCATTCATAAATCTTTAGCAATGTCAGCATTATACTGATGGAATTATGATGTCCCAGTACAAATTGTCTGACCTGCTTTATGTTCCCCAGCACATAATTAAGGTGGTGGTGTGTTAAAGGAAGTAATTTTGTTCAAAGCTTTGGCACCAGCCGTGCAATGTCTTTTGCTCGTATTACTAACAGTTACCAGTCAACGTAAAGAACTGCACGGTTTGGCTCTGAAATCGGGCATATTCTTGTAGGTCTGAGCACAAGGCTTTGAGAAACACATGCAAAATTAAAGATAATGTTTTGTGCAGTGACTTTATCAGAATTTGGGTCTTACTCTCTTGAGGATTTGAGTAAGAAAATAAATTAATGAATGATAACAAGAAAAGTTTTAAACAACAAGCTTCATGGTTTTTTCACAGATATGTTGAAACATAACATGTTTCCTTTATTTGTCATCTTTGAACTGTCATGCTCTGCTCTTTGAAGAGAGAAGTTCTAAGAGAGTCTCTAGCAGGATTTTGAAACTCTTGATAGCAAATTTATTGCACTAAATTCTAGAGAACCATAGTAGCATACATTTCTGGAGAAAATACCAGTTGCAATATAGGATTCTAATCCCACAAACAGCTAAGAATGTGCATCTCACTGAAGTTCCTGAGTAATCACATTGACAATGAGAAACTCGATATTTCTTTACAATTCAGTCATACTGATATCTTTCTCCCCATTTGCATCATTGGTGAGGTCTTCAAGCCTGTTGACTGTAAGCAGAGTCTGAGCCTTTGTAGAATCATATATGAGCTTCTCTCATATATTCTTCAGTGACTTTCAGGTGCAACTCATAGTTGCAAAATCATTGTTAGTGGTATAATGACAAAGTAACCCAAGTGCAAAAGATTAATAGTAGCATTCATAAGGCTGTTAAAAAAGTCTTTTGGTTTAAAATTTTAAGTTTTGCATAGGTTATATCTTTAAACAGCTACAAATTCATTTTCTGTTTATACATCAAAATTACATGCATTCCAACTCCTACTACAGTTAGTACACGGTATAAAATTTACACTTGTCATAGGGAATAGTCAGCCATGTGTCTAGAATCATGTGTTCATATTTGTGCATGGCTGAAACTTTCCCCTTCAAATCAGAAGAATATTTAATCCAGGGTTAGCTTTAAATTTTCTTTCCAGCTAGTTACATAGCCTGAGCGTATGTACTCTCATGCCATCATTTGTATCGAGTCTGACAGTTTTTTTCTATAACATGCTTTTAAGATTTGAGTAAAAGTTGTAAAACATATTTTTATATCATTGGACCGTCCACACAAAACAGACTAGTAACCCAAAATATACATTTTAAGGTGAATTACCTGCTATGAAATGGTACAATACTGGCCGCTCTGCTGTCTAAATGAAAACACACTGCCTAAAAGACCATTGAGGTCCCTTGAAACTTATATTGTTCATTTCAACTAATCGAAACCTATAGCTAAGACTCCTACATAAATCGCACATCTAAACTTGTAGAAATTAATTATTGAAAATTCTGGATTTTAATCACCTTATACCACTGTCAATCTGTTTTTTAAGACTTTTGCTTCTGAGGTCTAGGAAATATGTTTTTAGATGGATTGCCTTGGGAGGCTAAAATTAGCTGTTACTCTTTCCTGTAAAATATTAATTGCTGAATAATTTCCATGCAAATATGCTAGCAATTATTAATTACATTGCAATGACTTGGCTGTTTATAGCCTGTAAATTAAAGCATTAGGTGTATGTAAATATCTTGGCTACAGTGGGAAATGGAAAGACACTGCTTAGTAATAAAAGCTGTCTTACTCAATTAGCAGAATGTTACATATCCTGTTTCCTTCTAAACAACTCAGGGTCTCCTAAACATTGACAAGGTTGGTGTTGACTAAGCAGCCTGTTGCATTGCAGATTGCAGAAAGCCTTGCACTTAAAACTACTATTTGAGACAAAATAAAACAAAAGTTTTACTGAGTGTAAGAAGGGCTGTTGCTAAGGTATTTGAAAAATCAAAACTAGGTGGCAGGGGGGAAATCAGGGCAACATTTCTTTCTGAAAAAAAAGAAGTTTCAGAGTGGCTGAAATGATTCAGCAAATAGAGCAAGTCGAAGCAAAACTGACAACAATATTTCAACGCAATGTTGAAATACTTCAGTTTGAAAATGTCAAAATGAACTGTTTTGATGTTTCAAGTTTTGTGTTTGTGCATTATAATGGGAGCTTAGGAAATAAAAGGCTAAGTTTATAGACCTACTTGAGAGCTGTGTCCTCTTAACAAATAAATTCTGTGAGATGCCTTGGCTCAAGCACGTTTCAGTCTTCCTGTCTTCCAAGATGATGCGTATTCTGATTCACATCTCCTTCGTGATGAGCCACTTTGCATGGTCGTATCATTGAGCAGATCATTTTCATGCCCTAGAATATGTGATAAGAAGACAGAAAAGTCTGTATGTCCAACTGTGCACTGAATCCAGTAAACTGAACCTTTGATGGAGGATTTTCATGTCTCAAGGAACTCTACTACACACACAGTATCAGCTGTGTTGAGGTGAGACATCCTTAGTCTTTTCCTTTATGTGGAATGCTTAAATGTTATTTACTGAAGGGAATGGAATTCATAAGATATATTTTGAATAATTTTATAACTTATTTCACTATTTATTTTTAACTAGTCATCTGACAAGAAAAAATAATCAATATTTTCACATTCCTTCTCCAGAAGAAATAATGAGCCAAATCTGTTGCAGATTAGCATGGACTTTATTAAAACTGAGTAAAGAACCTGTTTAGCAATTTATTTCATAATATTGTCAGTGTGCCACGTCCCCCCATTCTGTTTTAAAAACAGTCCCCATTGCAAAGTACACTCTCGTGACACTTTCATGAAAATAAAAAGAGTCCGTATATATTTTCCAAAATGTTCTTCCAAAAGTTTCACCAGGTTGCATCATAAAACGTTAGGCTGTGTTGTTTGCCTTTTCTTTTCATCATTTCCATTTGCTGAAAATAATCTGTATAAAATACAACTAAACCAGAGTAACTATGGTGCATAAGGCCATGACCAGGAGGCCTAACCATCTGCATAGTTCTAAGAGTCCTAAGTCCTCCTGCTTTCAGCCCCATTGTTGTTACCATTGTACAGATGCCTGATTAAAGTTTAAATATATGTCATATTTTCAGTCAAGATAAAAATGAGATTTTATGAATTGGGACCTCTTAATTGCCTTTCCAAAGTCCAATAAATTCAGAATACTTTGGATTGCTTTCACTGTACTTAAAAGTTCAGGCCTTTAGATATGTGTTTAGGGAAAACTTTTTTACTCAGCCAAAAGCATATAATATAAAGCATATAATATAATACTTTTTTGTACTGAGATAGTCCTATTAAATTATGTCTCACTACAAGGTTACACAATTAAAGCATGTACTCTGACCTCTTTCTGCAATATACACAGGAAGTCAGAGTTAGGGGCATGAAGATGCAGGTTAGTATCTCCAAGGATTGTCACAGGAATTCAGTTAAGCCCTTATGAAACGTTACTAGATGTGCTTTTTGAGCCTCGAGGATCTTGTAATTTTGGGTCCCATGCTCCATAAATCAGGTGAATAAGTCAGTTTTCTCAGTAAGATATGTATGTATATCCAGCACATATACTGTGGATAATACCTTTTCTTAAGCTACAGTAGATTGCTTGCAGTGATACAAAGCCTGCTAGGACTAGAGGGAAGATTTCTATCAAATTCAGGCCAGAACTTATTTTAGCAAAAGTAGCCAATCACATGCCACTAACAATAATGTTCATACATAGGAAATATTAGCCTTTATTTTAATGACATATACTGTAGCTGATGTAAGACAATGCCATATGCATTGTTTAGCATGCGATGGCTCGTGTAGGGATGTTATTTGAAAAGAAAGAAATGAGCCTGAATTTCAGCTTTTATATAGATGTGTCCTTAAAAAATACAGATGTCTTGATGCTCAGGGCCTGCTTTGACATCCAGCTCTGTGTTGTTTTGAGGGGATATTTTGACTCCATTTTCCATGGGTCTGTGCACTATCTGCTACTGGCTGTTGCCACCTCTTTGTGAAAATGGGATTCAACCCAATGAGTGCAGTCGGTGTATTGTGAAACTCTGCCTGTCTGTTCTCATCAGTCTTTGAACCAGTCCTTACCTTCACACAGCTGTGAGGGCACACCTGGTGTGAGCTGCGAGTGCTTGGAAACTGGGCTGCAACTCACTTCTCTTTGAGTTGATCCCTGAATCATCCAGTATGTCCATGGCAGATCACTTTGGTAACTGAGAGCTTCCTCTCGTAAGACTGCAGCAACATTTTCTTGTCTCTCAGCAGGGTTACAAAGAGAAAAATCAGATCATGATAGTAAGATGTTTAATTTCTACTCTACTGCGGAACTTCAAAATGCTTCACATTGGTAACTCAGCCTGTTCTTACCTTTCAAAGGGCACTGATAAGTTGGTGCTTAAATTTCTCCCCTTATCTCTGTGTCCAAAAAGGAAAATTCATTAACAGTTTTGTGTTCTAACTCCTCATTTTAGACCTTTGAAGCAACACATCAACAGGAGGCCAAGAGCAACAATATGTGACAAATCTATGCACCTTTAAAGCAATAGCATAGACAAAACAGACCAGATGTTGAGCTTTGTGTAGGCCATCAATATTTAGCTTTAAGCCGTTCCATACCAATAGCTTCTATTGGTTTACCTATGTATAGAAAATTGCAAGGTCTTGTGGATCAGTTTGAAAATACCACAGACAATCAGCAAGCTGACTTGGTATTTCTGGTCATTTTCTTCTGATTCCATATTCCAGAAAAAAACCAAAAATTTTTCTTCTTCCTTTGTCCCACATAGGTATGAGAAAATATTAGGTGTGGTTCCTCTGTCTATAATTTTGGAGGAATGCAGACTATTTATCAGCATGGGTGTCTCTGGCAGAAAAATCTCTAAAGCTCATTGTAGCTTGGTGTGTACCTTTGAAAAGGCAAGTGCTGGTGTAAGCATCTTTCAGGTACACTTTCCATACAGGAGAGTTCTGAAATGAGTAAGCAATGGGAGGCCTGCGCTGTTCCTCTCTACCTTCATCCTCAGGATTTGTCAGTATGGCATTGTCTACAACCACTGACTCTATACAGTTTTTGGACAAACTTTTTCCCCACACCCCCTAGCCAGCTGCAGAATTTATACACAACCTCCCGGGCTTGAGGCAGGAATGCTCCCTGGTGAGCTATCGTGATACTATAGCACATCCTGCCATGAGTTTTAACATCACTAGAGAAATTTTTCCCCCCCAAAGGAAATAATGACTTGCAGTAACACAGCCTGTTGTGAGATCTTGTTGGAAATCCAAACATGTGGCAATTTACGAGTGTCAGCAGATTTTTTTAGACTTGTGTGGTAATACGTGCTGTGCGTTAGATGTTGGAATCTGACCCTTCGGCTTTGCCACAGTGGTGTCCCAGGAAAACCATGTAGAGTTGTCTCTACTCTCTTTCTATTTACTTTCTTTCCCTTAATATACTACAATATAGTTTACCTATAAAGCAATCTGTTCAGCCTGCTGATTGTTTTTCTCAATCTCAAATCCTGCCTAAGACCTTTTTATCTGTTCAATCAGTTTTCCTCTCTATATTTTTTTCTGCTTTCTTTTTATGGAATTCTTGACTAACGCTGAATTAGGGTGTAAAGAATTGTAAGAGGCATAAAATGGTGAAATGGTGAAAGTGATAAATTTATTTTCTTTTTCTTCTCCCTGTCTTATAATAATTAGTATTTTTTTACATACAAAAGACTAAACTCAGATTCTGAAATACAGTTTGAATATCTGCATTATGCCTAACTGCAACTGAAAACAATATAGGTCTCACTGTTTCATGAAAATATTCTTTGCATTCATTCTTGAAAGAGTGAAAGAGGGTTTCTGGTTATTATTATTAAGAACAGCATAAATACACCTGAGCATGCTTCTGTGTAATATTCGAGTAGAAAATAATCTTATAACAGACTGCCTTGTCCGAAACTTGGGTTTGGCATGTTTAGCATGCTTTACATCATCAGTTTCTGTTACAGCTGTTGGCACTAGCCTCAAATATGATTGAGAGGTTTTGATGACATCAGCTTCTGCAGTTTATTAAGTCATCCAAAAAATAAAGAGGGTCTGTCAAGTAGCTCATTCCCAACATCTGCCTTACCTGTATATTATTACAATCCAGTATAATCATTATTTGAATTTTAAGTGTCTATCTGTGAGAGAGGGAGAAAAGAAAGTTACTATTCTGTGGCTGAAAGGGAAAAAGACAGAAGCCTTGGCTACCATCTCTATGGAATATACAATGATGGTTTAAGAAATCAATGTTTTGATGGCCTCAAGATTGGTCATATTAACAAAATTAGCTAGTTTTCATTCTGAAGGTCAGTAGCAATCTGTTACTGTTATTACAGGTATTGCCTGAACTGCACAGAGAGGGCCGGAACACATCTGTATTGCATCAACGGCAAGAAATAGTGAGGAAGTAATGTATTCATCTGAAGGAAGCAGATTGATTTTTTAAAAGTACATTTCCTTGGGCCAGTCACATACCTAGTGACTCCTAGATCCCTACTAGTATCCAGATGGTTCTGTGCTGCAGAGAGAACAATGTCATTTTTAAAACAGTTCCTTATTTCTTCAGAACTGGAGATTTTCAGAGAGCTTTTCTCATCAGTTTAAGTTGTAATAGGACTGATAGGACTAGGACACATATGACAAATGACAAAACTTGAAAACTCAAAATATTTATTTTTTTCCAAATTGTATTAAACTCTTTGGCTTTCAAATGGATGAACATTGGTGTCATGGTAAAACTGATGGTTTAAGCCAGGTTGAAGTCAGAGTGAAAACAGCTTTCCTATTGGTATTTCAAAACATCTGTGCAGGCAAGAGGGCTTTGGCACAATTGGGAAAAGAGAAAACCAAAGCAAAATTAAGCCACTCTAGTGATCCCAAAATCCAATCACAGCAGAAATCAGTAAGATCTATCACAGTGGAAAGTCTGTACCCAGTTTCAACTCCCCCACATATGTTGCTTGGAAGTGACTGTATGTGGCTGTACCACCCTGGGAGGGTTCCCTGTGCCCGCCTCATGAGCGTAACTCTGCCATTTGAAATTGGACGATGCTGAAGAGTAGTTTCAGTGGACAGGAAAATATTTCTAGACTAAATGCTCCTATTTTCTTTCCCTTTGGAAACTATAACATAGCACATAATGCCTTGTAGATGTTAGTACGAGCCAATTTTTACATTTTCAGAGAAAAAATACCTAAAGTCAATAGCAAGAACTTCATAAACCCTATGGTTACTTTGTAAAAGGAGGCAAAAGCAGACTCAAATGTAGTATGACCTCTAACATTATGTAATTGCTCTGTGGCAGTGACTTATCTGAAGTACACAATGTCATTTCTTCCTTGGAGAAGGTCCAACTGGCCGGGATTATCTGATATTGGCTTTGGAATGCTATGATAAATGCATTTTCCTGGCAAATATAGCTATGACAAGATACCACAGATATGACCTGTGGCTAAAGTTAACTAAATTTTTAGATAAAATATTGGAATCCATGTGCCTTGCCTCAGAGTTCATTTTGGGGTGTGTAGATCCGAACATATGGTCCTGAGTGAGCAATCAGTGACTTTGGATTTCAGTAGCAGCACTCAAGACAAGCTGTAGACTACAGTGATACTAACTTAGATCACATTCTAGAGATCACATATGGAAATGCAGCTTACTGTTTTCTTACAGAGCAAGAGGGAAGGTCAGAGCATTCTGAGTCATGACAGAAAAAGCTCTATTTACTCTTAAGTTAGGAATTTGCTATGTAGTAGCTAGGACTATCTTGTCACCATCAAGAAAATGCTGGCACCATTCACTAAAATGACAGCCTGCTTGGCTGGATCTCATTGTGGAGGAGTTTGCAGTGGTGCCAACAGCTCAAAAGTGCATCAGAAGTTGTTTAGAAGTACTGAAAAGCAACATGTAAACAGTGAGCAAATACATGAGTAAATGGAGAATGAAGTTGTCATCATCTGTCCTGTGGAAGCAGGAAAACGCATGTTTTAAAACGTAGCTAAAAGCAGAACTCTCTTTTATTTGCTGTCTCAGTTAGTACTTAGTTTCAGAAGTACAAAGCTGATCATTTTCAAATCCACCTGCACAATATGTCAGCTTAAACTGCATCAGGACTAACCCTTATGGGAAAGGATGAATAAAAGCCTTCAGTTTTTTCCTTGTTGTTTAAACTCAGATTCTGGTCAGAAAACATCCGATTTTATTTTCGTTTGACTTCCGTAGTCTTTGAATCGAATCTATAAGACACAAATTCATTAAAAGCTGGGGAACAGGTTTATTCCCAAGGTGAAGCAGCCTTGCAGGCAATTCTCTTTCTCTTCTAAGGCTGCCCTTTTCTCTTTGGAATAAAGGTGTGGGCAACAGGCCATGCTTCCATGTCTGACACCATCTGCCAACACAAACAGAAAAAAATTAATTATGAATGGTGTCTTCCCATGCTAATAATTTATTGTAAACGAGTTTTTCAGCTTGTTTATAATGGCCATAGCCTAAGGGTGCACACCGTGTAAATTGCCTGATTACAGGATACAGAACACTTCTTAATAGGCCTCAGATGATTAGGAGAGGGGAAAGAAATTAAAAAGGCCATTTCCCTTTAGGTATGTAAATGGATTGCAGAACAATAGACAAAGATATGATAGACCATGATAAAGCATACCCTCTTTTCTTTTACCTTAAATTGTGTACTAGGCAAGTAGCAAGCTTCATTGCATGTGTCAGCCCAGATGTGAATTGTTTCATAATTGAAACAATGTCCATTGCCAGATACTGCATGTTAGATTTTCAGACAAACCACCGGGTTTTGTGTCCTCAAGCACTTTGAGGTTTGCTGCCTAAATGTGTCTTAGCAAACGTTACATTCTGACCTTGTTGTAGTTTAACTCTGCCTACCTTAGCCTCTTTGAGCTGCCTATTCATATAGTAAAGACTGAATTTGGTTTTGTCACACTAGATCCTCCTCTGGAGTCATCATTTAAGTGTCAACATCTCCTAAACAGCTAGTATTTTACCTCATGTTTGAAAGTGTCTGGGTGTGTTTAAACGGTTAAGTGTACAGCAGGAACCATCTCCTGGCTGACCGTCACACTCTTACAAATATATGCATTTCTCCTTTCCCATACGCTTACACACGTACACGTCCACGTGGGTCAAGCATCCGTTATTTCCTGTGCACTTGAATATTTGGGGAGATACAAATTCATATTTCCTGGTACAAAAGTAACTTGACTGTCTTTACAGTCAAAAGCAGCACCTAGAGAATCGAAAGGTGAGAGGTGACAGACAATATTGCCGTTAAGTATTGCTTTTTGATGACACATAGGGCTCTTTGGAGTCTAAATCACTACGGAAGTCAGAAGTGCTTAACAACTACAACCCTTTGAAAAATCACACCCTCACTCCTCCACCCATCCCACGATGAAGGAGGGTTTCACAACACATGGTAAATTGCATGGAGGTAGTTAGCGAAAGCTCTTGAGTGCTAACAGTAGGCAGTCTGAAACACTTCTCCTGGTATCCATCTGAAGGGTTGGTTCTGACAGCTGCTTTGCTGCATTGCCTCTTTTCATCAGACAGGATGCTGAGAATCACTAGATACAATTTAAAAAACTATGAAACTTTTTAAATCCTTCTATTTGAATATATAAGCACTTGGACTTATTTACTTAAGAATTTCTTTACAAGTGTGATGTGTCAAAAGTAGCAGGGATTAGGACCCTAAGTCTAGTGTGCTGATTTTTTTTTGGATAATCAAAGCTGGAATTCTCCTATAATTATAAAAGACCAGGACCTGAATATAAAATATGAAGTTTGTTCTAAAACTGTCAGAGTTGAAAATTGCCTACAGTTTAAACTGCCTGCATTTTGCTATATTTCTAACAACAGCACAGAAACAGAGATTAAGTTTGCAAGTTTAGTCAGGAGAAGCTTATAAGAGCAGAACAGATCATGTCTTAGAATCATGAAAATCTCCAACTACACAAAAGAAACAGTGATGTTTTAGTGCGTCTCTCAAAACACATAAAAAAAATCCAACAAAATTCAGGAGGTAATCAGGTCTATATTTTTAGAAAAATATTTTGTTTACCATATGGGAAGTGAAAAAATTCTCCATATATGTGAACTGTGTCTGGATGGTGTGTTTTCTGACAGTTCAGTCTTCCTTACTTTCCCAACTCAATTTTTCTCCAGAGGAAAAATATATTTGCATGTGCATTTCACATCCAAGCTCAGGACATTAAGTACAGGACAGTCCTTCCTGTTACCTGGAATTTGATTATTGTTATAATAGTTTAGCCTGATTAGTTCAGCCTTTGCCTCCTTGCAGCAGGCAGTTATTCTCTCAGTCAGTTGAAGGGCAGAAAAGAGTCAAGGGAGGGAAGATAATGTAAATTTTCTGATACAACCATCTGGGGTATCCAAGAGCTGGATCACCAGTCCCTCTAGAGAAGCTCTAACCACTTCTTTCAGTGCTTTGTGACCATCCTCGGACTGTTTAAATCAGCCTCATAGATAGTTATGGTCCATTTGTTTGTCAACCAGCAGTGCTGTTACTGCAGTAATAAACTCTACAGGTCCCTTAAGACATCAAAGATGATCAGAGAACAAAGCACTTTCAAGATATCTGTCCTAGTAATGTCTCCTTATTTCTCTCTGTGTGTTTTCCTTTGCAGTTGTTTCTAAACAGTTACACTATATGGAATATTGTAGAGTGGTGTACAACTGTCCCTTGATTGCCCAGATCCTTTCTACAACGTTTCTTCCTTGGTTCAGTTACAGCAAGAAAAAACTTCAACAATTTTAAAATTGTTCCTGCTTGGTAGATTACCTGCTGCTATCAGTGGTTCTGTATGGATGCAGGCATTTCATGATCTTTATCATCATTCAGACATGAAAAATTATTTTTAAATGGATGGTTATAGACTATTAATTTTTATAAAATGAATATTTGCAGTTAGCATCAACAAATATATTTTGTTTCATTTGATGTTTGTGTTTTTCCTTGCTCTTAACTATTAGATAGATGAAAAGCTTTGAATCCAGTTTGAAATATGGTATTATATATCCTACATTAGGTATCTTTGAAATAGCAAGTGTGGGTGTTTATGACATTTTTGAAGATTGATGATTGACAGGCACTCCCATAAAAAGTAGTAATATGAAGAATCACTTGTTCCAATAATGCTGAGAACGTTCCTTACTTTGATTTTTATTCCTTCATTTCTGAAAGCTGAAAAAACAGTTTTATTTTGTAAGAATAGAAAAATATGAACAAAAAGGCACTCTATTAGGCTTATCTACTTTTTGTTATTTGACTGCATAGACTATGAATTATTAGGCTAATATTCTGCTTCCTAATGTCATATGGAGTATTTTTCTCAGGTCTTGTGGTTGTAAACTCAATACTGCATGACCCATATTACTCCACAAAGCCTCAGAAAAGCAAAGCAACTAAAAAAGTAATGTAAGGAAAAGGTGATTTTGTGAGGCACTCCCTTCTACAATGAGTGTGAAAATCAGCAGAAAATAGTACTACCAGAAGTGAAATCATCTTTAGCTTTTTACTACATTTCACTATGCTTGGGTTAAAAGTCAAATAGCACTCTGGCCTCTAAGGAAGTCACACAACCAGAGAAGCTGCCTGGGTAGCAGCCTCCTGTTTGAATGCCGACAGTGCTTTGAGCAAAACTAAGCTCTGTGTGAATCTCCTCTCCCCTTTTGGAAAGAAAATAGTCCATCTAGTTTACAGGATAGTGGAATAGAAAAGTCAGTAAACTTCTAACTCTGCCTTTGCCCTGCTAAGTAAACTGCTTAAACTGAAGAGGATCAGTTCCTTTGATATGTGATGACAAAAGGAGATCTATAGGACAAAATAAAAATTGTTGCCATAAAAATAACAAAGATATTATATTGTTATTTTAAAAGACAGATAACTTATCAAATTATGCATCCATACAGAGAAGTAAAATGTAAGATGGGCCCACTTTGTGTATCGATGTTAAACTAATCTTTTCATGTTCAAAATGGTAGAAATAATAGCACTGCAAATAATATGTTATTTTTAAGGCATTTTAAGTCTTGTTTATCAGTTGTGTTGAACACATATACTTGCTAATTAGAAGGAAATTCTATGTAAGGCTCCTTACGTTAGACAGGATACAAATAGTATCCAGGCTTCACAGAAACTGAACCATTCTGTTTGTTTTGTCATGAAGCAATTGTGACTCTTGCAGTCTTCATCCCTTTGTGTTTACTATATACAATAAAAAGCAATATATATTTGACCAGTACTTTCACCTATATTTCATGAAAAGGAGCAAAATATCACAATTTTGGCTAGCTCCTGGGTGATTGCTCTGCGTGTTTTAATAGAAAAACATGGTAATTTGTTGAAAGATTGATAAATAACTTGTGAAAAATGTCACTTACTGGCATACTCTGAAATGCCTGTTGTCCCCCAATATAGTATAAATTCATCAGAGCATGACTCACTCAGCGATCCTGAAACAACATATCACAGGTAGCATATGCCTTTATGTTCCAGAAGAGTGATAAACGTCGTATTTTACAGTGCTGTGGATGACTGATGATGCAGGAATAAGTAGGAGTAGGAAGTACACTGGAGTTATAAAGAACTCTTAAATGAAGCCTAAAAATCAATCTGTTAGCAAATTTTATTTTGTGATTATTTTGTGCTTGAGCTAATGGGAGTGCAAAACAGGCATCGTTTCAGATCCTCTAGCAGGATTGTACTTTCATGACATCAACGGTGAGGCTCAAGCTCTGCAGTCTTTCTCCCATCAGGATCTGTGACCTGTTTGTGAATTTTGTGGTGTAGGACACACAAAAGTTGCCAGAGAAAACATAACCTTAGATATGGTTCCACTGTTTCTTGTGTAGCGCAGCTGATTTAAGAGACTGTTGCCAACCTCACAACTCCCACCACCAGCAATTCGCAACATCTTTTGAACCCAGATCAGTTTACAACCTACTTTATGGCACGACTTCATAAACAGCTGGAGTAGTATAACTCATAATGAAATAAACTGCATCAAGAGATGGGAAGAATTGAACCAATGCAGGAGACTTCCTTTTGAGAAGCTGAATTGAGGTGTGCTCACACCCATCCTGTTGGCTATCTTCCACTGACAGCAGAAAAGAGTGAGGGGAGGATGTTGGAGCTGTTTCTGCTCACAGTGTCTGGCCATATGTTGATGCATAAGCACATCTATCTATAGGTTAGACATGGTTTATCATGTTGATTTTATTTAATTTTCTTATTTTTTTTCTGAGTCTCCATGCATACCAATCGTGTGTTAAGAACAATTATTCTGTAATAAATCTATGTATATACAAACATGTGATCAGATATTGGCAAAGAGGAAGAGAATCATTGATGTAAGGAAATTCTAGGCACATTGTTATAATGCTGATGGGATCGTTGTTCATGTAAAATGCCTCAATCTAGTTCCAAGAGAGATATCATTAAACGCTGCCATCTTTATTTTTTATATTATTCTACTACATAACACAGACTTAGCATGCTTTGAAACAGACATTTTTTCTAAGTAGCCTTCAGGACTTTGTGTGCATTCAAGCTAAAAGCAGTTTACAATTTGATCTGAAGTTAAGTCTGTTGCTGGTGCAGTTCTAGGATCTTTTTCCTTTAGTGGTGAAGTCAACTTCAGTGTTTCCCTGGCTTCCGGGTCACAGACTTCACCTTTGTTGTGCTACTACAGATTTTTGTGAGGCCACTTCTGTAGATTTCAGCACAGCAAAGAGGATTAACTACAGCGCAGGAACAGAAATGAGCAGTCAGAGACTAAAAGAAAATACAAGAATTTCTATGCCTTACTGTCAGAGAAAAATGTCAGGTAATTACACTTTGAGCAACACTAAGATTGTGTTTTGCTGATTATTAAGATAATAGATATATTTGAACTCATTTCTCAACCATCTCTTGCCTCTAAAAGGGCAAGTTTATTGTCAGATTCACTAATTAATTAAAACAGCCTTTATCCTGTTTTATAGATTAACCGTAACTGTAGGAAAACTGTGACCTGAACCACTGTCCAAGTTTGTGCTTTTTGAATTGGGGATCACGGATGTGTGGACAGAGGACAAAAATATTTGTGTGTCAGAGCGAAGGAAGAGGCAGAGCTGGGAAATCTGCAAGGGAATTTTGGAGTTTTGTGGCACGTTTGCTGTTGTGTAAGGGCAAGTGTTAGGGGTTTGTGCTTCAGAGAAAACACTCACTGAAACAGTGTGACCAGTGCACAAGTGTGCCTGTAACACATAAGCTATACTTCGAGTGGGTCTAGGATTTTTGTTTGGGATGGGAGGTGGGTTTGTGGGGCTTTTTCTCTGACAGGCATTCAGTTCAAGTGTGTACCTCAATGTGTCTGAGCTAAAATATCTTGTGACTTTGCAATGACTTTTTTTCTCTAAAAAAAGGAAAATCCAATTCCTAGAGTCTCCTAGAAGTCAGAAAACACAATTGATATCTACTAATGGCTTTTACGATCATTCTCTTTAAGTAAATTAAGTTAACGATATGTTTTTTCTTCCTTCTAGCTAGGAAGTTCTGGCATCTGCATGGGTAAGTAACACAAACTATAGCAAATTGTTTTTAGGAACTATCCTTTTTTTCATACATGTATAGGTGTATATGGGCTATTGTGCCTCGGCTTTCAAACATCATGTATTTGTTTTAAAGAAAAGGACACACACCTTGAAAGTCAGTTGTCAAACAAAGCGCTTGAATTCCAGCTGAGCACGATTCCCAAAAGAGCAATCCTTGCCAGTTTGTATTATGGAAAAACCTAATACTGACACGCTGCTCTATGGAGCCTTGTCCACACACTGAAGCAGCCTGAATTAATTCTTAAGTTAGAGTCAATCAGCTCGAGACTTTTCCTGAAGGCAGGTGTTTCAAAGTGCATGCAGTTTTAATGAAAAGCGAAGATAGCTGTTCTCAAGCATGTAAACCTAGAAAGAGAATTTCCCAGAGGTTGCTGTAGATATACCAATCCATTAACAGTTAAATAAGTAAGATTCTTTCCAGTGTCTGGAGAATCAGCTTTGCAAAGACAAGAAGGTTGTCTCTCTTTTTAGATCTCTTTTCCACTTTGTCTGACGCTGTTCTGCAGGACCAATACTAAAATACTGTACATTGTGCTTTGGCTGTGACACCATATATCATTTTGGTGTTATCTTGTTATTTCTTGACTCCTTGTTCTCAGTGAACACTGTTTCTCATTGTGATGGTTTTGGTCATCTTCATCAAGAAATTAGGAAAGGACTTTAGTGGGATTAAACTGCCAACTATAAAGCAAGGAATTTTCAAGTCCTAGAAACTTGGTACACGTGAGATGAAGGTTCACTGACACCGAGTGCTGGTATCTGCATTGTGCTTATTTAACTACTGCAGCAAGGAGGAAATGTTGTTTAAGAGAGGTAAATGTATATGGGGAGAAACTGTGCTTAGCCTTTGTTAATATTTATTTAGTTAATAAACACATAGTAAATTAGTTTCAGTCTATATAAACTGTTTTCAAAAATTATTTTAAGAATATCCATGTAAGATGAGTTTGGGTATAGATGGGGACAAACCAGCATCTCAAAGGTGCTATGTTCTGAGATTAATAGGAAAATCTTTCAGTGTGGTCCAATTGCATCATGAACGCACCTTCCCTATTGAGGCAACTTGCTTTTGCAGCTGTTTGATATAAATTCCTTGCATATGTCTTAGTCTAGTTGGTTTATTTTTATAAACAATAAATAGCCTAACATTCCTGCAGTGTTTCCCTTCCCTCGGACAATCTCATGGAGCCATTTGCCATGAAGACGGTGGCTGAGATTAGTGGCGTTTGCACAGATGGCGGCCATCGTTTTGGAAATCTCATAAATAGTGGAACACGTGGACTTTTTCCTCCCCCTTCAACATGATCACAATAGATTATCAGGGCCTACAAATCACTACCAGATGATATTAAGTTGCTTTGATAACACTCTGTGTCCCTTCCGGTGTGATATTTTTCTTCATTAGAAAGGATAGCTCAAGCACACAAAATCCTCTTACTCTTTTCTCAAAATTTATAGATCTCGGTCTCTAAACTAATTGTTAGTTGCACAGCATGCCTTAAGCTGTGCCCAGACAGAGCAATTACATCCCCCGGCCCTGATTAAAGGCACAGAGGAAACAGAAGTGCAAAGAAAATGAAACACTCTTGGCTGTTTGGGCAGGATGTCATTGCTGTTGTTTGCCTTTTTTGACATTTGTTGATAAAAGTGAGAAAGGAGGTCAGTTATCCATCACTGACCCTTGTTCAAAGCCAATGATGTGACAGGCTTGTCTCAGGCTACTGACTGTGTTTATGAAGTTATAAACAAAATGTGCTGTTTTTCTATTAGCACTTTAAGAATTTCTTCATTTTCTCCCTGCTAAATTACAGTCCTTTTTACATCTTTTAAATTCATTTACTTTCCTGTATATGCCTAAAACTACAGAATGCCTTTGTTCATGAATTACCAGAGCTGTACTATCGTATAAGCTCTGCATACTATCTGGAAAAATGGAAAACTGATGCACAGATGTTTTTGAATATTCAGGAATATCTTATTGAATATTTCTCACCTGTAAACTGAAGCTTTCTAAAAGATGTATTTTTCTTTTGTGATTTACAGTAACTTTATGCCTGAGTATTCGTACACTTTAACAGTCAAGAGAAAATTTTTCAAAGAAAAATGGGAAAGCAGTATCTGTTTGCTTTCACCCAGTGTTTTTCTGAAATCTTCATGTCTAAGTTTGTAAATTTGAAGCAGAAGTACTTATTTTTAAAGTACTGATGTGAAAGCATTTAAAAATTAGTCGACGGAGAGCAATGACTTTCTTGCATTAAATCTGAGCTTATGTGTTCTGTGACATCTCCACTTATGTTTCCAGTCTACTGGGACATAACTGTTTTGTAGAGTAGCTTGTGGAAAAGGCACAGTGCATTGTATTGTATTTTGAATACTTTAGCCAGAACTACCAGAGACTTCAGATTTTGAAGTCTTTGTTAAACCAGTTTCTCTAATTGCTTTACATGGCATACTCACACTGCTTCAAACTAAACAGATGGGTTGTACAAAGGATCAAACCCGTAATCTCATGGTGTCTATGAGGAGACAGAAACAAACAGCTTAAATATTTTTGAAAGTAATAATAGATTTATGTCTCTAATTTGTTCACTTCTTCATATCCTGTTTTCTGTTTTTAAGACACAGAGTGATCTTCTATTAAATGACCACACCTGGCCCCAACATTTAAAATATCTGATAAACTCAAATGTACATGATAATTCATAAGTAAGAGTGGTACTTGTTGCTCTCCTTTGTCATTTGCAACATGACTGAATGGAAGAGAAATTTTAAGCAATCAATGTCTCTTAAAATGACCAAACATCAAAGAAGTTCAGTGAACTTGAAATTACATCAGGAAGTAGATCAGACAAAAGCTGACTTGGGTGCATCTGTAGTGTCCCCAGTTTTGTGCTTTTAAGTGGATTTAGTTTCAGATATTCTGTCTGTGGAAACTGTACCCTTGCAAAACCAGAGGTCACTCCCCCATGAGCCTTGCTCCAACGGACAGTTTTATTATTTCTGTTGAAGGCTGACTGATCTGGTATTAGCAGAATAATACAGTAAACACGCAGCATGCAATAAATTACATCTTAACACTTTTGAAGTCTTTGCTTAACCAGTTTTTTAATTGCTTTACGTGATACAATAACACAGATCGCTTCATGGTAGAAAGACTTGTTGCACCATGGATGAAACTTATGATATCATGGAGTCTGTAAAAATACAGAACGCCAAATAAACCAAAGCAAACCTACAAACCCTTAGACAAAATCCTGATTGACTAGGACCCCCACAAAACCACTGTAATTAATGATGGATCTTTGTCAATATGGGTGTCTCTGTTGAGACTCTACAGATGAAAGAAAGCATGAAACTATGTTACATTCCCACAAGAAGCAGTGATGAGCAAAAGCCTGTTTTCAGATGCAGTGGGTTTTTATCCATCTCAGGTAATTACAGGTAAGAAGACTGACTTCAGAAGACATTTGCTAAATGCAATTGCCTCATGCTTTAGCTGGATCCCTTGCAGAAAAGTTAGATTCCCTGTCCCACTGCATTTTTACCAGTTTTCACTAACCAGTACTGCCAGAGAAGCCCTGCAAAAATTTCCAGTAGCCTTACCTCCAGCCTTAACTGACAGATACATCTGTTGAGATGCATACTTCAGATGAAGGGATGATTCCTCTTTTGTTGTCAAAAGCCCGCATACATTTTCCCTGTATTCCTTTTTATACCATGTCTATTTATTCTCCGTGCAGTTCAGAAATCAAAGGAGTCAACTAGGATTTTTTTGGGTGGAAGATAGGGGAGTGACAAACTGGGTTTTTTCCTGTTCCTTTATTATTTAAGAACCTTGCTAGGAAAAGGAAATCCACTTTGTCATTCTGTTTTCAAGCTGGCTATAAATTATTTTCCGATACATTTCCTGAAATAAACATAATGCACAATATCTGCCAGCTTTACATGTGTACTTTTGGTGAATGGGTGAACATTACTGTTCCTGTCTGACAAGGTAGAAGTGAGACATTGCATGCCATGTGGGAGAGGCTGTTAACAAATTGGTGGAAATGGTTACGGTTTTCAACTTGTCAAGCATCATTTTCGTAGCTTGATGACACCTTGTAAGACCAATAAATAATTTATGGGGTATCTAAATGTTTCAAATAGGAGTTTAAGGACTGGAGGAAAGAGGTCTAGGGTCTCATAGTTAATCCTATTCGACCAGCTTCTTATTAAAACAGCCCTCCACAAATTGATTACAGCTGCAATCCCTTTTAAGAAGGATTATTTAAAAATCCCAATTATAAAGACTATTTGTAAAGAGTAAAATACTTAGTGTCAGTTTTGCATGGAGACTGTGTCTTGACTCAATTGTCAGAAGTGGGTTATCCTTTTTCTGCCTTTCTTTTCAGGAGAATCTGCCCATAGTGATTGTTTCAAACAGTGGCTTTAACACAGTTGCTGCAAAGGAGGTTGGCTTCTTTTCTTGTAATCTGCATTCCTTGTCTACCTCTACTATTCCACCTCTGCTAGCCCCTGGATTGACCTTTGCCTCCTTATGGCCCCTACCCTCAACTTCATCTGACATACAAAAAAGATATTTAAAGTCCAGCCCAGTTGAGGAATTGGTTCTGAGATCATTTAATAGTTTTCCCCCCCATAGGGCACTTCTGCCATTCTTACAATTCATGTACACAACCTACAGTAAATGTGAGTGAATATGACAGAAACAAAGGGTTAATATGGCCATGGTTTGCCTCATTTTAGATGCCTAAAGACCACCTCAGAAAGGTTTCTTAAGGCCATTCCAGTGACATAAGCAGTAATAAACTGGCTGAGGAGGACAGGTTTACAAGATTTTTGTATGACTGAACCCATGCAAAACAACGGGACAGGCCAGGGACTCTGATTCAGTGGTCTGTGTCCAGAAACATTTCTAACAATCTGATTATGCTATTATATTTTAAAATATCCTAGTGAGCTCAGAGGCTTTCATATAATACACTCTGACCCCTCTAAGCAATAGTTTTCTTACACCTAAGCAGTGTAATACATCATGTTTGCGTTTTCAAACAAGAAAACCTCAAACACGTGTACACACTCAAACAAGTAATGCAGCTTCTAAAACTTCAGTCACCAGAGACTGTTGCTTGAACTGCTGTGAGAAAGCTTATTTTCTTATAGCAGGAACGTTTGAAATAGCGTATATCTAATAAATATTGAAGAACGGTCTTAGAGAAAGAGTTGGATATTTGCAAACATGAGTACTTAATCAAGAAACTGAACACATAGAGACTCAGTCAGGGATGGGAAAATACCCTATAGCCATTTATTTAATCAAAATTAACCAAGTACTTAAAGAGTGAATGCTTGTAATGAGCTGCTTGTGAATAAACTGGGCACGACAAATAATTCTCTGAATAAAAACACAATTTCAAGGAAAAGCTAAAGTGCCTCTGAGCAGTTAGTGAACAGGAAAACAAAAAAAAAGGTGGCGTTTACCAAACAAATTATACGTTTCACCCATTTTTGCTGACCATGATGAAAGTAATAAAGACAAACAGTACTTCTTTTCATAGGTAAAGAAAATGGAGATCTGAGTAAGAAATACAGTAGATTGGGCAACTTTTATTCAAGTCTCCACTTAATCACATGCCTATCATTTTGTTCTTGCCTCACTGCTTCACCCTTGTGTTTTATTCTAAGTACTTAGGGTCACGCTTTTCAAGGCTGAAATCAACTCCAGTTAATTTTAGCAGGAGTTAAACGCAGGCCTTAGTGTTCCTGTGTCTGCTTATATCACACATTTGTTAATGTACTTAGCAGCAGTTCTCTACTTCAGGTAGGCATTGGGAGAGTACAAATATTGATGATAGTGAGGCATGTAAGTAAAATATTTAAGATACCTGGTTAGATAAGCTGGCATCATGGGGTATAAATATCTCTTCTAGTAGGCATGTTTGGTAAGTAAGTACTGGATCAGGTCATTGATGTTTGTGTTTATACTCTCACATATTTAATGAATACAGTAACATCTTTTTCATCAAACTATAAGAAGGTCTGACTATTGGAAGTCTTTTGAAGTGTTTTACTTTGCTATCATTTTGCAAGTAGGGTTAAGGGAAGGAACCCACTAAAAAAAGGTTATTTGTATTTTTTTATTTGTATTTTTTTTTCCTGAGGCTTGACCTTTAGTTTATAAGAAGACAGACTGCCAGTAAAGCGTCTCACCGCTACGTGGACTGCTCTGTGGGCCTCTTTTTGCACATATACATTTCTGCATGCATACATGTATCTATTTCACCAGAATATGTAGTCATCATTTCTCTTACAGTAGTTTTAACTTTCGGCTGCATGTGCTGAGCTGCAAAGTATTAGCCTTATAATCTTTCAACCCCTTAGATGTGGTTTGCTTTGGGGGGGGGGAGGGCTGTAAATCCGCGGTGGCAAACAAGAAAAGCCTGAAGCTGCAAGCAAACAGGAAACAAATGATCTCAATCCCAGAATGTAAACTGCCATTGACAGAGATGCATGAAAGAATCATAACAGGGAAACCTGCTGCAATTTTTCATCCAGTTACCAGCTGAATCACTGCCATTATACTGAAGAAGCAAGCTGCCAGCCCAACACTGACATGGCAGAGTTCTTTAGATGTTGTTGTGTGCACAAAGCAGCCATATAGCCTGACTGGCGTTTACTTCTTTTCATGCTTGCAGACTGATAATTATTGTGCACTGCATCAAGCTTGCAATTAGAGGCCACCAAGAAACAAAAAATAGCTGAATTTCAAGATTAAGCCTTTTCTATGACGAGTCATATTTTCTCAGCGGGGAATATGTTGTTGCCAGTAAAAACAGAAATCACCTATGCCATACTGTTACCAGATTCAGGGGCATATTAGCTGCAGGAACAAATGGAGAATTTACATATAATAAAAAGTAATAACTACTGTCATTGTTACTGCTGGTGCAATTAGAGTTGATACTGACTCCTGTGTCACAATGCAGCTTTTAAGGGGGTTGAGATAAAACGCTGAGCTCCCAAGTACTTGTAATTATATATTCTATAGTAATTTTGCAGTACGAGTATTCATTCTGTGTTTTGAGCATATTCTGGTTCCACTTTCCTAGCCTTCTCTCCAGTCTCCCAGTTCAGTTTGCAGTTCATGTTCATAGGAGATATTTCACTTCCTTTATTGCATAAAAGATGTGGCCTGCTAAGCATTTGCCCTGTTTGGTTCAGTTTCAGTGACAGGCAGAGTATATAAAGTTAGTAAAGCATTAGAGAAACACTTAAGAGAAAGTGGAATACATAAAAAAGTTGTTGTCAATGAGGAATGCTAAACAGACAGTTTTGAGTTTCTTTTTTACTTTCTCATTTTATGACTTTTTCTGTATTGTATAATGATGACTAAAACAAGTTACTTTGGAAAATCAGAGCTATTCTGCAATAGTAATCAAATCAGTCTATATATGGACATGTTTAGTGGAAAGTTTGTTGTAAAAATGCATTGGTTTTACTTAATGGGGGATTTGAGAGAGGAGGGAAGTAGAAGGAATGGCCCCAGTTGAAACTTCTCAGCGCACCATTAAGAACCATTTAGGAAAGTTCTACCAACTCTGATGGTTCCTCTTCAGTTGTTTGAACTAGGGCAAGAAAATCCCACAGACACCGGGGTGGGGAGGTGAGGGGTGGGAAAAATGGTAGTTTGGAAAGTATCAGAGGAAGCAGCCCTTCTGAGGCTGCCAGGAATGGTTGGCCTTAGATGAGAGCAAATATCTAACCGCTATTAAGAAATAATACTTTTGTTTTCAGAAGGTTGTGTGATCGCTATTTATTGCAGGGAACAGTATGGAAAGACAAATTATGACTACCTGAGCTTACTGTATTACTGGATTTCCTGCATAAGACAGGTAGATTTTTGGACTTTAAGTCCGGTTCCAGTCTGAAGGTGCTGGTTTTGCCTTCTGTGTCACTTAACATAAATTAATAGCCTGGAGGAAAATTAGTCGTCTCATTGAGAGATTTGATTAAGTTTCTGAGCTAATACTCGGTGAGATCTGTTAGGTGGGACAGAGAAGAAACAAAAGTGAGACCACTCTTCTGAAGTTGGTAATTATCACATATAGTTGGCTGCCTTGTGAAACCTCCCCTGAGAGCGAAGGGAACTGCAGAGAGTAAAGGACAAAGTTTTAAAAATGTAGAAGTGCCACAAAGATACCTTTTACTGCAATTTTTCCTTGACTGTGAGTTTAACATAGCATGGAAATCATCAACCAATCATAAGACCATCACCCAGTATTTCAGATGGCTTTCGTGACTGCTCTGAAGGTGCATCAGGGATGAACATAGGGTTCAGTCACGATGTAGATGCTACCAAGAAACCAGACAGAGGCAAATACCTATGTGCTGTGATATTTGTTCCCTGCATCTCTCCATCATGCTTGCTTTAGTAATTTTATGAGAGCCCTCTCGTATCATAAGCTTTAGGAATAGGAAAATAGTTATGCAAGGTCAACCTGGAATTTATGACAGGGGGAGGTGTATGTGTGTGTACATAGCTGTGTATGAAAGGAAGCAGAGTTTGGTCCTAAAGGGTAAACTTGACTCTGCAATATCTACAAAGACTTGTAGGATAACTGCAGTTATTTAGAGAGCTTAAATGTATATATCATTTGTCATCTGGCATTTGGACATATGATTATTAAAACATTTTTAAAAACAGCTGTGCCTGAGGAAAAGTAGACAATGATGCACTTTGTCTGAAGCAACTGTTGCATGTCTGCAAAGTCCTCACTTTCTATGGCTTACATTCTATTTGCATCCTGACTGGGTGCTATTTTTCCCATTTAATTGCAGGAGTACAACCAAGCATTTTCCTTTAAGATACTGGCCTGGGAGAGGGTTTATCTACTCCCTTTGCTAAGTAAGAATGCCTCACATTCAGCTTGCTGCAGGTTTTTGCCTTTGACCCTCAGTGACAGCTGAGTGCTCAGTTTCCTTCAAGGTCATTCTGTATGGTCAAGTAAAACTGTCTGCTGCTCCTCATCTCCAATTTAGTGTATTATTACTTATTTAAAACTCTTTGAGGTTAATTTTGCTATCATGATTTTGACTCATGTGCAATTCATTGTAATGCTTGACATCACTTGCCATAAAATCCATACATGCACTTAGTAAATCTAAATGTACTCTATAATAACAGAAACCACATGGAGTATGATCAGATAGATTAATTCCTTGCACACCTATGTATACACATGAAGATGTGCAATAGTATGCACCTATAAAATTGTAGATGTTATTCACAAATAATCCTAGACTCCAAGCATGAGTATAATAGCTCAAAGAAAGGTCTTGTACAGATCTTCTCTTTGGCTCTCAAAATATTCAGCGAGGTTTTCCCAGGGCTTCTTCCTATCTCTTGAGAGGCCCTTTTTGCTCATCTCCTGTTCTCACAAAGATAGTGTATAGCAGAGTCAGCTATTACAAGACTCTTCAGCTTCCTGTCTCGACATCAGGCTTTTCCTTCTCCCTTTAGTCTTAAAAATGCACATTTTGCTGTCATCCTGAAACTGCTTAGGGCATGGTCACACTTATAGCATCAAAGCACTCAGCAGCAGCTGGGTTACTGTCTCTCAGAACAGGGAAAAACCAGCAGATTTTCTATATGGGAATAAAACTGCCATTTTGCACTTGAGAAAGCTGTCCAGGAGATCCTGCTATCATGAGTCTTTCAAAATCGAATTATGGCCTTTCTTCAAAGATCTCGTAGCGTACCCCAGAAAAAATACCTCTTCTTTTTTGATGGACTCAGAGGTCTGCTGTGAGGATCAAGACATGGTCTCCTAGCTGTGACCTGTATTGTACAAGCCGTTTGGGAAGCCAGTGATGGAAAAACAGTCATAGAGGCCTGCGTGCGTCTCAGCAGACTCCTCAGAAGCATCAAATGGTGGAACTGCCAACTTCCAGTTGGTTGATGAAATTATACCCTTTAAAGTAGCAACTTTTCAGGTCACAATGGCCACACTCTTTTCCAAGTTGGGAAGAATTCATACTGAGGATGCCTTGCTGTCCATCACAGATGCCCATGCTTTGTGACCACAATTCACTTTACTAGCAGCATTGTATGCAACCACAGCTGAGCCATGTAACAGGTTCACATAAGAAGCACAATATTTAGCTTTTAAAGAGAGATGAGATGATGGTGGTACAACGCTTTGCTTTGAGGCGCTTGAATGGAAGTGGTACAGATCACTATACAATCTTCCAGAGGAAAATACTCTTAATGTAATTATTACATTGAGAATAGTGGCTTATAAGATAACAAATGGATTCAGTTCTGTACTTTCACCACCCTACAAGTAGTGCATTTTTTGTCATTAGTACTAAATTTAGTGAATAAAAGATATTTGAAGGTGTAGTTCCTAAAGAAATCAGTTTGTAATTCAGTATCTGTGAAAATAAAATATAGAGGTGTATGTATTTACTCACATGGAGGCCTAATTTTCATTTCAGTTTGTACTAAGATAGATCCCACTGGAGCTGTGAAGTGAAGTTGATTTGGGCCTCAATGCTTGCTGGAAAAGATCCATTTTATGCAAGAGCCTAGTCTTATAGCAATTCAATGGGATTTTGCATATGATTTTAATAGGATTAAAATTTCACCCATGCCTTAATGTATGTGTATGTACTTGTATTGTCAGACTTACCTTTGGCATAATATTTCAGTTCTATTGATTTGGAATTGCTGTATCTCTAAACTGATTTTTTTCATACTGTTTGGAGCAAATTGCAAGGTTCTTATCCATGGCACTGACTTTATTGTTCTGCCAGGATGTCTTCTTTTGTCGTAAAAACAATAACTTAGTGTAAGTAGTACTTTTTAGGTTTACTAATCAGACAGACTAATTGTATCTTTTAATCTGGGTCAATCTGCTCTTACTTATTATAATTTGGCTCCAAGTCCCCCCTAAAAGAGGAATATTTGCAAATAATTTAGCAGCAGAATTACCCTCATGTAAACGCTACAAGAATTACAGAAAGGCTCAACAAAAACTGCCTAGAATTTTGAATCTGTGTGTCTGATATATTCCCTAAAAGGCAAATACTGCTTTTCTTAAACATTGAATGTGTGTGTCTGTATCTTCAGGTGAACACATAAAAGGACTGGATAAACAGTTAGGGAATGGGGTGTTTCCTTTATTTACAAAGCTGAGACTGTCCAGACAGGGCACTTTTCCTGATTCAATCTACAAACTAAACTTAGAAAGACCATACTCATATTCGATTTTAGCTTACTCACTCTGTCTGTACAAACCCTGCTTAGATTGCTAACCAGGGTGATTATTGCTGACTGAAACTGCTAATGTTTTGGTTGGATGTTTGTCTTCTCGAAAATGGACTGGAAGATTTTTCCCTGTAGGCTACTGAATTTTCATTGCATGTTAACTGTTTAGGTTATTTTCCAACTCCACCGCAATCCAGTAGTGAGAGAAAGTAACTACCACAGGAAAAAAACAGAGTATTCAAGTTTGTCATGGAAACTTTGACATTTACTTGATACCTACAGTATTTTTTTTCTGCGTACTCATAGAAAGACAGTTTATTTATGCAATAACTTGGGGTCTGAAACTGGATATGCATTGTGACCAGTACAAGGCAGCTGCCCTCAAGAAGTAGTAACTTTGTAGTATCAAACATTAGAAAACTTCAAAATAAGTTTGTAAAAATATCTGTTCTTTCCTACTTTGGAGAATAATCATACGTGCATGAAGTAATTTTTTTCTTCAGGTTGAAGGGTGGGTTTACTGTCCACTTAGGTAAAGAAGTGCTTTAGAAACAGACCAGACTGTCAAGAAGGCAAAGATAGTTCAAAATTATGTTCACCATTTCACGTATGTCCTCTCGATAAGGAAGGTCTTGAGAAAATATTGTTTACCAATTCTTTACCAATTGTGCCTTCTTGAGGGAAAAGAATATTGAAAGGGGTTTTTTTGACAAATACAATACAAGAGATTAGTACGTTTGAGTAGAGAGAGTGCTAAAAAATTCAGCTGCATGCAGATTTCTTAAGAAGCTACAACTGACAACTGAAGAGGAAACCTAAAACAAGATTACAAAAATTAATCAGATGGCACAGAATGGTTGACATTAATGTGTGTACTTCTTTGTTTTGAAACTAGACTGTGGAGGAGTTTTCTTATACAGAAAATTTCATCTACTTGTACTTGTCTCCTCACATAGTCAAATATTTTGCGAGACAGATCAAAAACCCTCTTGACAAGCTCATTCCCACGCTTCTCCTTTTTAACCTGCTTTTTTTGTTGGGTTTCTCCCCTTTTCCTGGAGGATTGTTCAGATAAAGAAAACTTTGCTTGAAATCTATTTCAGTAACTATATATGGACAAACAGTATTTCAATCAAATATGGAAATGGAGAGACTAAAATATTAAGAGGTGGAATAAAGCAAGTCCCACTAGCTGTCAAATAAGTTTAGGAGCATGTAAAGAGTGTGGAAGTTGGCTTTGGGAGAGGCAGTCAGGAGAAGGAGGTTCTTCAATGAACTACTGCTGTATAAACTCACTCAGAGGAGCTGTACCCTGTAAGGCTATCAGTGACTTCTCTCATACTCCAGATTCTTTTTTTACTTTACAAAAAATGTGATATTTGTTGGAAAAATATGTGATGTGACCGGATGTGCTACAGTTTTCATCCCAGAAGTGAATGAGAAAAAAAGGTATGATCAATTATAAAATTGGAATAGAAAGGCATGATTTCACAATGTGCATGTATAGACCCTAATGATGTGTTATGTCTAGAGTAAGAGTTTTTCACTTAGAAAGTAATAATCTTCATCATGTCTTACTGTCATAAAATAGTTATGCTGTAAAAATTTCTCCATTCTGACATATTTTTTCATTACCCTGATAATGACCCAGTAATTGAACATGCTTATAAAATGAGTCCTGAAATAACGTCACAGCCATGATGCTCTGTGGAAAATCTCTGTGATCATAAGGGAAATCATTTGGAACATGGTAGTGAGAATGGAAGTATACTATTTAATTTTTCACAGTGCAGTTGATAGCAAATTAGGTACTAAATTTCAGTAGTGACTATTATTAAGGCCTGTTTATCCCAATAGTGTTATCCATGTCAAGCCATGTTTCAGAAGGAAAGAAGAGATATCAAGTCCTTCTGTCAACACAGACAAATTCAGAAAAGCGTAAATAGAAAGAAACGCATGCCAAATAAAGAAACACAATTTAGAATCCAAGGCCTGGAGAATTCTACACTAAATTGGCTTTATTTTTTTGCTTTCCTCTTTACAATTTATGTGCCTTCACAGGTGATATTAATTGGATATCCAAGACATGGCTTATACACCACATCTCTGTGTTCTGTGTTGGAGAATCTGGGGACTCCAGGTGTGTAATAAGTAATGGGTCAGACAGAAGCATATGAGGATAGTGAGAGAACATGCAGACAGCATCTCCCCCTCTGCTCCCCTGTTCTCCTCCTAGTGATTGCATGCACTCAACCTATACAGAGTTTCAGAAAAAACGAGAGAGGTGAAACAGGCATTTCAATGTTAAAAAGATGGGCAGGGATGGACTCCTTAAGTAGCTTGTTAACTGATACAACACTAAGAAATCAAACAGTAAATAACATGAGAGTAGAGTGATGGCTCTTGGAGTGGCACACCCAGTATTATCTTAGCTCAGAAGTCAGGAGTTGGAAACAGTTGCAGATTGGTAGCTTTTAGTTGAAAGGGATGACCTTCTAGTAAAGACGACTACTTATCCGGCCATCTCAATCTTAAATAATTTTACTACCACATCAGTAAATCTCCTCTTTCACATGTGCATACTCCTCTTTACACTTACAGAAAAAAACAGCCTGCTGGAATTCAAATCTGATAATTTTCATATGCTAATCATTTCCTTAGTGGGGGAATGGTTGCTCTCTCTAAAATTTAGCCATTTCCTTACCACCTTCTATTCATTCTCCTCAAAGTCTCAAATAGCAGAGACTATCTGTTCTTTCCTTCTACTGGACTATTCCTCTGTATTCAAAATTTAGACATATTCAAAAATATTTTAACACGTTATGTTTTTTCATAACATAAACAAATACTCAAGTTAAATTGCCATCAGCTGTTTTAATAATATATTTTAAAAATAATTCTTTGTTCATTTCAGTGTATGTACACGTATAACAGACTCTAGACTATATGGAAAGCTGTGCAAGTGGCTAGCATACTGTCTACTTTATAAAGTGTGATAATTAACAATAGTCAAATATAGAGTGCAGGGAGCTGCAAGACTACATTAATTAAATAATATGTACTGTGTGGAGCACCCATGACTCGGGGTGAATCTCTGTGAAAGTTGCTTTGCATGTTTAATTCTTTTCTATCTGCCTTTGCATTCACAGAGTTTCTTTTATGCAGTGTTCCTGAGGAAATTATTTTGATGCCTTCACTCATGCTGACTAGTTTCTTACCTTGTAAGTGACACATTTGCAGTTAGTTAATAGGTGAGGAATTTGTAGGTGTGAATATTGGTGCCCACTGATCAGCCTGCAAGATGACATTCAAAATAACCTGTAAGGTAAGTGCAACCAGTCTGTTCTCACTGATGAAACTGAAACTCTAGAAGAGTTTGTGAGCTTGGCTTTAGAATGAACAAGTCTGAAATTTAAAAAAGCTAACTAAAATCTTTCCTTTACAGGTGTGTTTTGAGTTAATTCTGTAGTTCCTTTGAGGCTAGACATGACTGAATACAAAGTTCAGGCAGAAAACATACTCCTATTCACTGATCCAATTTCATACTCTCTGCCTAGCTGGTCTTTTATTCACAAGCATGCTTATTGAAAAGAGAGTGTAATGTAGATGGGGATGGCTGAAATGAGCTACACATCACGGTGATGAGGTATGCCTTTGCCTCTGAAACCATTTTTCTGCTGTGGTGCAAAATATGCTGATCATTACATGGTGATGTTGTCTTTAACATAAGGTTGGTTTTCACTCTTGTGCTCCTGTTCATTTGTTTTACTTTCTACCTATTCATGCAGTACTGTAGACCCATGGTTTTCATCCCAGAGTATTATTCACATTTGCTTTTAAGATAAGGAAATCTGGGTTTCTTTAAAGAGTTTATGCTGATAGAATCTCAAAACAGCGTAAATCTGCCAGTCGTATCAGCTCCTCTCACAATGGTGCAGTGTGTATAAAGCAAATGCAGAAGTTGTGCATTTTTCATCAAAGTATGTAGAAAAAATACTCTTAGGATCTTTAATTTCTTTAGCTCTCCCACTTAACATCTCCTCTAGAGGTTTGATCACTGCACTGTGATAGACGCCTTAGAAAAATCCAAGACAGATAAGATAGATCTAATTTCTAACCCTGACATCTCTGCCACCCATTCATTACTCTTTTTTAGAGTTCTTGCTATGCCCTGTGAAAGCAACTCTGTCAGTTACATCTGCAATTTCTATCAGAAAGGGGAAAACCATTGTCTATTAACATCAGAGCTATTAAAAACTAGAGCAAATTGCGTACAGTTCAGAATCTCCTCACTTCAGGTGAATAATCAGTCTACCAGGAAAAGATCATTCTACCTGTTTGTCAGTGAGTGCAGGCTTTGTTAAGTAACATTTTTTACCACAGAAAAACAATCAGCCTTGGATCAATAAACCAGAGAATGGATTTACAATAACCACTTGGAATAGATTTTGGGTGATTCTGCCCTTGGTGTCTCAGTTAAAGTCACATATCCACTTTGCCATCTCCTTAGTTACTAATCAAATCATCTCTCCTTTCCTGCTTCTCTTTCTTTTATCAGCTTCCAAACATAAAGTTGATTCTAAAAGAAAAAAAAAAAAAAGAGGGAAGATCTCTGTTCCATTACTGGTTTTTGTTTTAAACACATATTTCATAACTATCATGTGAAAAGACATCCTTCTCCTCTTTGGCTAGCTTAGGGAATGTTTGAAATCAAGCAACGTTTGTTTTATAATATAAAACCAGTGTGTGTCTGTGCTTTTGCACCACTCCTAATCTCCACAGTGACTCTCAGTGGGTAACCTATAAATGTACAAGAACGTCTCAAAGCACATTTTGAAGGAAAAAAAAGAGAGAAAAGAGAAGAGAAAGAGCGACTCATCTAAAGTTACACCATCATCTTTAACAGCTGTGTGCATATTAAAGGAAGTAATGGGGGAGTGAAGGTACTGCATATTTCAAAGCTGAACTGTCGCAGTAACAATAAGAAAGGGGGGATGTTGTGCAGAGTTAGCCAAGTGTTTGAAGTACATTACCGTAAGCCAAACCAATGAAGTGGACAAGATTTCTAGCATGTTGCAGTGGTGCCTCTGCGTACTTAATAACAGATGTTTGGTCTCTCTAGGCAGATAATTGTCCTGCTGTAAGGTTGGCTTGACCTGTGTGAGCAGTACTGTGTACAGCACTGAAGCAGTAACAAATGATCATAGCTTTTCTCTTTTTACTGGTAGAATGCTTAGCCACGCTTCCTTTTAAGCACATAATTACTCCAAAGCAACTGGAGCCCATACATCCTCCTTGCCTAATGGCTCTGAAGCCATTTTGCTATAATTTATGGGGACAGGGTTCAAAGTTTTAATAATATTTGGATAATATCATTGCCAAAATGTCTTTGAGCTGTGATGAATAGAATGAGAGTGGGCACATTTCGATTCTGTGCATGACAGCGCGAGTGTTAACAGCACCATACTTTGTTCAACCTTTATGGAAACATTCATGAGCCAGTTTGCTCATGAATTATAGATATGAGCATGAAGAATTATAAACAGCAATGGAAAACATACAGGGTTTCTTGTTCATAAGGCACTGTCCTGTTAGTGGCTCTTCTTTATGCAGATAAATGAATTGCAGGGAATACAAAAATGGTTTAAATAAACCCTTAGCAGATAATGTATTAGCACATCAACATAAAATACACATGCACTGTGGCATGCTTTTGGATATTTATGTTTATACTCTCTGCTCAAGTGGCTCACTGATTTTTTGGCTTCCTATCATTCGCCTAATAATTTCAGCATCCTAACTGCACCTCTGGGTATGTTTATCTGACAACCCAAGCTGTTCTTTGCTTTATGTTGCTTGCTGAAATTGGCTTACCAATTTGCTCTGGAAGTCGCTTCAGTGTATGATAGGTTAATGAGGTTAATAAAAGCTAAATAAGAGTAGATATGACCCTTTCATTGGGGACATAGACCAGCCTGGGCCAGAAAGGGACCAAACATTGATGGACCAAACAAGCCTGTTGGGTAGGTGGTTTGAGATCACAAAAATAGCATCAAAATGTGTCACTCAAGGTGATGTATACCTAAAGCTTCATCCAAAGCCTATTGAAGTCAGTAGGAGTCTCTGCTGATTCCAGTAAGGCTTAGACCAAGCACGTAACATTCTGCATCATTTGGCTAGGAATAGTTCACTTAATAGGATACAAAACCTATTATGAACAAACTGTGGCTAAATTCTATAGATAATTCATCAGTGAGAGGCTGAAGACTTTTTTAAGCAAAGAACACAAGTATTTTACATTACACAAATAACAGAGAAATAGCGACTTCCTTCATGTGTGACAGCTGCTCTCAATAGTAAACAAAAAGAAATACAAATATGAACAAGAATTATTTAAAATGTTCCCAACAGTGATGGTAATAGAAACAATTTCATAAATGCTCTCTGTTTAATTCCATTCAATGATATTCAAACGATGCTTCATTTAATCAAAGGGGTGTTTGATTACAGAAATAATCAGCTGACAGTGTCCCAATTCACTCTTGCCACTAAGTATGCATGTAGATAGCTAGATGTGACATATGTGAGGCTTGGCAATTATTTCTGAAAAAGTGTTAGGATGGCCTTAATTACAATGGACTGATTTTGTATTTGATAGCCTTACTTGAAAATCTTAATGTTTATTATGAAATTTTAATTTCTTGAAGATTCTTTTACATGTAAGCCTTAATTGGCTTGTTGTGTAAACAGGATTTTTTTCCTCAATGGATTGAACAGTACTCACCAACTAAAATAATTTCCTCTCATTATGCTGAGGCTTAAAAACATCATGGACTGCCATGGCTGTTTAAAAAATCAGCCAAAAAGAATGAACAGATATATGTGGAATTCAATTAATCTTCCAGTCTTCAAAGAATGTCATGCAGTCATATAAAAATGTGATTGGTGACTACTGTAGATATCTTAAATGAATACACTGGCTGTTAAATTCTGTATTAAGTTGTTGACTAAGTCTTTAAAAATAGGTATATTTTAGTATTGCGTTATCACTAGAAGATGAAATATATACTTTGTTCTTCCTCCTCCTAGTTCTTTTCCTCCTTCAACTACAAAGACAGTCTGGAAACCTTCAGCCTCGGAAGTTACAAATACAATATCTCTGTATTTTTCTTAATTGATTTCTGGAAAAACTATGATCTCTAAGAATGAATTGAGAGACAGGAGTAAAAAAGGCAGAAGTAGTTTTACATTTTGAACAATTCCAACAAGGGGCTTAATATTCAAAACTGATAGGCCAAATAACAAGTTGTTAACTTCACAATGTGCAGTCACAGAGTATATATGTGTCACTTTGAGCAAAGATTGAAAAGACATTAGAATTAGAGATTTAACAGCCAGTTTTGATTAAATCAAAACAATCAGAGTAGTTGCATTTGCAACAGAATTCAGTTTAAAAAATCCAGACTCAGAATACTTTGCCAGACCTCACACTTTAATCTTATTCAATCTTTGGAAAATATATATTGTGGAATACTTGAGGATTCTTCTGGCAAATTACAATGTATGTTTAATTATTTTACTTCCTGCCCATGACTTAGAACAGTCAACAGAGCCACAGAAATGCTGCTATTTGCTTTGTTGTAGAGAGAATTCCATCATATTTAAAGTCAGGCCATAGGAAATCCTTATTTTTAGGTCATGTTTGATGGAATAAAAAAGGAAAACAGACAAAGCTTTGCTAGCCGTCTCTGTAAACTGAAGGTGTTTAAATTGAAATCAGCAGAAACCAGCTCCAGATCTGTTGCTTTTCCTGCCTTTTTATTAAATCACATACAGGTTGTTAGTACTTGTTTTGATCAAAAATGTCCATTCCTTACATACACCACAAAACTCAGCCACCCATCCCAGGACAGTGTATCACAAATAGAGGACAGGTCAGTGTAGAAACCTGAATGCCTCAAAAATTGTACTATGTCACAGGAAGAGAATGGGTTTATGCCCAAACAACTGTGTCGTTTTACCTATAGTTGGAGAGTGTTGTTTTCAGTTAATCTGCAGCCTTTTGATTGCTGGAACAATTGCGTTATTGGTCTTCAGAGAATGTTTTCAAATCACTTTTTCTTGAATATCCCAGTGCTGTACTTTGATATCATAACATCAAGAGAAATTAATTCAGACAGAGATGTGATACCAACCCTATTTTCTTCAATCTGTGTTGGTCTAGCAAGGAAAGGTGCATTCCATACGCTTGTAGATGGATTTTTTCGTATTTCTTAGTCAAATAAAAAGCCTGAGGGTAGTCACCACAGTGCCCAGATGTCATCCACAAGCTTCCATGAATGGTGTAACCACTGGTATAACTCAAGAACTCACTCAGGATCTCACATAATTCGATATTTTATGGGCTAAAGTGTATCTTCCCTACCAACTGTCTTGAATACAAGTGTCTGCTACTACACCCAGATCCCACAGAGTTTAGGGAAAGCTAATGGATAATGAAGAATGCCTGGCAAGCTCTGTGGATGATGGTATGTGACTCTTTCGGATTCACAACCTCCATGCCCAAGGAAATTTGGCTTAAAAACTTATGAGAATGGTGATTCTTATAAAATTTGTGAAACTTGCAAGTTTTTTTGTTTGACAGGAAATGCACCTAAATACAAACAAATGAATGATTCTTAGTAATATCTCTCTTTTGGAAAGATCCCAGCATACGATACAGGTTGAAAGTTCTACAGAGTCAAACTTCTCCCCGTGTTTAAAAGTATTTATGAAATAGCAATCTAAATTGACGTGTTGATGATTATTCCAAAACAGCTCATTCAAAATATTTGAGGCAATTTTTCATTTCCCTTCATGTTCCCTTTTATCCCTTCTCATCCACCCATCATGTTACACTTCTACCCTTGAAAAATCAGTGCTGTAAGTTCATGGCAAAAGGAGAATTGCAGAGATCTCCATAGTTTAGAGCTGGCAGAAGACTACAAAGTATTTTCATTTAGCCTTAGTTAACATTAGGCTGTTGTGCTAAATCTTTTAAACTTCTAAATAATACACCTCTCCAGGTACACTTCTAATTCCTGCTTATCACCTCCTTGTGCAGTGGAATTTGAAGTGACCTGCTTCCTCTAATTGAATGGGAGCTTTATTCGTCCTTTAATTTAGCTCTCCCACCTAGAACAATGGGTGATTAACACAAGTCAAAACAAGAGCATAAAGGAAAAAGGCAGCACAACCGCCTTGGTCCAGCTGCTCAACTCCAATGTTTGCCTGCTGTGTAGCAGCATGTTACGGTCACTGCCAAGCCTTGATCTTCTCTCTCTGTGTCAGTAGTCCAAGGATCCATCCTTTAAGCAGCAGAGATCACACAATTATACATTGTTGGAGAACTTCAGTGTCGCTTCTAAGCAATACAGATTCTGCAATTTGAAACAAACGAGGATTAAACAGAAATACACAAACGATGTTTTAAGTATAGTTTGGGGTTTATTTTTTGTTCATGCTGCTGCTTTTAGTATCTCCAATGCTGTTTTCCACCCAAGTTATTGAAATGCTTGTCTGCTTGTTCATCAGACATTTCAGTTTTGAGATTTTTTTCTTTGCATTTTCATCTTGGTCCTAACGCTAGCATAATATCTCATCAAGTTGTACTTTCCTTAGATCAGAGTGTTTCAAATCTCGCTTTGAAACAGTTGCACTTTGATTCTGGAAATTGTCTGCGTATAATCCCTAGGAAGTTGTTCTGATGCAGTTCATTTTGGTGCTGGCCCAAAGGCATATACTACAAACAAAATTAAACTCAGTTATTTAAATTACTGTGAATCAGACTCAGGAAAGTGCATGTGAAGTATTAGCACTGATAGTGACTTCTTTTTAAATTGAATGGGAAAAAAATATTATTAAAGAGGGATGAAACCATTAAGTTGTGTAGAATTTACTTTTAAAAATTTACAAGAACATTTCTCTTGATGCTAACTACAGAAGGTTGCAAAGAGATCAATTCTCCAGGTGCCTACACAGATTTCTGCATAGACAGTAAAGTGCAGTCTGTGCCAGAACATTTACTGTCCCAGTCCCTCAATGATTTAACCATAGACTCTACTGTACTTCTGAATACTAAGGTATTAAACCCCTCAGCAAACATAGTCTGCAACTTTGAAAGTATTATGGGTAAATGTCATGGGTTTCCTTTCCAGTCTCTGAGAAAGTATTTAATGCCCCAACCAGAGACCACTAAGGACAGTATGTTTCTTTTTCTTACGTTAGTAATCTTTGCATCAAGCCCTTGATTTCTTCCTTCAAAATCTGACAGTCATGTACTCTATTTCATATGTACATATATGTACATAATGCGACTCCTTGAAAAAAGAAAAAAAGCCTTTCACCTCTGGAGACAAATAACCACATTTCTAAAAGGACAGGGTTACTTGATAGTCACTAGTTAAAATTAGACTCTGCATACCTGCTATTATTCAGTGTTTAGAAAACAAACAGATAGGGTTAGGTCCAAACAAAGGATTCATTTTAATAGTAAACATATTTAAGAGGGTGCCTGTGTAAATGTGAATTGTTTAGGGGATGGATTACCATTTTGCATACATTTTAGAGCTCTGAGAGAAGCCATTAAGGGATTAACACCTCCGATTTATGAAAATGCAAGGATGATAAAGAAACAATAGGGGTGACAGCATTGTGTAAACGACATTGATTCATTTCAGAACAGGGCTGTTAACTGTTGGAAATGAAGAAATAAATGGAACAATGGATAGATGCTTTTACCAGCTTGTCATTAATTAGCAGTGAGCACAATTCTTTTATTGTCCTTTTTGAGAAATACAAAATTGGTAGGAAAATACAAGCACTGAGCAAATAGATTACTCTGTATCACTAGGCTGACATCTGCATTTTCTTTCTTCCCTAATACATTTTGGTTTTCAAATTATATTGAACTTTAAGCCTGGCAGCAAGCCCAAATTTTACTTTCTTTGAAATTCCTAAAAGGACGTGTTTTCGTCCTCAAAACCTTAGTGCTTTGTAAAAGTGTAACAAAAGCCATGATTTGAGTAAGGGTTAATAAATGTTAGTGAATCCCCTGTAACACAGCTTGGAAGCACAAACAACAGTTCAATGCACTATTCTGCTGACCTATTGCATCCGATCAACTGCGGTTTTATTTCTAGCGATGCCAGCAGGTGGGAACTGACAACGTGTTTCTTTGGAATCGGAAAGAAAGATCGTCTCTGATGGAGAATTAGCTGGAAGTAAGCGTGGTTATTTGGCACAGATCTGAGCAGGGACAATGCATGATTATGGCTATCACTCTCCAGCTGCTGTCAGAATGTTAAGTTTGCTTTCTTGAGGCCTGACATCTAACACATTTCTTTTTCTAATTAGTATCGGTACTGTAAGATGCCGATATTTTACTGCATGTGAGACGTGCAGGGCTGAAATACATCACTGAACTCAGAGGCAGATGTAGGTACCAGGAGTCAGGTTTTTACCTCTCATAGTGAATTCAAAGCATCTCTCTGTTTCAAAAACAAAAAAAGCTGTGTGGATGGAGAAGTCAATGTGTATAAACCTGCAGTGTTGTTGCCCGAGAAAGGATGAACAAAGCTGATAAATCAAACACCAGCAAGGCAAAATAATATAAACTCTGGTTTCATTTTCATGAGCACATTCAGGCAATATTGTGTTTACGAATATTTTGTCATCCTGGCAGCAGAGTAGTGTCTCCCAGCTGTAGATGCAAGAGTACAGGGATATTTACATCCTGCTAAAGAATTAGCTTTGCTGTCCATCAGATTCAGGTAAATTAATCAAGCAGAGATTTGCCATTTTGCTACCTGTGTAATGGTATTGTAGGTGAGGAGAAGTCAGGGCTTTCACCTGGGGCAAGTGTTAAGCGCAGCTTGACAGAAGCAGTGTAGGAACTAATGTGCGGATGCAGGTGCAACTGAAAATTGAGATTGTAGGTATAAATTCAGCCAATGCTCTACAAAGCTTCATGAAATTGTGCTGGTTTTCTTGGCATGGGGAGGTGTTTTAGTGTGGGAGCGGGTTAAGTTTTATTTTTCAGGCAGAGAGCACAAGCGTTACTACATAAACCACTTCAGTATCCTGAGGTAAAAGTGAAGGTGATATTGTTGTTATTATTATTATTTTTATGCAAGGTGAAGCCAATAGTCTCTTACCTTAAATGCACGTGGTAGGTTTCATCAAAAACTCTTGTTGTTTGTAAGAGAGGCAGAAACAAATAGGTGAGCTGAACCTTTATGTTTTTATTGCACAAAAAGGGATGGATTGGTATTCAGAAAACTAGGGCTAATTTTTCATACTAAAGTGATGCCATTTATTAGATGATGCCTGGACAAGTCATAAACTGACAATTTTTTCCTAAATCTTTTTTTCTTGTTCAAAAGTTCCTTATAAGTTTGAACTTTTAGATTGAGTCTATACAGAGTTCAATAATATCCTCCCAGAGAGAACAGGTATAATTATTTTGTTAAACTATCAACCATGGTAGTACAGCTCCTGGTGTTCCAGAGGTGTTTACAGTAATTTGAGGCCCTTGCAGCTTTCAAAGTCAAAATGTCACCAACCAGTCCTCAAGCAAACAGCCAGGCCACACCTTGCTCCAAGCTTTCAGCAGTTTTGGATCTCTGAAGTGTATGCTTATGGTTTTTGGAGCAAAGCAATTGTTTAATGTGATTTTCATGGATGAAATTCTGTACCCTGAATAATCTCTTGAAAGGCAGTTTTGGAAAGATACAAGTCTTTCTCCTTGGAGGGAAAAAACCTACCCAACCTGTTTATCACCACCCAATGCTAAGTGAGCTCTTTACCTGTTGCACATATAGTTTATGTATCCACAACTATTTTATTGTACATCTGTCCTCCTTTTTTTCTTTGTCATAAAAAGTTTCACTTTTGTAAATGCATTTAACTCCTTCTGCTTATAACTAATCTATGTCTCCAACAAGTTTTAAATTCTGGTGTCATGTTGACAAAGAGATGGGACACAAGGTTATAAACCTCTAAAAAGAGGTGTTTAACAAGGTTTCCTCCTACCTATGGTAGAGATTCTTGATCATATGTGAAAGTCATTGAGGCTTCCTAGAATTATCTGTACAGAAGAAAACAATTGTAAAGGTCTTATTGTGGTAGAGCGCTGAAGCACATGATTTACTCTTAGGCTGCAAGCAGTCCCATTGATTTCAGGAACCAGTGACATGCAGAAGGTTAAACATGTGCTTTGCTGGGATGGAGCCAAGCCTGGTATGATTCTTTTGAACAGTTTACAAAAGTATTTACTGTTATTTAAAAAAAACAAATCAATAATAACTCTCCAAGAACAACACAACCAAACTTTTATAAAGATAACTTGTATTTTAAGTCAGGATATAAAAGAACCAGCTCTGGTTCAAAAATAAGTTAGTTATTTTTTGCAAACACAGTAGGATTTTTCTGGCTCTGTTACTGCTGTAAGCACAGCAGGCCCCCTGTGCATCATCCCTTGCAAGGCTAGACAAGTACTGCAGTTATATTAACTTTCCTTCACAAGTTGCCTATTCAGTGGAATTCAACCTTCAAAGGACAGTTGCAGAAAAATCTCCAAGCACGTGGAGCTGTGCTATCAAATACGGGATGGACATTTTAAAGATGTTACAATTGACTTTGAATTCTGAGCAGGTGCAGTTCAGCAGCTTCCGTGAGATTCATGTTAAACTCAGGTTTGAGGAATATATTAGTTCTGAGCTCTTTATTCTCTACATTCTCAGAGGAAAACTGTTCCATGCCAGTGGAATGATATGTCATATATTTAATGTGTGAAACCCTGAAGTTTTCTACAGACTAAAAATTTCTGGGTCTAGGTGAATTATAAAACTTATGCTCTGACTGGGAGAAAAAAATCTCCCAAACCTCTAAAAGTGTAAAATCTAATTCCTAAAAGGGTAAAGCAAGTAAGGTAATGAGCTCTCTTTGCGTATTCCTTTAATTTCTGTTTCAGTGTCATATTTTACCTTGAATTATAACTCATTAACACTAATAATCTTTATAGTTAAGTCACCATCTTTATTTTCTTTCATATTGATTTTGATGACATTTCAGATGTCTCCCACGCTGACTCACTCTCCTAATTTCTATGAGGATCTGAAAGGAAAAATTTAATATATTAAGACAAAATGCCATTCTTATTCTGCACTTCATCACTCTGCGTTTTTAAGTTGTATGTCAGCGATACTTGAACAATGTGGGATTCTTAAGTTTCCAGAAAACATATAGCACAACTTCACTAATTCCTCTATGTGTTCTCCTCCCTTGACAGATTATTGAGAAATTAACATTGTATAACTAACCCAAATACAGTGACCACAGCAGGTTTCACCAGGAGTTTGGACCATTTGCTTCCTCAGATCTGTAATACTAAAACCCCTCTTATTACAGCAATACTTTGGAGGTACTGCAGGCTGTGAAATATGTTTGGGAAGGCTATCCCAAAATAAAGGGATCTGGTCGATAGTGATCCACAGTCACTCACTGAGAATTTTGTTCTTGCTGCACAATGCAAGTGTATTAAAAACATTCATGAATGAAATCACTAAGGAATAGCTCTTCTGAAGCAATTGCTTCCAGGAGCTACCAGTGATGTCTACACTGAGACTTACAGGCTGAGAAGCTCTGCTCATGCTGGTGAGAATCGTGCACGTCCCAACTAGCAGAGTGCATGTTTCAGTAGCATGAACGTGTTGGGTGAATGCCATAACACCATAATTTTTGGAAGAGTCTCTCTTCTATTTGCTTTGATTTTTCTTTTTTTATTGCCTAACAGACTGTCATATCGGGCTAATAAAAGGATGGGCAAAAACATAAGAGGCAGGAAAACACTCACGGGGCCTTGTTGAATCTTTCATGATGGAAAAAGGAAAATATCCATTCTTTGATGCCTGATGTTCTCCAATGAAATGTTCTCCAATGATGTTCTCGATGAAATAAAGGGAAGAGTTTTGAAAGTTTTGGTCATATTTACATCCACGCACGTAGAGTTTTATCCATGTCCCCATAAATAAGGTCTCTGTAACTGCAACCAAAAATGGTTCTTGTACAGTTCAGTGCCCCTTTATGGCTGACATTGATTTAAAACTCCATGAGGGGCATAGTACTGCAGGATCAATTAAAAGTAGATGCAGTCATGAAAGTTACATGAAGTACTGCCTGGCAGAACCTTGCAGGCAACATTCTTCATACAGCTGTTTGTCACCTTAACTAAACAGAAAAAATCTTCTGTGTAAGTAATTTGTGTCATACTAATTGGTAGCCTTATGATGGGAAAGCAAAAGTCCCTGAGCAAATCAGGACTTTTTATCTCAGATAAAAATCTTAAACAGTTTTAAGAGGATTTTAACTTAGTCTGTTGAACGTTCACTCAAGTCTCTTTCAAAATAGCTACCAAACAGATATGCTGACTGTAGGGTCTCATCAAGGCAAGTTCATATAACATTGTTAATTGCTAAATTTGTGCTATGAAAAAGCAACATAAACAAAACAAAAATCCAGACAATTCACACCAGGATGATTAGGTCTTCCTAATTCCAAAGATTTTGTTCATGAGCTTAAATATAAAGAGAAAAATGAGTGTAAAATACAATGTGTGTTGGATGGGAACCAGCATTACCGTGTAATCTTCTGTGGGGAAATGAATTCATGATGGGTTCTCTGTTGTCCCTGAGTGGAAAGCTGGTGATCCCAGCTTTGGGGTGCTCAGGAGCTGCACTAATTTGATGTTTCAGTACAAAAGGCAGCAAGTAGGAAACATTTCAGTTGTTTTCACCTGTTGCAGTCCAACTGTACCACACTAAATGCTGTGGTATATTTTTAACCTTGGTATTTTTTGTAGAACCCCTCCAAAAATGTACCAATAAGAAACCCATTACTAGTTCTTTGAGGAACAGTACTATAAAGTCTTTTTTCAGTCATGGAGAGTTTAGTCCCTAAAGGCTGATTATATGAAAAAAAGGACATGCTATCACAGAGTTATTCTTGGGAAGATACTGAGAGGAACAGCAATCTGGCCCATAGGATCTCCTATGGTCCCTGTATACTAATTTTTATATACACATACTAACATTTGAATGAAATAGAAAAACTAAATTAGACAGCGCAAGAGATTGCCATTGGTTTTGAGAGCTTTTAGAATGTCTCAGAGAAGTCAAATCTACCTACTCCTTATCCTGACCTAGTACTTTTTTCCTAATCTATCAAAATAAAGCTGTATCTGTGCAGAAAGTGGAGACTAATTTGATTCCCTCAAAATCAGCAAAAAGTAAAGTAAATGCAAAAGTCTGAAAATGTAAAAAAATTTAAAAGTCCAGACTTTTTCACATAATGAAAATATTTTTTACTTAATGTCTCAGATAATATTTTATCCACTAATAAAATCTTCCTTTTAGACCTCCAAGGGGTAGATGAAAGGGATGACTGGATTTCTCAAGAGTTAGTGCTAATTATCACAAATACAATATCTTGCCTATTGACTCACTCATCTCTGAGCTGCCAAGATTTCTATGGACATTTCATCACAATGGTTTTACCCATTTCTTGAGGACGTGAGAGACTGGTAATCTGTGAAATGCCCGTTTGTTGGCAAGCTGTTTATTTATACTGCAAGACCAAGGTGTTTTGTATCTGAATTCATTACATAGTGGCTGGTCACTAAATCCCTGGTAAAAGCAGGCTAACAAAGTAGAAGGACCAGGATCTGTCTGTTTAATCTTATGTTGAGTACTAGTAATTTCAGTGATGCATGACATGGCCTGAGTCAAAGAGAGAGATTCAACACAGTTTATTAACTTTATTTGCTTATCTTTATCTGTAAACAGCTGTTTATTGTATCACAGCAAACAAACCACTGGATAGCTATAGGATAAACACATGTTTAAATCTGTTCCTCAGACAAGATAGTAGTTTAAATTATATGATAATTAGAGGATACATATACTTAGGTTGCTAACTATGCTAGATAACTACATTAAGTTATATAATATGTGCCAGGAAAATCTGTATATTTGCATTTTCTACTGATAACACAAATACCTGTTTGCTACAATAGAACAGAAAAATGCAGATTTGAAATATTTCCATTCTCCTTCTGAGGAAATGCATTGCAACTTATAGTGCCAGTAATGAAAAGACAGACTGTGCAAGAGTACTTTCTGTCTGTGCTGCTATTGTATTCTCTTTACATGATTGATAATTACGGATAACGTATTCCTATGGAAAACAGGTTCAAGTATCTCGTATTTTCTTGCTCTTCAAATAGTCAGAACAGTTACATCTGTGTCAGTCTATCAATTTAACACTGCTTTTCCCAATGAAAGGTAGTCCAAGTCTGGACATCTTTTGGCAAGACTGGGGACTTACGTCTGTCCAGACACTGGAAAAACAGGTCTGGCTGTAAATAACAAGTTGAAATATGCTGGTTTCAGTCACTAAGTGATGGAGTTACTCCTCTTATAAGTCATTATAATTATATATATGTGCACTGTTACAGAAACATTTACTGAGTTGATGCTTGCTCAGAATCCTAGTATCATAAAATGGGACTTTTGGAAACTTTTTTTGATAGTTTGGCAGCTCTGATAACAAAACGCAATAATTGACCATGCGACATTCTTTGGAACTTTTCAAAGATTTTATTTAAAAGCATAATAATGTAAGTAGCTCTGTATGTGGTGCTTTGACAGAATTTATGAGAACAGAAAGAGAACTTTTTAACTTCATCTTTGTAAACAAGGATTCATTTCCTAAATATTTTGCTTTTGGACTCCACTTATAGTTTGAGGGGAGAGAAATTCTCAAATTATTTTAGATAATTCAAATCTCCTGAGGAAAGTGAAACCCAAAACTTCTAATAATTTGTACCAATCTGATTTGGGAGAAATGCTTCATTGACCTCACAAGTAAATCTTGATTTAATATGAGGAAGACAACCCAGCTGGGCACTCCAGTAGAGAAAGAGCAACTGCGTATCAGTCTGACTTCTTCTACCATCTCCAGTCATGGTCAGTTTTCAGTGCTCTGAGGAAAGCAAAACAAAAACCAGAAGCCAAATTATACATCAAAAGGGAAACAGTTTCTTCTCCTGCACTGCAGGCAACCAGTAGACCACCTCAGAATGAGATGCCTACACTATGTCAGAATGAAACAGTCAACAAACAGTCCTTTCAGTCTTCGCCACCCTGTATCTACAACAACAATCTCTATAGCCAAGAACTCACACTACAAATTTATTTTTTAAATTCCAGATTATCCTGATTTCACGTATCAAGTCTCTCATCATACTAAACTTGTAATTAATTTTTACATTTTTCAACCAAGTGATGTATACACAGAAACTATCTCTTCTCTATGAGATTTGTACTTTAATTGAGTGATGCATTATGCATAAGCTGAGCTGAAGAATTTAAAGATTAGGTTTTTTCTTTTTTGTTAGTGGTGGGGGGGATTGTATTGGGAAGTAGGGAAAGGCTGATAGCTTGAGATCTTATAATAGGATTTTGATTCTGGGGGAGAGGCAAGCTCAGGCCACGTTAGGAGTGTTGAAATGCTCTTGACATTGTCTTTTTAGGGACTTTTTCCCCAATCTTGATCAAATAACACAGCATCATCTTGGATATGTGCATCTCTGGAAAAAAAAAAGGCCCTTTACTCAGTATTGATATACTTGAAGCTTGTGGTATCTTAATGACACTTTGTCAAGTGAGAACATAAAAATTTGGAAATATTTTTGTTCAGATATATTTATACTGAGATAGAAGTAAAATATGGTATCATTCTAAAAAGACTGAATTTAACAGAAAAATTGCATTTCTGAATGAATTGGGTTACAAAGTATTACTACAAATATGGCATAATATTATTAAGGAGAAGTTATAAAGTGATGCTCTGGCATTCTTAAATTAGTATTATGCTTACTGATGTTTAGTGAGACCCAGCAGGAGTTCTGTGATGAGCTAAAGGACTGGTGCAGCATAGCTCAAATAACATTTTATAGTCTGCTCTTCAGTAGGTCCAACCTTATGAACAAGATACTTAAATTGTCTCTGATTTCAACATTGTTCTGAAAGACTAATGATAAGGAAATAATATTACTTCAGTAGTCATAATGGTATTAGAAATACTAGAAGTATATACTTCTAATCATTAATATTAATAATTACTTCTAAGTATTAATATTAGTATTACTACTATTAATACTAACGTAGTAGTATTTTGTTCATGTCTGTAGGTAGACAAAGTGGGTAGGAAAAAAGGAGTGATTAGTGGGGCTAGAGAAGGTTTCAGATGAGCTGAGCAACACTACGAATGATGATTCTGATGGTGTTTGTTATTCAAAGGTAACTCACAGTACAGTACAATTTTAGACTCAATTATCATGTGAATTTAGTTGGATAATGTGTACCTTTACTTGACTATAGGGTTTTTTTGCAATCTAATTTTGTTTGTTTGCTTTCAGCTTTGCATAATTAACTAAATAGTCTGGTTAATGCAAGAGAAGCAGCATGTCCAACTGTTTCTCACAGATGTCAATTGAAATGAGCTATCAAATTAATGCCATATGACAATGACAGTTTTGTAAATCATCCTTTGACCTGATTTGCCTCTGAAAGAGTTTATGCCAAAAATATTTATTATAATACAGGCACATACCGATCATTTTTATCCCACCCACAAGCAATTTATCCTCAAATCCTAATGTAGAAAACTATTTAGAATTAATTGGAAGTTTTGTTTCATAGAGGAGTCTAGTTTTGCCTGCTAGACCAGCCAGTTCCAGAATCAACTGTTCACTGATAGTATTATCGTATTATTATATTCCTTCTGTTACTACAGTTAGCAATGTTAATGACAGCTACTGATTACCTTCTGTATTATTAGAAATAAGGAAAATTTTTAATTGTTTTCAACAAGTAGAAGCGTGAGGTCATGGATCAATTAGAGTATTATATTGAAAGTGCATTCATTCATGGGCCAAAATTCTTACTTCATAGCAAATATGCTCTGCTTTTTAAAGTGAAATTTCCATGTTTCTCTTAGAGTACTTTATTCCTTGTAAAGGAAAACATTTTTTAGTTAAGCAGAAGGAATGTAGTCATAAAATTGTTACATTTCTTTTATGGAGGCAGAAAAATACACAGTATAATTAAAAATAACTTAAGATCATTAATGAAAAAGTCATTGCCTGTCCCTAATGCCAGACTTCTTGCTTGACAAAAAGAGGGAGGAATCTGGCATATTAAAAGGAGCTGTTTATTGAAAAATATTATACTAGAAGTTTCATTTTCGTGCAATAGATGATTAAATACAATTCTACCAAAAAAGAAAAGGTTTGCACCTTTTTTTGAGTCTTTGTTGTAAGAAAGAAAGCAGGAATTTTTTGGCAGATATTTTAGATTGTTTGCTTTAAAGTTGGGGTTTGCGCTTGTTTTTAACTGGGAACTATCATGAATAAGAAACAGTTGTTTCTCTGTTTTTTTTCCTGGAGGATCCCTTTGTCTCAAGAGGACAGAAAGGAATCTTTCACAAAGATTTTCTCTCAGTTGTGGTATTGCTGATGTCAAGCGTGCAAAAATCATGAGTCAGCACTTCAAAAGTCACGAGACTGCATTAAAAAAAAAGAAAAGCAATCTTTTAAAAGATATATGTGGCACTTTTTTTTTAAGCCTTTATGGTAAATTTTTGGCATATTTTTATCCTTATTCAGCAAATGGAAATCTTATTCTTCAAAACAAAAGTAGAAAAAAACCAAGAAACATGAGCTTTCTCAAAAATTTGCATGACTCCCAGAAAAGGGTTTTTGAAGAAGGTTTGAAGCATTACAAACATTGCAGTGTAATTGCAGGTGTTGGCAACATGGTAATTATTTGTGAGAACTTTGATCTAAATTGAGGTCAATAAAAAAATGAAAAAAATGATTGAAAGAAAAGCAAAGAAACCTTCGCATTTCAGAATCTTGGGCTGCTGTAATACCATTTGTTCTGCAGTCCTTCCAGGAAATCCTCAAGCACAAACTCAGGAGAATAAGCCTCGTGTCTTTAAGGTTAAGTAAAAAGACAAATACACATCTGATTACCAGATACAAGATATGCTCAGATAATGACAAATAACACTTTGATTTTGGCAGAAAAAGAAAAGGCAAAGTAGTGCAGATGCTGCTGTTACAAAGATATAAGACCTTTACCACAGTTTAAATGGCAAAGACTATTCAAACCTAACGACATGGTTTCAGGCCAGATAATTATTTTTAAAAATGTCACCTCATTCACATTCAATGATCACAGAAAATGGAAACATTTTAAGGAGTAATTGTAAACATCTGCTAAAGAAAAAATGAAAACATGACTAAGACAGAAATGAACTGCCAACATAAAGTATTGTGTGAACAGATCCACCAGAAAAACACCGTTTCTGTGGTTGATTTCTATATGGAATGTGAAAAAAAATTGGTGATTATAAAAAAAGATTAGAATCCACCTAAAAACATTTTGCTCTATGTCAGTCTGGCCATCTACTCAACTGCCAAGGAATGTGGCTACACTTGCATTTCTGCAGCAGCTTCGGCCCCTGCTGCTTCTCCTGCCTTGTTCCAACAGAAGCATTTGCACAGGAACTCGACTCAAACTAAACTAACGTATTTTTTCTTTCTTTTTTTCAGCTGAATTATTTTTCAGCTGGCTTAGCTAGGAAGAAGGCAATGGCAGTGCAAAGGGTGATGACAGCTCATACAAGAATGCTGCTAGATTTCTAACCACTGCTTCAACATACTGATTTCAAACTTCATTGCTGTAATGACAACATAAATGAAGGTAAATCAGATCCTTCTCTTTCTTAGTGTTCTGAGGGCAAGAGACAAATGGAAAGCACCTATAGATCTACACAGGGGCTGCTTTGTAAGCTCTATTGACTCCAGCACAGATGAACAGAGTGGCTGAGTTAACGCAGAAGAAAAAATAAGATGCAGGTTGCCCACTTTTCCAGGTACAGCTGTGTTAGTTACAGATGTTTCCATAAATAGCTCATACAGCTGATTGCAGAGATACCACTCCATGTGTCCTCTGGTAAAAGTGGTCATGTGCACATTTTCCAAAGCGCTGCAGGTAGCCTGGGTTTGCTCAGTCATCTTTTCTTAATGCCAATTGTTACATCTACAAGCGGCTGTTCTGATTGAAAATGTTTTATCACCATCCGTTGGTAGAAACTTGCAACTCCCCCAGTTCTGCTGACTGACCTGTTCACCTGAACTATTCCTAATCTCTCCCTTTCTGTAATTGGGGAAAATCAGACAGATTACATGTGGTTGTGGGCAGAGAGGCTGCTCAGGAGTTGCTGTGCTGGGTTAAAAGTTTAGCGAGCACAGGTGTCTTGCATTGTCTTCCCTTGCTGCTACTTTCCTTGCCCAGGGAGTCTGCTGACTGCCCAGTCTCTGGTCAAACAGCTGATACTTACTCATCTTGTTTTCTAGTTTTTCCCTCCTCCTTCTTTTTGTTCTTTCTTTTTCAAACTGGATTAACCTGCTATTTGAATTCACGCCATTGCCATAGGAATGCCTGCCCTTCTGCAACACAGGGAGTAACACTGGGGAAAAAAATACTCGCTGCCAAGGTAGGTGGAATTCTTTGCTCCAGTGTCAATGCCAGTTTGAGTATAAGGCAAACCATCAGTTAAAAGAAAAACAGATCCACCATCTTTAGAGCTGACAAGAATAGAAAATTCTGAAAAGGGTCTTTCAGGAGATAGGAGTTCTAGAAGAAGATTCCTGTAGACTTTGCTGATTAGTTCTCTAAAAAACCCTCTGAAATTATAACAACAAAGTAGTTTGATGTCTGTGACTCATTGTAGTTCACCCTTGGGCTGGTTATATGACTAAGATGTAGGAGACTGGAAACCTGAAGAATGACTTTGATGGTGCAGGGTGGGTGGTATTTAATGCTGTGCTCATCATATGCTTGTAAATCTCAAAATATGTATATAGATATTGTTTGGGGAGGTGTATTTTTGCTGCTGGATCTCTAGAAGTTAGGTATGTGGAGACAAGACCTTTGATCAAGTTGCCTCCGTTTGAGTGTCATTTGACTCTGTGCTCTGAAATTATAGAAAGAGGCTAAATTTCCTTAAACTCCTGAGCAAAAAAATACTCATGAAAAGCATCATTTTAAGGGATTTCCTTAAAATATGGCATAGGATTTCAGTTCTGTGATAAATCCTTTTGATGATCTTAAATCTATGAAACATTCAATGTGTGCTTTCAGTTTGTTTGTTTGGTTGTTTTTTTGTTTAATAATGGAGAATTGGCTACTGGATTTAGCCTGTGGTCAGGAAGACAGTAACAGTAGTTATACAATTAATCAGTAAAGAACCAGCTTTTGACATTCTCATCATAAACTGCAAACAAGGTAGTATTTCCTGAGAAAGTCATCATGTACTTTTTATGTAGCTGAAGAACTAAAAACAAAACCTGTTTCCCAGCTCTGGAATCCCCACTATTGACAGATTATTCTGACTTTTGACTTTATACTTGCAGGCCTTATGCCTGACTAGAAATCATCATTTTTATCATAGAATGAAAACCATAGAGTTGGTAAAAAATACATATTCAGCATGCTATGGCTGTTTTAATAGAGTTGCTGTTGTAAAGTGATGACTTTGAAATACTGATCATACATACTGAGGAAGTATTGATTGTAACATATCTGTCATTAATAGTCATGGAACCACAGCTATCTAAAGATATAAGTCTTTGTTTTCCTGCTGAGTCAATTACACCACTCTAAAACTTGGACCACTGCTCTGTCTCCTCTTAATATATTTGGTTATCCTATCTAAAATACCAGAAAAAGAAAGCGTAGGTATGAATATTAATATTCTGTGTGTTTTGAATAGAACAAGTCTCAAATGATGATTGCAGGCTTTTTTTCCCAACTTAAAAATATTTACATTGTAGAAGGTAGTTTAAAGAGAAATGACTACTTAAATAAAAGCTGAATCTCTCAGAGCTATTTTGTGTTTCTCTATTGTCTCTCTGCTTTGAGACTGCTCTTATCAGATGGAAACCAAAAGAATGTTGGTTTTAATCACTGATTGTAAATGTGCCAACCTGTACTTTCAGAAGTAATATTTGTTAGTTTTAGGGGACAGAGATATGGAGATGTTGGAGGACAAAATCAAATACCTCTATTCCTGCACGGAGCTCAGTCAGCAACACAGAAAGTGCCTGAGAGTACAATCATTAAATTTATCTGAGATTTATGAGCAGCTGCATTTTTTTTTTTGGTTAAACCAAAGTTAATCTGAAATAACTCTGTGTGTATCAGCAGTGTATTCAGATATACATCAGCCCAATTAATGTGGAGTTGTGCCTGCTGGACAGAGTTGTTACGAGGGCACTGCCACCCTTTAGACATAGTTTACAAATTCAGCTCAGTAAAAGACATAGTGCAGGTGTTTATACTGACTTCATATGCATCCACTTTGCTTAAAATATACAAAATTAATGAGGTGGAAAATTTTGTCTTCAGGGCCATGCTGTACTTTTTTCCAGTAGGAGGGAAATAAAAGTGGAATGTGATTGATAAGTCAGAAGGATATCAGTCTTTGGTACTGGCTCAAAAAGCTTGGAAATAAGAAAAGTGACATCATAATACAACCTTTTCATTTTCAGTACTACAACATACTTCATAACTGAAGACAAAGACTTTGGTTTTCCTTTTGTTGTTTTGGTTCATCTGCACTGGACTGCAAAACAGATTAACTCATCTAAATAGCTTTCAGCTCCTCATAGCTAGCATAACATCTCCTTTGTGCTAAATCAACCTTCTACCAGTTCCAATGGGCAGTTTTAGTTCACATGAGTAGAAGGAATTGAACACAGTTTTCTAACCTGAGCTCCTCACTGCAGTGCTAAAATCCTGCATTTGGACCATCATCACAACAGCAAATGTGAAAATCTTCCCGCTGATCAGTGCAAGCCCTGCCCATGTGAGGCTGTGCATGGCACCTCGGCACATTCCCAAGGGTTCCTCTGCTGCACACAGGGCTCCCAAGGTTTTTAATGCTCCTGTTATTCATATTCAGCCTTATCATAAACATGACATTGATATTAATGGCATGAACATGTCATTCTGGATTTGATTTAGAAAAAACGATAAAGGAGAACGACATTTCACAGACAGAGCTGACATCCAGCACCTGCATAAAGATCCAAAAAGTCTTTTTCTCTTAGGAACAAGATTAAGACTAGAGTTTGACTCTTCATCCTGATAATGCAGAGTTGTTTGTCTAAGCGTTAGTTTTGGTGGTTGGTTGGGTTTTTTTTAACAGTCAACTTTAAGGGGAAATAATTATAAAACCTCTACATGTTTACTTTTAAACACAGCATTTTTTCCACTCTGCCCTAAGTCTGACATTTTAATGACCTGCTTTGCCTTGGGTTTTACTGGCAGCATATATTGAAAGGATATTTTATGTACAGTTTTAACATTTGAACAACAGCTCCATATTCTGTCACTCTTTCATGTTGTGAAAACATCTTTTAAGTTTTTATTTCTTTTAATTGCTTACTAATTCAAGAGCATTTTTGCAAATATCTTTAGAAACTTTCAGATTTATCATTGGTGAAGTTTATTAATTTAAGAAGAGCAAACAAAGTAAAGGCTGCATATATTTTCACTCAAATTACTATCCTAAATGACTCCATGGGGGGTTTCTTATAGGGGTCACTGAAAGGCAGAAAGGAATGTTTTTACTTCTTTGCTTTGTCACAAAAATTAGGTTACAAGGGCTATAAACGCAGGTAATACTTTTTATTACTAGATTTTCCTCTGTAATGAATATAACATTTCTTCTTTTCATATAACGATACCCACTGAATGTCTTAATACTTAGCATGTTTACTCTTACCTTTAACAAGGGTCTAAAGTAATTCCCCTTTTAAAGCCTTGCAAGCAATCTGAAGGCAAGAAAGAAACGCTGTATGGCAGGATCGCTGCTGGAAGCAGAAGATTGAAGGGGGACACTGTCTTGCCTGCTGCCAACAAGCCTATCAATAGCACCAGTCCTTGAGTAGGTGAGGTAGAGAGACACAAGTTTGAATGAGAAAGACCAGTAAATGTAACAATGAAAAATACAAAATTGGTTATGTATTTTCCTGCTATAAGTCACCTTGATCTGTGCCAGTGTGCCAGAACACACATATACACAACTCTGTAACTCAAAAAAAAAAAACCCCTTAGTCTCACTATTGCTTTGAGATTTGGGCCACATTGTTGAAGTGGGAGAAGCAGCTCCACCTCAGCGAGGCTGCGCTCTTTAACAGCTGATCCAGGGAGCATGCTGCAGTTGTTCAGTAGGACTGGGCTCACAGGGCTCTCTCTTCAGAGGATTACACCTCCTTCCCAGCTTTGCTCTTCAAGAGAGCATTAATATTCCCTGAAAGGCGGCCACTCATCTGTAGCTCTGTAAGGCCGATCTACTTTGATCTCAGCCTCAGCGACAGAATGATGAAGGATAAGAGTTCCAAGCATAAGAAGAAACTCAATATGCAAAGAATGTACTACAACTTAATAAGTAATGAGAATTCCCTCTATTTGTTGCTGTTGTAAGGAAAAATAGTATAATATCTTTAAGGGATTAGGACTCCACAGTACTTTGCTAATGAGTGGCCACAGCTATTAAGATTTTCTTTATATCGCCAGATAGGCTGGCAAACAAACATCAGTAAACAATGGCAAGTCTAAGACTGGCTATTAAGATTTTGATCTGGCAAATATTTTATTAATGTGGCTAACAACTTGAGTTATTTGGATTGTAGACCCAATAGAGCAAATTTTCCTTACAAGGTACTTGAAGATTGATGAAATTACCAGTAATGAATGGCATATTTTTAACAAACTTTATCACAAATGCCCCCAGACTGTGAATTGTGTGCTATTCAAGCAGCCATAGATGGGCAGGAGATTCAGGAAATTACCAACAAGAACAAAATTTCTTGTTTTCTACTGGTTTGCCCAGAACTAGGGAGATATCATTCACATGAACACTTAGCCTGCATAGCAATGACAAATACCAGCAAATTTAGATTTCGTAAGTGTATTTGAGAAAGATTAGCACACACCATTCAGTTCAAGTTTTAGTTTTTAGGTTAGCTGCCTTTCATATTAATCAGCTTTGGTTTTTTCAGGGCTGCCTTTTCTGTGTAAGAGCAGTGGGTGAATGCCATGTTTAATATCCCCTTACACTGACTAATTCCTTTTTCCAGCAATTGTGTGGTCTGCAAAAGAAATAAATTTGTATAATTAGAGGAAGAAATGTAGAAAATGAATGTTTCTTGTCCTTATAATGCTAGAGAAGCTTCTGTTTCAAGGAGCCATGTAGCTTTTCAGGACCATTTTCTGTTCCTCAAATTAATTTCTTATTATTTTTTCATGTCCTATAAGTATAGTGAGATTTAATGTCAGCACAAGATACTTTTTCACTTGATCAGCTCAGGTGCTAATTGTCACAATGAAATTTAGCAAAGTAGAGTGAGATATTTCATATGCAAATTCTGATTTTTCTGAGTGTGGTGGCAGGAATTACTAGGAAGGATTTTCATTAGATCAGTGTTGAAACCTTGTTTCCTTATTCAGTTTTCATGATTGATAAACAGCCGTGCAATCTCTGTGTAGCATCAATCCAGCTACCTAGAAACAGATTACTAAATACTTTTCAGACAGACAGTGGTTTCATTTTTCTTTCATAAAAAGTTTGAGAAGTATCAGTGATTTGCACAATAGAAGCGAAGCACAAAAAGCTTGTCAGTCAAGAGAATGCCACCCCATAAATGTCCCTAGCAGCCTTTTCCTCTTTTCTGATTTGAAAGGAGCATAGCTTTAATTAATTTATTGGTCAGCATCTGTTTAACAGACACATGTGATGGGTTTCTGAACACACCTGGTCTATTTTTTAATGTAACCTCCAAAAAGATTTTGATCTTATTTTTAGCTTTAACCTTATAAAAATGTAACAGCACAAAGAATTCTTACAGTGACCAAACTTTTTTTTTTAATTTAAATCCCAGTTTCAAAGGAATTTAGCTATGACCTGGATTTTAATTTTCTTGGGGATTTTACTAATGCTTGAGGGGGAAAATCTGGTACATTTTCAGCATATTAAATACCTGTTTGTGTCAAAGTAGTCATTAGATTTCTAATTCATTTGATTACTGTCCAGTGATACAGCAAGCAGTATGTCTGGATATTTATCATCTTTAGCTATGCTATCATTAGAATATATATTCTTTATTTTCACTATTGGGGCATGCTACTGTAAATGCACCTAAATAGTGCTCGAATTTGAAACCACTTAATTATCCTGTCATTGGTGCAACATTATTCAATTTTATGTTAAAATTGTTTTCCTAGAGACCTAAGCTAGATTCAAATAAACTGTTCATTTTTGGCAACCAGGAAGAAATGGAGTCCTTGTAAAAATCAGACTTTGGAGTGAGGAAGTTGGCGATTTTTTTCATTAGTTTCATAGGGCTCATTGTTTCTATTCTGGAAACTTTATAGCTGCAATCACCTACGGCTAGAATCTGATTTTTACTGAGGTCCTATAATAATTATACTAAGTACTTTCTGTTCGTCAGTGACAAACAGCAATCCTTGAATGTCACTTAAGGAAAACAGAAGCTTTTATGCTGTGGGTTGGTTTCCAGAACTTCATGGTTTGAGTTCTCAGGAATAAGTGCAAGTTTTCACTAACTAAAACCAACCAAAAAAACAACTTAAAAACTACCCTAGGTTTTGCATATAACTAGGAAACTTCTCAAACTCTTAGACATATTCACAGAGATATTCAGGGCAGTGGGGAGGAATGTATGAAAGAGAACAAGGTCTTGCAGGAACTTTGAGTTCCTTAAATAAAATATTTTGCTGAGAAATTTAGGTATGACTTACTGAGAACTAAAGGTTGACAGGTTTAGCTAAATACTGTAATAGCAAAACAAACAAACAAACAACCTCTCAGTTCACTTGTGGATTAGCAGTTAATACTCTGAAATCCACAAGCTATGGCTATCTGTGCTGTTATAATCCAAAAGAAGAACTCCACATTTTGTGTTTTTCAAAGGAAGATCTTAATCACCTCTTTGTAAGGCACCAAACCCCTTATTAAAAGTCTGGGCCCAATCCTCTCTTGAAAGAGTGGCCCCAGCAAACTATGGTCTTTGATCCTAAATTGAGAACAACTACTGAAGGTAAGGGTATGTGATTAAGGACTGCAGGATTTTGGCCACTGACATTAGTGAGACTGACGGCTGCTGTGAGGAAAGAACAATTTCATAAGATTAAGGATCATTGTTATATTTGGTATCTATATTCTTATTAACTCTTCATTATTTATTCAGCTTAAATAAGATGAACACTATAACCTGGTTGTCAATATCAACATTAAGCAGTGGAAACTAGAGTGAAAGTTACTGTAGTGACTTTTTTATTAAAATTTAATATTTATAGTATAAATACTATGTAATGTAAAAATTATTAATGACACAGTTGCTAGCCTTTCTCTTTAGTATCATGTTTGTTAAATAATACTGACAATCTGAATCATTAAACTTTAATTTTTGTTAACTTAACTTGGTCTCACACACATACAAATTGTTTCTGTACCTTACTGAAAATGTCCCAGTAAGTGCATTCAGCAAGAGGACCCGGAGAGCTGGGAGTGGCCACCTGCTTGGGCCTGGCACAGGATGCCATGTCCTACAGTTGGGAGGGAAGGAAATAAGGGAACATTCTCCCTCAATTCTTATGTGCAAATGAGGTTATATATAATATTATGAACAGTAACAGCTGGGCTGTTCAATTAACTTCTACAATCCAACCAGAGTTAAAGTTTCCCTTCTAAATGGATTAGCATTTTTTCCATCCTTAGGGACTGGTGAGATCCCTCAGCTGACCTGTGTGTTCTCTCTTAAAGAGTGTAGGTAGATGAAATACCAAGTAATCTTAAGGATGGTAATTTTGCTGAGGTGGGGAGGATGTCTGAACTGGATTGGTTTTCTTCACTGTAGTTTCCATTTACCTGCAAAACCAGGCATTGTCACAGCTGCGATACGGAGGTACCAGAAATATCGTTTAGGGATTTAAAAAAAAAAAAGCAACAACGAACCAGACATTTAACTTGCTCTGCCTGAACTTTGTAAAAGTCTTGAAGTGATACCAAACTGATTTGAGATTTTTATTTTTGTCACAGATAGGAAATGTTGAAACAATCTGGAGCCTGACAGCTTAACTCTTTACTTTGAGAGGGAAGAGAATTAGAACCTGCATGGGCTTGGCTTATACTTCATAATACATTTTATTATTAGAATCATAAATTAGGCCTCTGGGCACCAAAATACAGCATAACTAAAAACATAACTAACCAAGGTAAATTGATGCCTGCCCTACTATATTTTACCCTCACAGAATACCAGAGACTCCCTCTCGCTCAGAGCTTTCCACTCTTAAGAGGGCCTATTGGCACCAGTATTATACTGCTGTAACTAGTCTAGGACTTGAATCTGAGCCACACTCTTGGTTTCCATCCATTCATTGCAACTGGTTTTTGGCCAGCTTTCACCTTCTACAGGTGGTGGCAGGCCAGCTGCAAGTGTGTTTGTTCTCATTAGCTGTGCAATAAGCCTTGGGCTTTTTGTTTCTAGTGATGGATCTAGAGATTATCAGGTTATCGTGCGTGTGTGTGTGCACACCTTGCCATGCTGGCACTTCGCAGTGTCATGATTCAGTGGTGCAGGAGTCACTCTTTGCTTAGCATTTTTCTAGGATCAGAAGTGAGAAAAGTTGCAAGAATGAAACGGTCCCATTTCCTTGATACTGTGTGGTTATCCAAACCTGTGAAAATGGGGGTAGTAACACTACTCCACCAACTTGTGCCTGATGACTATAATCATGAGTGTTGCTGAGGAGAGACAGTTATTTGAATCAAATTGGTTACCGCCTTTGAAATACAGTTTATCTTGTGAAAATACTGTCAGAATAATATATGCTTCCTTTATACCCAAGAAGTTCTACTCTTGATCGATAGGACTTACATTTCATTTGTCAGGTTAATGAATTATTAGTCTTCCAGGGTTTTTTAGTGCATTTCAGTCTCTTTTTATGCAGCAGACAGCTGTCACAAGGCTGAGGTGGAAAAGTAGCCTAAGCCTTTGTACAAAACAGGGACCAGGATGTTTATACCTCTCTGGGTGCTCCTTTTATAACTAAGGTGGAAGTTCTTAGGATAAAATCAACACCTGTAGCCAGAAGTGATGCTGGGAGTGTGCCCTAGTGCTTGGGCTTGACAGTTTGAGACAGTGATTAGACCTGGGAGTTTGCTGTAGCCCTATTTCTGTCAGGAGTGCTGCTGCAGACCAAACCATGCAGCTCTCTTGAGCTTCAAAGAATTTGAAGTTCATAGAGGCATTCCACGTTGGGCTGTTATTCCAATTGTGTGCTTCAAGTTGTGTACAACTGAAGAATTAAATCATCAGAAAATGCAACTGTGAATTTTTCTGTCTACTGCTGACAACATTAAGTGCTTTGCATTGTCTCCTCAGGGTTTTATCAAGCAAGTAATTATTTGTGTGTGTGTGTAATTTTTGCTTTGGGTGTATACGAGGCAAATGGAGATTTCAGATTCAGTAAGTTGGTTTTGTTCCATAAACATTAACTAAGCATGTTAAAGCTGTCCTAGGGCAATCCTGATGTGCACATGGTAGTGTTTTCATCTTTTCTATAAATATTTGTAGTCGATCATGCAGTACAGTAGAGCATTCCTCTCTTTTGACTTTGCCCCCTTTTTTTTTTTAGCTTATTCATCTGATTTGCACAGAAGGGGGAAGAAGTTTTTATGGAAAAGATAAATTGCAGACTCAACTCTTTATGTGGATGTCTGTGTATGTTAGTAAAGTCTATTGAAAAGCTATTTATGTATTTTAGTGAGAAGGCATTGTCTCCACTTTTATGAATATTGAAATCATCTATGTAAAAAGTTATATGGAAAAAATACTAAGTGGTAATAACAAATATCAGAAACAAAAATTTAGCTGAAGTTCTATTAAATTGCATTTTAAGTGTCATATTCATCTTCTTTCATTTCCTCTATGAACACTTCCTCCAATTTTTGTATACTACTATATTTCAAAACTTTTTGACCAGTAAATGGAAGTTTTCTGATGTCATTCATGCTTTAAATACTTTGCTGCTCTCGAAGCCAAAAATGTCAGCAGTCTTAGGAGCGTGCTTCTGAGTGCCTTTAGATTTTTGGAATAGCTAGAAAAAAATTGTGAATCACAGAAAAAGATCATCCAGTCTCAGTGAAACAAAAACTTGTTTGTAAGATTGAGGATTAATATTTTCAAATTCCTTTTAGTATATGACTTTTTACCATAACATTATTTCTGGTTTTGTCAAGCAGACAGAGCACAATAAACTAGACAATTCCCAATCTGGGCAGACACTGTAGCAACATGTTGACACTAGATCCTAAGTAGAATTCTCCTCTTCGTTGGCTAGTAAACCAGCAAAAGTTCTTCAGTGAAACAAAAACTCACACCCCCCCTCCAAAAAACCCTCAAACAAACAAAATTTTGATTATTTTTTCATTAGTAGCAGGTCTACTTAAAAGCTTAAAGTTATTTGACATATACATTTGTCATTTATGTGATTCTGACTTCGTGACAGGCTTTGCAAATCAACTTAAATATGACATACAAAATACAGTAACTTTTCCTTATGTTCCACCCTCTAAAAGTTTATGGCAATTTGGTATCTGGATTCAGACCTCTAATCATTTCAAGTGAGCTAAGCTCTAGAAAGCTAAGCTCTCTGTATTTTTTAAATAAATACTATTGCATTTCTTATGTGAAAAGTCTGTACATTTCAAACAATTATTTTAGGAATAGGCATAGGTAAGAGAAGATACTAATGTAATTTTCTTTTTTTAAAGGAATAATTGAACATTACTGGTCTAGTTTCATTGTCTTTTCATTTATCTTTCATCACTTTGCCTTTCAATACCATCCAACTATGAACTAATGCAATGCCCGCTGAAGTCAATAGAAGTCATTCAGTTGACATCAATGAACAATGAATCAGGCCCTTTAAAAAAAGAAAAAGAAACTAGAGTTTACAAGGGTTAAAACAGAGCACGGAGGAAAAACACTCTGAGGCAGGAATTGTGACTTCTCCTGTGTCCGTACAGCACCTGATACTTCACTGCCATACAAAATAGCGACAAAATATACTGATCAGCAGTCTCAGCTGGTGGCTCTGATAAGGGAAGGCAGCTTTACCAGTCAACATCTGAATTGTTTTTCTGTACAAAGCCTTAGTAGGTATCAATAATTGTAATACATAGTAAAATTCTGTTGAGATAGGTGTCATTGGTGCAGATGTTGAAAATCTTTATTTGCTTTTGCCCCGTCTTCCCAAAGAACTCCTACTTTGTTATCAGTCTTTTTTTTGTTCTGATTAAGTTGTAATCACTCAAAAGCAGATTCAGAAGCTCCCTTTCCTTCCTTCACAGAGGCTGTGTTTGTTTTATACCTAAATGTGACATTGCACACTGGTGCAATCGAAAAAGGCTGCAATGATCAATTGAGGGTCCAATCAAAGTCTAACAGATAGGCAGCCATTCGCCGCTGTTTGATATAAAAGGTGTTTTATTTCTCATCACACTTTTGTCACTGAAAGAATGCTTCCTGCGTGCAGATTAATTAAAGTGTAAACATTAAATATTGATTGATGCATTATCAGCATGGAGCAGTTGCCTCCACTCAGATTGATTCCTGCAGTGATTTATTGTCATATTTGTGGAGTCATTTCACTCGATAACAAAGAGAAATAGGCTGCTCCCTCTACCTTTCAGCCTCATTTTCTGGCTCTTGCACTGCACCTCCTCATCCTCACTGACTGCCATTCTTCGCCTGCTGGGACTAACACAGCCTCACTATATTTTCAGGAGAAAAGTTTCAAGGTTTTTATTTTGGCATTTTCACAGCAAGCTTATAGTTCTGTGAGAAGCTGGCAGACCTGTGCTCTGAAATGGAACATCTCTGGTTAATGCTTTCACCTCCTGTCCCTCACAGCTGCTTTCACTGACCCTGCTCAGGCACAACCTTGCAAGCACAGGTTCAAAGCATTCAAATTAACTCACTGCCAACTTGACAGAAAGGTGAACTTTCAACAGAGTAACATTGTTTAAGTCAGTTTTATGGATAAATTATCCAAGTAGCTACTCTGAGCAGGAGGACAGCCACACAATAGCATGTCAATGTAAAGAATTTCAGGGTTTTACTCTCATATTTGGACAAACACACAGGAGAGGCCTTCAAATCTTGTGGGGTGTTTAAAGTAAAGCAAAATTTTGTGAGATATTATTGAGCACCTGCATTGGAATATCCTTTAAAAAATGTATTCAATTTCTGTAGCTTTTGGAAGTGAATTCACACAAGATTGTACTCTAAACTCATTCAGTCTTCTTCATGGAAGTCTACAAAATTCTGACTCCGTGTTCGTCTGCATCAGGGATGGCTGTTAGACAGCATCACACGTTGTCCACACCGCTGTACACAGCCATCTGTGCCAAAGGAGCTGTAGTACCCACGTCAGATATTTGTTCAAGACTGTTATATTCCCTCCTTCACTGTGTTCTCAGTGGGAGGTTCATCATTCAGCATTTTTATGGCCTGTGCTGGATGGATGTGCCTTCAGTGACCCAATTAGCTACAAAAGAAAATTATTTGTGAAATTGCCTTTTTTCTGCTGTAACAAAACTTCATCTCTCACATAAATGGCTTTCATTTAACATTCAGAGAATTGAATAACTCAAAAATCTGCCGAAATCAAATGTATGAGTAAGACCACAAAAATATGTAATGGGCAACTGGTGATCTTGATTCAGTCAACCAATGTAACATTAACCTTTGGTCACAGTAGCAACAAATGCTAAACTTGTGAATTTACTACAGCAGACAATTTCACTCCTAGACCTACAGGAAATTATAGGCATGATTTCCTACATAAGCAGAAGCCATGCCAAACTGGCTCTCTAAGAGAGATGCTATGTCTAAGAGATGCTATGATTTCTCTAGAAGCCTGGTAAACAGTTGTACAAGCCTTCATTAAGATAGGTATGCACTTATACTGCTGCAATTCCTGACCATTACTGTCACTTCCAAGCATTTGCCCAACCATACTTTATTTAGGTTGTTTTAATATTTTACAGATCAGTTTACCCAAATCTGGGAGAAAATACTGCTATTCTGGGTTCTTCCTCCTGATGTACGTTCTACTAAATGCTCCTCCAGTCCTCCCTCTGTTCTATCATTATCCATTCCAAACCAAAATTCCTTCTTTTTGCACCAGCTTGCTGATTTCTGGACAGTCACACCTGAATTTGATACCTTTAAAATTAAAAAGCAAACAAAGCACGCCTAAGGTATTACACGACCGTGCTTATCTGCATTCCTTCAAACTAATGCTCTCACAAGATCGCTTTCCCCTTCTCTTTGTTTGCTGTTGCCCTTCCTACCCACTGAACAACACTATTGTCACTTTTTGTTAGATTGTCAGCCTTATTGAAATTGTCAGCTCTTCCAGTCAAAGACCTTGCTTTCTTGTTTGTCTTTAAACTGCTCTGCAAATCAGCACGGCTGTATCACCAGTGCCACAAGTGCAGTGCTGTAAGCCTCTGAGTTTGCAAGAGCATTATAAACAAAATCTATTGTCACTGTAATTTTTGTACATTTATATTTCTGTAAAGCCTTTTATTAAAAATAATTTTGTATAGAAATACAGAAATGTTCTGAAATATCTCCTTATTTTAGATGACAACATATATCATCAATGAAATAAAGTCTCTTTTCACACTTTTCAAATGACCGATGACTTTCTACCAAATAGTATTCAGTTTGAATTGTATTCTCATTGTTTATCTGGGACCACATGAGAATAAATTAAGAGAAATCTCAGTTTCAAAGCATCTGTTACGCAGATCAAACGTGGACCTTAGAAGCATGCACAGAACTGTTCTCTCTGGGTGACATTAGAGCATCTTTGAAAACAATTGGAAAATTCCTGTTGAAGTCAACAGGCCCAGGCTTTCTCCCTTGTATCCAGTGAAAAACATATAGAGATGGTTGTGCATTCCTTGGACCTAATTGTAGCTTACTGTATAACCACAAACTGTTCCCAGAAGGAAGCGGTTCCTGGGAAGACAACAGTTTTCAAAGAATTAAGGGCTGTGACTCTGCTGTGGTTTGCTCTGATGTAAGTTAGCCAGAAGGGCTTGGTCAGTCCAGGTAGCTTTACAATTGTTTGTCTTGATCTTTAAGTCTTTTTTAGTAAGGTGTCTGGCTGAGCTCAGTATTGGGGTAGTTAACTACTAAAACTAGAGTTACCCTGGTTGGGTTCCTACATAGATAAAGGTGCCAGTCCACGTGCAGCAAATCTGTGTTCTTGATTGATTTCTCTCTTAGCCCTCACTAACACTCCTAGCAGAACTGACTGTGGTGAGCAATGAAGAAGAATGAACAGACACCAGGAAAATGTGGGAAAAAGAGGATAGAAAACAGATCTTTTTGATAGGCTTTAAAATAATTTTGTAAAAATAGAGTATGATTTGATACTGTGTCTCAAATATCATTCTTCAGGTCCAGATTCTGAAAGGAAAGAGGTGTTTGTGAACTGAGATTTTCCCTCACTGCGCCTCACTTATACAATTATTGTGTAAAAATCACACCATAGTCAAGAACAAAAATTTAAATTTATTAAATTGTTTTGATGTTTCAAATAAGATGAAAATCTGCTTTATTCCTTAGATGCTTGCGCAGGGTCCCAGGATAGTTCAGGTTGGAAAGATACATGTCTTAGTGTACTTCTCTTGAATTCTGATTAGGGTTTCCTTTCACCATGGACAATTAAATGTGACATGAAGGGATACAAAAAGATGTTTGTTATGGATTTAGAAAGCTCATTACTGACCTAGATGCTGTAATTTTAGATATGTTAGTTACACACAGGGATTGTAAACCTGTACTGAGGAGACCCAAACTCACAAGAAGTTCCCCTCAAAAAAAAAAGAAAAAAACTGTTGTGATGATGAACACAAGGTACAGAAGGCTGCAGCCCTTTCTGTTTTACTGAAGAAACTGTTTTATCTGCAGTAGGAGTTGGATATTAATTCTAACTGATCTACCAATTTGTCCACATAAATTTACAGTTCTATTATCTATTCTATTATCTTGTAGACTCCATATGTAAACTTAGCTTAGTTCATCCATGCAAATTACCCTACTCTTTTCGTGTACCTCTGTAAGACCTGCCAGATTATTACTGTTGCCTTAAATTGTGATATTTCCCTTCAATAAATGAGTTCACTGTTTTCACAGCAACAATTACAGGTTGCATGAGAATGGTGTGTTATTTCCTGAAATTGTACATAATTTATTTTTAAGAGCTTGAAATGTAGTTTTGAAGTTAAGTGCATAGCATCTTTATGACTGCTTAGGTTGTGTTGTTTTCAGTTTCCTGAAATACCTTTGAAGTTAAATGCAAATTAGGGGAAAATATATTACAAGTTGTGGATTGACCAGTGTCTCATTATACGTAATATAATTAACTCCATCCTTCATATAATGTTTCTCTTAATAATTATCCAATGTACTTTAGAATTGTTTAAATGATTGGTGATTCCTTGGGAGGGAGTGTTTAGGTTTGTTCATAAGATGTACTTTATATTCACTTTCTGGGTCACCAGGACAGAACATTTTAAAAATCTGTTTTCATGTTAGTTGTAAGCAGACGCTAGTGCTATTACTCAAAACAGTCTTTTATGATTATCTTCTCTAATACTTTTTTACCTTCAGTTCCTTACATTGCCAAAAAAAGGATTGGTTTTACTATTTGAATTTGGATAGTATTATATTTAGAAGCATTGCATAGATTGGTAAGGCACATTTATCCTTTCCTTGCATATTCTGGAGTCTACAAACATGAGATGGTATTTCAAATTAACAGAGATCTAGAGTCCTATCAGGAGAAAGCATTTCCTCCCAAAAATAAGCTTTCTCATTCTTAGACTATAACTTGTGTTATGACATAAATTAACACTTTTGTGACTTGTAAGTAACTGTGTCTCCTTATGCTATAGATAACATTTGGCAGCTATGGTTGGAGTCAACTGTATCTTGAGGTCTAGTTATCTGTAGCTGTTTTTTTATTTATAGCATTTTGTATTTGCTAATGTTGCTGCAGAGTTCAGGGATGCAGACAATAAAGAGCACAAATAAAATCTGTGGTTGGTGTCTGCAGCCCTGTTCCATTTCATTCCTGCAGTGGCATCACAGTTTCCTCAAACTCTTCCTGTGCTTGGAAGTCTCTGGGGTTCATGTTTAAGTCTTTGATGCCGTTAGTAATTCCAGTCTGCACCATTAGAGCTGCATTTTCTGACTGTCCCTTGATAATTGTTGCAAGGACTTAGACAAGTAAGACTATCCAAAGGCATCACTAAGGTCAAACTCTGGTAGAAAGTGGTCTGATTTTATCCCGGAGATTGATGCTTGTATCACCTTTTTTTCGATTCAGCAGCTGGGGTTATAAAATGTACTTGCAATCACTGATAACATGTTAGATCAGACTACAAGTGGAGTAACACAGTATTTTATACACTCTGTGCAGTTTTACCTAATGCAACAATAAATCAGTGAAGGCAGAGGTCTTTTGTAAATTTTAATGAAAATTCAACGCCTGAAAATATAATTACTTCTGGCTTAAGTTCTAGAAATATGAATTTACTTCAGTCCTTTAAAGCTGTAAAAATTGTTTTAACTACAAACTTTCTGGGAAGGCAGTAAAGAAACAAGCAATAAAATAAGTGATGGTGCATTCAATATATTACAATTACTTTGCCATTGGCTATAAGCAAACTGAGAAGAGGGGGCCAGATTCTCACATGTACTTCTAATTAGCTGTAAAAAATACTCTTTACTGAGCACAAACTAAAACTGTCTCTACACAAGAATGAGACAAAAGTTGGGACAATGGGCCCATTCTACCAGTTCATGGAAAGAAAATAATGCTATAATTTAAAAATACTTACCAGCTGATCAATAAATCAAATTTATGCGAGTCCAGAAGGTTTACAGGAGAGCTTTTTTTATCACAGAATCTTATAACTACTGAAAAATACACTTTTTCCTTGCATTGAATTGTTATGTTTTAAAATAGCAGTTATATATAGCAATTCTAATGCATATTTATTAAATAAATGGCACAAGAGGGAGCTGGGAGTATACAAATAAAGAATATCAGAGAATACACTAATCTACTGTTAAACTTCTACTGCATCTTTCTTGTAAGTTTTAAAGCAATGTTTCTGTGAAAATAGTATTATTCTTTCCTAAAACCTCCCTACATATAGAAACAGATCTAAAGACTACCCTCGTTAGAATACTGAAGATTTGAACAGCATTAAGCAGAATTTACACTTAGTTTTTGTCTAGAAGTCAAGCACAAATACACTTTATTCGGTTCTCCAAGTCCCCAAGTGGATTTTTTCATGATTGTTTTTTACAAATTACTTGAAGTTCATGGAAGTATGTGGGTTTTTTTTAAATAACATAAATTAAGAGATGGCATCCATTGTTTTTGGTATTTTGCTTGTTTTTCTGCTGTGCTTCAGCTGTTACGTTGAAATTTTGTCTACTTTGGAGTACATAGTCCAGTTCATGGGGAGTTTCTTGAATTCTGGCTTTGATCCTTTCATGATTGATTCAGAGCAGAACTACTAAGATCAAAATGAACATGAAAAAAAAAACAGATAAAATTTGAAATGAAACATCTTTGAAATGAAACATCTTTAAAATGCTTAAGAAATTATACTCTTTTTCATCATTATTAGTGTTTTCATGCAGAAATTATGAACTAGGCATATTGGATTGGTTTTGTAGCCTCCTTGCAAGCTTAAAATTATTGTCAGAATTGCATAGGAAAAGGTTTAAAATCAGATTATTTGTTCTCATTTATACGACTGTCCATGTACAGTTTCATTGGCTTTAAGGAGTTGTTTACAAATTATATTGGTGCCAGGCTAGAATCAAACAGTCACAGTTCAAATACCACACATGCACCACTCTTACCCAATGACATCACTGGCCTTCACAAACTTAAAAAGTGCAGGTGTTGGGCTGCAATCTGCATCTGCAGGTTCAGGGAAATAGGTTTTATTCCGCTGCCTCTAGTGGCATGTATAATCAATATTTTTATTTCAAATTAGTATATATTATAAATACCTAAGACATATTTCCTAATATTATTCTTTTATGAAAATGAGATGATCTATGATCTCTACTTGAAGAATACCTAAGTAAATATCAATTTCCTGTCTCGTTGTCATCCCCCACCGTGTAACCTCTTTTATTAAAATAATGATAGCGATAGCAATGGCCAAGAGGTTTATATTTAGGCAGTGAACAGGTGCCTTGAGAAAGCCTGTAGTAGTTCTGAAACGTAGAGTGACAGGTCTAGAGTGACAAAAGTGAAAATTGTTAGAAGCCATTATGCAGGGGAGGAATGCTGTGTGTCCTTTATATTGGCTCGCACAGGCTGCTTGGAAAAAGTTAGCAGAAAGTATGTTCCTTCATACATTGTGTTATATTTCTGCAAAGCAAGCTTACTGTCAACCAGAGCAGTTTTTCCTACGGTTCTGCATCCTTTTCTGGACAGTCAAGGTGTATCTGGGAATACATTTCCCCTTGCAGCAGCAGGTGGCGTTGAACAGCTCACATTATTCGCACACTCATAACCATTTTGGCTTATGTGTAGTAAAATCTTCTTCCCCAGAAGAGATAATCTGCAAGGGAAATCCAACAAGTTTTTATAGATGTAGTAGACCATCTGCATGACGCTGAGAAATAAAACTATAAATAATGTATTTAAGGAACAGCAAAAACAGGTGTGATAAAGTAATATCTTAATTACATTTTATTTTTCTATCCACTAAAGTCTCTTGAAGCTTCACAGAGTTCATGTTGTGATAAGGTCACGTTATTATGTACCAGCATTCATGCACTCTGCAGCAAATCCACAAAACTGAGTTAGCTTTGTGGCATTCTTTGCACACTCTGCCTCCACAGAGCAAGGGAACTGCTTCTCCTCTCAAATACATTCTAAGTGTGTCTTCACTGAATATAGAACAATGTTTCAGATTTACACTATGGACAATGAGAACAGAATGAGAATCACCATCTTCTGAATATCTTTTTGAACCTATTTCTAAAAATTAAGGGTGTTGCAGAAACAGATCTCCAAATGACTTCTTATTTTTAAAACATGACACACATGTAAAAGGAAAAACAGTATATTTTACCTGCACACAGGTAAAATTTAAGAACGGAAATCTTTTACAAGCAAATGACTATACAGTAGTCTCTAGTTAGTCTTAGCACTGATTATGAGTATTTAAGAAATCCATCTATCTTTCTTTCATCAACAGTTACAGCTTTCCATTTGCATATCTAATAATTTACGGCATGTCCTGACCCCAAGCAGTGATTGAACCAATAGATCTTCAGCCTAGATTTACTCCAGTCTGGCTGCCACAGTAATGTAACTCTGCAGGAGTTTTGGATTACTCCAAATGCCATCTCCTCTTCTGGGAAGCTGACAATCACAGGCAAAATTTAACCTCCAAAATGTCAAGGCAAAAACTCCATTGCCTGGTTTAGACTACCTATTTCTCCTTTTGGAATGCCTCTGATAAAAACAGGAGGGCAACACGATTATTTCCAACATTACTCCTGGAAAACTGTCTTTACTCTAAGACTCTTTAAATGTAAAACTCTGTATTGATAAATGAATTCTCCAAAGAGCTTAAAACCATATAAGAGCCTAAATCTCATAGGGTAAAGGGAAAAACCTATATACTAGATCTGGTAACTAGTAATGTAAAAATTAAAAACAACAACAAAAAACCCCCGAGAAATTGTTGTATGAGAGAGGAATCTCAGGATCAGAGGCAGACTGAGAAGAATTGAGCTTAGAGAAGACTTGGAAGGGGGAGACGGGATAGTTTTCTGACTCAAGCAAGCCATGGCACAAGGCAAAATCACCTAGCCAAGTGCCTGTATTTCTTTTTTCTCAAAATGTGGTTTAGAGGCCAATTTCAAGGCAACATTATATGCTTCAGTAAAGTGTTCTCAAAAGCTCTGAACAAGAAAAATACCAGCATACACACAGTTCTGCACTGCTGCAGTCTCTTTGCTGAATACTAACTATAGAGAAAATGCAGCCATGGAACTTGTGGCCTTACAGCAGGTATTGCTTGGGAAACTCCCTCTGCTATTCAGCCACTTCTGGCTGCAGGTAAAAGAGCAGGAATGCAGACTGGTCACACTGCTGCTGCTTCCAAATCATATTCCAGATATTATGAAAAGGCACTGGGTTTGAAATTTTATAACAGCTCTCATCAGTTGGTTATTTTGTTTTCCTGGAAAGGAGCTCAATTGAATAAGCTCTGGCAGACACACAGAACTATGCTGTTGCCACTGATACAAGCCCCAGAACAACAAATACAAGCTTTGAGAAAATGCTACTGTCTCAGAACTGTGGAGGAAAAAAAAAGAGCAATAAAGGTACAAAGAAGGAAAATCTGACCGAGTCTCCAATTAATGGCATAAACAGTATTTATCTATTGGTGATTAACTGCTGCCATTGTTCCTTGGTAGCTAAGTTCAATGATGACAGACATCTTGGAAAACAGGTAGATAGACAGAAAGACAGATATCCTCAGCTATTTCAACCATCCATAATATCCCATGTGCTGCCATCGCTGCTTTGGCCTGACCAATTGCCTCAGTAACCTGTTCCATCTTGCCTAATCAATATTAGCACTTCAGTAACTGTTTGCAGAGTTGCAGCTACCTGCTAGCACAGCACAGGAAGAAACTCATATTGCCTTTTTGTATGGAAAGACAGTCATATGGAAGAAGAAATGCCACTATCTATTTAAATACTTTAATTTAATTACTTTCATTGACTTGGTTTTGGCCCTGATGCTTTTTTTTTGTACCTGTTATGTAAATATATTACAGCAAAAAGAAGAAACTGAGGTATCAGAAAATAAATGAGTTTAATAGGAAATCTGGGTTTGGTGCCCACCCTCTTGTCCAAGCTATTACTGTGTGCCTCAGCTTTAGAGATTTAAAATGGGATGAACGATAGCATTAAATCGCATGTTGTAAGACTGATGATATCCATTTGATTAGCAGACATATATAAAAATAGTAGCAGAATTGCTATTGTTTCCCTTGTGCTTAGGAGTTGAGTAACATAGGATCAAAAGGAAGGGAAGGCAGATCCATGTGCAGTATGGCAATAACACTGGTGAGTGTCCAGGTAAACAGCAAACACCAGTGCAATACAGAAATTGCAACATCTCCCTCGGCACCCTCAGGGCATACAAAGTGTTGAGAAGATCCCTGTCTTATCTGTCCAGTCGCTGAAAATTCTCCTTTCTGTAATGCACAGAGCAACATGGGATAAATCTTGTTTTGTTAAAGTGATATAAACTGTTCATCTCCCCCATTTCTAGCTCCTCTGCCAACATTGGCCAGTCACCATTTCTGTGCTTTTCTCTTTCCCACCCTTTCCTGACAGTTTCTCTCGATCACGCTTGTTTTCTACATGGCAGATGAAAAGTACAGGTAGAGAGTCAACTGGCTAAATATTTGTTCACTTGCTTACGATGCAATAAATCCTGAAGTGCTCTCTGCTTACACAAGAAGATTTCAGCATAGAGGCATGCTCCAGGAAGGTATTTATGTAGAAAAGGAAAAAATTCTGTAGGTCAGTATAATCTTTGTTACTCTAGGAATTAACTGAGAGTGTTATGTAGTGTAGGTTGTTGGAGTTTTTTCCATTTAATGAAGCAGTGGCTTATGGGAAAGATTAAGAGCTATAAAATCTGCATCCTAAGAGTCAGAACCTCAATACCAAATGTCAGAAGCTCTGAACATAGAGGCTTTTCGATTGGTATTTTAAGTTGTTGCTGAGAAAACTTTTCATACAAAATGTGTTTGTTCCTTCAGACTTTTCCCTTAAAATTTCCAGACTAGGACAGCAGTCGTATGAGGGGGTCAAAATCCTACCATGTTCTTCAGGACAAATGTCTCTTTCTGAGATGGGGGTGTAAAGGCAGAGATGCTGAGGTCTTAATTGCTCTGGAACAAGTAAGCTTGTTCATGAATTTTGCTCCATAGAGGGAGCATATTGCAGGATCTGCACCATAGCTCAGGCTTTATCATGGTGAGAAGAGCACAGCACAACAGATAAGGCTACTGCAAGAAGTGGTAAGAGAAAACCTGTCTTTAGGAGGAGGATAAAATATAAGGGTGTTCATGTAAGTAATAGGTCATTTCAGGTTGAAAGTTAATTCTCCTTTCTTTATCCTGGTTTTTTTTCAGGTGGTTGCTAAATGAAAACTGGGTATATTTGGTGGGCAGTTATTCTCCAAAGCTGACTAACAGAGGAACCCATTTATTAAAAAGGAAACAGTGCAAGTACAGCATCATGACAGTGACAGAAACCAACTCACTGGAGATGGCAGATGGACAGAACATTAGTAGTTATGGTTAATATTTAGTCATTCTCATTAATAGCTATCCCATTGTGGGGAGGAGCTGGAGAATACCTGTAGTGTTCTGGTGAACTGTGGTTAACTCAACAGAGGCCTCTGCTGAGTAAACAGTAACTGCCTGAGACAAGCTCAAAAACAGACAGAGCATCTCACCTTTACATACACTTGTATATAGTACTCCATATAGACCATATAGTCCTCCTTTTACAGGTAATGCTGTGAGGGAAGAGGATTCCAAGTGGTCAGATAAATGTGAATAGATCTGTCTTATTTCTAAGGAAAAATTAAAGAGCTGTGTCTTATGACAGAAGAATGGTCACACATGGTTTGCCATAGAGAGCATTTTATATATTTTGCCATAATTTTCTGTATTAAAGGTTCAAAAGTCATTTGGCCAATTGTACCAGAGGGACTGTGATTTGCTGTAAGATTTAAAGCATATCTTTGGATCATTTCAAACTGTTTTCCATCTTTGTTAAACCTAATTGCCATGCTGAAACTGTATCAAGCCATTGATTTATCAGAAGTGCTTTATTCTTCACTCTAGATTTGTGAAGATCTAAGCTATAAAGCAGGAAAGCAGTAAAAAGTTGCATTTGTAAAAATTTTAGAGAAGACTGCTGTTCTGTGGAGCTTTATGCTGTTTTTTCTCGTGCTATTGAGTGCTTTGTAGAAGCTCATTTGGGAAATGTATTCTTTGATTTTAGTAATCAATTGACCAACATTTGAAGCTTTGCTCAGACACGCAGTTATTGTGAAGAACACTACTTTCAAATATCCATTTGATTGTGATGCTTGCTTTATTCGACACTGCTCCAGGCAAATTAAAATGTGCTGTTATATAATAAGTATGGGAAGGTTAGAATTCACACTTTAGGGATAAAACATTTTGACAGTTCTATTCTACATTTGCATTTTAAAATGTTAACGCTTTTAATTAGACCCTATGTTTATTGCAGAATCTCTTGTAGGCGTTACTACTGTGAGATTGTTACCTTTCAGGATTTGTTCTGGACTTCTTGTCTGTGGGGAAGAACAAAAGCCTGCTGCTTCCACAAACATTTTGCTTTCTGGTCCACAGTATATCTCATTTTCCTTAATTCCTCAGGGGGCTTCACCTGAACCACTACCACTGAGTTATTTGCATTTGTTTCTGAGATTTTTTTTTTGATGTACAGAGTTAGGGAGGTACATATGCAGAGTTCTCTCTTACATGCTGGGTATATTTTTCCATTGGCCTGTAAATTCTTAATTTTTGGTGCACAGTAGAATCCCTAAGGGGACAGAAGCAGACATTGATTGGAGAGAGAGAGAGAAGAGATACTGCCATGATATCCATTATCTTTTTAGCCAGTGCACAGGTGATGCTTAAACACAACATATGCACAGACAATGGTCAGCATTCCGAGCTCAGGAAAATGATCTCTGGCACAGCCTTGTGCCTAAAGGACTGGTCATTAATACTGTCCATATAATTTCCTTTTAATCCTTCATCTTCCTGTATTAGTAACTTTCAGGAGGGATTCAGGTAACCTGATATAGCATCTGCAACATTGCCATTGCCAAGAAAACATTCATTGAGATAATAGGGCAAATGAATACTGTCTCAAGAGGCTTATGTGTAAATTAGACCAAGTCATTTAAAAAAAACCAAGAAGTAACGAACAAACTGGTTTGGTACTTCAGACTTTGCAGAACAGCAGAGGGAAGCAAGAAAACATTGTAAGTTTTACCAGGAATATGAATTAGAGCTGAAATAGTCTTCTTCCTAATAGTTTAGCCAGCCCCTAGAGACTTTGTGCAATTACTATTAGATTTACCTTGGGAACGATATGGACTAACATGGTGCCAGAAATCTTGTGCAGTGAATTGTCCAGGAACTCCTTCCTGCATTAGGCCCCGTTACTCTGGCTCCAAAGCCCAGGAAACTCAAATATCCTCATAGACTGCTCTGAGCTTTTCTTTTGCATACTTTCCTTCACTTTTGGGAGCTATTTCTTCCCACCCAGCAATAAAGAGCAGAGAAGGGAAGTACTCTGGGAATTCAGATATATATGTACAAAGTCATGCTTTCTAATTGGGAAGTGGACCACGAGTAAATCCTCCCTGTGCACCCACATTGGATCTTGCATTGAGAAACATAAATATCTGAATTATACAGAGGCTATGCAGCACTATGGGTAAGTACATTGGCCTTTCATGTCTTATTATGTTGTTAATTAGTTAATGTTTGTAAAGCGCTTTGAAGATGAAAAGCCCTATATAAGTTCTAAGTGTTATTATCTCTAGAGACCTGGGTTCATTTCAAAGGTGCTTAATTACATATGCCATAAATTAGACTTAATGGGTTGTGGAATCATACATTTTATGTCATGCACACAGGTTTCTCAGCCAGATCTAGGCCTTATGGGCTGCTGTGGTACATCTTTAGGTGTTCTAAGCTGTTAAGAAAATATACACAAAAAATTGAGCTGATAATTTCTAAAAATAACTGGATTATATTTTTGTACTATTTAGGACTTGGTGAAACAAATTACCATGAACTTTGCTCTCCTTTACCTAGGGATTTTTCAGTAACCAGCTTAAATTGCTGAAAGTAACAATACTGTTTTTTAAATTGTGATATACACATAATTCCAATTCCTACTTCTGTTACACATTTTGACTTAGCAGAAGAGACCAAGAGGTATTGGTATGACAGCTGCCCTTCCAGTAATGCCCTGAAATGTCCTGTCAGGCCTGGAGACCACTTGGTGTTGGTTTATGTTCACAAGCAAAAGAAGTTCCCATCTCTAGAGATATTGTCATATAATTTACAACAAGCCATTACAAGTGGGTAATGTGCAAAAACAGGGAAGTAACAGTTATAGGAAAATGTGGTTTCGTTGGCTTTGCAGAGCTGAGAGTTTCTATGTTACGTAACTTATGTATTTTGTGGCCAGAAGACTACAGAATTTGCCCTCTTCAAGGCCAGGCACCAGGGTGGTTGTCTGGAAGTGAGTGCAGAAAGCTTCTCCTGGTTTCTCCTCAGCCAGCAGAGTTCAGAGACACAGAAAACCAGCAGCATCACCCACCTGTCCTAAAATGGGTACACGTGTTACTGCAGCAGAGTATCTCCGTTTTATCTTGGACCTTTCACAGGCATATATAGAGAGGAAAGGTTTATCCTGCATATAAATATGTTAGAAGTGATTGTGTTCATTAGTGCAACCTAAGTAGACTGGAGAAACTAATTAATAGCAATTTACTGTAAGTGTCTCTAACAGACTTACTTGAAAGTATTTATCCTGAAGTGAAAGTAATTTGATTTTGTTAATGTTTATTGTAAGCATATGCAGACTACCTTCCAGGGGAAAATGTATTTTTGAGTTCTCCAGACAACTGAAACTTGTGAGCCCACTGTCTGGAGAAAGCATGTATAACCGCAGCTAAAAAGAGGAACAAGATTTCCGACATTCTTTCAAGACATGTTTGAAGCATGGGTTCCCATCACTTTCAGAGTGACTTGCAGGCTTTATATAGATTTAGACAAGTTAGTGTACTCCTAGATTCATCTTGATAAATGCCTTTTCTCCCTTGTTCATTTTCACCTGTGTTATTTTATTGCTTATTTCAAATAGGAGTATATACTCAAACTTTAAATGGGATGAAGAGTAGTTTCATACTATTTTATCACTCACATTTCTGTATTTCTAAGAAATGGATCTAGACTTACATCTTAATTATTGTGGTGTATTGCCTTCAAAAAAGATTTGGTTTTGCTGAATACTTTTCATATACTCTAATAAATAGGAACTTCACATGAATGCTGATTTGAGCTCCAAGCTGTGGTTAAAGGTTTTAATAGTGCAGCAAACTTATCAACAAACCTTTCCTTCCCCACCCTACCCCCTTCCCTTTTTAAAGAATGAACAGATTTCTATCCGACTGGCTCATGACTTGGGGATTTTTTACAAGCAAGTTTGGGACCTTGTCAAATATCTTGATAGTTCAGTCTGAAAAAAGTTCTTTAAAAAATGGTATTGTATACAGTGTGTATCAACCAGGTAAAATTTTGACTTGCTGAAGTACATACAGGATTCTGTTCTCTGACCTAACTATCACTATTTAACTAGAAGTCACCAGTCTGATTCCTTTTTTTAATACTCCATGATACCATACATACTAGTATGAGTCACTAGTATGAGGTGATGAATCAAGGAGCTATAAGGTCCTCTTCATTTCTGAACTCCTATAGCCTTTTGTCAAAGGTGACAGGAATATTCATATTGTTATTATTTCATCTGGGTGTTTTCTGTCTATCTCTTTTCCTCCTCTGTTTCCAAGATATTAGTGACTGACATACTCCAGCAGTGATATCATATTGCTTAAACGTCAGTGAAGAAGATATTCAAGCATATGAGAGCATTATAATCCCTACCAGCTGCACTGAATTGCCTGTTACAGAGACACCAGGTAGGAGGAACAACCGCACAATGTTGTGAAAGTGCTTTTTTACAGCCAGGCCTCCAACTCCGACCGAGCATGCTAATGGCTGATAAAGGGTGTTCCTTGAGAAAACAGTTCATGGGTTACAAGAAGCATTAAGAGTGCATGGAGAAACATCTTGGTGAGTTAATAATCCAATAAAGAACTCTGGTCACCTGGTGGTTGTGTTTCGTGACCCAGGTAGGAGTTTTACAAAAACAGTCACCAATCCCTTTGACTTGTGACTTCCCAAGTTATTTTCCTGTTTTAATTTAACAAAGCACTGGTCTTTCTCACTGAAAGTCTTTGACCATGGAAGCACTGCTCATGAGGTCTGGAAGACTTCTGGATCGTTACTGCCTGCAACTTCCTCTCCGTGTCTGCGAGCAAGGGGTTATCACAGGTCAGTGGCCGAAGGAAAAGTGTGGTAGTAAATTGTGAGATAAGCCCAGATTTCATATTGATGTGTCCAATTTTTATATCAGATGGATATTTTTATACTAGGTGGATGAAGAGCACCATCCCTTCTGACAGAATATGATGTAGATATATGTGCATCGTGATAAACTCATTGACATTTATTGTTTATTTCAGTAGGTTTTGTTTCAGCAGACCTGAAAATTTTACTGATGATCTGCTGTTTTATTCTTTAATTTTTTTCTCTCTACAATCAAGATGTGGTGCAGAAAGGAACAAAATCACACATAAAATACAAAACAAAAAAAATTATTTGTTGGTTGATTGAGCTGTTGGTCTTAGCAGGGGAAGGGAGAGAAACACAAAAGGCCTTCAAAATTACTAGTATCACTAGTAATTTTAAACACATGTAAAGATTTTTTTTTAAATCATACTAATTAATTTCTACTGTTCAATATTACTGTAATACCTATCACAGTGCTGGGAGGAACAGTTTAATATGAAAGCACTAAGAATTAGGTTCATAGATATTCAGTTCCAGAAGTACTATTATGACACCAAATACTTTTGCCTCTTACACAGACCTGTTTTCACCTGCATATTCCTTCATCAAAAGGCTCGATCCTCTGTGGTTGAACAAGAGCATGCCTCAGTTTAACTCTTAGTTTAGTAAAGTATTTCTATTCTGAATGTACTTTAAGCTTAAGTTTAGACATCTCTCTAAGTCCATTGTATTTGAGGGCTGAAGTCAATAAGCCTGGTGTTAAAAACAGGCTGAATTGTTGTTCTGAATGAAGGTTTCGTTTGATCATATGTAACAAGGCACACGTGCACAGCAACACTTAAAGTTTCCTCAAGAAAACATCAATGAGATTATTTAATAAGTATTCATCAGGAAATCTTCTTTATTATATCTATTTACAGTTACTCCTAAACATAGTTCTGTGCTAGGTGTTGATTGAAATCTTGACTTAAGAGCACAATCCACAGCTATATGCATCTGACAAGACATATTTGTTAATTGAGGTGGTCAGGACACATTGTTGCCTGACAAAGGATATCAGAAAGCTTTTAGGTTTAAAAATGAAGAACTCCATAAAGCTGGAGTTCATCATGGAAATATCATCACATCAGCTAATTAGTGTTATTCGTTCACCCATTACAGTAATTATTTTTAATTGTTATTATTGAAGCATATATCCAGCACTTAAAGAGACCATATTACTGGGAGAAGATGGATTATTCAACAGGAGAAACTGAGAAATTGAGTTTAAAATGCCGAATAAGGCAGGCAGAGAGACTTCTGTCATGTGGTATTCATTCTTAAAACAATTTATATTTTCTCTCAGTTCCTCCTATGTGCAAACAAGGAAGCAAACAAACACTATCTCCCAGTTTCACAAGAATAGAGTAAGAAGTCAGAAATACCATAACCACTGAAAGACAGCTTGAATATAGAAACACTTTGGCGGATCCAGTCTTCAAGTGTGCATATCTTTTGCTGATATTGAGGTACATCTGATCTACTGATACAGACGCCCCTGAGCAGTGAAGTCTGAGCCACTGTCATTCAGAAAGGTAGAAATAACCCTTCGGCCATCTATGAGCAAAGAATAAAACCTCAGGGAATTTCAACTGCTGTATGTACCACTCTTCACATAGAAAAAAAGAAAGTTATATACGGAAAATCTGTAACCATTGTCTTTCTTCAGATACCCCAAATCCTGCAGAGTTGTTTTAGATTAAAAAGGAGGAAGAGGTTGGGACTTTTGTCTAAATGCCTGGTAGATTGTTTTATCTCTTTCCATTAAAACAGTCATAATTAGTAAGTCTTCTGATTCTAAAATTGTTCTTAAAAACAAATCACATTCACTGCATATTTTCTTTTATTATTTCTCTTGCATTGATAATGTGATTCATGCTAATGTGATTTAGGAGTCAGAATTCAAACACATTCAAAACCTGCAATGGTTTCATCTAGATTCCTGAGAGGAGCCTGAGATCCTTTGAAACTTTGCTAAGAATTACCCAAGATTACCAAAAAAATGCTCTCTTGTTTTTTTTTGCACTAATTTGCTTTCAGTTGTCTTTGTAATATCCTTAAAAAAAAATTAATGTTACACCCATCTGCGTGCACTTAAGCTCAGTCTGCTAAAATATAATGCTTGAGCTCATGATGAAAGCTGCAACAATTACTTGCCCTCACAATACAAAAGGAAATAAAATGAAGGGTTGTGAACAGACTAACTGTTGCAAATCAAGACTTCAAAATCTCTGCTAAACTACTTTTTGTTGAGTATCTTTTACTACAAGAAGAGGCACTTATCACAGATAAAGATATCTGGGAGCAAAACCATAATACTGAATGTTCGTATTATGATGATGATGAAACAGCATTATTATCTTTCCAGTGCCACTAAAGTGAAAGTTTCCATTTACATCAATTTTTTTAAAATCAGGAGGTTTGAGTCTTGTTTGACAAAGATCTCAAACAGATAAGTTAAGCCTATTAGCCTGAATGTGACAGTTAATATGCTGATGTTAAGAATGTGCTTAAAGTCAAGAGCTCTTTGCTAGGCATTTTGACTCATTAAAGGGGAAATAAATGTCAAAGTGAAGAAGATAAAATTGTAATACAAAATGTATTAATATAATAAAGCATACTGAAGATATCGCCTCTCTGCTATTTCTTAGTAAGGGGTTAGTAAGCATTTCTGTAATGGATAAAAAGGTTATCTACAAGAAAATATTTTATACCCTGTCTGAGACTGAAAGAATTTTATGTAAAACAGATAGAAATTTGGTCATTCATTGTTTAATACCTAGGACCAGTGTCCACTGAATGGCAGTTCATGTAGTCCTATGTTCTGACATCACAAGCTCAAGCAACTTGTGGGAAATAATAGAAAGAGTTTTTTAAAGGCTGCACAGAGGTCACAGCCTGGAAAGAGCTAATTGGACTATGTTTAAAAAAGTGTATTCCTTAAGATCTTTCATCAAAAAAAAAAGCACAATGTAAAATAAAGTAGATTAAGAGCACGCTGATGTCACTGTAGTCCAAGTGCAGATTGTATAAGTTTCATTAAATGATTCAGATATCTTGATTTGGTTTAGCAAATGAAAACCTTGTCTCACTATAAATAATTTTTACCATCTGGATTTGCATATACGTATGATATCTGTTATATTAATTATATCTATTTCCACAGGTATAGACAGACATACCCCAGAGCTGTGTCACCCATTAACTGATCAAGCAAGCTTGTGCAGCTGTGTTTTGATCAGTGGAAAAGTTTCCTGGCATCCAAGAACTGAAATCACCTTTTGGGTCTGACAAGCGCATCGAAGTATCTAGAAAGTGAAAATCAAGGGTTTCTGTAAGGGAGTAAGAACACCTACCACAAAAAATTAGAAGTAACATAACCTTTAATAATCGCAGCAATGCAAACTCAATTGTATGCATTGCTCTCAGTTGGCATTTAGCCATCCATCATCTGCTAGCTCATAAAGCTGATTTGTGTTCTTCCCTTCCATCCCTGTTTCCCGGAGCTGTTGGCCTCTTTTCACAGCTCCTTTCCCATAGGCACATACAACTGGGACCCAAACACTCTTTTGTCTCTTCCTCTGGAACGCTGCTTTTTATCACATGGGGAAAAGAGGGAGTTTTTTGAGCAGCTTTGTTCCTTCTTCATTGTTGAATGCTACTTAAAGACTCTGTCGAGAGACACTTGGAAGGTACCTAAAATGGTAGACAAGGAAACAGGTATAATTCAGAAGAAAACTGACCTTGATTGAATAGGGTCAAAATGCTTCAACTGCCTCTTTCATTTGAAATGCCTCATTTACAGACTTACACTTCTTTCATTGTAGCTTAGAGTTGATATAAACATATGTGGGATCTGTGTTAAAAATAAGAAGTTCAGCTACATCTAGTGAATTCCATGACTAATCAAATGCCTCATGAAGACAACACAACAATTTCTCCCCTCAAAAAGCTGTAACAACAAAATTGTTGAAAGCACCGATGTCTATTTTCAGAAATCCAGTTTGGGTTTTCCCCAGGCATTAGCATCTACCAGGTGAGTTAAATCTCCAACTTCCTAATTTCCAGGTCTGATTGTATATGTTAATTAAGCTCCTGAGGAAATAAAAAAAAGTACTGACCTCTAAATTTTGTGTCTAATAATTTTAAGTTTCGCCTTGGGGTTTAGAAATTTTAGGCTGTTGTTGGAAACACTCAAAGGTTGTCAGCCACCAAAGGCTTTTGAGGAAAATTCTTGTAGTCATTTCCAAACTTGGTCAGTACAGATATATCTTGAGCTTTTTGGTGCTGCCTGTAAGCTCAGGCCATTTTTATGAAGTAGGCTAAGAGATTTACCAAAATATGTGAAGTGTTATATAGACTGTGTCCCAAGAATTTATTTGATACTCTATGCACATCTCCTAACAAAAATGTTGTTTGTTGTTATGGAAACCTATTCTAACAAGAGCTCTTTGACTCATGAAAACATTAGCCAACCAACAAAGTTTGCAGCTTTCAAGTAATTCTCAGTACCCCTGTTTTCACATTCTTTGAACAGCATCTTTCACATTGTCCAAAATCACAGGTGGCACAGGCACGACTTTCTTTCTCACCACTAAGGATGATTTATATCACAACAGCAGTAAAAAGGAGCCTGCAAAAAGTGGAGACGTAATTAGAAGCACTTTAATAACCTTTTAGACTATTAGAGTAGCAGAGAGAAGTCTTAAGCCTGTGTCCTTATCACTTCCGTTTCTTTGCTAGGAAGTGCTTCAGTTAGGAGCGATGCGGATTGGGAACTGGGGATTCCCCCTCTCTGGTTCTGAAATGCTGAAGTACAGCTAAGCCAACACACTTGGCACAGCCAGTTTCTTCACATTTGTCTTAGGTTAGCACATTCCTTTATTTAACTGTCTCTGATCTGCCTATATCTGATCATTCCGTCATCTCATTTTCACTTAACCTTTTGCCCTCTACACAGACTAAGCATCCTATCAGATATCTCCCAAAGGACCTTCTTTTCCCCCCCAACTCCCCCTTCCTCCACTCTTTCTCCAATTTAGGTGCTTTATGCCACTCCTGGTAATTTACCTGATTACATGGAAGGAGCTGTAGATCTTTTTATAATTGCTGTTTTACTTAAAACATTGATTCTTTAGCTCCTCTCTGTTTTCAGGTCATCACACCTCACTGGAGGCTTCCCTGATGTAATGAGCAACTCAGAGACCATAGAGAGGACCAGAGGATGGGGGTCACTGTACATTCTTATATTTGAAAGCCGTTACATAGCATCCGCAAGAGGATTCTTTGCACCTGCCTAGTTAAAGTGGATGTCCAGTGTTATCTCTCCAGGCAAGTAAGATTCTGGCAATCACTGTAGTCCTATTTCATTTGTTCTCAGTCTTTTTGACACAAACACATTAATTCTCCCAAGCTCCTTTGGCAGCTGTAAGAAGTTCTCTCTTTTTTTTAATATGATTGATAATATTGAATATTTCTTTTAACCTTTTACTGCCTTTTCTGGGCTATGTGATAGTTTCTCTATTTGGATGTTAATCTTCAGCAAGCAGTAGCCCATCTTCCAATCACCTACTTGTTATGGAGCTCATTAGTAAAATGCTGCTGTTTAATTTATGTTTGCCTTCAAAGCTCTACCTAGCACTAGCCCTAAAACATATAATGTCATTCTCCCAACACTCCCACTGTCAAAGGTCACATAAAACAAACCATTGCTTTATACAAAAACTCCTAGTTTAACACAGAAGGAATGGCAGCAAAATTTGGGCAAAATTTGACTACACAGTTTCAGATGATGCACTGGAAAGAAATACATTCTGGAAAGGGTGCTAACAGTGCAGGTTCTCGGTTCAATGCAGGAAATGACCCAACTGAAATGTACTGGCAAAATAATGTCATCATTTTCTTTACTTCAAATTTCTCAGGAAATAAGAAGGTTGTCTGAGGAGACAGAAATATATAAAAACAAGAAGACCTCCCAGGCTGACTTGAAATATGTTCAAACTACACATCTACTCCCTGCTCCCTAGAACCCAGTAAATACTTCTTTGGCCCCACAAAGTATTTCAGTCTGAACCCAGGAAACCTCAGATTGACCTTGGAAATAAGATTCCTCATTTTCAAAGTAAATGTCTCAGCCATATTACTGGAGGAGTTGCACTCTTCTGATTAAAACGTGTAAAACTTGTCTCTTTTGTCAAATGGGGTAGATAATACTATGGGGAACTGGTTGTTTTCCCAGTTAATTGACAATAGCCACTTTCAAACTCTTTTTGTCAACTTTTATACCCCAGTATAATGTTGGTGGCAAGGTTAAAATATCTATTCTAGGTCACTAAGGGCAGAGTTAAGCCCCTGTAAAGCAGTGGAGCCTATCTCAGAGGAGATACACTGACCTATGCTGCTGAGCATCTGGCATGTCTCAACAGAGATTTTGTTCTGTCTTCTCTCCATGCTGCATTGGATGGTTTAACAGCATTTGATGCTACAGCATCCTTTTAGCTTACCTTGAATTCCATTTGAGATTTTAGATTGCATATATCTGGATTTGATTAGATTTGTCAATTTGTTTTCTTCTGATGTTTTTCCCCTCTGCCAGCTGTGTTAACTCCTCTTTCACCCAATACAAGATCTCACTCCACTATGGGATATATGAAAAATGCACTTTTGAAACAGTCCTTGTGATCATCTTCTGACAACATCTGACTCATATTCAGGTAAAAATTTCTCGGGTTTGGTTATCAGTTCTCTGTAGAAAAGTATAAGCATGTTCCATGTGGAATGTAAGAACACAAAAGGTCTCAAATTCCTTTTCTGATGATGGGTTGACATCTGTCAACTGATATTGAAAATCGTTGTGACCACAGAACTCCTTTTAATATCATAGCTGCTTCCAGGACCTCAGACACAACCGTCTTTTGTCCAACAATCTTGTTTAAAACAGACCAAAATAATAAAGATGAACATTTTGATGGTCATCTGCCATATTAATTGAATTAAAGTTGCCTTTAATTCTAACAAAAAAGCAAATGTGTTAAATAAAATAAGGCTGTGTTTCTCTAAATGAGCCTTCTAGTTTTGATTCAGCTTCAGTTTCCCACTTGAGGCCAACCAGAAGTGTTGAAACACTGTCAGGTAGTGTTTCATGGAGGCCTCTGGTCTAGGACACCAGTGCAAACACCAGTGCCCAAGATGTGGCCCATGTACCTCATCATGTTTTGCTGAATCCTATGTGTGCTCAGGGTTTCACTGGGTTGCAGGTTGTAGCCACGTGGTGCAGATATAAGAGCTCCATGGGGCTCAGGTAATATTCGTACTTCTGAAAAGGACAATGCTACCCAAACAGAATGAACCTTTCAACTTAGGTTTTTGATATGTTGTTAAGCCTCAGATTTATAAAACCAAGAAAGAACAAACCAGAACAAAACAAAATCCAGCTTTCTTTCATTCTGTTTTCTGATTTTGTAGTAAATTTTCAACAAAACCGACCTTGTCCTTATAAACAGATGGCACACAACTCTGTAGGATTTTCCCACGTTTGATGAACACAGATCAAGTCCATTTACTCGAGCATGGAAAATATTAAAATGACTACCAGGTCTGTGTAGTGTAAGACACCTGGAGCACATTGCTGCCAGCAAGCTTCTGAGGTGGGGATATTCTGGCACACGGTCACTGTTCTGGGGACTGGGCCATTTTTGACTCAGGTTATTGCATCTTTTGACACCTAAAGACATGTTCACCTCTGACCCAGAAACATCTGCAACGTCCAACTATAAAAATGGGAATGGAAATGTAGACCTTTTTTCCTCTTACTGTTATTTTTATTTTCTATTGAAAAGATTTTAAAAGGCTTATGAAATGTAGAATTGCTTTTTTTGCCATAGTTGCAAAACTCATTTCACTTTTTATTTGAGATACACTTGTACCAAATTTCCAGAGCTGAAAAATTAATACAAAACCCAACTTTAAGGACCACAGTCCAAAGCACTGAGCACAGCACAGCCTGCATCTCTCATCGCTTGAGGCAAAGGGCAGAACCACCACAGTGGCCAGCCTTGTCCTTACACCCACCATTCACCTTGACTTTTTCTCACCAGTCTATATTGCCTGCAAAATTCTTGCATATTCTGACTTTCCTTCCTAAAGGAACTGATTTTTACTCACCAGGCTCTAGCACGTTTGCTCCTTCTGTGCAGGACAAATTAATAAATATCTGGGCCATTACTGCTCTTCCTCTAACATGGCCCATCATCAGAACACCAGCTCTACCTGTGACTGCACAGGGGAGTGTAGATTCTCATGAGATATCAGTATATTAATACCAACTTAAGTCTTTCTTTCACCTTTCATGTTATGATTTTATCCTGCAATTATACACACACGTATATTTTTTTTTAATTAAATTTACCCACTAACTTTTGGCTGAAAAAAAATTGAGCTGCAACCTTTCTGTGTGTCAGTTTGCCCTTCTATAGAATGAATTTGCATGGTTTGTAGTAGAATGTGACTGTCTTTGAACGGCAAAATAGAAATCCACAGAAAATTTATTTTGACTTTTAGCTATGGCATAACGTAGCCAATTTTTTTTGTTTCATTTAACACGAGAGGCAGTATATAGGGCAGAGTGACACTCTATGTTGATAGATGGAGTATTGCTGTACTTGAGTTTGCCAAAATTAACACATTTCCCATTGGAAAAAAAAACTTTGGAAAAGTTTCTCTTTTCTGAGTACAGACATTTTATGTTAGAGCCTTAGAGCTGATTCTGTCTCTCCTAAGTTATAAACCCTTATGGATGTACCATAAAGATGTCCACTAATGCAGAGAAAAGCAGATTAATTGATCACAGTAATATATTCTTATCCACTGAATAAGAGCATTCCACACATTGTTTCTTGTTTTGTTTCTGGCTTGTAAATCTTCATTGTAGAATACAAATGAAAATGACCCAAATATGTATTATTTATGAATAGGATTCTCAGATATTATGCCTTAGATTGATTGTGTTAGACAGGATATAACAGAAGCACAATAAGTCAATGAAAAATAAAAAGCAGCAAAAATGTTTCATGCTAAAAATGTAGTTCTAGTGACACCTCTTATATAAAGGACATTTCCAACACATTGACATTTATATTTATCATGGCTGCGAGTGTGATTTACAGTTGTCTGAGGTACTGAATATCAGGAATATCCATGCACATACACACCCCTTTTGAATGATGGTAAGTCATAGACTGCTGCATTGCCCCTTATACAGCAAGCTTTCCCTCCCCTTCTTATTTTTCTTCTCTAGCTTCAGGGAGGTGAAGGAAGCAGTAGATCAATAGGGTGTCTTGACTGAAGTTGCCTGCAGCACTTCCATTTCTCAGACTGGACACTGATGCTAACTATCAATAGCAATAAGAGGCTGTCTCAGACAGAATCAAGGCTGCTTCTTCTGCATGGCTGTCTGATGCTTACTGATAAACATCCTGTGCACAGGATTGCAACAAATAAACCATTTCAAGTGTGCAAACAAGCCACTGTCATTCTTCCTATTGATATTTGCTCTGGGGTGGAGGGACTGATAGTTATTTTCATACTGCTGATAACACATTAGATAAGCGTACAGCTGGATAATAGTACAAAGGCATGATCCTGTAAAGTGTGGAAAGATCATTGATGAAATCCTCTGTGTTCCTGTAGAAACCCTGAGACAACAAAGGACAAAAATATTGACTTTTGTTTAAACTACTTAAGAGAAGCTACAGCTAAATTTAACTGGTTTTTAACCTCTCATTTTCAGGTAATGTTAAAGACGTCCTGCCAAGCAATTTTATTCAGATGTTTCACATTTTTACCACTCCTCTGGATTTACAAGTTTAGTCTGGAAATAAAAGCTAATGGGTTTGGGTGCACCTGTGATCTGGATGGGGAGGTGTTGGGCAGCATCGTGGTCCCTTGTCGTTTAACCTGAGCTATACACCACAATAGCAGTTGCTAATTTTGGAAGAACTGAGCCTCTTTAGCCTCCCACCCTGCAAAAAAAAAAATCAATTTCTCAACTGATCTATAGTTCTGTAGTGCGTTCCTTGCTTTCAGCCTGAATAAGGATGAAGAACTGGGTTCTCACCCACCCACAAGGAATCACCATCAAAATACCCTGGCCCAGATCCCTTTGGTGGTAAGTCTTGTTATAGCTCTGCTTAACTCAGATATCCAGTGGAATTATGCCAATTTGCATCAAATGAAGAGCTTACATGCTAGTCAGGGTTTATGTTTCTTTTAATTTGGTTTTAACTGACTAGGGTGGGGGAAGTGATTCAGATGCTCTGCTGGAAAATCAACAGAGCCTTATTTCATATCCTCCCTCTGTGGAGCTCTAACCATTTACAGGAGCAAACAATTTGGCTCTGAGACATCTCCAGCTTTATATGAAGTGGTGCTTTTCAGATTAGGAGGCTGGTTTTCTGAGGGAAGTTTCAGTGATCTCTTTTGAGTTTGACTACCTCAAAGAAAATGCTTAAATAACATTTTTTTCCTTCACAATAACGTTTATGTTAAGTCTAACAAAGGCTGTTGAGTTTTACAGGATGAGAATATTCTGATGTTGGTGAATGTTTAAATTAGGATATTGATGAGAAAATAAACCAGAGCTTCCAAGACTTTAGGGACACCAATTACATATAACCCTACTAAAAATATTTGCATAAGAAGACTCCTGAATAGATGTCTATGAATAAATGTATTGACTTTGAAAGAAATGAAATAAAATGTTAACAGGAATTTAGTTTGAGAAAAACAAACAAGCAAACAGAAAAACCCACTACAACTTGTAAATTAATCACTTACTGATAGACATTTTCACTTTTTTTTTTTGTCTCTGTACCATATGCTGCAATCAAACTTGCCCACGACACACGAGCAGAATGGGGATGGAATAGTTAATATACACTGCTTGGAAACACTGCCTGTTATTAATTGTTCTCCAGTATAGAACATGTACATTTTACATTAATACTCTGATTAGTGAGACAGAGCATGCAGTTTCTAGTTAGGGAAGCTGGAATTTCAGAAATAGCTTGGCTCTTCACTTTGATTACTTTCAGGCTAAAGAATTGGAGTCAAAGTAATTCATTTTGTAAACATTACTGGTCATTCATGTACAGTACATTGCATGAATCAGTGCAGGACAGTCAGACTGGTGCCAGTTAAAGGTTCAGATGAAAATTACTGCAGAAAATAAGAAGGATCGTATCTGTACTCTTTACTCAGGCAAAATTTTCACTCCTAAAAATGGAAGGTTTCCTTAAGAAAGGTGAAAAGGGTCCTAACTATTCGCTGATGAGCAATCCACCCCCTACACCCCAATGGTCAGCTTTCAACAAATATTTATACAGCTCAGGGATACAGATATAGCATCAACATTTCAGCATAAATATTAGGCCACAACCTCAGCTACTCTAAATTGACGCAGTCCTATTGGCTTCAGAGGCATTACAGTGATTTACAATATCTGAGGTTCTCACCCATTTTTTCCTCAGTGCTTCTGACAGAGTATGCTCTGAACGCTTCTTTCAGCTGGAGAGTGATTAATTTTAAAGTAAAAATCAAATTAAAAAACAAGCCTTTTCATCCTATTAACCTTTTTCCCAAATTTTAAGAGGAGAGTAGCAAAAAAGGCAGATATGTTAAAAAAGTGACTGTGAGCTTCCTGTAATACAACAGTACTCAGCTAAATTGAGGTGCTAAGGCAGAAAGACATTTAAAAAAAAAAATTGGCTTTTTTGTTAAAAAAGATAACGCATGTACACACACACGTACATAAAATATGGTTTTATTGCTCCCACTGAAGAAATCTATTGTGTGTTAGTTTTAACAGCAGTTATGTAGAGATGTAAGTACACAGTTGTGTATTATAATACTTTTTTCTCAGTGTCACTAAGTCAGAATACTTTAGAAAGATATGAAGTCTTCAATTTTTCCTCAGTTTTTCATGACAGAGAACATTAGTAAAGCAATTTTTTTTTCCAGTGCTAAGTGACTTGAAGCTGGAGACAGAGAAATGGATTACGTTACATATTTTCTACAGAAACATAGGGATTAATTTAAATGATTCCCCTAAATCAAAATAACTAGACTTTTTGGCAGCCTTTGAAGTTTAATGAATGTTTATTCTTGCCATCAAGTGTAAGTTTGGGGACACCCTGCAGGACCACTAAAACAAGATGATCTAAAGCTATTTATGTAAAATAAGCCAGAGCCAAGATGTTTGTATTAAAGTTATGAAGAAAATGCAAGTATTTAAAAGTAGCTAATATTTCATTTAACAAATTTTAAGTTAAAGATGTAGAGTTGTTCCCACTGTGCTGTTGATGTCTATAGATTAGGGCCTATAAGTTAACTACAGTTCTGATGATTTCAAAAGTAGAGTTGATATAGAACAGGTCTCTTCTGTAGCTGGTACGCTCTCCTAGGTCTGGTTTCCACTCTTTTAGGGACATAGGAAAACGAGCCTTGCTCTTATCTTTCAGAATACATTTAGAAATCCTTTCAAATGTCTCTTATCAAAGTTGACAAGAAGCACCTATTACTTACAGACATTTCAATGTGGGTTTTCTGCAGAAGAAAATTAAATCAAGTCATGAGATGTAATAAACCAGACATAGGATTTCCAAATACATTTTATTTCTTTCATGGCTAATACTTTTTGAAGTGCACTACTGAAATGCTGCATAAATGTAAAACCTGGTTTGCCTCTGATAACTGTGATTGACTAAAACAGTAGATAATATTCTCAGAGATATTTAGCTTCTGATAATTACACCGTTCAGACGCTCCCTGATTTTTATTTTTCTTTTCTAGAGGGCCATTTTCACATGTACGAAAAAAAAGCCTTGAAAACTGGATACTTTTTATATCTAAAATTCACAGCATGCCTTGCTGTTAAATTGCCACCTTAGAGGCCTTTTTTAAATTTCATTGAAAATGCATATTAAATCAAAGTGATAGACACATGTAATGTAAAATGTCTGTCAACAATTAGAATCCCATTTGGAAGTTTGTAAAGCATAACAATTTAAAATGAATTTAAATTGAGAAGGAAAGTTTTTAGATTGAGAAGGAAAGTTTTAGCCTGCAGTATTACAATTTTGTACAGAATGAATCCAGATTTTTTTTGCCCGTTTCTGAGTAAAAGAGAAATAAGAGCCAGAGCTTCTAATGCAGTTAGTTCACCATAATGTGTCAGTCAAGCAGTATAATTCTTTCTGTGATATAGTCCAAATTATATTGATTATTTGATTCTGAAGGTTTTAATAAAGCAGTAAATATGCAAATAATAGTCTGATGTAAAATCATGTTACCCTGTCATAGAATAGCCCACGTTGGAAGGGACCATGAGAGATCATCTGGTACAACCTTTCACTTTCAAGGAACCTAGAATACATTGCATTTAGGTCACTTGATAAATTTATGTGCTATGTATTGAAAAGTGCAACTGTTTTTATTGGGATAGACTAAATCCCTATCCAGTAACATCCATGTGGTTTGAAAATAAATGTTTTAAGGGAAACTTGATGAAATTTCTTTTGTATTCTTCTAAGATGATGACAAGTTTTACACAGAAATCTCCTGAGCATCCTGAAATCACAGGGCCCACAGGCAAACAGGCCCACTGGAACATTGAGGCCAAATGCCTCCAAGGCAGTTTTGGCCCTGGTCCCTGGCCATGTGGTCCCACCACTGAGGATTTACCTACCTAAATGGGGGCTAGAATAGGCAGTCAAAAGGATACAGAGTTTGAGCTAACACTTGGATTTTCTCAAAGCCTTTGGCCTAGCAAAATCTGGGCTTAGGTTCAGGTTTATGGCTAATATTAAATTAATACAATCTAAACACCTAAAATACGGTTTGCACAAAGAAAATTGTTTTCAATTAATTTCAAATTTTGTAGCACATATTTATTTTTAGTTTTATAACATGCACGTTTCCAAGCAGTATTCCACAGTGTCATCTTTCTACAGTGAAATTAGTATAATCTTGTAGATATATGCCAATGCTTCAAGCATAGAACATTGCATTCTTTGTAGTGATACATAGCTCCTTTAAGGAGATACACTTCCAGTGCTGATATACTTGTGTATAATTCTTCCAGATTAAATTCTGGCTGTTTCTAGACATTCCAGTTATCACTTTGATTGATTTTATGAGAATGACAATAAGGAAGCAGAATAATAAGAAACGTGAAGCATATTCTCCAGTTTATTTCTGAGAGCCAATCCCATGAGAATTTTCAGTTGTGTTACTGATCACAATTATTGCAAAAATAATTGTGTGCTATCACAAAAAAAAAAACCAAACCAAAATCAACCAAACAAACAAAAAGCAAATTGACAGTTACAGTTTTTGTCTTTGGTTATTTGGTATTTACATTGTCTTTGAGTAATCCTCTTGAAGAGCCAAGATTACCTGCGATTAGCAGATTTGAACAGGTGGTTTAAGGAGCTGTACTCCTGAAATGTCATAGCTGTTTTGCTTAGAGAAGCAGCGAGTGCTTTCCCAGTCATCAACAAGCAATTCCTGCAGGCTTCCCTCAATATGGCAACCAGCACAAGTTACAGGATTTTGTTGCCCCAGGCAAAACACTAAACATAGGCCCCTCACAACCCACAGTCCCTAGCACAAGAAAGTGTTACTAAACATTTTGCAGCCCTAGGCAGCTGCATGCTCTGTGTGGCTGGTGGTGGCAGGGCTGGTCCTGAATGTAGATTTACCCATCTCTCCCCCATTAGGCTCACGTCCATCTCACTTTTTACCTTTGCACTGAGTTTATCTAATTGCTTCTGCTCGGTGTGACTCCCATCGCTGAACACGGGCAGGTCTTGTTCTACTTTAGAGCAATCCATTACCAGTGGGGCAAAGGAGCAGTAGATCTGGCAGCCCTTGAGAACGGTGCTGGCTGAAATTGAATTTTGCTATTAGAAAATTCTAGAAGTGAAACAAAGAGTAAGTGAATGATACCGCTTGAACAGAGTGAGTGCAGCAACGTTATTGTGTGGTAAGATTATATGTACAGTGTCAGGAAGGATAGTACTGAAGGGGGAGGAGGGAAAGAACCGTATTTATCCTTTGTTTAATTCCACTTAATTCGATATGTTTATAATGCATTTTGCTCTATGTTTTCATGAAACTGTTATTCTTACATATTATAGCTTTGCTTGTGCTTTCCTACAGCATGAAAATGGAAGCTGCTTCAACTGCAGAAGAAGACAGGCTGAGTAAACTTTGGAAGCAGAGAAAGTGACTTCAAGCCTTAAAATGTATGGGAGTGCAAAGGTACGCAACTGTCAACTAAACATATTACAAAAGACGTGTTACTAATACGTGTGGTATTTTACATGCTAATCATCGTCACTGGTGCCTTCTCTAGATCTTTTTTCTATGTAACAGTTGTTTATGCTTGTCTGAATTTAGTAATGGGCCTGATCTGGCACACTCGCACAAATACAGCTCCTCTCAGAAATCACTTTGTGTAGACTGGGGGCTTAGACGCATGTTTTATTTGCAAACAGCTGGAACAGCTTAAGAAGTCACCGTACCACGCACTGTTGCCCCATGCAGGAGATTTCCATCCGTTGCTGGTGGAGGATGTCATGCAAACATTTTCACTAATGCTAGTGCAACACAGATTGGGAGAGCCCACCCGCCAACTGCCACAGCTCAGCTGGTGGGACAGTGTCTTCCAGGCATGGGGCAGTGATGGATGGTGGTCAGAAGGCATGTATTATATCATCACAGTTAGCCCCTGCTGGAAATTTGCTCCTGTGCGGTTCTAGACTGAAACACTGCCCATGCTGCCCTGTCAATGCTCTGCTCCCTGCACAAAGATGAATTTTGCCAATAAGTTGTTTAGGATTTGCATTGCAAACTTCTGAGGGCAAGAGGAGTGGCTTTTCATCATCTCAGAAGTGAGTACATGATGTAATCCTTGAGCTTTACAAATGGATGTAGAATAAGCACTGGTGTTTGATGTATGTTCTTCCTAACTGTACTATGTTGCCTTACATTTAAGTATGATTCTCACCATTTGCTTTGCCTGTAGCAGTGTGTATGTGACGTAATGATGACTGAATTGCTGAACCAGTACAGTCTGGGCCTAGATTTGTCTCTTATGTATGATTTTTGGACCAAATGCCTTTAGTATGATCTGAAATTTACTCAAGCTTTAAATTCTTATTCAGTGCTTCTAAGCTGTCAGTGGCTAGGGGGGAGCTCAGATGAGCTTAATGATTGTATACAGCTCTGGGAAGAGCCAGCTAGACTGCAGAAAGCTGCTTACAACATGCAAATAAATGTGTTCTGCAATCCTGGACACTCCATTTGAGATGGAGTTTGAAGTTCTGTGAAGAAGGACCAAAACACAGAACATGTAACTCAGGGTAAGATTCAAGAAATACTCTGTACAGACAGGATCAAAGTCCAAGCTTGCCATATAAGGCACATAAAGGATGGAAACAATTTTTCTAATCCCAAATCTGGTTTCTGGATTTCTGAGGAAGGGTCTTTTTTAAGTCTCTTTTTGAGGATTGCTCTTTAAATCCCGTGACGTGAGTTTTTCTTAAGGAGAGAAGGGGAGGAAATTGTGAGTTTCATTTCCTAGATGGTAACTGTATGATCTTGAGTTTCTGGAGCAGTAGTTTTCAAGGCTGTGTCTGGGTCACTGGTATAGTATCTGCTGATGGTTCAGTAAGAGCTGGCTGGCAGCTCAGTGCTCAAGTCTTCCTCCTTTTTCCTGCTGCAGAATTATTCTAAGAAATCAGAAACTCCTGGAGTTACCTTTTCAGGTAGGCAATTGCTGCTGTTGCCATCTGAATATTAAATGATCATTAATGGGAAGAAAACTGCAAAAACGTAGCTGGAGGGTCAGATTGCTCCATGAGGAAATGGTTGCCTCACAAGCCCCATGTAATGCATGTGTGGGTCTGTTAACAAATATACTTACACTCAGAGGGATGTGTTTTGCACACTGCCATTGCAGATCAATTCTGTTAACAGGCCGGCCTAAACTGGAGGTAAAAGGTGGATTGTGAGGACTCTACTTAGCTCAGGCATGGAAAGCAGGACTTTATTCATGAAGTATTTACTTTATTGCAACTCGCGGCTGCCAAGCCAGCTTCTTGTGTTGATGTAAAGAGTATGACAATTTTCACATTGTAAACACCATACATTAATCAGGGCACCTCAATATTAGGCAAACAAAATGTATATCCTTACAAATACGTTCACTGTATTTGAATCAAAAATATGTCTTGAAAATGAGAGGGGTTGTTAGGTTCATTTCATCAATCAAAAATTTGGGACTCTACAGGCAATATTTCCCCTGAGGTCTGAGACACGTTTATCCCATAATCGCTGCATATTCTGCAGATTAAAATGAAACCTTAAAATGTAAATAAAAATGTACACTCTGTAAATCTGATTTGGCAGTGAAAATCTTTTTGTGACAAGAGTAGGTCTTAGTTAGATGATTATCTTGTAGAAAATCATCTGTAGCTTCTATTTCAGAGAAGACTGCCATGTGAAATTTTAGCCTTGTATTTGAATTTTGACAGATTACAGAATTTTTGTGTAATTCTGTGTCAAAAATAAGCAAATCTTAAGGTAACACTCTCTTAAGAACACATTTTTTTCCTAAAATAACCTGGAAAACACAGCTCTTCAGTTGCATATAAATGACTCCCACCTCCGTGTTTTATACTATTTTAAATAGCACTTTGATAAAGAAATGATAGTTATGATAATATTTTTAATCAACAGAAATGCTCTTGTGTAGATACCAGAGTGCACAGAAACTGTGACTGTGAAGTTTTCCTACTGTATAAAGACACTTTTCTTAAAGTAAGATGTTTGGAGGAAATCTTGACTGATAGCTAGTTATAGCTCATCAGCCAGTATCAGATGTATTTTTTCATGACTTTTCTTTTGACATGTACATATTTCAGTGTCTCTTCTTTTTTTTCCTTCTTTCCTTGTTCTACACAGAGTTATTTCTGTGATGAGAGACATCACAATATGTCTTTGGAAGACGTCTTTACAGCCCAGAATGTTTTTTAAAATTTTGTATCTAAAGCTGGAGAAATCTCTGTCACTTCATTTCTAAACTTCTGGTTTCTGGTGAAGGCAGATGGTTGCTTTATATGGCTGTGATACACAGGATATATAGTCAAAAACACAAACACCAAAACAAAAACAGAAAAAGGACCAAAAGCTGGGATGTAAAGGCATGTGGCTTGCAGAGAAAACTTCCCTGTGGCATCAAATAAAATTCTTGGTTCTCTATAGAACTAATAGACTCATTCTGTTCATACATTATGACCACTGTGTAACAAACTGATGTGAAAGACTTCTCACCTAAGCAGTCTACCTGAAATACCCTCTAATGTATTTCTTTAACCTAAAAAAAGGTGTAAAAAGGACAGAGTGATACCTTGGAATCGATAATAAAATTGAAACCAGGACACATTCTCGTGTGTGATATTTAATTTTTAAAAAGCTTATTTTTTAACATGAGAAATAAGGAATTTTTCTATAAAACAAAATACCTAGAAGAAATAGTGGTAGGCTTTAGGATGTGACAGTATTTGTAATTACTAGGACTTTCCATGTTCTCTGTGTAGTCATGTAAAAGTGCATGGAAGTCTTTTGCAGTGCTACATGTTTATCTTTCTGTAAGATTTTTTTCTGCTGTGTGGGCTGTAAGTACAGAATAGTTGTCTATACACTGATGTGGGATATTGCTGGTACTTTTTTATTCCTTGTTTTTTTTTACTCTCTTGCCTAAGAAAGAGGATTTTCCATCCAGCTTGTTTACTTCATGATTTACGTCTAAATTGACAGAGTCCTTCGGAGGCATTCGTGTTAAATTTGAAACAAATATATTTAATGCTCGTGTTGTAATAAAACAGCTAAAAGAGCAGATTAAAAAGATATGCACAGAGGGTTCTGATTGATTGAAGGATTGATTTTACTACTTTTCCCGTAGGTGGGTAGTGATGGCTGTAAATCTCTTGATAATCATTTCAGAAGCACCTTCATCAATAAACTCAAAAGGGACAGCTAGGTGTAAAAATTTGCCAGCCATCAGGTCAAACAAAAGGCAGCAAATGTGTAAAGAAGGAATTGAATTAAATAATCCCACCTTGGCTGATTAGGGCATTAGTCATAATAAATTTTATCTCAAGGGTGGGGGAGTTTCCCCATCACTGCAGTACTCTGGGATTTGGAGGAGAGAGAGGGGGAGGCTCTGTCCCTCTATTTTTTTTCCTGTTTTTCCTTTGGCTCAACCCGTATTGCTTACTATTCAATTATGCGGCTAAAAGCTTGTGTTTGAGAGCAATGATCAATTATTAGTTGTCAGTAATAATGGAGAAAGATTCAATTCTGATGCACACCCCCCCCTTCTTTTTTTCTGGGGAATTATCATTAGAAAATAAAACAAAAAAGAGGAGCAGAGAGCAAAGGGGGATGGTGGACTGACAGTGTGTCCACAAAAGTAGTCCTACCTAAACCTACACAGTCACAGGACCTGCCATGTCCATATTGAACAGCGTGATCCAGGCTATTGATAATAAAACAATTCCAGAGAGCTGGTGCTCGTAGCCCCATGGTAGCTGCGCCCCAGGACTGTCTCAAAAGTTTATTATATATCGGAGCACAAAGCCAAGTTCCCAGCTGACTGCAGCATCTGGAAGCCCCTAATTACACACATTTCCAAAATATATGTAACCTGCGTTAGCTGAATAACGGCTTGTTTGAGAGGTCAGCTGTAGCGGCGTTTGAAACTCTTGTGCAGTGTAGCTTTTTTAGTTGTAAAAGGGGCAAAAGCAGAACAGAGAAGAGAAAGAGGGGAAAAAAATAAAAGCCAACAACTGTCCTGCTACCTGAAAACCGAGTATTTTTGCCGCGTAAAGACGGGACTCGTTCGATTATCCAGAGAAAGCGTTTTCTTGGCAGCGCGATAGTTCCCGAGCAGGTTGGGCTCCGCCGGTACCTCCGCCGGCAACGCTGCCCGCACCGCCCGTTGCTCCGCAGGGGAACCGCCTGCAAATATGAAATCAATGGGATCTCCCCCCCTCCTCCCCCCCCCAGATCGTTATTAGGGGTGCATTATAACTATGTGGGGCTTGTGCAGCTTTTAACCCCTGCGATTTAAGGGTGTTGTGTCTGACCGCAAACCTTAATAACAATAATCCAGTCTAGTGTGTTGCATCTCATTGAAATCGTCTCTCAGCAGAATGAACTGCAAATTATGCCCTGTTTACCATCTCCCTTCAGTGCTCATCTCAATGAACTGGAGATCGATCCCCGCCACGGGTGTCTTCCAGCCAGGCTGATTTGCATTGAAGCACATTAGAAAGCCTCCCACCTCCATAAAAAAAAAAAAATAATCCGAGGGGAAAAAAAAAATTTCCAAGGTGTGGCGGGGAGGGAAAAATATCTGTCACTGTCATCTGGAGCTTCAAGAGAGAAAACCCAAGATCAGAGTATCTACGCTTGTGAACTCTCACAACTTCTGTTAGAGACAATGACGTTTAATTGATGTATTGCTATCAACAACAATAAAGACCGATTTTTCTCTAGCCCTGGCAATGCTGCTCTGCCCCCACCCTTTCCCCACCCCTCCCCGGCCCCCAGCGAAGGAGAGGAAAACAAACAATAAATAATCAAGCGGTCCTAGATGAAATACCAGGCGCCGCTTTATACACTAGCGAGGGAGAAGAGAAACGAAAAAAAAAAGTTATAAAACTTAATTTCTCCAGTTTAATTTATTTTTCTTTAAACCGCTGTTTTTCTTCTTGTTTTTGCTGTTGTTGCTATTTAATTACCAGTCCACGGCCGCCTTTTTCCAGCCAAGAAGCAAAGGTACTGCGCATCTGGGGAAATTTGTCTTAAGCTTAATCGACAAATGTATAATGAAATTGTAAACGCGAATAATTTTGGGAGAGTGGCTAGATTAGAAACCGTGGGAAGCTAATTGAGTGATTGATACAGTTAGAAATACAGACACAGATGTGTAAATAGATCCGCGTGGGTATTTTGTGGGCATTTACGTGGGGCTAGCTATAAGTAAAGTGTGCATTTCTGTACGTTCAGGCTCGGTTTCTTTCGCGCTGTCTCAGGGTAAGGCGGGTGACAGCCTGCGCTGAGTGTATCCATCTCTGCCGAAACATCTCTTTAAATATTCAGTGAAAAATAATGTCATGTGAAGTACCACCTATAGCAACATTATTATCTTCATTCTTCAACATCATCCCCGCTGATAGCTTCGTTTGTCTTTTTTCTCAAAATCTACTGTACCAAATGCTGCGGGTGGGAGGGGGCTCGCCCTGTGCAGAAATGAAAAAAAGCGTCAGTGACCACTTCGCGACGCTGACTAAATATTGGAGTGGCACCTGGGAAGCTTTTTCGGTTCGTATACGCGTGTTTGTTTGTTTTTTGCGGCTCTTGTTTTTTTTTTCACCCTTCTTGCTAAACGTTTTACAGTCTCTTTCGTTTAATAATGAGAAGAAAACGCGAGGGAGCCGGTTCCTCGAATGGGAAGATTTCTCCCTCTCTCCCTTCTCTTCTCTCTTGCTCTCTAGGTTTTACCGGCTCATTTGAAATTGAAATGAGTTGTATCTGATCAGCCTCTTGCTTTTACAGAGAGTTTGTTAATATTAATACGGGAAAAAGGAGTAGCTACGATGGAAGAGTAAATAATCCAGTGGGGCGAGTGGGAGGAGAGAGCACTAGATGGGTCAGGGTGGAGGAAAAGAAATCTCCTGTGCTCCCACTTCTCCCAGCTCAGCTTGTTTTGCAGAGTAACTTTTCCCGCACGGAGCAGCCTCACGCGGAGGGGCGCGGGAGGAGCATACGGCGTTCGTGTATCTTTGGAGAGACGAGATTTTAAACCCAGCACTGCCTAGAGCCGCTTTGCAACTGTACTTTTTATTTCAAGATCGTGAAATCTGTAAGATGTTCCTCCTCTGGTAGTAACACCCGCGCGTGAAAGTTTTGATGCGGGATGTATTTCATACGGCAGGAGCGCAGCCCCTGTAAGCTATAAATATTCGGCTCTGAGCACGAACCGCGACCCAGGGGAGCGCAGGGGAAGCCCGGCAGCCGAAGTCCCCGGAGCTCGGCCGGCCCCGCTCCGCCTACGCGCACGCCCGTCCCGCGCCCTCCTGCGCGGGGCACCCGCGGGCTGTTGTGCCGCAATCCCCGCCAGGGCGGGCGCGCATCGCGCCCCACAGGGGAACAAAAGTCAGGCGCGAACCCACGGGGGCGCGGAGGTTCCCGAGGGGCGGGGGAGGCCGGAGGGGGAGCGGGGCCGCAGCGAGGGGAGCCCGGCGCGGCCCCGGCACAACGGCCCTTGCCGGGCAGATTGACCGAGGGCGCAGCCAACCGGCGCTGCGGGCGGGGGCGGGGCGGGCAAGTGGCCCGCCCGCCGCTCCCAGCGGAGTCCTAATTGTCCTGGGAATGTGTGAGGTAAAAAACAAACCCTTCCTATTTTCAGCACCCCTCGAGCCCGTGATAGATGGAAAGAGAACGCGGGGGAGGGGGGAGGAGCGGGTGAGAGCTGACGGAGGGCAAAATCGGATCTTTATTTGCAAATACGGGGGAGAAAGAAGAAAAAAAAAGAACAACTAGAAAAAAAAGGAACAGAAAAGCACCCGAAACTTTTCTTTTGGATGGAGAGAACGGCACCGCAGGCGGGAGCGGGGCTGTCCCCGCGCAGGCACTTGCAGGGGTGCGGAGCCGGCACCCCCGCACCCACTGCTCCCACCCAGCCGCGCATCCTCCCCTCCATCCGTTATCGCTTACCCTGCCCTCCCTCTGTGGGTTGGGGCTTCGGGAGAAACGACGGAGGGACAGCTTAAAAAAAAATAGAAAAAATAGGAAAAACAAAGAAAAATAGAAAAAAAAGAGAAGAAGAAACAAGGGAAATTGCAGCGCGCAAAACTCAGGGAGGGGGGCGGCGCGGGGAGCCTGTCGGGGCTGGAGGAAGGGGCGCGGGGAGACACATTCCTATAGTAACCGGGATGGCGCGGTGCAGCCCCGGCTGGTTGCTAAGAGGGTTAAACTGTATCCAAACAGCTTTGGGGAAATCCAGCCCCTTCTCCTGCCACATGGATCGACTCATTGGGTGGGAGCGGCGGAGAGACAAGGGTCTCCAGCAAATCAGCGCCTAATTGATTAAGGCGAGCTGGTTTGAATAGAGCTGGCCATGTGCCAATCGCCTTTCAAAGAGCCCCTCTATGATTAATCGCAATGCATTATTGATAATCATAATTATAGCAGGACACATGCGCGGTGCGCGGAGGATTGGGGAGGCTGGGGGGGGAGGCTCGATTTCCGTAATTTTGAGAAGATTTTTTTTTAGTAATTTTTTATTCTGCCCCAGCTGATGTTTGAGCCAGCATGTCGCGGAGGAAGCAGGCGAAGCCTCAGCATTTCCAATCCGACCCCGATCTGGCCTTGTTATCCCAGCGAAATGGTGAGTTCTTCTCCTCTTCCCTCGCACACATTTTTACAGAAACACACACAAAATAGATCAACTTACCTTGCGGGGAGACGGGACCGCGGCGGAGCGGGACAGCCGGAGCTCCCAGAGTTACGTGTGTGTGTGGGTTCTTTCTGGGGTTTTGGTCCAAGTTCTTGGCTTTTATTTTATTTTTTTTTTTAACTCAGCGTTTTGTTTCGCCTGTTTCTTAACGAAACTCCAAACTCTTTCTGGTTTGTTTTTTTTTTACTGTTTTTTCTCCGCCCTCCCCCCGCGGGGCGGTGTGGCATCCTGAACCCGCGGGAGACGGATCCGGGCCCCCCGCGCCTTTCTCCGCGCCCCGCGGAGCGGCGGAACAAAGTGGCGCTGCCGCGGGGCGGCTGAGCCCGCAGCCCCGCGGGACGGATGCCCCGTCCGGCCACACACGCTGCCCGCGCTGGCCCCCCGAAAGGGGCGGAAAACCTCCCCTGGGCACCCACTTTACCTCCCCCCCCCCCCCTTCCCTTCCGCAACATCCCCGCGGACCCCAGCGCTCCCGCACCCCCCACTCTACGCCGTCCTGCCGGGCGGGGAACGCTTCCCCGCCGCCCGGCAGCCCCGGCCTCCGGCTGCACCAAAAGCTTCCTGGAGGCGGAAAAGTTGCTGCCGCGGCCGGGACACGGGGGGAGATCGCCCCGTCCCGGGAGCTGCAGCCGCCGGCGGCCGCCGCCGGGCAGGGGCTCCACGGCCGCCGGCTCAGGATCTGCGAGAAGCGCGGAGGGTGTTTTCTCTCTCCCTAACGTTGTTTTTTATTGTTTTTTCGCTCCTCCTCTCCAAGTCGGTGAGTGAGGAATAAGCAGTGGGTTTGTGTCCGCCAGCATTTGGAGAGGGAGCGTGTGAAATATCTTTTTTTTCCTTCCCCCCTCCCTTTTTTTTTTTTTTTTAATTTCCCTTCCTCCCCCCGAAGGAGAAGGGGGATTGCGGAGGAGCTCGGCGCAACCCGGCGAAGGGGACGCGCCCCTGCCCGTACCTGTACCGGCATCACAAGTGGTCGGCGAGAGCCGCGGCCGGGAAGGCGGGGGTGTCCGGCCCGGGGGCAGCGACCCCTCCCCCCCCGGCGGCCATGAGGGGGGCGAGCGCTCCGGGGCTGCGCGGGGACCCGCGGGAAGGCGCGGAGGGCGCCGCGGGGCGCAAGCGCTTCAGACGGGCAGGTAAGGGAGCGCCGGGACGCGGCAGTGCTCCCTTCGCCGGTCGGAAGCATCTCCGGGCTTCCCCCAGCAGCTTCCTGAGCAAGCGCTGGTGCGGGAGCCTCCGCTCCCGCGGTGCCCGCTGCCCCGAGCTTTCCCCGGGAGCGGCGGTGCCGAGTGCGGTGCTTGCGACTCTCGCTACGCGGGAGGCGAAACGCGGAGAGAGGGTCTGGGCTCCGCGCGGTAAATCACGTCGGAAAGTTTGCGGGATGTTGCCCTGACTCTGAGCACTTACGCGGCTTCCGAAATCCCTGGGACGCTCTCTTCGTCACCCTGCAAATATCTAAACGCTCGCTTCGCACAGCTCTGCCGAAACGTTTCTTACAAGTCATTCGGTTCATGGGAGGCGGGTTCTGTTTTTTAGCTGAGTTTTGTGCGCTTGGAGTGCACTCGAGTTTTGCCGTTTGCTCAGCTTAATCCCCTTTCTCATCTCAGTAAGCGTATTTATTTTCCCTCCGATATTGTTTCTACTTGTTCTTGAAGTTTGGAGCAGGACTTGGGGAAAACGTTAGGGTTTTATCTATCTTTTCATCGGCCACCTATGAAAGAATTCGGAACTTCTTAAAGTGAGCAGAGAAAGGGAAAGGTGAAATTGAAATTTATCTTGCTGGGAAAGCAGAGAGGGATTTTTCACATCTTCACTTGGTATGATGGCATCTTTTGACGTTCGCTGTCTTTTTTGTTTTTAGTAGATGGAACAGATTAAACCACCTCCAGGTGTCTTTTTTAAAAGTAGCCGTTTTCTTCTCTTTTTAGTCTTTTGATGTGATTTTGCACATCATTTTAAAATGAAAGAAAGTGGGAGTGTGAGAAAGGAATGTTGAGTGAGCAGCTTTCCTGCCTGTTGCTAAAGGATCTACTTGGAGTAAGTTGGATTCTGCCTGTAACGATTGCATGGAAGTGAAGCTTTTGTTTGGTTTGAGTGACTATCGTAAATTAAATAAGGAAATATGAAGTTTCATTATTTTTAAAAAATACGGACCAGTTTCCTAGGAAAAGCAGCGTGCTTTAAAATCTGTAGGAGCCTCCCCTCTGCCCTTCTCTAGTAATGGTTTTAAGGTTATGGCTGGTTTACATGGTTAGACGATAAGTTTTGAGTAAGTTGCCTAGAGGGTGTGTTTTCTAATGGTGTTTCAGGATTCAGAACGCTGTAATAATATTAACATAGAGCTACCCTCCGCCTTTCCGGGGTCCCCCAGCCCTGGCACCAGCTTCGCACTCGAGCAAGACAGGGTGGGTGAGCTGTGATGAGGACGAGTTTGTGTTGTATGCCTTGAAATTGCAAAACAAAACCTCGAAATTCCAAGCGCTTCTTTTCTTCTCCTTTCATACTGTGAATTCAGGTTTGCTAATTCATCTCCAGTTTGCGGAGGGTTCAGGCAAATTTAGCATTGCTAGTCCTTGCAGTAAGGTATTGCTGGGCAGTATTTTGAGCAAATGAGTAGAGTGGTACCTTGAAAATTTCTTGCATCTGATTTGAGTTCTGGTTTGTTAAACTTTCTGCTATGGCTTCATACCTAAAGATTGATAGGGGGAAAAAAGTTCATCAGACTGCAACAGCATTTTTTTCAATTTTTTTTCTACTACTTTCTCTTCTATTTTAAAGTTCAAAGCTCATGTAGTTTCCTCTTACTGGGAAGACTTTCTACTTAAAATGTAGCTTTAGTGCAATCAATGGGTGAGTTTAACCTTTGTAAAATCCCGTGCATGTGCACATTTGCTAAAGTTCGTATTGGATTAACCAG